>JAVLUX010000018.1:16837500-17565000 GCA_032164185.1 Moxostoma hubbsi | reverse complement strand
GTTTTTAAATATTTAAAATTGTGAAAAGATACACAGTCAGTATTTTAATATAGTATAATTTTGCTCATAACATATATAAGTTTGATGATTAATATTAAACTAAGAAAGCATCCACAAAAAAAAAAAAAAAAAAAAAAAAAACGAAAACATGCTCAACTGAAACATTCATCAGAGGAGAAAATAGGATACATTCATTCATATATCATAAATTAATGCAAAGTAAAGAGTAGAATATGATTAAGAGGACAAACAAAAAAAAAAGAAATATTATTTTCACTGCATGTAAATACAGTTATGCAGTGAACTGCTCTACACTACATTAGCTATAATGTTATAACAAAAGCACAATTTATTTAATGACTTGATATGTTGTCCCACTTTACCAGTATCACCCTGTTCCACTATGCCAAAAATGCCTATGGTAAAGTGGGACACAGGAAAACTGATTCTATAGAAAATATCAAAATTAATTGGAATACTACATTTTCAGATACACCTTCAGATTATGAACCATTATGTGTAATATCCCCCACCGAAATACACATGCACACCATTTATATTTTTACGACCCAAGCACTGTAAATAAGGAGGCCCTATTGTTTTCCTAAGGATTGCTGTTAACATTCATCTTTTCAAGGTTTCAGGGGCTTTTGGGTCCCTCAAAAACTCCTGAAAATTTGCACATACATCAGAATCGTCTGTAGATATATGATGTAGAGATGTTTGATTTCTACCTCCACATAATTTTTCATGAGAAGGAAAATCCCTGGAGATCAGCAGTTACAGAAATACCCCAACCAGCCGGTCTGGCACCAACAATCATGCCACTGTCGAAATCACATTTTCCCCCATTCTGATAGTTGATGTGAACATTAATTAATGCGAGCTAATCAGTAAATTACGCACTAGTTATTGCCTTTGATTGGTAATGTAATCTAGAATGTAATCATAAAAAGTCACTTTAATTTGATTATGCACATTATTAAATTATTATTAAATCTAATTTATTATTATTAAATCTATTTTTTTTAAATACATTTGCATAATCCAGATTACAGGTAATCTGTTACTACCCAGCACGGCCTGTAGACTACCTCCTTTACTACTCTCTGTCTCACCTACAGTACGAACAATGTGCATTTCTTCTAGCATAGATGTATCATAGGCTACTGTAAATGGTGGTTGGACTGGTTGTAAATGGTGGCATCTCCACCTCACAGTAGTCATATACAGTGTATGATGACTCATATACCTTATTATAGCGCCATTTTTGTACTAAAACTGAACTTGTGTGAGATAGATTTACCATCTCCTCAGTGGCATGCACTGTATAAAACTATCAAAAAGCTCGTAGATCACGTCTAATTTTCCACAACTCATGTTGTCTTGAGTTTTCTGTTAACTGAATTTTTTTTTTTTTTTAAATGTCTTGTCAGTGGAAAGATCCAAAAACAATTTAACAACTGTCCAACCCTGTCTATCCCCCAAATCTCAAAGATGGTGCTGTTTTTTCATCCTACATCGTTTAAACGCATGAACCGTTAAACAGAATTTAATTTGACCAACACTTACAGACTAATGGCCAACTAAGAATTACTATTAGTGCATCAGCGGTCTCATGTAAAAGTCTAGTAAAGTTCTTGAACTCCCATCTTGTGACAATGTAACGTTGATTATAGGATATGGGCGGAGCTTCAGCTGTCACCGGAGATGAACACTCGCAGGATTCCTCGCTCTTTTTTCCACGCCTAAACGTTCTCTGAGGGCAAAGCATGTAAAATAACTTGATTCTGAACATTTTCTTCTAAAAAGATTTTATATGATTTTTGCAGTATATATGGATTGTTTTGAGATAAGCGCACATGATCAGTTTCAAATTGTATTTAGACTTTGAGTTCATCCTGAGGTCATTTAGCAGAGATGGGCCACTTTTTTTTTCTTTTTATTGAACAAAAAATTACAGGGGATATATATATATATATATCACAAATACAAATAAATAAATAAAAATAAAAACTTAAGAAAACAAGAAACTCGAGTTAGAGCAAGACAATAGAGATGGGCCACTTGCGAGAAATTGAAACGCTCAACCCAGGAGCTCCGAGCACACGACGGATGTAGAAAGGAAGTTCCGCCTTACAGTTAAAAGAACCAATCACCTTTAAGAGACAGACATCATCTGTCAATCAACTCTAGAACTCGCATGCGCATTAGATACACATGCCGGGAAAATTTCGTTTTTTAGCGTAATATGCGGCAAAGAATCACAATTTATGATACCAGAATTGTCATATTTTATTGCTGATTTGAAATATATTCTTTGATCGTAATCTTGACCATTTTTTTTGTTTTTGGTCTTTCTCCATTCAAGTAGATAGGAGCTGCACTGGCATGACTGGAAATAGTCTCCCCGGAGAGTTCCAAAAATGGTCGACAGTGGACTAACTTGCTCGTGAGACTTTGGTGCATTTTACAATTTCAGCTTAATTAATCGTTATTCGTTAATGTTTATTCGTTCTTTAACAACGTGAGTTTAAGTTTTTGGGGCGCAGACTTAACAGTTTCGCTTGGAGCAAGTGCAATTTAGTTCTCCGAGATAGTAATTAAGTTGATTTCCACAGGCGGCTTTGTGTTAAAGATAAAGCTCTCGAAGTGAACATGTCTCAGCTGTAATCGTGTCGTTCATGGTGAAACAGATGTATTATTGATCACGGGATATCGTGTATAATGTAACATAAGTGAGACTGTTCTCTAGTTTCATACTGTAGCTGGGAGCCTCAGACAGCGAGGGTGCGGCGCTGTCTCTTTAAACCCGCCCGGTGTGAAAAGTTCAGTCAAGGTCACTGTCAGTGTCTGTGTACTCCACCGTCTCCTCCTCGCATTTTCCGTTGGCCAGCTTCAGTAAAGCGCTACAATGTAGGCTAACCATGTTTGGCTCAATACGTTTGATACATCTGGGGCCGCGCTGATATTTTCTACCGGTATATTTTATTCACTGCGACGGGGAGGAGGAGAGTTCTGCGCGGTTTGGTGCAGAGATCAGTGTCAGATATCGTGAGCGGAGCGACGGCAGATGGCTGGCGACGGCGGGGAGGCCAAACGTCTCCCAAAGAGACCGTTTCACGGCGAGGAAGACGAGAACTCGAGCGCGTCCATGAATGAAAACGTCAAAACTCCGCCTGGGAAAAAGACTCCGTCCGAAGCCCATGGCGGGAAGGAACGGCGCGGTAAGGAGAACTCTGCTTTGAAGTCTACGGGATTGACGCACTTACACACAAGCGGCTCTGCAGAGGCGAAGATGGACCAGACGGTCCTTCACGGCTCGCGAGAGGACCCGAGCATATTCTTCGACGAGGACAGCAATCATATTTTTCCTGTGGAGCAATTCTTTGGGAACCTGGATGTTGTTGAGGTAAATCTTAACGGGTTCTGTAGCAGGTGTCCATGTTTATTTAATTTGGCGCTAGTGCAAAACTGCAGTAAAACGGCACTTGATTTAAATATCAGTTGCTGGCCCATGCAGGCTATGCAGTTTCATTACCCTTTGCCCCAGTAATAGAACTATGGTCTAGTTAAGCTTTCCAGATAAATAACAGGCAACCAGATGGCTTTGTTTGCACACACAGTAATCCTAAAATATCGAGGTTAATACAAGGCCACGCAGGATTATTAGATTGAAGGTCTGTGGAGGCAGCAAGAGCCTGGTTGATCTCCTAATGCACAAACCAAATACTCAAGTGTCATTAATGCAATTTTATGAAATGCCAGTTAAAGGAATCTTTGTGTAAGCTCAAAAAGAGAAGTTTTAAGTTTTTGTGTAAAATATCTTGACCTGCTTTGTTTCAGGATTACCCACGCAGAACCCCAGGCAGCAAGAGCATGAGTCGGAGACAATATAGGAGTATGCATTATTATGCCAAAGAGGACAGTGAAGAGGAGCAGCTATGAGAACACTTATCAGTAAATACGCTCATCATGTGTGCCACAGTCTTGACTTCTAACCTGTAGGAGTTGGGCAAACTGATTAAATTCAGGAAAGGAGTTTCATGCTGTAAAAATGGGCATGATTAGACAAGTGTTTTGAAGCTAGCTTTTTTTTTTTTTTTTTTTTTATATATAAAGCCAAAAGCCTTCACAGTGATTGTTTAATTGGCAATTTACTCAGTTAACTTAAATGCAAGTAACTTGATGGGATGTGCTCTCAAGGAAGGCGTTCTGTATACACCTGATACAATGATCAGTGATATGGTAATTTTGCATTGTGCAGTTTTATAAATAGAGGCACAATATTCAGGCATGCAAACTCATGAGCAGTGTAAAAGGTGATGAAGTCATAGCAGGTGTTCCAAGTGTATAATTTCTGTTTATCTTTTTGTTGTATTTAAAGCTTTTTTTTTTTTTAATGTATAAGCTTCAAGTAACCCTTTCAAGTGATTTTTAATAAGGAAAACGTAGAACATTTAAGCTTCAGAAAAGGTGATTTTTTTTTAGCTGAAAGGTGTGTAGTTTGCATCCCTGAATATTAGTAATGGTGAAAATGTTACGTTTGTAGATTTAAGAACGTTACACTTGTGCTATACTAGTGTATGGCTATAAGTTAATGTACAGTAAGACATATTTTATTCTAGACCTCTGGCTTAAACCATTATTTTTCAGCCATGAGATCGGAGTTTGTGCTGAGATATATTATATGGAAAACAATCTTGAGGACACTTTACTTTGGAGTTGATCCTGCAGCGCTGGCCAACACTGGAGTTTCTACCACTTGTCCTTCCTGATATGCTCTGAAATCAGCAATTAAAACAGAAGTTTACTTATGGATAGTTTTATCAGTCAAGTGCCTCAAGTAGGACAAGTCTGCTGTTAAGACTTTTAAAGCAATTTGAGCTTGTACATTCTTAAAATGTTCTCTGAATTTGGCACTTTTTTTAAAAATTTCTCTGTTGAGAATGAATGGATTTGTTTTTGGAAAAAAACAGACTTTATATATAAGATGTGGTGCTGTATAATTAAAAAAATGAAGCATGGAACAATTTTGACAGCCTCTATTTTGCTCATTGGTATGTTATATTTTAATGGTAATGATCTCAAATTAAGACATTTGTCCAATTTCTCAGATATTTTTAAGGTTAGATATAGAAATCTGTAATTTTAAACCAAAAACGGCAACCAATTTTATGCATGTTGCTCCTCTAGGAACATGATTTATCGGTGTTGTTAACATAAATTTGCCAAGAGGTGATATTTGTATGATTTTATTAGACCAGATTTGCACTAATTACTAGTCAACAATTTAACATTTTAAAATGTAGTTTCTAAGCTAATATGTATAAATTGTATGAGGTAAAAATTATAGACAGTGTGATTTTTTTTTTTTTTTTTTGAAGTTTATATTTTTCTATTGAAGTGATGAATTTTGCTAACTTTTGCTACCTAATGCCTTGTATGTATGTGTCATGTCAATTTTGTTTACTTATTTAATGTCAAGTCTTCAGTGTATGATATAAAAGCTTTGGAAACAATTATATTTTGTGAGTTTTTGTTAGTTCTCTTACAATCCAATGCACACATTTTTCAAAATGTGCCTCATTTATTTCCAAAAGAACTGAAACAAAATTTCCATAAGGTTAAAATAATAATAATACCCACTTCAGGTTAGCTCAAAAACAGAACTGTTGGCACATATTTATTGTAATAAAAAAGCCTTTTTTGTGTGGTTTATTTATAAGATATTTGAACTTCAAGAAAGTTGTGTTGATGAAAGAGCTACTACACACTTGCTGTACAAGACATCCTGTTCCCACACATGCTCCCAATATCTAATGATGCAATATTTTAACAGGTTATTTGATGGATAAAGAAGTGGATTCACAACGTAAACATATACAGGAAAGACAGATGAAACAAGAGACTCTTATTTTTTTAAACACTTCCAGTTCATTAAATAAAAATCTGAATATACAAATATAAAATCAGTCATGGTTATAAAACCCTGAAAAAGTTTTTCAATTATCTATTAAGAGAAATGTTGCTTTTGTATGGAACTGAAACTGGTAAAACATATGCTGACAAACACAACTACTGATTTAAAAAATACTTATTAGTAAATGTTGAAAGTAACATTTAAGATAAATAAATGCTGTAAAAGTATTGTTCATTGTTAGTTCATGTTAACTAATGTTAACAAATGAAACCTTATTGTAAAGTATTACGCTGAAACTTAATTTTCAACCTAAAAATGTGCATACTTGAAGCATGATATATTCAAACGATGATAAAAAGAAAAAAAATGGCCCTGAGTAGCTTAGTACTTGTGATTCACCAAAGCTGAAACTTTTATACTAAGCTGCATATTTCATAAGAGGATTATATATATCCTGTTCATTTCACAGTCCTCTTGACCCGTTTGTAGATATTTCTGGAGTCACAGCTGAGCTCATGGGCCCCTTTCTTATGGCAGACGATGTGAACCAGTTTGAGGTTCTCTTGTGTGAACAGAAGTTTGAAGAAATAATCCAGGTTAATATCACTGCTCTTTTTACCCTTCAGTGCCTCAGCGAGAGTGGGGATGACAGTTCTCTTCTTTTCAATTCTGAGAAAAGATCGGCCTCATTTAAATGGTTGAACATAATATCATATGACAAATCTAAAGCAATGCTAAAATCAAATTTAGATTTCTATTCCAGAATGTTATAACTGATCCACCATCCCTACAGTATATGACTTATGAATGAACTACACTGCCTGGCCAAAAAAGAAAGTCACCATTTGGATTTAAATAAGCAAATATTTTGATCATTATTGCAGTTATTAATGTTTCATCTGGCAACAATTCTTTTAACCCTAAATGATGCAGTGTGTAGCTTCTCATTTCTTAAACAACCATGTCAGAATACGTATCCAGTAGTCATAGAAAAGATGTTATTGTGTTTCAGAAGGGGCAAATCATTGGCCTTCATCAAGCAAAGAAAACAACTAAGAGAGATTGCTGAAATCACTGAATTGGGTTAAGAACTGTTAAACGCATTATTAAAACCTGGAAGTATAGTGGTGAACCGTCAGCTTCACGGAAAGAATGTGGTTGGAAAAAAAAATCTTGAATGATCATGATCTGAGATCACTAAAATGCTTGAAGTTACATTGTAAGAAAAAGGACAGTAGAGCTCACAGCTGAGTTTAATAGTGAAAGTAAGAGCATTTCCCACATGCACAATGCGACGAGAATTTACAGGATTGGAACTAAACAGCTGTGTGACCACAAGAATGTCACTTGCCAGCGAGCCTAATTTGAAAAAACAACTTCAATTTGCTAGGCAGCATAAAGACTGGACTGTGGAGCAATGGAAAATGTCATGTGATCTGATGAATCCAGATTTACCCTATTCCAAAGCAATGAGCACATCAGGGTAAGAATCACTTGGGTATGAAGCAATGTACCTGTCAAGCATAGTGCCCACTGTACAAGCTTCTGTAGGCAGTGCTATGATCTGGAGTTGCTTCAATTGGTCAGGTCTAGTCTCAGCAACATTAAGCGGCAATAAAATGCTGTCAGCTGACTACCTGAATGTACTGAATGAATAGGTTATCCCATCAATGGATTTTTTTCCCTAACAGCACATGCATATTCCAGGACGACAAAGGCAAGATTCATTGGGCTCAAATTTTGAAAAAGTAGTTCAGGGAGCATGAGGATGCATTTTCACACATGAAAACAGTCCTGACCATAACCATTTGAAAGTCTTTGGGATGTGCTGGAGAAGACTTTACGGATTGGTTCAACTCTCCCATTATCAAAGCAAGATCTCGGCCAAAAATGTATGCAACTCTGTAATTAAAGCTAAAGGCGGTCCAACGAAATATTAGAGTAAGCACTTTTTTTTTTGGCCAGGCAATGTATTATCAGAGGAGCTAAATGTTGATATTTTGCTGATACTACTCACAGGTGGTCCAGATTCCAGGTGCTAAAGAGGATTCTGCTCTCGCGATTCCCGTACGGGTTTATTGAGTGGAAAAATGTGCACTCGTTCTCATCAAAGGCACCCTGTTGGAGCAAAATGCTTTCATTACTCTCTCACTCACTCACACACACACACACACACACTGTGACCACTGGGAAAAAAGCAGATACTCAGATATCAACATATACAAGTATGCTAAATGTTTTTAATCAAGTTAAAGTACTACTAAATTAATATTTTAGCTTCATTGTTTATTTGACTTGAAAAGGGGAATAAAGGTTGAGTAAATGGAATATGACTTCATATTCTATTAGAAATGTGAGATATGAATAGGGCTGTGTAAACATATAGATTTTCAAATGCATCGCAATTTTGTTTTGAACGATCACGATATGTGGCTACTAAACTGGCTAGTAAATGTTTAGTTTTAATTTACCAGGAATTGAGTAGTATAGTGCAGAATTATTAGCACAGGGGTCCTTTCACTGTGTGTTGAGAGTAAAAGTTTGGTTTAAGACGTTCTGTGTGTCCAAAGATGAGATCCACGAATCCCTGTCATTAAATAATGTCTCTTTTTTAATACCCTTTCTGTTTATTTACAGTCAGTTGATAAATTTTTTTAATAAAAAACATTTAATTCTACTCACACATGGATGCACTAAATAAATTATGCATTACTTCTCTCATTATATGTGCTTACTGGCTGATGCCGCTAGTCTTATAGAAACAGTACAGATTAAGCACATGCTCTACATATCAATGTACTTAGATATAGTACAAATTATGCAAGTAAACAATAAAAAATTAAATAAATATATACATGCAACATAATATATGCAATTTTAAGACATTAACTGATGGAATAGACTGCATTTAGACATTTTTCAAAAGCCCACTTTGATGAAAAACTAAGGATAAAATATATCTTTTTAAATTAATATTTTGGAATTGTACCTAGAATGGTAGCCGAGAAGGTTTCTTTATAATTAAGAGCCTTAGCTGAGAGATAATTTTTTTTATATATAAGCAAAATGGACATTGTAACAGCTCCCATTAGAATCAATACTGAATCATACCAATAGCTTGTGAATCAGAATCGAATCAGGAAATCTGTGTCAATACCCAGCCCTGTGAATGCATCATGCTACCTGGCACGAGAACCAGCCCTCTTCAGTACAGAGTCTGTGGGCTTCATTCTCCGACCTGTCAAAATAGACACCATTGTACCGCACAGATTTCAATTTCTCAGCCAGGATTTCTACCACCTTTTTGTATTCATTTTTTGCCTTGGCATTCTGAATAGTCTTGGTGTATCCATCAACCTACAGACCATAACAATATACAAAGTCATTAAATGCATTAAATAATTAACAAATAACACCAAAAGTATCATCCATGGCTGAGCTGACTGCAGATTGTCACACCTCTTTCAAATATCCCCGAATTCTGCTCTCACAGTTATATTTCATGTAAGCAGACTTGGTCTTAAACCGGACATCAACACCTGAGGTTAAGGAAAAGTGAAAAAATATACATAAATTTTAGTACATTCAATATGGACATTTACTATAACATCCTGACTCCAGGAAAAACCTAAGAGGTGGACTTTAATCATATATTCATTACACTTTATACACATAATCCTAATAATTCATAATAGATTGAATCTCACAAAGCCTGTCAACAGAGTCATATTTCACTCCAAAAATAAAAAGATATTTTGCTTAATTATATATATCCTCTTAGTTACAATGCGTTTTTATAAAAAGGAAAGCACATGGAAGCAGCTTTCTGCATCCAGTCTTTAGTAAAGGAAAGTCATTAAAGAGACTCAATCCTTGACAGAACAGCCAATTACACCAACAGTATCTACCCTGGCTTAAGTCCTTTATCTTTGTCTCTTACCTTCAAACCATTCCTTATCTTTTTCTCTGCTCTCCACATCTGAATTGTCTTTCAGGTTCCTTAGAAGGTCTCCCAGTATTCTGCGCCGTTTGGGGGAATGCTCATCTGAGAGAAGATCCTTTGCTGCACTGATCAGTAGGTCTGTGTGTGTGTCCAAACCAAGGACTTGATTTATTTCAAAAGCAACTGCAGGGAATGAAGAGCCATGTAGAACGATCAGAATGATATTTGTAAAAACAAAGTCTGAGTCTTAAAAAAAGCATTGTGTTGATTTTTTTATTGTTCACATTTTAATAACAATACCTCCAGACAGTGTTCCCCAATCATAGACCTATTTTTAGTTACAATACATTACTCACATCCATTCCAGCTCTGTCCGTCAGTAAGAAAAACAAGTTCTGTATTATCTGGAAGATTTTGGAAATACTCTTCGGTTACTATTGTCCCATCCTCGTATAAGCAGATCTGAACACGAGGACCGGATATCTGTGGATACAATATTAATTATGTGTCTGCAGCATCATAACACATCATAAATGGCATATACACTAAGACGTTATCTCTTAACACACATACACTTTTTTTTTTTTTTTTTTTAATTATTATTACCTTTAGCAAATGACATCCTTTTTTAACCAGCTCTTTTAGTGTAACAGCCGCAATTCCATATTTTTTGGCTTGGTTGACACTCCTTATCTTAACCAGCTTAGGTTTTGTTATTTTGTTCATATTTAGATTTCCGTACTAAGTATCTCCTTCTCCACGAGACTGAGTGCGTGATCAAAACAACAACGAAACGTGCGTTGCCACCTTGCGGATAGAATTATAAATACTTTAGACGTCTCTCACCAATCCATAAACATTTAAAAAAAATTAAAAAAGCATGCCAGTAGTAATTGTTAATATAATCACATTTTAAATATATAAATACCGATATAATATCTAATTTATTGAACATAAGACAAATCGTTAAAACAACGTGTAGCCTACATGAGCCTAGTTCGTTACACATCCGCCCCTCGTGGCGGCGGTCATAACATCTCTCGTGGTGCTTCAGACACGCGCAGAAGAAACCCGTCAAACAGGGTCGTGTCTAGAAGGTATCCCTTAGAACTGCATAACCTAAACGAAGAATTAAATAACCTATATGCTGAAAAGGCTAAAGGTGCTTTTATTAGATCCAGAGTGAAGTGGCTAGAATTCGGGGAGAACAATTCTGCATATTTTTTTTAATAAGAAAAGAAAAGAGGGAAAGCTAAAAGAATATCTTCTCTATATATTGAGGGCAATTTGGTCACAGATGAAGCCAGAGTTTCTAATTTTGTTTCCAACTTTTATTCACAGCTCTATACTACTTCATTTAATCCACAGTTTTCTGGCTTTTTTGTGAGGGTTCAAGCATTCACACCTATTATAAGTGACGGAAATCCTCACCTTGTGAGATGGATTTGACTTTGGAGTTGGATGCGATTATTCTGAAAGCTCTCCTCAATAAAAGCCCAGGTCCAGATGGACTGCCTTTTGAATTCTATAGGACCTTCTGGCAAGACATTAAAAAGTTTGTTTTGGAAATGTTTGAAGACTCTGTACAGAAAGGTGAATTAACTGAGTCCATGAAGCAGGGCTTGATCACTTTAATTCCAAAACCTAACAAAGATTACTTGTATTTAGATAATTGGCGCCTGATAACTTTGCTTAATTCGGATTATAAAATGTTAGCTTCCCTTTATGCGAATAGATTGAAACCATGCTTAGAAGAATTTATCTCTATTTCCCAATCTGGCTTTATGAAAGGTAGGCATACAATAGCAAATAATATTGACTTGTTTTAGATATTTTAGATTATAAGGAATTGATCAACGATAATGCAATTATTTTATTTTTAGACTTTTATAAGGCCTTTGACACAGTTGAGCATGAGTTTATCTTTGCGTAGGTTTGGTTTTGGCTTTTCCTTTGTTAAAATAGTTCAGACTTTTTAAAAAAATATTAACAGCAATGTATCTTTGGTGAATGGTGTTTCTCCCCAGTATATGATTAGCAGGGGCATCAGACAAGGGTGTCCTTTTTCGCCATTTTTGTTTTTGTTGGTCACTGAGTTTCACAATATTTGTATTAGTCGTTGTGTAGACATTCAGGGTATCTTAGTAGCAGATCACATGTTTCTAATTAGTCAACTGGCAGATGACACCTGTCTGTTTTTAAAAAACGAGAAACAGGTCCCTGTTATTTTGGATGCTATGAATACATTTTCTAATGCCTCTGGTCTCACAGTCAATAAAAATAAAAGTGAAATTATACCTGTTCACAGTCTTGATAAAAGTCGTTTAGAAGGTATTGAAGTCAAAAGTACTGTTAGATACTTGGGCATCTTTTTGATTTGATTTCAAATGCAACAAACTTCCGGTCAAGCTTGCTAATTTTCATAAGCAAGCCTTGGAAGCCTGTAAACTTGCCTTCTACCACAATTTTCCCCTCATAGGAGTATCATATGGAACAATCAGAATGTGCTGCGTGGAAAAAAATCTATTTTTATTAATAATTGATTTGACAAAGGTGTAATTTTTATTTTGAATTTGTTAAAAAAGGATGGCAGCTTTTGTTCCTATACTGACTACACTGCCATTTTTGTAGTGGATATCTCACCTAGAGTTTAAGACTGGGTTATTAATTGTATTTCACCTAAACTATTGCATATGGTCAGGTCATACTGTAGTTACAGAGTGTCAGTCTGTGAAATACCCCAATTATCCTTTGGTGGACTGGAGCTTTCCAGTATCAAATGTAACAATTCTTGGATTAGAAGAACTCTTATTAGGAAAATCAGCTGTGACTCCAAAGCTCTTTTCAAGTGGAAATTAAATTATCCTTCTCTTGCTACTATTAATATATGGACTGGCATTAATAAGTTTCTGTTACCTAACAAGATGAAAGAACTTCATTATAAAATTCTTCATAAATACTATCCCTGTAACTCTTCTTTCTAAGTTTAAATTGGACATTTCTCCACAATGTACATTCTGCAACTTTAATGTTGAAACAATACCACACTTGTTTTTTGAATGTGATAATGCAAAGGAGATCTGGAAAGAAGTAGCCTGGGTTATTTTCTCTGCTTACAACAAACTTTTTATTTTTGAAATTATTAAATGTATTGTTTTTGTTTTCGAACTCCAGGTCAAATGAGATGGATGACAGGTTAAAACTGTTAACTCTCTTTGGACAGTTTCATCTCCATAAATGTAAAATCACTGATTCTAAGCCCAATTTTAGGCTGTTCTGTATCAATCTAAAATTATTCTATGACTCTCTTTGTTTATCATTTAACAAGAATGCCACTAAAACTGCTCTGTTGATTAAAATAATTATGGCTTCATTATAAGGGTGACCTCCTGATTTCCTGAAGGTGACAATTATTATTTTATTTATTTTTATTATATTATTTAGTTTTATTTGATTATTATTATTTTAGTTTTATTTATTTTTTGTTCATTTATTGTGTTTAATTTCTGTGGCTTTTGATGTTTGTGAATGTTTTTTTTAGACTATCTCTGTTTACTGTATCTTGTTAAAAAAAATATTTTATTGCCTTGCTCTACCTTGAGTTTTTGTGTGTGTGATTTATGTAACCCCTGTAAGTCTTTTGTTCAATAAAACAAAAAGTACAAAAAAGAAATGTTGTCCCAACTCAAATATATACATCCACTGAGTTGCGGATGTAATCTATGTTAATTACAATAAAAAAAATGACATCTGGGTGGAATAGAACCCTAAACCTCAGGGGTGAATTAGTTACAACTTTACCACCCAGTCAGACTTCTACTACCTTCTCCAATGACTTACAATATATAACGACCGACAATAGCAGCTTGAATTGATCATCAAGAATGACTATTTATCAAAACAGACCATTTAAAATAATATTTTACTAGCGTTTATCGTTGCTGTGCGACTTCAAACGCCGTGTATAAACTGTAAAATCGTAGATTCTCGCGAGATTGACGAAAGAGGGATCCCTTCTAGACACGACCGCTTGGCAACGGACAGACGCTGTGGCAACCGCTCTCCTCTAGCACTTTGTTCATAAACCAGCTATGTTTGTTTGGTAAAAACGCGGTGCGGTTATTTATGATTATTTTACAAAATAACCCTGATACAACCAAATGTTTCCCAATGTGATACACTAGTCAAATTAGCGAGGTAACCTGTCCGCCTCATATGAGGGAAGCGTTATTAGCAGGAAAATAGATAGAAAGATGGAATGAAAGAGAAAAATAAAGAAAGCGCTGTGTGGACTGCCAAGACAGTGGGCTACCAAGATCTCGGTCATGTGATTTAGCGTCAGTAATTCTGTTAATATTCGGCATCTGATTTTAATTAAGTAAAATTAATTTCGCCCGGCCTGCCTGATTGATTTAACAACCTGTGAAGCCCTCTTTTCGGGATGTTTGCCAAGAAACAATAACGTTCACTGACCGAGAAATGTTCTCTAAAAATCTGGTAAAAGTGAAGAAACTTTGCACATGTCTGAGTGGAAAAGCGTTTTCGAGAGTAGCCGAGTGATTCCACCTCACAGTCAAACCACCCGACAGCTCAAGGATCTTCTCAAGATCTACGGCTGGTCTTCAAGCAGGTCGCTGGACTTTACATAAAACAGGTGGGCAGGCAGGCTAATTTATTCAGATAAATGTTGTTTTTTTTTATTCTGTGGAATAATGGAAGAAAGGGGTGGCCGTTAACTTTTTCAATTTCAAGATATACATTAAGAATAGTTAACCCCAAAATGAACATTTATTCACCCATTTGTTATTCCAAACCCAATCTTTTGTTGAAAAAGGTAAATATGTTAGGGAGAATGTTGGCCTCCCTCAGTCACATTCACTTTCATTGTATGGAGAAAATAAAAGCAATGCAAGTGAATGGTGAACATTCTGCCTAAAATCTCAATTTGTGTATTTCAGAATCAGAATCAGCTTTATTGCCAAGTATGCTTACACATACAAGGAATTTGTCTTGGTGACAGGAGCTTCAAGTGTACAACAATACAAACAATACCAAAAACAGCAAGACATAGGTAATTAAAACAAAAAAAGACTAAAAATAAATAATTATACATATACGTACTCACCATCATACATACCCACATACACACACATAGTGCAAATCTATTACACTGTTATATAAAGAACAAAAATACAGTATATTATGTACAGAGCAATGTAAGTAATGCAGAAGTGGATATGTTGGATAATATAAATAGACTTAAACTGTGTATTGCACATAATTATTGCTCAATGGGGCAATTTAACTGTTCATTAGATGGATAGCCTGAGGGAAAAAACTGTTCCTTTGTCTGACGGTTCTGGTGCTCAGAGCTCTGAAGCGCCGGCCAGAAGGCAACAGTTCAAAAAGGTAGTGGACTGGGTCAGTGGGGTCCAGAGTGATTTTACCAGATTTTCACTCTGGAAGTGTATAGTTCTTGAAGGGGGGGCAGGGGGCAACCAATAATCCGCTCAGCAGTCCGGACTGTCCTCTGTAGTCTTTTGATGTCTGATTTCTTAGCTGTACCAAACCAGACAGTTATTGAAGTGCAGAGGACAGACTGCTGAGTAGAACTGTATCAGCAGCACCTCAGCTGGCGAAGGAAGTACAACCTCTGCTGGGCCTTTTTCACAATGGAGTCAATGTGTATCTCCCACTTCAGGTCCTGTGAGATGGTAGTGCCCAGAAACCTGAATGACTCCACTGCTGCCACAGTGCTGTTCAGAATGGTGAGGGGGGACAATGGGGTGTTCCTCCTAAAGTCCACAATCATCTCCACCATTTTGAGCGTGTTCAGCTCCAGGTTGTTATGACTGCACCAGACAGCCAGCCGTTCAACCTCCTTTCTATATGCAGACTCATCATCGTCTCGGATGAGGCCGATGACAGTGGTGTCGTTTGCAAACTTCAGGAGCTTGACGGGGGGGATCCTTGGTGGTGCAGTTATTTGTGTAGAGCGAGAAGAGTAGCTGATGTTACAGGTGGTGGAAGTGAATTTTCCCTGCCTCACATGCTGCTGCCTGTCCGTCAGAAAGCTGGTAATCCACTGACAGGTAGAGGTGGGAACAGGGAGCCAAGCTGAAGTCCACAAAAAGGATCCTTGCGTATGTCCCCGGTCTGTCCAGATGTTGCAGGACGTGATGCAATCCAATGTTGACTGCATCATCCAGAGACCTGTTTGCTCGATAAGCAAATTGAAGGGGATCCAGAAAGTGTCCAATGATGTCCTTCAGGTGGGCCAACACCAGTCTCTCAAATTACTTCATGACCACAGATGTCAGGGCGACAGGTCTGTAGTCATTAAGTCCTGTGATTTTAGGTTTCTTAGGGACAGGGATAATAACTGAGCGTTTGAAGCAGCATGGGACTTCACACTGCTCCAGTGATCTATTGAAGAGCTGAGTGATTTAGTATAATAATTGTATTATAATAATTATTCAAGAATAAAGAGTTTTAAAATGTTTAATGCAGTTTTAGATGTATATTAGCTTGTCGCACCACAGGAACCTGTTGTCACCACTTTGAAGTTACATGTCAATTACACAAAAACAATCAACAGTTGACAGTTAAAGGGAGTGTTCACCCAAAAATGAAAATTCTCTGATCATTTACTCACCCTCATGCCATCCCAGATGTGTATGACTTTCCTTCTGGGTTTTTTTTTTTTTTTTTTTTTTTTTAAGAATTTCAGCTCTGTTGGTCTATACATTGCAAGTGAATGGTGGCCAGAAATCTGAAGGTCCAAAGAGCAGATTAAAGCAGCATAAAAGTAATTTGTCCGACTTCACATGTTAAATCTGTGTGCGATATAAGAGTGGGTGAGAAACAAATCAAAATTTAAATACATTTGTACTATAAATATCCATTTTTACTTTCACATCTGAAAGTGAAAGTGGAGATTTATATTAAAAAGAACTTAAATATTGTTCTGTTTCTCAGCCAGACCTATCATATCGCTTTTGAAGATATTAATGCTTTTATTCTGTCTTTATCTGCTTTTTGGACCTTCAGATTTCTGGTCACCATTCACTTGCATTGAAAAGACCAACAGAGCTGAGATATTCTTCTAAAATAGTCGTTTGTGTTCAGCAGAAGAAAGAAGGTCACACAACTGGAATGGCATGAGGGTGAGTAAATGATTAGAACATTTTTGATTTGAATTATCCCTTTAATAAATTGTAAACATTATACAGGTTTTTGATCACAGAGATTGATGTTAGCATTCACTCTTTCCTTCCTCTGGTTGGCATGGTAACAGTAAGAGGAGTCACATGCACTCAGGTATCAGCTGCGAGTGACCTTGTTTGACTCGGGTCACCAGCACTTCTTTGGGCGCACATGGAAGAGCGGATTACACTCTGTCAGGGGCACAATGTGTCAGACTGGTCGATTACTCTTCAATGAGGTAGGCTGACTCATTTCATAATGACAGAGGATATACAGTAGAATTGTCATAATGCAACACCATAGTGATTCAAGATTTACTAGCAAAGGTGCAGTTCATTCAGAAGTGTCCACCCTTATGCCCTATTCCATGCCCTTTTAAAGTGGCAACAGTGAAGGGACTCAGGGAATAAAATCGCAAAACTACAATGGTTTGGAACTTGGTGCTGTGGATCTGTACAAAAAAGCTGTCTCAGCCTTAAATCCTGGTATGTTTGCTGAGAAGGGAGCTGTTCTTTGGCTCCCAGTGACAATCTCTAGTGTCAATCTTATTGACTCACTCTGTAGAGGGAATATTACAGGAACACGGGTCAGTAAGTGTCTCACATCTATATATGACAACTGTCAGTGCTGAAATCTGTTTCATTCAGCTCTGTTTCAGTGGACGTGTAGATGTACTTTAAGGTGAATTGTGTGATTTGTGCTCCAAACAGAATGGCCAAAAATAATGACTGTTTTCAAACAGGTTTTCCGAACACTTCCTCTGTCGACCATTGGTTGACCAAACAGTTTATCCCGATCCAAATTCACACCATTGGTTGCATCAGTATTGCTCCGCTTATTAAGCTGGAATAGAAGAAAGTAGTTTAACACTGAAAAACTTCACAATCATGTCACCTTTAGAAAGAACCTTAGCCTTTCCATTGTCACTGTGGCAATGTATTATTTCTAGTGCTGTCAGTCGATTGAAATCTGATTTATCGGATCATTTTTCGTAGTTAAATGTGATTAATTGCCAATTTTGAAAATGCTGAAATTTGACTAAATATGCTTCATTTCCCGTCAACCCAGCTAACAATTTTAGGTTCTGGGAACGTTAGTTTTTGGTTCCCAGAACGTTGCAAGAACGTTCCCTATTGGTGATCCAGGAAAGTTTTCTTAACGTAAATACAACGTTCCCTTAAGGTTAGGGGAACGTTCTGGGAACGTTCCCTTTAGGTTATAAAAATAGAACCTAAAAATAACCTACAGGGAACATTCCCAGAATGTTCTCCTTAGGTTATAAAATGAAACCTAAAAATAACCTACAGGGAACGTTCCTAGAACGTTCCTGTTTGGTTCCCAAAAAATAACCAAATGGGAACCATACGGGAACGTTAGGGAACGTTCTGGGAACGTTCTGTGTTTGCTGGGAAAATGCATTTATTTCCTTCTTGTGAAAGTAAACCAAACAATATGTAAATAACTAAATATCTAAAATGGCACCAATTCAAGTAACATTAAACATCTCCCAAAGTCAAATTGTGAGTTTGAATAATTGAAAGTACTATTCCCCATAGGTTGCTTATTAATTGCATTAGACCTTTTTCACACTCTGCGTTTTGGAACACGAAAGTAACCGTTTGCAAGTTAAACTTCAACATCGGTGAATGGTAGACCTCAGCAATTATTATTTTCACTTACCCATTTGCTCCAAGAGCAAAAGAAAAAGTTCACTATTACATTTGAATGACTTTCCAGAAGAAAAAAAATATATAAATAGAGAGCGGTGGCTTAAGACACTGTCATAGCAGCTGTAATAGAAACCCCCTCACAGCTGTGGTAATACATTTTTTTAAAACTAATTCCAGGGTAACATAACACAAAGCATAATGTTAAAGTCTTACACTCAATATTTAAAAAAGATAGATTTACGCAGTTAAATAAGCTGGAAACTCATCACATTTTGTGAAAAAGGTCTATAGGCATTAAATCTCTTAAAATCTCATCCTCCACAAAATTAATCAGCCGACAGACTGCGGCTATTTTCTTTGTTACAGCAATCTTAAAGCTACATTCATGAATTGCATTATGGAGTCAGAGCCAGCATCAAGCTTTGAACTCCACATGAAAAGCGCTTGCAGACAAAAACATCTCATTCTAAGTATTGGTGATAGTTAAGATGTGATTCTGTGGTAATTAAAATGCACCATACTTAGACTGAATACTTGTTTTCTGTCAGAAGTTCCATCTAAGCTTGTTATGTACAGTTCCCTATAACTTTATCACTGACACTGAATCACTGCTGTGTGTGTGTGTGTTTGTGTTGTGTGTGTCAGCTCAAAGACTCTGGGTGGACACGTCGCAAAGTTTCCGCCCTTCCAGCAAGTGTTGATGCTGGTTTATGCTGTATTAATGGTAAATGCTTTAATCATGATTAAGAATAATTAACATGCTAAACTTTTTGAATTAATTGCATGCATTAACACTTTAATTTTGTGTCGCCCTGCAATCAGAGTTTGCAGATTAGATTAAGGGCAACCTCATTTCTCAACTTTGCTCAACTTTGTTTCATTTCTGCTGATAGTCTCAGGTTTGATATCAATGCTGGCACCAAACGCTATGTACAAGCAGAATCCAGCAGAGTTTATTGGAGATGATGGTCGCATTCTGGCCTCTCTCTCAGCAAGCACAATAACGGCTCTTCTGAGGCTGGGAATTTACTGTCCAGCTGTCTAGGAGACACCACACACATCTGTCTCCATGGCTGGCACCACTATAATTCACTTTAATCTCCTTTTATGGTCTCTGAGATCCACAGAGTGGAAATAAAGTTCTTGAAAATATCCATTCTGAGTCTCATGCAATGGGTATTGGAGATAATGCCTGCAGCACACTCCATTTCCAGCTACCAACTGCGCCTGTGCACAATATTACATGTTGCCATCTCTCCCCAAACAGCCATATTGTTCTGAATATTGTGTCACCCTCTGGGCTTCTTGTAAATCATTTGCATCTTTATCTAATCAGTTACACAATTGAGTTGCCTGGTACTCCAATGTTATTCACTAATTAGCCTGGTTAATTCATTTTCTGCTTTCTAACAGAGAGAGATTCTCATTTACGAATTGTGATGTGCTAATTTCCGATAAACATTGTCAGTGTTGAAGGAGAATAAAACGTCTGCTCTTTGGTGAAACCCCAGGAGCAGCGTCAGAGGGAGTGTAAGATCACATAAGGTCTGTCAGACATGATGGATCAGTTTTAATATATATGCTGCAGAAGACTTCAAACAGAGGAAGTGATTATAAAGGAATGAAGATAGGATTAAAGCGATGGTCTCCCTCTGGCCTGACTCTAATGGAGGGATGTTATAACAAAACAAATGTTTGTGGAGATGTTGGTATCGCTAAATCGAATTTTATCAGTGACCTTCAGTTAGAGGCAGAAAGATTGGAGTGCCTCCATTGATTTAAGTGAAAATGAAGCTGTTTCTTGTCTAATTAACAGGGGTTTTCAATGGTGAATCCATAAGGTACAGGATGATGCTTAGATTCCGGATAGAGCATTAAAACTGATGTTTGTAATTTCTACACCTCTAGCATCTCCAAACGGAATTAAATATGTAATGATTGATTTCAAACTGGTTTCCCAATCACTCATCTTTTCTTGCCACAAACTTACAGAAATGTTGCTGTGTCGAGATGGTCTAACAAAGAAAGCACCACTATTAACACTTTTGGGGAATCAACCTATTTCAACATCCAAAAGAATGTACACTTCATCTTAAAATACAAATTTTTGTTGTGCACCTCATAAGATATTTCCTTTACTGGAAATATTGGTGTCACACCAGCCCACTGTTTAAGCTCATAAATCACATGTTGTGGAGCAGTGGTCCTCAACCTTTTTGACTCCAAGGCCCCCTGTTGTCCAAGACAATATTTGAAAGCCCCTTCATCCGAAACTAGACATGTCCTAGACGTGTCTGATTAAAATAATTAATCATGAATAATTTTGTATTCTAGAAGTTTCAGAAAGAGTCAGTTTATAATTTGTCATACATCTTAAAGTATTTTTAGCATTTTAATTAAGTTGGATTATTTTAATTATTTCAATATTTCTAATGTTAAATTAATTTGAATTAATCTTGAGGCCCCCTTGGAAGTGTGCTGAGCCCCCCTAGTGGGTCACGTCCCCCTGGTTGAGAACTGCTGTTGCGGAGAATATAGATTATTCATGATGGGTGCTGTAAAGCATTTTGGTCTATAGAGGGCAGTGCTGCCACACTGAGTGGATACTTGATGGGGCTGTTTTTCAGAAAAGTCAGACTTTTTCTATTCACTCCCCCTGTGTGATGTTAAACTGTCTCTCCTATCTGTATGCTGGGCAAAGTACAAAAGAACAGTGTCAATAGGAATCTGTGGTTTTATTAGTGAATCTCACAAGAATTGTACAGGTCATATTTCACCCTAAAACCAAAAGAGAAATAGGCTTTTTTTTCTTTTTACATGAAGAAAAATAAGCATTTTTGTAGGATAATTAAGATTTTTGCAATGTAAATTTTTTTTCAGGACAATTAAGCACATTTCCCCTCAAATTATCATTACTGTGATATGAAAACCTCTAATTCTCATTTTTTGTTCTAAATCTTTTTTTTTTTTTTTATGGACTGAAGGTGACAGTAAATGAGGGGGAAAAGAGTGGGAATAGGATTGGGAAAGGACCTCATGAGCTGGGACTCTAACTCAGGTCACCCTCACTGCATCAGCACCACATGTCATGAGTGCAGCCTGCTTGGCTACAGCTCTGATTTTTTTGTTAATATTTTCATAAATTAAATTCAATGTAACATATACTGTTATAGTGTATGAATACTTTACAATTTAAAAACATTTAGCTTTTTTGTCAACTTTGTGAGTAGTGAAGATGCCTTTAATCTGCGTCACAAAGATATTTGACCCTAAAACCTTTAACCCTTTAACCTCTGGTGTTTTTTTTTTTTTTTTTTTTAATAGATGGCCTGTTTCATTGGCATACCCAAAATTGTAAGCTTATAACTTGACAAAAAAAACAACAACAACAAAAAAAAAAAACATAGGAGGGTCAAGAATTTGTTAACATTTAAAATTTGTTTTAATTATAATTTTACAATTTTAGGATAAATTCCGAGACTCTCATCCTAATTAACTGGAAAAACATTCTTATTTTTCTGATTTCACATTATACTGGTTGTAAATAAGGTGGCTGCTTTAATTTTGCTCCCAATCATGCCAACTGTAACTGTGAATTTTAATGTTGATACGACAAAGCAATCAAACGTTATATCATAACAAAATAATTGATCCTAGTGTACAAAAACGTCTAGCCTCTCCAAACAAATATTACATGATAACTGTACATAAAACTAATTATAAATGAAAACACAACAATTACTAAAAGTTTGCATAGCATGCTGACAAGATTTTAGTAATGAGATTTCACAGACTGAGTGCCTTTTGACTCAATAAGTCTATGAGTCTTTGTCGTACTTGGTGACATCAACTGGTGGCCATATGTAACATTGTGCTTTGTGGGGATTATCTAATGATTTATGCATCCTTGTGTGTGGGCTTGTTTGAAAGATAATCGCCTCCTCTAAGTAATGGTATGTGATATTTCATGTTCTGTTTATTTTTCATGAAGTTATAAGTGCAAAAGCCACATATAAGCAACACCTGTTCAAATGAAACATAAATGTTAAAGACATATACTTAGCCATTACTTGCTATAATTTTGTTGAATACAGGTTGTATTCTACACTTTGAGAGCATTCCAACAACATATGACACATGGCTATTAGATATGTTTGATATTTTTACTGATTACAATATGTACATGTCAATTTCTATCAAATAAATGATCAAAATGGAACACTTCTGATTTATCTGCAAATTTCAAAGCACTTGTTCAGTTTGGATCATAATGCCTACATACATGGCAAAGAAGAGCTTCTAAGCTTTCAAACAATACCGATTTTGTGTTGTCAAGACTGTTGTTATAAATATTTTTCCTCGTGGGCCTGCCGACCATCCAAGCATAAATGTTAAAACAAGGTTAAAGTCTTGACTTAAACCTAATTGATCTTAGAAAACGTTGATATCTCTATCCACCTAATTAGGACAACATTTTAGGACATGTTGCGGCAGCCCTCTGTAGAGAACTTTTAGTGCTTATTTAGTTTGCTATGCCCACAGTCTGTTCTATATTAGGAACCTTTTACGGATAGCCAGGAGTTCAATAAATTCTCTAATTAGTTGAAAGTGATTTTAAATGCAGTATGATTGTAGCGTAAAGGGATGTTCATTCAGTCTTCTGAGTCAGTCTAGTTTCCTCCTAGCATATGTGCTGCCAGTAACACCCATGTCAGGTGTTTATCTTCATATCTTCAAGTACTGTGTTCAATAGGTTAGACCTTCAGGTCTACAGTTCTCCTTCATTAATCTTGATTCATGGGCCTTGCAGACGAATCAGTAACCCTTTTAACCATTTGACACAAGCCAAGAGATTCATTTAAATCAAATATGTGGCTTGCATGCTGTCCAGGAAATCAATATTTCTGCCCATGGAGACACAAACATCCCTGTGAGCAGCTGGTCCTTAAAGGCACTCACACCCTTCAGAGTAACAGGGGCAGCTCTTGACATAAATTATGGGAGAGGAAGGATTGAGAGAACTTTAGAGAGGGAATTCTAAAAAATGGAACTGAAGAAGTTGAAAAGAGGGAAATCGAGCTGAGGAACAGAGCGACAACCGGAGAAACTTTTTGTCGGATGTGAGCAGAAATGAGAGGCACTGAGCGCAAAGATGTCTTTGAAGAATATGAATATGATTAAAAAATGAGAATAGAGGGCGAGATAAATTGTTTAGGCTCCACACTGTGTGGTTTGAACATAATTCTGCAATCAGCACTCCCCATGGCTTCATCTTCTCCTCTCCTCCTCATCTCATTCAAACTTCTCCACTTCTCTTTATTCTCTCCTCCTCTGTCTACTCAAACTCTTAAGAGCAGCTTGTGTCTTTATATTGGAACATGTGCTATGAGTTTGTGATTGATTTACTCTTTTGACTCAAGGAGCGACAGCTCTTATGTAGTGTTTTTGAGATGAGAGCACCATGCAGAGCGAGAGAGACCATGAGCAGGAGTCTTGAGAAGTTTGATATTATGGATTTAACACATCTATATGACTGGCTGCTGTATGAGCTCAAAGCTCTGTGCTGAAATGACGCATTTTAACAGCCTTGTTTCACTTACAGCTTGTGCTTGATACAGTAGATTCCGAGAACATACAGGATGCAGAAGCAAATCCACTCTTTTTTTTTTTTTTTTTTTTTGTTTTTTTTTTTACACTAAAATGCCATCAGGAGGATGAAAAAAATCTGTCAGTCTATCAATTAATGGGCCAATTCTGGCCGGTTTGAAATATATAAAATGCTCTGCATTCCTTAAGCAAAAAAATTTACAATGATTTTTATACAGAATATTCACTTTTTTGCTGTAAGACTCTAGACTTTAAATTTTTAATCATTCAGTTTCAAAGTTACTGGCACATTTCAGAGGTTTTGCTAAAAATGATTATCCGTCATTGTGACTGAATGGGTTGTAGATTTTATGTCAGAGAAGATTTAAATAATTAAAAACATGTGACAAGTGACAAAACTGAGTTCAGTGAAGCAAATCTATTTTATTTATTAATTTGGTCAAGTAAACATTAAATTTAAACAGTCAAAACTTTGTACAGTAAATTATTGTAACGCTTGGTGTTTTTAAATGTAACATGTATCACAAGAACAAGAAATGCTGTGTTTTGGGTTTTTGTTCTTCTTTTACAATGTGATCTGACGGTCTTGTGATCTTGTCACCCAATTTAATAAATATTATTCCATGAACTGTTCCACTGGTCAACACTTGGCATCTCTCATTTCTTTCCCCAAATTCTCATGTCTCTCTCCCGTTCTTTTTTCGCAGGGGCAAATGAAAACTTTTTTTTCACCTTTCCTTCACTTATTATCCCTAACAAACTTTACTGTGGGTATGTTTCAAAAGTTAAGAAATAGACTAGAGATATACAGTACTGTGCAAAAGTCTTTGGCAAAAAATATATTTTACCAAAGCATCTGTCTTAAGATGGTTATTTAAATCTTCAGCTTTAGTGTGTCAATAGAAAATATACATTTTACACTCCCAAACATTCCTTTTGTAAATAGAATAGAAGAACAAGGAGCCTTGCAACAGATGGCATGTTCCCCCACAGAGTACCCCACTGAACATCGAGTCAGTCTGGGATTACATGAAGAGACAGAAGCAGTTGAGACTGCCTAAATAGATAGAAGAACTGTGGCGAATTATCCAAGAAGCTTGAAATACCTTATAAGCTAACAACCATGAAAAACTGTGTCGTGGTGTACTTAGGATAGGTGCTGTTTTGAAGCAAAGGTCGTCACACCATATATTGATGTAGATTTTTTTTATGTATACTGGACTTTGTATGATGTTAATTGATAAATGAAAAATATTGATGGCATTATTTTTGAAGACATCCTCACTATGCTACATTTTTCACAAGTACTGTATTTTTTCTAGCTGTCAAAGTGACAGAGTTTTGTAAATGTGGAAATTTTTTTTGGTTCCGATGGAAAAAGTTCCATCTAGATGGTCAAGTAGTTGTTCATGCTACTGAAAGCAACCGATGTGTGTTTTTATTTAAGCGGTCAAAATTAATGTGTTAGAGTGGTAGGAGATGTAACAGATTCCAAACCAACCAACATGCTAAGTCTCACTCCACGAGAGAGAGGATAACATATTATCCAACGTTCTTAGTCTTTCCAAGAAGATCGATGAAACACCAAGTCTCACTACAAGAGACAATTGCAACACCAAGTTTGGAATCCCTATACCAGGGAGATAACTTCAGCGACAAGGTTTAGCTCTAGTGAGAAAACCCTCTCCAAGTTTCTTGCATTTGCATATTGCACATGATGAATCTTGCACCGACATACAGTAAGGGCTGTGTATCTACAGATTGCAAGAACCCTCTCGGTGCTTACAGTAGATCAACATTCCTCAGCTCCTTTGTGCCCAAGGCTGTTGAAATGGAATCAAGCTTTCCTCACTATAACATGGTCCTGAGCCCCAATGGAAGACGTCACCATCACCAAACTCATCGATTGATCAAGGAGAACGTAAATATCACTACTTAACCTCTTTTCAGAGACCATGACATTAGTGTATACTATCAGTTTATGATAGGGATGGGCATTCAGCGATAATTTGTTATTAGAATATTTAAGCTAATAAAACATTAATACTCGATAAGGTAATTAATGAGAAAGATACGTTTTAAAATATTTATTTTAGTCATAAAGGTTGCATCACCATTTAAAAAAAAAAAAACAAGCTTCTAATTACATCCAAAACAAGCTTTTATATCCTGTGCTTTTTTGTTGAAAACATTTAAACAAGCAATGTGTGAAAAAATATATGTACAGAAAGAAAGCATTGAACCTCTTACAAAACGAAGAAAAAGAAACTATGCTAATAAAGTAGACTGACGCAATTAACGTGAGGGATGACTATAAACACTCTGCATATAATAGTTATGTTTATATTGTCTCATATCATGTTTTTGTTGAGAAAAACAAACATATCCACATGCTCAGTCAGCTATACTCATTTATACACACCAGTTTAAGTGATGGAATGTACCTCAGCTAGCATAGTCTTTCTCGGATGCCATGTTTGTTGGTTAAAAAGCGTTGCAACAGGGATCCTGCTTTCTGAAGAGGCACATATACGGGAGTAAAGAGTCCACCGCTTATCCAGTACATTTAAACAGGAACCAGCTTTTTCAAAGTAAGCCACATTCTCGCAATAACCTGCTTGTTGGTGTCCATTCTAAACGTACTGACAGAACGGTTTGCACATCAAATGTGATCAACTTGTGTCCACTCTCAAGTGCGCCACCCAGTGGATTCTGTTATAACTGAGTTTTATTTTGAGTGTTCAGGATTTCACATGCATCTCACTGTATGCCAGCAAAACTTTTGAATAGTATTTGTACTTTTCGAATACTTATTGCAAAATTAATACTTGAGTATTCGACTACTCGTGCACATCCCTAGTTTAGGATTATATAATTTTCCTTAGATTGCATAACATCTGTGAATTAGATGTCTAGCAAATAAACTGAGTTATTTAAATAGAGAGAAACAGCAATTTATCTTTCCATAAGATAATAGTCATACTTTTCCATTGCTGCATCCAATTCAACCACTTGCATCTTTCCATCATATGCTCTTTTATTTACCTATTAATTTATATTATTCTTTAACATATTAGTACTATTTTGTAGTTTTTGTTAGTTATTCTTGTTTGTCTTTTTGTAAATAAAACTAATTTTATAACAACTGTTTGTTCCTTGTGTTGATGATACAGAAAAGCTCTAAAGGTTAGGCTGCTCTCAAATGACCGACTAAATTAGACATATTTCTAATTTATTGAATGGTCCATTTGGATCATTCTTTTACTTTTAAGGTGAAACAACTTAGCTGGTGCCCCGAGGATGGATGGAGGGGCTGTCTGATACTAATAATCATGAACACATACACCTTGAGAGAATTGGGATAAAAAAAAAAAAAAAAAAAAATCACAACATACTACATACTTTGTGTGAGGCCAGTTAATTTCAACTGGTGCCAGTGTAATTTTCACTTCATCATTATACTTGATTTTGTTTTAAACATATGTCCAGGTCATAGGATTATTTTTTTTCAGAGGCGCATGAGGTAAGGGATCCATTACATAGATCCAGCTTGTTCCTGCACAACTGAAAACATGTTGTTCATTACTTTGTAGCTTCTTTACAGGGCCATAGAAAATAGGGTACAGCATTAGTATTACAGCTTAGTGTCTTTTGTTCATATGATATTTTTTTTTAATCTCTAATAGAATCAGAAGTAAGCATTAAATGTGTGTATATACAGTATATCTACACTCACCAGCCACTTTATTAGGTACACCTGTACATCTGTTTATTCATGCAATTATCTAATCAGCCAGTTGTGTGGCAGCAGTGCAATGCATAAATTCATGCAGATATGAGTCAGGAGCTTCAGTTAATGTTCACATCAACCATCAAAATGGGTAAAAAATGTGATTTCAGTGATTTGGAGCATGACATGATTGTTGGTGCCATATGGCCTAGTTTGAGTATTTAAACAACTGCTGATCTCCTGGGATTTTCACACACAACAGTCTCTAGAGTGTAAAGAGAATGCTGCGAAAAACAAAAAAACCATCCAGTGAGCTGCAGTTCTGTGGGTTGAAATGGCTTGTTAATGACAGAAATCCAAGGAGAATGGCCAGACTGGTCCAAGCTGACAGGAAGGTGACAGCAACCCAAATAAACATGCATTACAACAGTGCTATGCAGAAAAACATTTCTAAACATGTCGAACATTGAGGTGGATGGGCTACATGCCTCTGCCCATGGCAGCATCAGTTTTCTGGCTAACCTGACAGTAGTGGTACCCGGAGGTGTTTTCTGCTGCTGCCGTGGGCACAGGCACACCAAAACTGGACAGTAGATTGTTGAAAAAACATAGCCTAGTCTGACAAATCTGGATTTCTGCTGAGCTACACAAATATTAGGCCCACTGCAGCCTCAGTTTTCTGTTCTTGGCTGACAGAAGTGGAACCCAATTTGGCCTATGCTGTTGTAGCCCATCCGCCTCAAGGTTCGACATGTTTTGCTGCAATCTGAGATGCTATTCTGCTCACTACAATTGTACAGAGTGGTTATGAGTTACTGTAGCCTAGGGCTATCATGAATATGAAATATGGCTGATGATTAATTGTCAAACAAATAATGGCGATTAAATAATGGCTTTCACGATTAATTGTCATATAAATGGTCATATTTCTTAATGTGCATGTGTACTTCATACTCCTTAAGAAGTCAATTTGTATAAATCAAATAATAAAATAGCTATATATGATTTCCTTTTAAGACTTTAAAACTCTGTGAGTAACATAAAAATACTTTTTTTATTATTTCTAAATACTTCAAAAAAATGAAGTCTCTTGTTTTGGTCAACTTTAGTACTGGTCACTTTATCTTTGTTTGTTTATATTTTCGTTTGACATTTGGGATGAGCCTCTGCTGACAGCGTGCGCATCAGCGCGCTTGTCTTTTATAATTATTTTTAAAGGCTATTAATGTGCATATGCCCCTTTTTGAAAGTTGGTCTTTCAAATATGTCTAAACGTGTTCCTTGCAAACATCCTTGAAAGCAGCAGTTCTCTAGTATGTAATTCTCTTTTCAACTGAACTCTTCTGTGTATATAGCTGTTAGGTACTAGGTTTCAATCCAGTTTGAAGCTCTTGTACACAAACAAGGGATAACTATATTATTTGTAGCCCCTACCATGATGTTTCAAAGAAACCACTTTATAAGGTTTAATTGCTACTCTGTCCAAGGCTCTGAACCCAGAGGGTTCATAAACAGCGGTTCAATCTATGGCACAACTGTGGAAATGACATGCCTGCTATTCACCCCCTAGTTGGTTTTTAGAGACATGGTTTTAATCTGGTCTATGTTTTTCTGAAAATATGGAAATCACTACAACTTCAGCAGCAGTTATGCCAATGTTTTGAGAAATGCTGTGTACTTAGCGAGTTGACAGAGATGTATGTCCTTTTTCTCTTCCCAGATGATTGAGCTGGTATGTGTGTGTTTGTTCGTATTTGCATCTGTGTATATGAGCATGAACATTGTCAGTGGCATTCAGGGGTGGAAATAGAACTAAAAAAAAACATTCTCAAGTAGAAATAATGTTACTTCCCAAAAAATTTAATGTGAGTAGAGTAAAAGTAGCTGTCCTAAAAACTACTCAAGTAAGAGTAAAACAGTAGCTCATTTAAAAGTACTCATGAGTAGTGTGTATTGAGTACTGAGTTGCAAAACCTATGCCCCATTATAATGAACACTGTATGCCAACTTTTAAAATACATCACTTATCTATGATACTCTACATGAATCTGATTCCAAAAAATAATAGGGAGACATGATAACAGAAGTTAAAAGATTAAAAAGTTATTTTCAATACACTGATAACCATTTTAAATCATAATGTATGAAACAATTACATTAAAATCAGTTTATGTGTAGGGTCTAAATTTCCCTTAATGCTGACAGAGTTATTGTTGTGCATAAAACATGCTCAAACAATGCAAGGAATGCAAAAAAAAAAAGCTAAATAAGCAGGATCACTTGGCACGCCATGTCCTGCACAATAGAGGAGGCAGAGCAGGCATGGGAAAAATTGTTTGGTACAGGGGCTACATCATGCTTAAAAAGTAATAATTCACCCAAAAATGAAAATTCTCCCAGCATTTACTCACCCTCATGCCATCCTGGATGCGTATTACTTTTTTTCTTCTACAAAACACAAATTACGATTTTTAGATGAATATCTCTGTACTTTTTGTCCATACAATGAAAGTGAATTGGTGCTAAAACATTGAAGGTCCACAAATCAGCATACAAGTAATCTAATCCATGTGCCTCCAGTGGTTTAATCAATGTCTTCAGAAGCGATATGATAGATGTGGTGAGAATTGATATGTCAGGTGTGGGTGAGAAACAGATAAATATTTAATTCCTTTTATACTATTAATTCTCCTACTTTCTCAGTGAATCTCCACTTTTAATTTCACATTGTTCTTCTTGTGTTTTTGGTGATTCACATTCTTTATGCATATCACCACCTACTGGGCAGAGAGAATAATTTCTAGCAAAAAATGACTAAATATTGATCTGTTTCTCACCCACACCTGTCATATCAATTCTGAAGTCATGGATTAAACCACTGGAGTTGTATGTATTACTTTTATTCTGCTTTTGTGTGCTATTTGGAGCTTCAAAGTTCTGGTCACCATTCACCATTCACTTACACTCAAAAATCTTAATTTGTGTTCTGAAGAAAGAAAGTCATAGACAGATGGCATGAGGGTGAGTAAATGATGAGAGAATTTTCATTTTTGTGTGACTTATTTCTCTAAGTAGCACATGGGGGGGACACATTGTACTCATTTTGAGAAACAGTGTCCCACATTGAATTAGTTCTTATATCTTTTAAGCTAAGAAATAGTTGTGTTCTCATTCTAATGCATGATGCACAATTTTTTGAAGTTTGTGACTGGTGGAATGTTCTGCCTGAAGTATTGCTCTTCAATGTTGATGTTTATAAAGGCTAAGCGTAATTATAAATTATTTTATCATCTCTACTTTCTTGGTAATTTATTATACCAATTAACACACTCTCTACACCAGGAGTCAGTATTATTAAAAAATGAACAATATTTAAAAAAAATATTATTATTAAAAATATCACTGTTTTATTTTATTACATTAATATTTTTAGTACTGAAGCTACTGAAGTTATTCAGCCAAAAGTAGTGAGTGGTTTTCTCTTGTTATTGTTGTTTGATTAATAGCTTTTATATGACATAGCCTACTAGACACTGCTCAATTCGGTTACACGTACACTTCAAGTCTGACATTTTGATGCAAATACGCTTTTTGTTCCACTGTTTTTCACTTTAGACATAAACGACTGCGTTTACATTAAGGCCTCACCAAGATGGGCAATGGTGGATTTCTGAAGTATATTTGGCCGTTTAGGCATGAACCGCATTAGCGCTCAAACATTAACTGCTTGTCAATCAAACAGCACTCAACTACAGATGTCAGGAAGTAAAAATCTAGATAATTTGATTGCCCAGCCCTATTGATAAAATGGCATTAATCTCTCACAGCAGCACAATAATCTCAGTGATAGATAGTTAGTAAGCATAAATATTCAATTTACCTCAATATGTTTGTTCAAATTAGAGGCAAAATTAATTATGATATCTGGCTTAAGTTAAACTCACATGACACAATCAAGGAATTGGCCTTATTAACTGTGAAAATCCCCCATTCTCCACATCCATTACAGATGGTGCCGGATCTGCAGCTGCCATTCAAGTTTTTTATGTGTGATTTGATTTGACGGGAGTCACGAGACTCTCTTAGCCAATCACGTTGATAGATAAATATAATTTCAGCACAGGGAAGTAGCGAACACAAATGGTGGGAAAATAGCACAGTAAAAATACAGTTACAGCACTTAAAATGTACTCAATTAAAAGTATAACGTGTAAACTACTTAAAGTAAAATTCTTGGGAAAAAGTAGTTAATTACAGTAACGCGATTCGTTACTTTACACCCCTGGAGGCATTGCCACAGCCCTCGTTTCATGCTTGTGGCGAGAGCATGGTGTCAGCAAATTTTCCAGATCATTAAAACAGGGCTTCAACATGATCTTTTGCTTTAAACACAGACTGGGGCTATTTTTAGATGTATAATGGCCCACAGATGATTGCTTCAGAAATACAGGGCAACCTGATGCTTGATGAGGGCTCCAGGTGCATGGAATGAATATTTAAATTCACTCATCTTAAAAATTGCCCCCTCAATGGTTCAGAAGTTTATCTACTGAACAAGGGTGGTTTTTCTTAATGTGAGGGTGAACCATGGCGTGTAGTGTGAATTTACCTGATACGTTGGCATCATTGACAAATAAGGTTGTCCAAAGTGATAAATCATAAATCAGTTATGTGATTTACTGTGTCCAGTTCATAGAAATTATGTCTTTGTGTCCATGTTGGTTAAAGCTGCAACTAACAATTATTTTGATAGACTAATCTAACGATTATAGAACAATAATTTGACTATTAGCACAATTATTGCAAAGATTAATCATTAGCTCTTAACCGACTATTCAGCTTGTGCCCCGACTTAAAAGGTTGTATTAAACATGCTTACTAACAATAAAGAGGACAAAATCATCTTTTAAAATACCTCTAAATGATATTCTCTGAATTAAAGGAAAACATACTTCTTATTAATTTTAATTCAGTAAACAATTCCCTGCGAAAAAAATCATATTGTTATCAAGTGTTTTTGTCTTGTTTTCCCTCTTTAAAATTGTCTAAAAATCCTTAAAACTAGATACATTTACTTGACTAGCAACATATTAGATATTTAGACTTTTAAGAGAATGTATCTTAAATATATCACCTGAAGAGTGCGTCTGGACTGTGAGCTGTTTTCTCTTCCTCTCCTCAGTCAGGTGCGAGCTGCAGTGCTCCGCTCGTGCGCCATCATTACAGTTTCATATGAACTCATATTAAGTTAAATGACGTCAAACGACTATTTGACAAAAAAAAATAATTGTTGACTTTTTTTTAATTGTCGAGGTTGACGATAACGTTGACTAATCGTTTCAGCCCTAACATTGGTATTAATTTTATTTTTAAAAACATAAACTACAAAAATAAATCGATTCAAATGCTAAATGTCTAAAACACTGCATGACCACATTGCATTTGTAATGCTTAAGGTTAAGGCAAACTTTTTTTTTATTAGTCTTTTATTTAAAATTCACAATGCCTAGAACCCATCAATGCTCATTAAAATACTCCTCAAACGTCCTCAGTGTTTATTATTGTGTTTGCGTGACTAGTTTTCATGTTTGACTTAACACGAAGAATCTTTGCTGGCACCTCGCCATGACAATGAGGACGTGGTTTTTAATATTGGTTCTGTGTGCAGAGGTACTCCAATTCCCACCAAAATAAACAAACCGTGGCCTGGGCATCCAGCCTGAGGGTAAAGCTGCAGAAACAACACAGCCAAAGTAAATAGAGTCCTGCAGCAGTCAAACAAAGTGCCTCTCAAACCTAACATACTCGGCTCCATCACATCAGTCGGCACACACACACACACACACACACACACACACACACACACACACATGCAAATGTAGGCACAGTGTGTAGACTACATATACAGCCTCCATCACTCAGAGATACGAATATGTTTTATTTGTTATAAATTTGCAAAGATTTCAAATAAACTTCTTTCACGTTGTCATTATGGTTGTATTGTTTGTAGAATTGAGGAAAATTATGAATTTAATCCATTTAGGAATAAGGCTGTAACATAAAATTTTTTTGAAAAAGTGAAGCACCGTGAATACTTTCTAGATGCACTGTATATATAGAAGAGCTATAAAAGAACTGGCCATGTTGAGCCTTTTCCTGTATAGGGAGAAGCCACTTTTTCCTTTGGTAAAAAATGGTCTTTGATAGTGGTTGACGTACACTGTCATCCACACGCTCGAAGTTGGTTTATTACATGCCATTAATTTATGTTTAAAATGATTACTTAAAAGCATTTCATGTTTCCATCAGATATAGGATTTAGTATTGTATCATCTAACCTTATGATCTCAATGTGGAACCTTTTGAAATTAAAAATAGTTTTTTAACTTAAAGGTGCTGTGGGAAATCAACTAAACTAACTTAATTTAGGTACCCTCTAGGGGTGGGCGATATGACCAAAATCTTATATCATGATGAGTAAATTTATGTCACAATAACAAAATATATAAAAATATATTGAATGCATAAGTAAATAAAATAATGAATAAGTAAAAAACTCTTCTTGAACAGTATATATATATATATATATATATATATATATATATACATACTGCAAAACTTCTTGTAGGAAATAAATATTAAGTAAATATAAACCCGGAGCAAATTTTTTTGGCTTTCATAATATTTTTTGTATGCTTCATTTGAGGAAGTAAAAAAAATTGCTTGTATTACGAGTGATTAACTTTGTGCGACACAATTTGCAGATTACATTTTTCTGCTCTGTGTTGGCTTTTGTGAACCTCTATAAGGGTAGTTATAATATTCTGTACCCATGAGTAGACTCTGAATTGCGGCAGTGCTTCTAAAAATGTTTTTGTTTTGTTCTTAAATATATTAAGATGAAGTTTAATTTCTGCTTCACTATTGCCACTAAACAGAATTGCAAAAATAAAAAAATGCTTTCAAAACAGCTTTCCGAATACATTGACAGAAAAAACAGCTAGTTCTGCTCCAACTCATATCATTGGTTGAGTCAATGTTGTTGTGAAGAGCTAGACAGGTCGCTCAAAACAAAAGGGGAATTTTCATAACACCACAGAGACATAGTGCTCCCTGTCAAAAAGCTACACTTATGATGCTGCGCTGAGTTAGTGCTTTGGGAACAACTTTAGGTGTGACCAGCTGTGAATATGTGTGCAACACGTCAATGAAAATTGACCGGAATTTATAGCCTCTGCTGGTGACATCATTGGATGCACCTGTAGCAGGGCAATAAATAGATGTGTCACAGGTGCACAGATCACTCTGTGTGTGTGCTTCATGAGCCTGTCAGAAACGTTCTACTTTCCTCTGTTTTTTAGAATTTTTAGGCAGTGTGCAGAAACCATTCTCTTTTTCTTTAAAAAAAAAAAATGTGACAAGCTTTCTCGTTCATGGAGGAATCTTTTTACTTCCTGTGTTTTCGTGCCCTCGACATATTCGACGATCGTAGGTGCCGAGACACGGGGCTATTTATTGATGCCGCTGGTAGAAGAGACACTTGCGGGTTATCTCTCGCCTGGCTCGACATCATCACTAAAGAGACCCACTCTCCCCACAAAGCCGTGCAGGACCACCTCCACGCTTGTGGGGAAGGCATATCAGGCAGCAGGTCAGGCTGGTGCTGCCCTGCATACTATGGCTGTGTTACAGGCATACCAGGCTGATCTGTTGAAGGACCTGAGTGCGGGCAACATGGTCGACGAAGAGGCTTTCTTTGAGCTTCATTGAGCCACAGATCTGTCTCTCCGCGCGACCAAGCAGACTGCTCGTGCCATTGGCCGGTCTATGTCTGCTTTAGTCAGCACGGAGAGACACTTATGGCTCAACCTGTTGGGCATCAGAGATAAGAACAAAGTTTTCCTTCTCGATGCCCCGGTTTCACCTTCTGGCTTATTTGGTGACGCTATGAATGTAGTTATCATCAGGTTCCAGGAGGCAAAAAGCCACGAGGAAGCCTTCGGCAATTCCTTCCTCGCCGCACTAAGGGGGAGGGGATGTCAGCCACCCAGACCCGCCCCGGTCCTTCTAGACGGGAGGCTCAAAAACAAAACTCAGAAAACTACCTATCTGGGGATCATATGGAATTCGATCACAATGCGGGCACAATTGTCTCCCGCTCGAATCGAGTCCATTCAGAACACCCTGAGCAAAGTCAGGCTAGGCCAAGGTTGCACTGTTCGTCAGTATCAACGACTACTAGGTCTCATTGCAACTGCATCCTCGGTGATCCCTTTGGGCCTATTTGCACGAGACGAGGCCCTGAAATACTTCCTCCAGAGGCTGCCATGTCTTGGTGTGGGTGGACAACACAGAGGTAGTCTCTTACATAAAACATCAAGGAGGTCTACGTTCACACCAGCTGAACAGACTGGCATGGCAGATTCTCCTTTGGGCCCAGGGCAAGCTCCTGTTAATCAGAGCAGCTTATATATCTGGATGCCTGAAAGGGAGCAGATTTACTGTCCAGGCAGAAAATACCGACGTGGAAGTGGAAACTCCACCCTGAGGTAGTGGAACAAATCTGGTTGAGATTTTACAAGAGCAGAAGTGGACCTCTTCGCCTCCCAACAGACAGCGCAATGTCCCCTCTACTTCTCTCTGAGTCACCCAGCCCCCCCTGGGTCTGGCCGCGATAGCACATGCATGGCCCAGAATGCGCTCCCGGGAGTCTTGGCCAGAGTTCACCAGCAAGGGTCCTGCCTCTTACTGATAGCGCTGTGCTGGCCGAACAGGATATGGTTCTCTGAGATAATGTCTCTCCTCGACGACACACCTTTGGCGATTCCGGACAGGAGGGACCTTCTGTCTCAGGCACAGGGGACAATATTTCATCCCCGACCCAAGCTGTGGAACCTTCATGTTTGGCCCCTGAAGTGTACCAACCGAGGGACACTGGGCTTTCACCTGAATTATCGAGACCATTCTAAGTGCTAGGGCTCCCTCTAATTGGAACAAATCTGGACGCGATGGCGCATACATGGCCCAGAATGTGCCTGTATGCGTTTCCCTCTTCTAGATGAAGTTACACTAATAAATGGGGTGTCTTTGAAAGATGGTGCAGTGCACATAATGCAGATCCAGTTAACTGCCAGATTGCTTCAGTTCTGGACTTTCTGCAGGAAAAATTTTCAGCAGGCACATGCCCCGCCACTCTCAGGGTCTATGTGGCCACCATTTCGGCTTGCCATTACTTGATTGATAGGATGCCGCTGGGGAGACATCCTCTACTCGCTCGCGTCATTCGTGGAGCTATGCGACTGAGGCCTCCTGCTAGGACCAGTACCCCTTTATGGGACTTAAAGGTCAATAGTCCTTGAGGGTCTGGTTGAGACCCCCTTCGAACCTCTAGAGTCAGCGTCTGATAAACTTCTGACTCTCAAGATGTTTTTTCTTATGGCAATCACCTCTCTAAAAAGAATTGGAGATCTACAGGCTCTGTCTGTCTTGCCAGCCTGCTTAGATTTTGCCCCAGGAATGGCTAAAGCAATTTTGCACCCTCACCCTGACTACCTACCTAAGGTTCCTTTCTCGACTTTACATCCGGTCACTCTCGAAGCCTTCTGCTCCCTGCCGTTTACAATGCCAGAGCAGGAAAGACTTCACATACTTTGTCCAGTCCGTGCCCTTCAGACTTATGTCCACCGCACAAGCCAGTGGTGTAAGTCAGGGCAACTATTAATTTGCCATGGGGGTCGCAACAGGAAGGCGGCCGCCACCAAGCAGACTGTTGCACTGGGCGAGGGATGCTATTGCCCTGGCCTACGAGGCGCGTGGTCAAGCTTTGCCAGTAGGTGTCAGGGCTCACTCTACCAGAGGGGTTGCCTCCTCTAAAGCCTTGGCTAGAGGTGTCCCTCTGCAACATGTTTGTGATGCGGCAGGCTGTTCCTCTCTGCACACATTCATAAGATTTTATAGTTTTGATGTTCATGCCACTCCAGGCTCTTATGTGCTTGAGTCAACATCACAAGCTCATGTCTGAGACCTCTCGCGCTCTTGTGAGCACACTACACAACTGTAAGTGGTACATCCACAGTGCGGCAGCATGGGTATTCTCGTTCACAAAGCGCTAACTCAGCGCTGCATCATAAGTGTAGCTTTTTAATAGGAAACGTCTCGGGTTACTTAACTGTAACCCCTGTTCCCTGATAAAAGTGGAACAAGATGCTGCAATGGGATGCCCCAGGACTGCTCTTCAGACAAAATACCTGACGATGCACCTGTGACACATCTATACATAGCCCTGCTACAAGTGCATCCAATGATGTCACCATCAGAGGCTATAAATTCCAGTCAATTTTCATTGACGTGTTGCAAACATTCACAGCTGGTCATACCTAAAGTTGTTCCCAAAGCGCTAACTCAGTGCAGCATCTTGTTCCTCTTTTATCAGGGAACAGGGGTTACAGTTAAGTAACCCGAGATGTTTTATAGATTTCAAGAAAATTAACCTACGAATGGCTTAAGCTGGGATAGGAGAAAGTATTTTAACTCTGAAAAAGTTACACACTTTTGTCATCTCTCCAGAAATATCTAAAACACTACCAGGCCAGTTAGTGTCCTAATATCAAACATCATTAGAACAGAACATATATTAAATAGGAGGAAAACTTTGTCCATAATTCTTGGAGATACAGACTTTTAAGCCCTTATTGTACATTGTACTTGCACTTATGTTTATGATTGTTCTTCCATTGTTTAACAGTGGCATTTGTAATCCCATGACCACAGGTAAGACTATAGAGGATGACTCCTCATTACCATGGCTTAGTCATATTAAAAACAATTATATATATATATATATATATATATATATATATATATATATATATACACACACACACACACACACACACACACACACACACACACACACACACACACACACACACACACATTTCATTATATTATTTGATATGAAAATATAACATTTCTGTTATGATTAACATTGATAAATACTTAGTAAGGGTAATATGTATTTTGAAAAACCTTGTAAAATATGTTGTTGCATGGCACAGTGGTGTCTCCTTTTTATCTTGACAGTGCTGTTTATGTCGGGGCTGGCAAGCATTTTGTGTAGATTGACTTCCTCCATAACACTTTAAAGTAGAATATTCTGTTTAGAATTCAAAACAGTTGCATATATTTTGTGGTCAAGGACTGCCTGAGTGATCTGCTCAACGCTGTCATGAACTGTGCATATTGAGGGATACATGGTTGGCACGTGCACCTGTGTGAGTGATTTCTGTAGTGGATTGTGGAAGCATATTTAGCATAAAGCTGCAAACACAAGATGTATTTGATTACTGGTAAATGTGCTTCAATGGGACAAATTTTCACTTGGGTAGCAGCCAAATTTTTTTTGTAGTGCTGCAGACTTGACTCCATGATCTTGTTCTTAATCAGCAGTTTAACAGTTTGACTTCCGGTCCAAATAGTCATAGTCTAACAATAGTAACTTCTTTAGCTGTTTTGAGCTCATTTTGTGTTTACTTCAGCAACCTTACATTTTACTAAATGTTTCTCTATTAACGAGCAGTGAGAAACTGTGTACAATCATTAGTGTCCTGGCCTTCATCGTTCTCATCTGTTGTACTACAATAGGAGAGAGCAGATGCCCCTTGGCAAGAACCCTGTGCTCTATGATTCACTTTCACAAGGTTAGTTAGAATCCCTGGAGTCTTAGTTTGATATCTGCTTTCTGCCATTACTATATATTTTTTTTCTTCTCATACATAAACTTTGCTTGGTCTTCTACTAAGGCAACTTACACAGTAGTAATACAGCATCTCTAACCATTACTTTAAAATGTCCCTCTCCTTATTAATGAGCACTTAACAACAGAACACCCTACAAATAATACCTCTCGCTGTGACACCACATCCTACATGAAAAATTCAAGCTAAAAGTGTCCTTCTCGCCTGCTCTGGATCATATTATAATACTACTCTGCTAGGACTTGGTGCCCTTGTGAATATTACATGGATATTTCAAAACACTCTGCCTGTTCCTAACTAATGATTTGTTGACAATTTTTTGGGGGGAAGGCATTTGAAAAAATGCAAACTATTTCTGGCAGAGCAGATCAGAAGCCATACACACTCTCTACTTGTGAAGTGTGGGAAAGGGAAAGTGCGAGAGAGGGGAGAACTGTGCAATGATTATTTCAGCATCCCCTCCACTGAAATTCTGAAACCCATTTATTTTTATGTGCGTTTATGGGATTGGCGAGACTTGATTGTGTCTTGATGAGTGTTTGTGTTCTCAAATGTCAGCCTCTCCAATCACTTATTTAATATTTCCCCTCACAGAGGGATGGATTTGTATTTTACAGATTATTTATTATTAGGATAGGCTAATATTTAAATACATCACAGCCCTTTTTGCTATATATTGCACACTGATGCTGATTAAAACAACTTTTGTGATTAGATTACCTTAAATCATATCGTTTATGTCAAACCCAAAGGCAAAATGAATCATATCGCATGCGTGTTTAAGAAAAACAAAGAAACCATTTTGTTTGCAACATTCTCCAAAATGTAATCAACAATCCACAGATCTACAGTGTGTTGAGATCATTCTAAGTGATTCATTGATTCAGTCTTCCATGATGGTGTGCATCATAGAGAAATAGATTTAAATTATATACTATCTAGTCCCTTATTTCTGTCTCGATGTCACTGAAAGGAGGACAGAAAGGGAGTGAAAGAGAAGAGACCCTGCCATTGAATTGGAAATATGTATTCAGAGCACTGACCAAACAGCCCAGCTGGTGAGCTGGGGGAATAGCAGCCTCAACTACAATGCAAATCAACATTTCCACCAGGGAGCAAATGCTCTGAATATGGATCCAAATACAGTGCATTCAGAAAATAGTCAGACCCCTTAATTTTGTTATGTTGCAGCCTTATGCTAAAATGCTTTATTATTAGCTTTAATTACTTTATATAAGTATTCAGACCCTTAACTCATTACTTAGTTGAAGCACATTTGGCAGCAATTACAGCCTCAAAACATTGTGGGTATGATTCGACAAGCTTTACATACCTGGATTTGGGGATTTTATGCCATTCTTCTCTGCAGATCCTCTCAAGCTCTGTCTGGTTGGATGGGGATCATTGGTGGACAGCCATTTTCAGGTCTCTCCAGGGATGTTCGATTGGGTTCAAGTCTGGGCTCTGGCTGGACCACTCAAGGACATTCACAGAGTTGTCCCTAATCCACTCTCGTGTTGTCTTTGCTGTGTGGTTAGGGTCATTGTCCTGTTGGAAGGTGAACCTTCAGCCCAGTCTGAGGTCCTGTGTGCTCTGGAACAGGAATTCATTAAGGATATCTCTGTATTTTTCTGTGTTCAGCTTTTCTTCAACCCTGACCAGTCCTCTAGTCCCTGCCTCTGAAAAAAAAAAACAACATACCACCACCATGCTTCACTGTTGGTATGGTATTGATGAGCGGTGCCTGCTTTTCTTCAGACACAACGCTTGAAAACAGTTCAATCTTCATTTCATCAGACCAGAGAATCTTGTTTCTCACAGTCTGAGAATCCTTTTGGTACTTTTTATGTGTTTTGCACTGAGGCGAGGCTTCCGTCTGGTGACTCTGACATAAAGCCCAGGTTGGTGAGTTTTGCAGTGATGGTTGTCCTTCTGCAAGTTTCTCCCATCTCTGCACATGATCTCTTGAGCTCAACCATCGGGTTCTTGGTCACCTCTCATATCAAGGCCCTTCTCCCCCAATTGCTCAGTTTGGCTGGGTGGCCAGCTTTAGGAAGAGTCCTGGTTGTTCCAAACTTCTTCCATTTAAGGATTGTAGAGGCCACTGTGCTCTTGGGAACTTTCAATTTAGCAGAAATGTTTTAGCCTTCCCCAGATCTGTGCCTCGACACAATCCTGTCTCTGAGTTCTGCTGGCAGTTCCATTGACCTCATGTCTTGATTTTTGCTATATATATATATATATATATATATATATATATAGCATATAAGCATTTTAACATAAGGCTACAACATTACAAAATGTGAAAAAAATAAAATAAATGGGTCTGAATACTTTCTGAATACACTGTGTTTATTCAGCTCACTGCAGTTTATTTGAAGTACAGGGAAATAACAAACCAAGAACATGTCATAGGTTATAATCAAAACAGTAAAGATAAAAGTTAAAGCAGCTAGAAAGATGTTTTTGAAAATTGAAATGTGTGCTTTATTGTGAATTTTACATGACCCACGTTTCATACTTCGTAACACTCGACTGATTAAAACACATTGCTTGAAAACACGTTTGCAAAAAGTGTTATATACAGGGATTGAATTGGGGCAGAATAGTCTTAGAATGGCATTCGGGTACCTTTTCACCTTTTCTGCCACCACTTTATCCCAATTGAACTCCTGGTTATATTCTACACTAACCCCTCAAAGACCCAATTTGAAGATTTACAATTTGCCACAGGTGGACTCCAATCAAAGTGTAGAAACATCTTTAATTTGCAGTTCTGCAAAATCTCAAGAAAATATTCCCAAAATAAAAACTCTCATGCTGTTCTAACCCATTTTACTTTCTTTTTTCCATGGAACACAAAAGGAAATGTTAGGCAGAATCTTAGCCTAAGTCACCAGCCAATTTTATTGCAACTTTTTCCCATACAACAAAATTGATAGAGACTGAGGCTGTAATTTTGAGTATCTAACATCTCCTTTTGTTTTCCACAGAAGAAAGCCATAGGGATTTGGAATATGAAATTTCAGTAAATGATGATCATTTTTCATTTTGGGTGAAACAAACATAAGATTTTTAAAAACAGTGGCTTCCTAAATACACTTTCAAGGAGGAAAGAAGAATATATAGAATAAATATCAATGTTTGGGTCACTGAGTGTTAAACATTTCAGATTGCAATGCAGTTCAGGAGGTTGTTGTCCGCCTGTCAGGCTGTTATTGTACATACAAATTTTATTCTTAAGTGACTCGCCTGGTTAAATAAAGATAAAATAAAAAATAAAATCTGTGGTACCGGATACTGAAATCAATGCACTGTGGGAGCACTTCTATCATGATTTAATTTCATTGTTTTTGTTTTCATTCTGATCTTCGTGAACCTATGCTTTACTGTATGCTACTTTACTGCCTGTGAGTAGTGTGAATTCAATCAATGGCACAACCTCTGCTCTGCATTTAAACTAACCTCAAGTTTGAAACCCTTTCCAACCCACACATTCCAAAATTAGCAGGGGCTTTGTGGTCAGATTTTAAGACTCAAGCACCATCAACCCACACAACCCAAAAAAATCAGTCAGAGCACTTCTGCTTGCTGTTGAATCACTTGTAAACGGACACACTTAAATCTTTGTGGATTGGTATTTTAGGGATGTGAGTTTTATCATGCATGATGTGCTCTAGACTGTATCAAAGATTCATGATTTGAAGGATCACAAATTGAAATATAGTGACGGTAACAGGACAGGATATTATTTAAGGAAGAAATTCTAACTGAAGTTTGAAGTAGACATGTCACATGTTAAAGGCGTCATGAGAATTTTCATTCACATGAATACACAAGCATACATTAAAATGCATGTTAAAGCCCTGTACTTAATCTATGCCTTACATCATGTAGCATCTTGAGGAGAGGAGTAATTTTACCGTTCTAAGTGATCGATGATAAAACAAGCAAAGAAAGAAAAATCCCAATAGCACTGAAGGAGGGACCTGAGCCATATAGAATATCATCAAAGAGTGGTGGACTCTTTTGACTTAGGCCAGTATGCAACCAGAACACAGAAGCAATTAGTGGTGGGTAAAAATATACATTTTCCAATCCATCGTGCATTTGAACGAAATTGATACTTAAATCCCAAGATTGATCTTTTACTCAATGCTGAAGAGTAAAAGTTGTTTTGTGTAACGCATGTCCAAAGACGAGATCCTCATGACCCATTTGTCATAAAGTAATGTCCCTTTTAATACTCTTTCTGTTCTCCTCAGTCAGTTGTTGATGAAAAAAAACATTTAATTCGAATCATGCATGGCACAGATGATATAAAGCCATTCCGAGTCTCTCGTTAACATGCGCTCATTTACAGACACTCTTTACAGGAATGCTGCTTTTGTTAGAGACAATACCGCGGTTAGCACATTCAACAAATCAATGCAAATACTTGTAAATAATAGAAATAATGCAATTATACTATAAACATGTAACAAAAAATTATTATTTATTGATTGAATACATGGATTTGTTCATTTAAAAAAAGCGAAAATGATGAAAAAGTAATAAAATTTAATTAGTAAAATAAATATTTTCATATTGTAGGTCCCATGTATAATTAACAGCATTAGCAGGTAGGGAAGTTCTTTCATATGTAAGCAAAAGGGACATTGTAACTGAAATGCACCCTTATGAATCAATATCAAATTTAATTGAATTAAAATCGGAATCAAATCAAATCGAGAGTTTGCGAATCGGAATCGAATTGGGACATCTGCATCAATAACCAGCCCTAGAAGCAATTGCATTACAACATTATTAAACCACTCAAAAAACTTAAGCAACTATATAGAAATCACCTAGCAACTACCTTGAACACCCAAACATTGGAGGTTTGTATTGGCAAGCACCATTTGAGTTTTATGTAAAATGAAAAGTTTAGTATACATATTAAATATGCCTTCGAAATGTGACTGCTTGTATTGGTTGTAATAATAATTGGAGAAATAATACACATATATAGACTTTTACTCAGAAGAAGGGATGTGCACAAGTAATTGATTAATCAAGTACTTGTTCAGCTTTAAATACAACTAGTAAAAACACTACTTGAATATTGATATTTGATTTTTCTGTCTCTTTCCTGCTGTGGGCTTCTCTCACCGAAATCTTGCCATTGCAACATAGGTTTGTGCTTTGTTAAAGGGAAAAGTTCACATAATAAAAAAATTCTGTCATTATTTAAAGTAATTGTATCGGCTTAGAAGACTTGTATGTTTCTATGTGTAATGCATTTAGTCATTCTTTAATCTAGATGTAGTTGTTGTTTATGAATAGTGCTCATTTTTACATTTTAAAAGAGTTCATATGTTGAAGGTTGAACATAAATTTAAAATTTCAAGTAATCACTCACTCGTTTTCTTATGTGTTCAAGTACTCAACTACAGAATTATTCCAAATGCCCATCCCTACTCATACATTTGGAATAAACAGGAGCTTTTCAACTAAAAACAGGAAAAATATCACTAATAATTATGTTTTATAAATACAGCAGTCTTGCTTAGTTAATTGCAGTTGCATGAACAAGGATGCGATCTTGTTATTGAGTTTTGAATGTGAAATCTTGTTAGAATTATGCATACAAATAACCTAAGTGAATGTGACTCACCGTGCTGTGTGCAGGGTGCTAGTATTGATTGTGCTCTATTCTTCAGCAGATTCTGTTGAATTTTTTCATTTGATGTTTGTCTAGATTGAGTTTTTTTATAGCCTAAAAGCCCCTTCAGCATAATTAGAGCTGTTGCTATTGATTGGTGTGCTGTAAGTAGGTGTTTGGTGTAATTGTTAAACTGGTTCAGTGCTTGCTAGACTTTAATGGGTTCCTCCATTTCTCATTTAGTCTCCAAGCTTCAAGTGAGAAAACATTGTTATTCTGGGAAATGAATATTTCCTTGGGCTAAGCTTAGAATCTATGTGTGTGTGAAATAGGGGAATTTGTATCTTCTGCAGAAAGGATTTGGGGCTGGTGGAAATATTAAGAGATGGCCTGCAGACTTTCTCAGACAATATCATTGACACATTCATCCAAGACACAAAGCATATCAGATGGAAACTCTTCCAAAATCCAGTAAGTTGCCTCACTTGTACTGCCTACACCAGCAGCTGCCTTCTAAGGCTGTATCCTAACCATCAAGCTCATAAGTGACTGATTTAGAATACTCTATGTAGGAAGCAACTGTACACACCCCACAAATAGTGTTTTAGACGGGAAGCTCAAATAATTTCAGTACTATAGCTATGTCTTAAATGACGCCCTACACTGTATTAATTCACAATATACAGTACACTAAGCACTAGTAGATTTAAAATGCAAAAAAATAGTTTCAAATGCATGCAATGTGTTGTTTCTAGATTTAGCACTTTAACCATCCTCAGTTCAACACTTGTATCTCAAACAACTTACATATTCACACAGCGTGGGGTGATGGTAAGTTTTACTAGTTGCTACAATCTCCATTAGCCTATTTGTAGTTGTTTTGTCAGACCAGCATCACCCCTTCTGCTACATACAGCAAGCTGCTGGCACTGAGTGCATGATGTATCAAACATTCCACACTCCTTTTTGATGTTTGAAGGAGTGCATCTGCATCATGCTGGTACTCATAATACACTTCTTTTTGTTGCATTTTCAGTTTTAACATACTACTCGCCAGAGGTTGGAGCAAGTCACACATGTTCAAGTCACAAGCAAGTATCAAGTCTTAACCATCAAGTCTCAAGTGCAGTGCAGACAAATCAAGCAAGTCAAGTCAGTGACTCACCTCAAGCAAGTCAAGTCAATTCAGTGACTCACCTCAAGCAAGTCAAGTCAAGTCCTGATGAGTTGCAAGTTAAGTCGAGGCAAGCCACAGTACTAAAATAAATAAATGTTAATTTCTGAAATAAATTTTTATTTTTGCTCTGAAAAGATGAAGTTATATACATATCTTTACATTATTTTTTTTACATGAACTGTATTACAGTAATGTGTTATGCTATATATATATAAATATGGACATTTTAAAGGCAGACTAACAGGTCTTGAGGGTCAGAATTCTAGCTGATAGACAGGTGTTCAAATACTTATTTGCAGCTGTATCATACAAATAAATAGTTAAAAAATCATATATTGTGATTTCTGGATTTTTTTTTTTTTAGATTATGTCTCTCACAGTGGACATGCACCTACGATGACAATTTCAGACCCCTCCATGATATCTAAGTGGGAGAACTTGCAAAATAGCAGGGTGTTCAAATACTTATTTTCCTCACTGTATATATATATATATATATATATATATATATATATATATATATATATATATTAGTAAATTGCGTTAATGTACATGCACATTATTTTTATCGTGCCACTTAAAAATGCTGTGAATACTTCTAGATACCTTATCTGAATTGTTTAGATTTTTAGAATTAAACGGTTAAAATGTATAACACTGTGTGTATGCTGTGTAAAAATGCTTTCAGATTTTCACATTGATCTAACAAAAACAGCAGACGGGCTGAATGACAATGCAAATTCACTCTCTGACAGTAAGTGGCAATTATGCTGCAGAAATATAGCTGTTACCCTGGTAACGCCTGTACACAAAGCAGCCCTGCGCTTATAAACAATACTTTATTAGGCATTATACGGAAGCATTTCTGAAGACAGTCAGTTCTCTTCAGCGATACATTTATATAAAATAGTCATAAAGGTATTGAATTCAAGGACTTTTCTTAAAAAGTCATTATCACTATGACAGCACTTGGCTATAGTCACGAGTCATTCTGTATATTTTATACTACTTTTAAATAAAGTGTTGTGACTGCAAATCTGCCTGTTATGTTTTTATATTGCCAACAAGTGGTTATGGTATATTGTTGACTGTTGAGAAGGTTTAGAAAAGAAACACATATTTAGAGGCAATGTCAGGTCATTTCAAACTTGTCGCAATACAAAACATGAGATTAATTGTGAATCATTTTAATTTACTGACAACCCTCAAACATTTGAACTGTAATTTTACATATGAATCTTTCTGGATAATGAAATTATAATTAAATTATTTATTTACCTTTCCTTATGGTTTTGGAAATGTCTGATGAAATTCGAGGTTGTGGTGGTTGTATCGGATAATTTTGCGTGGCATATTGTGCATCTGGCAAATCTTTTTTATTCACACGGCCCAATTCGAAATCTTTATATCCAAAGGAGATTATTTGGGGAACTCAACAATCATCTGTCATTTTGGCGCGTTGTGAGCGCTGCATTAACTGCGCAGATGCAGATCAGTGGTGCTGGCGGGCTTACATTTTTGCTGATTAATTAATTGATGTAGAAATATTGGGTAATATATTTTTTATTTGCCAGAACTCATTTTTATCGATTTATTATCAAATTATATAATTACAATCAACATTGTTCTTGCCTTGTTTTAGTTTTTTTTTTTTTTTTTTTTTTTTTCTCACTGAGCGCGTTGAAGTGCAGTCTAGCACTGCCTTCCCCACGAAGGATGGATGGGACTTACAGCCTTAGAATTTTGCCAAAAGAACATATCTTAGTAGGCAGCATAATTAAATTCCCTACTTTTTGGAACAGCCTTTGCATCGAGAGCAGGATGCCTTAAAATTATGCCTCCATAGGCAGCTCACTAGGTTTTGAAACAGAAAAGGAGACTCTGCGTGCTCCTTTTTTATGTTCTGTTCTCTGGAAACCTCTTGGAGAAATAGGAAGACAAGTGAATTTCCTCTAAAAAGGAGAAAAAAACAAAAAACAATTCCTTTTTGTCACAATTTTCAGTTGTGTTTCTTACATCCTCATCAAGAATGATCTGTTTTAGGTGGTGTACTTCCACACTTCTCTGTGTTTGAGCTCTATGGTGGCACTCGTTGAGGTGGTGTCTCTATCACCCAGGACAGACGGTTTCCAGAATGCAATAGGGTCAGTGTTCGGACAGCTCTTCACTGGTCACATGTAGAACAACATTTCTCATGGGGAGGAAAGGTAATGGTCACCCCCTCAAAACAGGGCTGCATTTCCTGTGAGTATAAAAAATTACATTCCTCTGGATGTCCTAAGCACACAGTCTCAGACCCAGTGGTCCGTGAAGGTTCTTCAGGGGGTCAGTATATGAGATGATAGATTAAATACAATTAAATATTTGAATTAACATTTGCAAATAAAATGTTAAACATGATATCATTTATATAGCTTTACAAATCTTTAGATGAGTGAAATTACATTTTCATTTCAGTTTTAACTGATAATTGTTTTTGACTATTATTCCTTTTCAGGTTGTATCTATTTAATGGGACCCCTAGAGCTCTCTTGGACCCAACACTGAAAGAGCCTCTGCAATGTGAGTGTTGACCTTTGATTCTAAATGAACCCTACCGACTTTCTTAATACACTTTACTATTTCAAAAAAATAACACTTCGTAACCTTTCATGAAAATATACAAATTTGTAGCTTCGACTTGGAAACAACTGTCCTTTCCGGATGACCTCACCTGTGTGTTACTGGTGGTTATTCCTAACCAATAGCCAAACAGCTATTTCAAAATTATTTTAGGCTTCTGTTGTAGGTAGGGGTTGTTAAGTCTGACGTCACGCGTGACGTTTAGCCTCTTCCGGGTCCAAGCGCTCCGCTCTTCCAGATCCAATAATTTATTTACGATCACGTCCTACTTTAGTGAGGCACCTTTGGCGGTCAAAAAGGGTTTAAACTCTTTTAACTCCAACAGAGTGGTTAGTGTAGCTCATCATTCAGGTGGCATAATTAAGGGTAGAGTCCAGGCATCAATGAAAAATAGTTAGGTGAGTTAGCTGTAAGCTAGCTAACTAGTTGACATAAGGTGATATTCTTTGTTCTGGATGAGGTATTTAAAAATATTTTTTACAGGACTTCTATAACTGTGCATGTAACTAAACTAAAAGTAAATATGTGACAGACAGGTTTTATAGGGTTTAGTGAACTTAGGCTAGTCAATTTAGTAGTATGATCTGACAGCGCTGGCAGCAATGTGCACCTGACCGGAGCTAACAGCTGTCACCTGCTTGTGTGGACTCCTCTTGACCTTGTCCTTCTGCCAGTGCTCAAAGACCCTACATGGGCTGTGAACATTAACACTCTGGAAATATTTTATAAAGATCGTTTCCTACCATAATTCTCTCACAGTTGTAAGTACTGTAAAACTTGAAAATAAATGAAAATTTGACATTTCACACAAGCCAGGTAATTTATTTATTATGCAATTTATTATTATATCACATCTATATTATATCACAAATATTACATATTTATTATTATAGTTTGTAGGCCCTTCATGCTACACACACACAGAACTTATAAAGGTAACACTTTATTTTACAGTGTCTGTTACATACGTTGCAGGTACTTACCATAGTAATAACAGTAAATTATGCATAATTACATGCAACTAACCCTCAACCTAATCCTAACCCTATAGTAAGTACATGTAGTTAATTAATATTACTCAGTACTTAAATATATAAATACACTGTAACATTGACACCTTAAAATAAAGTGTAACCAAATAAAACTATAAATACGGTTATTTATATACAGCACGATCCTGCAGTTACGGAAGGGCTGGAAGCAGTCTGGCAGTGATGTTTGATTCTTGGCAGTGGAGGGGATGTTGTTCTCAAGCAAACCGACATACAAAACGTCATACAGGGCACTAATGATGGTGGTGAAGATGTTGGTTACTGTGGCTGTGCTACAATTAAACCTTGTTGCAAGGTCTACGTGGCCGCAATTTAGTCTAAGCTTCATTAAGGTCAGGAGCAATTGATCAACTAGGGGCATCATTTGGACAGTCCAATCAGAATGATATTGTAGCTCAAATTTAGAAAGAAGCGCTTCCAAAAACAAGACAGTAGCAGCATCAGGCAATCCAGTAAAATATTGAACGCTGTCAGGACTATTAGAAATTTGACTGAAGGAAAAAAATTTGCTTCTGTTTCTCCAATTGTTTTTTAAATTTTTCATTCTCTTCCCTCAACATCTCATTCTCCACCTCAAGTGCCACAAGACTTTTTGAAGTACATGGGGTCTCTGCAGTTACCATGTCAGCATCCGTTCCCTCATCCTCACCACTGCTAGGGACCATTTGTTGCTTTCATTTAGGGAGATGGCTGAGGTGCTCGGGGAATTGGAAATTCTTCCCCTCATTCCAAGCAAATCGTGATGGCCCAGCAGCTTTTCCATTGGGGAAATGCCAACTGCACACCCTAGAGTCGCAGTTTGGGGTGAAGTTTTCACGTCTGTAAAAAATATATTTTTTTAAATATTACTTTTTATTATTTTTAGAATCAAATTACATTCATTCACCAAAGGGATTTTTTATTATTCAAAGGTTGTAGCATGTTCCTATTGACCAGACTGACTTATTTCAGGTTAAATTCTGACAATACCTTGCTTACTGTACGTACAACAATCAAATATGTTTATGAAACAATTACTGTAATTCACCTAAAGTACTTTTTCATGTTCCAAAGGTTGTATTACTTTCCTAGTGAGCTGACTGACTTACTACAGGTGAAATTATGATAATACCTAATAATACTGTATTACATAATAATATGATACTGTAATTCACTAAAAGGGGTTTTGTTGTAGTACATTAATAGATATGAGTCTGATCTTATATGTCAGAGAAATGAGAAACGTTAGCAGATTATCATAATATAACTGGTCTAATGTTTTTTCTTGCTATGTACACACATCTTCATGCTTCCCAAAGCTAACGTTAGCCTTAGCTAGCTAACTTAGTTTCATCTTAACTAGGCGGCACAGAACAAGGCCTGACAACCGAAACATGATGCAAGATTTGGGTTTATAGCAACAAACAACATATAAAACCCATAGACTACATAAACCCTTTTCTTAAAGGGCTGGTTTCGCTTCAGCGCCAGTGGGTGTTGGGGATTAAGGGATAGCACCCACAGGCGCCAAAGTTTCTTCATTCGTTTAAGATTTGTAACTTACCTTATCAACTGCAGCCATTTTCTCTTATCTTTCTCGTCACAGGGAAAGCGGTAAAATGACAGATGAATGTCACTTGTTTTTTTAAACTCCGATCTATTTAAACAACACGGGACACAGCACTGCGGCATGTTAAAACTCGGGCGAAAGCGTTAAGTAGGTAGAGAGGACCCGGCGTTTGGACCCGGAAACAGTATTATCGGAGAGTGGTTACGTCACGACTTAACAACCGGATAGCTTTTCTAAATTCTTGGCAGTAGTTAACAGTAATTTAATTGATTAACATTAATATAACAAAGGTTGCAGCAATTATAGAAAATAAAGTTAGATCTGAAAAAGAAATGTTAGGATCGGGTACTTCAAAATGTTCTCGAGCGTGAACTTGACCTTCACACCTCAGTCAAAGGTTGCAAAGTGCAAGTGATGTTTCAAGAGGGGAGTAGTCCTCCACAATGGACTGTAAACTCACATTCATGTCTGGCAACATTCTGTAATGGAACACCCACTTTTCATGATCAAATCAATTCCTTTTGGATACTTTGCTGTACAGTGCATCATATTACGTAAGTAAAATGGTTTTAAATTCTTCATGTTCACTTGTAAGCTGAAGTGATCAATTTGTCTGATTATGTTTCATAAATTATTATATCATTCTACAATTGCTTATAGGCTGTTGTTTAGATAATGGTTTCATTTGGTAAAGCATTTAGATGTTTGATTGATATGAATGCCCCAATAGCACAGCAGGTATTTTTGAAAGCCAGACTGAACTGGCCCAGGTTTCTGGGAAAGTAGAACATACAGAGAGCATATTCAAACAATGTCTCAAAGGTGTCAAACTGAGATGCAGGCAACAGCAACAGTTTAGTAATAAATAGCTGATAAATAGGGCTGACTTTAAGACTTCTGATGCTAATGATGAGAAACTGTGTGCATGTGTTTGAGTTTGCCTCTTCTTTTTTTTCAAATGCTTTCAGTATTCAGTCTTTCAATTTGCTTTGACATCCCCATTTAGATTCCTTTCCACTTTCCACAGCAAATTGAATTCTGACTATTTGTGTCAGTGCTGTTCTAAGGAACCAATCTCCATCATGACCATTTCAGTTCAGTTGTACCCAAACCTCTTTAGTATTCCTCAATCTATCTCTAAATAGTGACACACAAAAAGTGCCAAAATTGCAATAGAATTGTAATAGATAAACTGTTATAGTAAATATATATAGATATTAAATTATTAGCAAAATTATGGTATTTATGGAAGTGTGAAAAGACACTCTTATATACCTCCCAGTACACTTTTGGTACTTAAACCATTATATAATGGTTTAAGTACCAAAAGTGTACTAAAATAATAATATTTGTAATTATTGAATATCTATTTAAGTATACTATCACAGTATATCTATTGCTTTCTGTATTACAAGAGACATTAGTACTATATTCATACAAATAAATACTATATCATGTTCACTTTCTGTGCAACAATGATGAATTATCATTATTTTATATGCGTATACACATGCATAATATACATGTAATTTCTTAATGTGGCACTGATGTCTCAAGGATTGACTTGATTTACATTTGACATTACTATATGATGAAGAAACAACATGGAAGTAAACTTATAGCAAGTACAACACATGAAAAGTATGAAATAACTATTGACATTTGGGTGTACTACTGAAATAATATAAGATGTGCATCTATTTAGACTCAACAAGTGCCTAAGAAAATACACATAAGCAACACATATATTACACATACATTACACATGTGTAGATTATGTGTTATGTGTATCTCAATATGTGTTTGACAGCCAGTTGCATCTCATGAAGTTTCAGTGTGAAAATAATAAATCCTGTTCTTGATTTGCCCTGATTTGTTGCATTAACTCTTTAATTTATGAACATCATCATCTTGATTCCATTCCTCAATTTATAATGAAAAAGATAATGCAAGATGTCAGATGCGGTATCACTTGTGTATGTGCAACCTAAGTTGTCGTTTTCACATATCGATAATCAGAAGAGTTTCTTGATGATAATCGATATATGTCGATATATTTTTTCTGATATAAATAGGGCTGCTTGTTGCACTTGGTCTTTGTCTATTCATATATATTTTTCAACAAACTTTGGTAAAGTGTGAGCGTCAGGATTATTTGCGCACCGGACTCATCTGGCAGATGACATGGCATATTCTAAATCTTTCTATGAAGGTGCACACACTGCGGGATCGCCGCCTCAAATCAAATCAAAATCAAATCACTTTATTGTCACACTACTGTGTACACGAGTGCAACAGTAGGTGAAATTCTTGTGTGCAGTTCCGAGTAACATAGCAGTCATGACAGTGACGAGACATAAACCACTTTACAATAAACAACATATTTACACAAAACAATTTACATAACAAATGTACACATACTTACACAACAATTTACATAACAAATGTACACAATACACACAATGTAGAATACACACACTAGATACGGGTATAAATATATATAAACACTAACTAATTGAATTGGGAGAATATATTGACAGAGTGATGATTAATAAAATGCAGTGCTGATTGTTGATCGTGAGAGATCATGTGTTCAAAAGTCTTATTGCTTGTGGGAAGAAGCTGTCATGTAGTCGACTGGTGCGGGTCCTGATGCTGCGATACCGCCTGCCTGATGGAAGCAGTGAAAGCAGCCCATGACTCGGGTGACTGGAGTCTCTGATGATCCTCCGAGCTTTATTCACACACCGTCTGTTATATATATCCTGGAGGGAGGGAAGCTCACCTCCGATGATGTTTCTGGCAGTTCGCACCACCCTTTGCAGGTCTTTGCGGTTGTGGGCGGTGCTATTGCCGTACCAGGCGGTGATGCAGCCAGTCAGGATGCTCTCTACAGTACTGGTGTAGAACCGTGTGAGGATGTGGTGGTTCATTCCGAACTTCCTCAGCCGTCTCAGGAAGAAGAGGCGCTGGTGAGCCTTCTTCACAACGGCCTCAGTGTGGACGGACCATGTGAGTTCCTCAGTAATGTGGACACCGAGGAACTTGAAGCTGCTGACTCTCTCCACCGGTGCTCCATTAATGGTGATGGGGCTGTGTTCTCTGTCTTTCTTCCTGAAGTCCACCACAAGCTCCTTGGTTTTACTGACGTTGAGGAAGAGGTTGTGCTCCTGACACCAGCGTGTCAGAGTGTGCACCTCCTCTCTGTAGGCCGTTTCATCATTGTCAGTGATCAGACCTACAACCGTCGTATCGTCAGCAAACTTAATGATGGCATTGGAGCTATGTGTTGCCACACAGTCATGTGTGTAAAGGGAATACAGGAGTGGGCTGAGAACACAGCCCTGCGGGGCTCCAGTGTTGAGGGTCAGTGATGAGGAGATGTTGCTGCCCATTCTAACCACCTGACGTCTGCCTGACAGGAAATCCAGGATCCAGCTGCACAGCGAGCTGTTTAAGCCCAGAGCCCGGAGTTTCTCATCAAGCTTGGAGAGCACTATGGTGTTGAATGCTGAGCTGTAGTCTACAAACAGCATTCTCACATATGTGTTCCTTTTTTCCAGGTGGGAAAGAGCAGTGTGTATTGTAGATGCAATGGCATCATCAGTGGAGCGGTTGTTGTGGTAGGCAAACTGCAATGGGTCCAAAGAGGTGGGCAGAACAGAGCAGATGTGATCTCTGATCAACCTCTCAAAGCATTTGCTGATGATGGGGGTGAGGGCAACAGGACGCCAGTCATTTAAGCAAGTGATTTTTGATTGCTTCGGTACAGGCACAATGGTTGATGTTTTGAAGCATGTGGGGACTACAGACAGGGATAGGGACAAGTTGAAAAAGCCTCCAGTGGCTTTTAACAATTTTCCAGTGCTACGGAGCTTAACTCTCATAGTTTTCCATAAAATTAGACCCAAATCATTATCAAAGGACATTGATTACTTACTCTAGTCATTACTTGATGATATATTGCATATAAGTATCTTTCATAGTTGAGGTAGACGATATAGGATTTTGCCGATACGATAACTAAGTTGGGATGAAAAGACGATAACCTATTAATCAGCCAATAGTTTTTAAAATTGATACTGAATGAAAAAACTACATTTAAAGTAAGGATGCACCGATACCACTTTTTCTCTTCCATTCCGGAACGGAAATCTCAGTATCGGCCAATACCGATCCCGTTCCGAGACAAGTGTTGTTTGTTTGCATAATCAGTTGAGAATATCTTTACATTATTGTTTGGAACTAATTGGAAGTACTCTTTAATATGTAAAGAAACACAAACCTCTAACTACACATTATTTCAATATAAATGTATAGCTTATTAAGAAACTCTTTATTATTAACTAGTTTACTGGATAATGTAGCAGCAAAATTAACAGTAATTCCAGTCTTCAAGTCTTTAGTAGAAAAGAAACCAGTGTTTTATTTTTGATTTTTCTTTCTTTTTTTCCCAAAAATGTTTCAACTTACATCTGGACTTTAAAGGATTCAGATCTCTTTTTTGTTCAATTCAGTTGTAAGACATCAGTCCACTTTTCATTCACACAGTTATTTTTTGGATCCGATTCAACTTGTATATTATTATAAATTGTAAACAAATACTAATGATGACAACAATAATAATAATAATTAGCTAATAATATTATTATTATTGACTTTTAATTGTAATTTTAAATACAACAGTAATATATTTAAATCGTGTACTTTTTAAACCCTCACGCTTTTATTTTGACATTCCATCCAAATTATCCAGGAAGTCCTGTAAGTGTCTGTTTGTAGGCAAGTTCACAGTAGTTTAATTTGCTTCTTATTCAAATTCTAGTCAAATGCACCTCCGGTGCCATTCTAAATGCCTATTATAAGTGAACCGAACTATTGAGCATCTACATCTGAGATTCATGTTCGTGAGTAGCACTCAAATATTGTGCACCGCTGTGAAGGCTACAAATTGTGTGTGTGTGTGTGTAAACAGAGCAGCTCCATTCACTGACGCTCTGGCACTGCGCAAACTATAAATTTACTTATTAAACACAACCTTTTGTGATTCACAGAGCTATTGCACGTCTTCAAGTGGCTGATCACTTCACTTATGGTGAGGGGTCTTTAGTGTGAAACTAGGACAAACTTTGCAATGTCTTATGCTTTTTTAACGCTTTTATAAGATTCAGTGATTTTTGTATTTTGCAATGAAACTCGTCACACACACACACACACACACACACACACACACACACACACACACACACACCAGTCACTTGATGTTTATCTAATCAAAATGACAAAAATACGTATTACTGTGAGGATAAAATTTTTTATTAAAATCAGAGATTCAGATGTGATTTTGATTTGTTTATACGCAAGATATTTTTCACAAATCTCTCACTACCTTTAAATATACAACTTAGCTGGCTAAAGCATAAACGTGACTGGATATAAACTAATGCAAATAGATTGTAATACATTTGATTTAAACATATGGGTAAGACTTGAGTGTTTTTTGTCACATTTTTCTAACCTCTTAAGGTTATCTTTAATGTTAGCATCCTCTCAGCCTTGTCTGCAAACAAACTGCTGTTCTCTATTAATGCAGCATCTATTCAAGAAATTAATTACTTTATAAGGATATGACAACATGTACTGTATACATTTTAGTTGTTGGTGTGTTCCACTGCATTGAAAGTGCAGTCTCGTGTCAAAACAACCACCACATCTGTGATAGTTTTTATTTCACCTCTAGAGGCCACTCTTATACTGTATAATGACAGCGCGCCCTTTCCAGCCACTCCAACATCGGACACAATAGGGGAAAATTATCGGTGTGGATTTTTGCCGATAACCAATAGTTCCAGAAGTCATTATCTGTGCAGATTAATCGGCAAAATCGATATATCAGTCGACCTCTATTTCATAGAGATTACACAATGTATTTTAAGTTACAAGTATATCTTTTTGGGGTTCGACAGCTTGAATAAAAGATCTATTCAAAGCTACATACAGAGAAATTGCATAATAAATGTCACCTTTTCTAATCGTTCCGTTTGCATAGTTAAACCAGTTTCATACACTAACCTGCAAATGCCAGTTTGTTCATTCTTGAAGTACAAAATCCTTTGTAAATTTGGACTGCTATTAGCTCTGTGTGTGTGTGTGTGTGTGTGTGTGCGTGTGTGTGTGCGTGAGATCTGGCTTCAGGAAAGCTCACAAAGCTATTACGTCAGACCATATTAGGCACACAAATTAGGCTTCTAATTTAAATGTTGGCTGATGTTAATATATAATTTCCTCAGAAATGTATAGCTAAAAAAGTGCCATTTAATAATTGATATATAGATATTTTGTGACATCCCTTATCAATAATTAACAAACACAATCGTGCCGAATTTACCTAGACAATAAATTTTAAAATTGCCCTTAAAATGAATAATACAAAAATTATTTAAAGATGCTCTTTATACATTAGTTTTCTACCGAATGCACAGTCATTTAACTCCAGGTAAATGTATTCATGTGTGCTATTGATATGAAAAACAAGTTACTGGTTGGAATTCCAGCTTTTACATGAGTTAAGGTTTTCACTTTAACAGCTCCCCAGTATTAGCTCACAGCACAAGCAAAGCCCAGCACACACAATATATGTTCAGTTTTTGCTGCACGGTTTGTGGAGAGCGATGAATAAATGGCACTGTGTTGGGGTTGCAATTCTGTACAGTTGTTTCAGTAATGCAAATTCTGTACTGTTGATTTCAACAAAATAAAAGGTGATCAAATGGCTCATTTGATACATGTGTTCGATTCTACTGACTGTAGTTTGTTAGAGGAGAGCATTTATTAGGCTATATGAAGAGGACACATTTTATTTGCCATTTGATTACCTTGACCTGTACTGTACCGCACTTTTATCATCCATTCCTCCCCGGTTTTTGGCTTCTAACAGGTGAGGAGACTTTCTCATGGGCAGACAGACAGCAGCACAGGTGGGTGAGGGGGAAATTTTAGCACAGGCTGGGAGCTGCTTGGAGAAAGTACCGATTTTGACTGCAGAAATGAACAATTCTCTTGTTACTTGTTACTTGTTTCTCATGACAGGAAAAAGCACAAATGTCAGTTCCTAAAACATTAAACTAAAACTGATTATCAGGACAAAAGGCGTTCCGTCTGTATGTCTGTTGGGATATGGCTTGTAAAAAAACGTGACTGTCCCAATTTGATCAGGATATCTGGTCACCCTACTCAGAGTGTGGATGCACAGTTACCTTTTGCATGTATGTTGATCTTAAAACTGAAGAGCACCACACAAGAGGGATTCATGGATGTTTCTGCAGGGCGTCTAGCTGTTTGAGTGAAGATGGAGCAACAGTGATCTACATTTTTTTCTGATTTCAGCCTCTCCTTCTAACCGTGCCTCTCTCAGCAACCTGCCATTCTGTCTCAACTATGCCTCTCCATGCTGGAAGGAGATGTCCTGCTTTCTCTCTTGAGAGTCTCAGGCTCCAAACATTGGTACAAACATAATCTCATAGGTGATACATCAACAAACACACTCACATTCACCCATTGGCTGCTCATTAACACCACTGAAACCACATTCTGGATAGAGGAGAGACAAGGAGAGAGAGAGAGGGGGGCATAGAGGACATGTAAATAGCTCTGGCAGAGACTAATAATTCTGGCACATTGAAATCTTGTGGTCTGTTTTATGTGTTTGTCTGGGCGCATGTCTGTGTGTGTATAAAAAAAGAGGGGGGAAGAGAGGAGAGAATGAATGAGCAGTTCATTCTCTGAAGATTAGAATGCCTATTTTGACACTTCAGTGTTTGTAGATAGCTGATTTTGACAAGCGCGGCAGCTTAGTCATTCCTTCAGAATAGAGACAAATAGATTTGAAGCCATGGTGTTGTTAAATTTGTCACCCGTGAAAAAATGCATAATAACCTTTACAATCCAAAGAAATGCTGGTCATGTATAAATTAATTGTTAACTCATAAGTTAAATCATGAAGTATTCAGCTTAAAGTTCTATATTCTGGTACACTGATTTATGTTTTCAATTAGTTGTAATTACAGTGATGTCAGAGCTATGGCCTAGTGATTAGCATACACGCTTAGACATGTTAAGCCTTGGTGCTCATGCAGGAGATGCATGTTCAAATCCAGCCTACACTATGCCTCAATCTAATTAAAATTAAAATCTTAAGTAATGTAAAAATACATTTATTATTTATTTTTTACTTTTAGGTCATGGGGGTTATGGTGTGGGTGAGAGTCAGCTTTATATAAAAAGAAGTTCAAATTTTGATAACTTGATTTAGCTTTAGCTAAAAAAGTATTTAGATACAGTGGCATTACTAGCATTTATGTAAAAATCTGGTTCTCTCATCTAAGTAAAAATAATGAACACACTCAGTTTGTTTTAACTAATAACACACAAATTATTGTATTTTTCTTGTACATATTGAGTACATATTGAATACATAATTGAAAAATACACAGTGTAGGTTGGAAAAAGTTTGTGAACCCCTAGGCTAATGAGATCAACAAAAGCTAATTGGAGTCAGGAGTTGGCCAACCTGGCATCCAATTAATGAAAAGAGATTGGAGTTGTGGGTTAGATCTACTCTGACATATAAAAAAAAACTCAAGCATTCTGAGTTTGCTATTCACAAGAAGCATCTGCTGACGTGAACCATGCCTTGGAAAAAAGAGATCTCAGAAGCAGTGGTGGCTGCTGGTCTTTCAAAGAGGGGAAGCTCATTTTCGGCCAACATTATAAACTTTTCCATTTATTTAAAAGTAAATTCTGCCCTACGTTCCTTTTCGAGAAAATGCACTGTGACCATGTCGTACCAACTATATGCCCTGTCAAAGTTAGACAGATCTCCAAACCCCACCTTTGACCAAACAACACATCCGTGAGATGGTTTCATCAAGAGGCAGCCAGCAGTACATTTTATTTGTCACAGCACTTCCAGTCAGCTAGCTAACTTTGTCATACCAGGAGAGCTGAAAAGACCTGTTATTTTTCCCTATTTTTTGCACTAAATCAATCTTAGGTGTTGATCTGCCCTGCTGTTTAATTATAATTTTTTCCTGGTAAGGAAGACTTTCAAATGGCTTCACCAAAATCAGGTCGACAATATTAGCACTGTCTGCCATCGTGCGCAGTTTCACCCGTACGACGCTAGCGTAGCCTACTGTATAAATGAATGAATGAACGAACGATCTAAAAAAAAAAAAATATTAAACTTGGTAAAACTGAAACAAAGAATGTGGTGTATAATTGTGTGAAATGTATTATGCAAATTGACTAGCAATTTCGCCAAACAAATATCAAGAAATAGGTTGCAGCAGTTTGTCTTTCGACTACACTTCAGATATCCGCGATGGGACTGAGCGCGAATAGCTTCAGCGACTTCTTATAGTACAGATTCGCTGTCAGTCAAAAGGAGATGCAGTCTTTCGACAGATCCTTCAATCATTTCGCGGAAGCTCGGAGTCCGGGCCAGCTCACTCCTCATTAGCTGAGCGTCCGTGGGAGGGACATAATCGCAGTATTTATCCAATGACCTTCTAGTTTCGGAGCACTGAAAAAAACTGTTCAAAGCAGCCCCATTGAAGTCAATGGACGCTCGGCTTCAACAGGGAAATGCACTGTGACGCTACGGGAATGTATGAGAATGAAATCGAGTCAGCCGTCCTGCTATATGTAGCTAATTCTGAACGAACTCGTTTTCGAGATGAACATGTTCTAACGCATTTTTAGTCAATAAATTGTTTACACAATAGTAAATATTTGACCATTATTTTTTTGACATTATAGGGGAAGCCGAGCTTCCCTTGCAGTCTTAAAGAAATCCCCACTGCTCAGAAGTCCTTCAATCAAGAATTGTTGCTTTTGTATAAATCTGGAAACTGGTTACAAAGTTATCTCTAAGAGCTTAGATATTCATCTGTCCACGCATAAACAAATTGTCTATAAATGGAGACGATTTAGTACTGTGGCTATTCTCCCTAGAATTGGCCTTCCAGCCAAGATGACTCAAAGGGCACACCGCAGAATGCTCAGTGAGTTAAAAAAGAACCCTAGAGTGATAGCTAAAGATTTGAAGGAATCATTGGAACTGGTTAACTCTATTTTGAAATGCTCATAAATTGTGTTCATAAATTATGTTTTGCTTAAAATCTAAAAAATGTCAAATGGTTTCTGAGAGGGTTAGGTTATGGTTAAGGTAAGTATCATTATCTCAGGATGAAAAAGTCATTGTGTATATGTAGAAAAATGAATGTTAAAAGATCATCTGTTTGTTTGGAAGCATAGTTACATCAGTCCAGTATTTGTTGGAATATTTTTACATTAAAATTAAATATTTTTTTATATTTCTTTAGATTCGGATACACAAGTATGAGGCATAGAAGCCCTTGTGACTGTGGCATAATGCTGAATGTGGGTTCAGGGGTGTCCCGAGAGAAAATGTAGAAAACGTTTTTAAAAAAATTTAAAAAACATTTGTATATTTTCATTTAAGTGAGAGACTAGTCTACCAACTAGTAATTTTAGTCTTTCCTTATCCATTCCAGACATCTAATTAATTTTCACAAAATTAGAACAGAAATCGATTTGTTTATTATTAAAGGCTCATAACATGCTGATTAATAAAGATACATTTAGAAGGGAAATGGTCTAAAAGGTGCTTTGAAACCACATAACTCATGTGGCGCTTCATGTCTACACCATAGCTGTCAACATTGAACATTGAAAATAAGGGAGATTTCCCGGAAACCATCCCCAAAATAAGTTTTTTTTTTTTAAAAAAAGCACTAATCATTAACAGTCTAGAGTTTATAACTACACAATATATATTAAAGAATGACAGACCAATGGATATGTTTAAAGTTCATTATTTATGAACATTTACAAGTAAACATTATACACATTTTCATTTGCTACAACCAACTTGTGAGAAAGAGACAGACAGACAGACGATAGACAGACAGACGATAGATAGACAGACAGACGATAGATAGACAGACAGACAGACGATAGATAGACAGACAGTGTGTAAGAGGCAGTTGAATAAATGGATAGAGACAGTAAAGACAACCTTGTCACCCTTCCTGATGTGAAGCATGAGCCCTATTGTATACATATGTGGCTGATTTTGCATTTCTTAACACTTTCTGTGAGGGAGTGTATAGGTGAACCTGACCAGTGTGATTTATTTTACAAGATAGCAATGCACACACAGTGCTGGAATCCAGTGCCATTCGGTTGGATGTAACAATCTTGCTCACCATGCTAAATGCCCTTTCTGAGCTTGCGTTACTGTGTGGTATACATAACAGTGTCTTTGCAAGTCTCGCCAACTCAGTGAAACTGTCATTCTTGCCTAAAATGCCCCAGAACCTGTCTATTCTTGGTTCCTGTGGTGTACCCGTAGTAACGTTAACGTTAGAACAGCTTAGCTTTGTAAATCCATTTAGTATGTAGTCTTACCTTTAATTATTTGTGTAGCCTTCGTTTTCCCCAGAGTGTATTTTTTGGCAATCGCTGAATCCGGGAACATGTCAGCCACACTACGGTTGAAGTCGTCAAAAAAACTGAACGCGACGTTATTTTTGGCAATTAGCATCGACATTTTCACCTCAGCTTTCAATATTTGGTCAGCTTCAGACGAGGCACGATTCACCACGAATGATGATAACGATGTTGTGTGCCTTGCTGACTCACTCGCGCACTTGTGTTTCAGTGATTTGTCGTGCTGAGAAACGTCGTTTTTCCCTCCATGACCAACACTGAAATTACTACGACACATTTTGCAGTAAGCATAATTTGGACCTACATGGCTGCTTGTCAGGTAGTGGAAGGTGGTCTCCCATTTAATTAAATATCGACATAATGTCCTCAATTTTGGTTGGTGGTTAATGTGGATTTTTTGGCCGTCGGCGTCCATCATCTCACACACTACTCTAACCGTTACTCTCCTTGAAGTTCAGACTTCCCGCTACTTTTTCGCTCTTCCTCCCGCCCGCCGCTGCAACTGTCTTCTTCTTCTTCGATAGTGGCCTAAGCTACTGTCTGTATACTGCCACCTGCTTTACTGGAGGTCTAGCAACCCAAGTGCAAGCCACTTTACAGACACAGATAGTTGCGTGTTCTTAACACAATCAGAGCGTATAAATACGGGATATTTTACGGGAAAATACTAAAACGGGAAGACAGCGGGAAAAGAGCTAAAATACGTGAGAAACCCGGAAAAAATGGGAGGGTTGACAGCTATGGTCTACACACATGCAGGGAAAAGAGGCAACACGTGCGGAGCGGGACAGGGCATAAATGATGCATGTTTGTTGCTAGAGAACAATATTCAAGATTACAGCGCAAAAAGATCAGACCTGCTGTCCACATCACTGTTGTTCTGTCGCGCTCTTCACTAGAGACGATGAGAGGGCGTAGCCATTGATGTCTTGCGGTGCGGATGGAATCAATCCGGTGTCTGACGTAACCTAATTGTTAGCAAGGCTGCTAGCATTAGCAAGTTCATCCAGACTGACCCTACGTTACCACTGGTGCATTGTGAGCGAAACTGAGAGCATTTTCAATTAATTCCTATGAAAGCCAAGCGTCATGCTCGCAAGGTGGATCGTAGGATTGGCAGCGGTGCGGAGCAAGCTCTCTCCTAGCGCTGTGAGGCATTTGTGAGGATTTTGTCCACCCCAGTGGAAACGCAGCCAGAGAAAGCCGAACTGCTTGTGTTTTAGTCACACGCAGTAAATATCAACAATGGATTTTGGATTTATGGATTTTTTTTTTATCATGATATGTATCGATATAATTTTATCGTCCAGCCCTATGTATATGAGAGGTCCTTAATAATATAGCTTCTAAGGTCTGACCATGTGTGAATGTGTTGCTCATTTGTTATCTGAATTAAAATATGAGTGTTGTCACCTAGTGCCGCATTAAGTTGCCATTGAAAAAACATTTCCTCAACCCAGGCAGGTGTGCGCATATGGCGCCCTTTCTATTCAGAACTGCCCATTGTTTTTTTTTTTGTTTTTTTACAAATGAGTGGCAGTGATGCACAGTTCTGTGCAATCCGGTCCTGACTTAATGGAGTGGAATGTGTGCATGTGTGTATCTGTGTCTGAGATAAATGGCCTAATGAAAAATGTAGAGCCCTGCTGATATATAATGATGCAGACCAGCATGAGCAGACCATCTTTCAACACAGGGCAGAGCAGGTGACAGTTTTTAATGTTCGCTTCACACCAGCCTGCTCTATCATTTACACAGACACACAAAAGAAAGAACAGCACATAACCAACAGTAAAGGACAGATATGGAACCAGCGTGAAATAACAGAAAGGACTACTGCTACTCACTGCTGGAATTACATGTGCTGTTTCTGTGGGAAACGTGTTCTCTGTCCTCTCACATGGATAAACACCTAAAAGCCTTATAAAGGTCCTTACACAAGAATGGCCTGTGTGAGATTTCAATATCATATTAGTAATACTTTGGCTCATTAGTGTTGCTTTGCTTGAAAATGTAAGACAAGTATATACAAGCAAATAAGGTTAGCAACTCAGATGAAGGCCAGGTAGCTGTTCTTGATTTCTGTGCTGTTAAAGTGTTTACAGTAAAAATATTCTTGAGAATTCAAGTAGAGTGTGCAAAAGTGTGGTAAAATTAAATTAAAGTAGAGACTGCTATCATACAGTTTATGCTTGTTGACTCCAGCATGAAATGAAACTCTCAGCCTGTGGCCTTGTATGGTGTCCCAGTTAGAATTAGAGTTGCATGGGTTGTTCACCCAAAAATGAAAGTTTTTTTTTTTCTAAAACGCTATCCTAAAGCATTAAACTTTGGTACTTAACATGTCCTGCACAGTTTGTGGAATGGACATGAATTATATCTAAAATTGTGTGACTCGATTTATTAATTGTGAGGGGATTTATGCTATTACATTCTAAAGTGACCAGAATTATGACAGACAAACCTGACAGACAAGACAACAAGTGAGAAATTCCCACAGAATTACATTGAAGGAGGGAACTGAGCCATTTCTAGGGACCAGAATATTTAGGGATGGACTCCTTTTAACTAGGTCCACTAAAAAAAGACACCAAGTAGCCTAATAGTAACACCCAAAAACTACTTTGAGCATCTTAGGAACCACACTGCAACAACCTGGCAACCACCCCAAATACCCTATATTGTGATGGCGAGTTTTGCGACAAACAGCAACTAAGCTGGTGGACAGAGTTGATATTACATGATATTAGTCATAGATTCTGATACACTGATTGCAAGTTATATTATATATTTAATATGTTTATATACAGTATTTTGTTTACATATTAGTATTAGGCTGATTACAGTGATGTTGGAGCCAGGGGTGAACTGGGAGGAGAAATTAGCCCAGGGTTTTACATAGAAAATATATGCCCGCTATGCCAGATTACCAGTCCAGCCCTGGTTGGAGTCGTAGCCTAGTAATTAGATCACATTGTCCAGACATGTTGAGCCTTGGTGCTTATATGGGAGATGCAGAATTGAATCCCACCTGTGCCACCTACCTACCCCATTTACCCTCTTTTTCTCCCCAAATAATTACCATGTGTGTTTTGCATGGGAAAGTACCAGTCACATTTTTTATTAGAGAATGTACAAATATAGTTTACATTGTTGTGGCTTCTTCCTATGCAGCAGCAATTATGTTAGTTTCTCTCTCTTTATAGTGAATGCTATGTTATCTTTGATGGAGGGCTCACAGCTGCTGTACTCAATACAGCCACACCCAACTCTCACCCCCATCATGCATCTGCTCCCACTCAACATTCTGATGTCTGGACATGAGAGCATTCCTGGTGTGGTGCTGCCCTAGGTACGATTAACGAGAATGCCTCTGCTCAATTTACCTTTTAATGTGAGAAAAGGTTTAAATCGTCCTTATTGTGATGGATTGTTTGACTACAGTTATAAAACAATCAAGAAGCATTTGAAAACTGCTCATCTGTAACGAGAGAATGTGTGTTGCCATGGAGACAGCAGAAGAGACCTTGCTAAAGAGCGCTCCCTATTTCTCAAGACATTCCATTGATTAGCTTCAGAATATAGCTTTGTGCCAAACCAGGTCATAAGTGAAGCTTTTGGCCTTGAAGAAAAAGCATTTCAGCCTTTTTGCAACTTTTCCATCTCACAGCGCTGTGCTCATGATTCATCTCCTCCTGGAATTGTGTTCTGAGCAGCTTTCAGTGGTAGGTAAAGACAGACTTTATGAACAGTAGTAATGAAGCATGGTGGGTTTCAGAGTTGAGAGTGGATTGGAAGTTGACCACATTGTCTGGCTGATCCTGCAGTTCTCCAGATATCTTACAGGGAGTGTGACCCATGACCACTGTCTAGATCCAGACATGGATGGAGAAAATTAGAGGAATATTCTATATCTTGCTTCCTCTTTTATTTTCTCTCTCACCCTCATTATACGCCTATGAGCAGATGTAGGAAGGGGGTTCCTTTGGAGCAGGTTTCTCTTTGAACTGCATCTGAAATGTTTGAGTGCTATATTCTGCATCCTCCTGGGCCCCCACACAGATTCAAAGTAGAAAGAGAGATATTCCCCCTGACTGTTAATAAAGTTAATAAGACATCATCTCAAGCACTTAGTTCCAAGATCCAAAAACTTTGTATTCTGTCTGATTTAGAACTTTTCTTGTCTGAGTTTGGACCTTATTTACAGTAGCACCATCTTTAATTTTCGACGGGAATGACAACGAGACTGTGAGGGATAGAGTTGCAGTCTCTTCAATGGGTTGTTTAAATTGTTTTGTGTATAATTAGATGGGATCTAGGAGCTTTATATGGCTTCACATTTTCACACACCGCAGAAGAAATAAATAATTGTAAAAAATTCAGATCACTGTAACCAGATGTGGAAGTCATCCAAATATGGACAGAGAGGATTTTTCTCTCGAATTACAAATTGCCACTAGGAGATGGTGCCAAGTACGTGACACAGACTTGATGGCTCAAATGACACAGAATGGAACTGAATGAGATCTTGTTACTCATGCCTGCATGCTTTGGAGAGAGAGCATGTCTTTAGTTATTGTTGTATTTGTATGTGCAATTAGTTATTATATACAATATTATGTTTTATTTGTTTGGAGAGGCTTTTGGACACTTGGAGACATTTTTTGACAATAGGATCAATTATTTTTGTGATGCTATAACTTTTGATTGCTTTTTAATATCAACACAAAATTTAACTCAGTTACAGGTGACAAGATTGGGAACAAAACACTAAACACACATTGTTTTAGTGTGATTTTCAGCAGTTTTTTTTAGGCTGAGAGTCTATATAATTAGATTTCTTTTTTTTCCTCTTCTTCTTTTCATATTTTCTCCCCTATTCTCCCCAATTTTGAATGCCTGATTCCCAATGTGCTCTAAATCCTTGTGGTGTTGGTGGTGTGGTGACTCAATCCGGGTGGTGGAGGAGGAGGAATCTCAGTTGCCTCCGTGTCTGAGACGTCAATCTATGCATCTTATCACATGGCTTGTTGAGGCCAATTGGTTGCTTAGGAAGCCTGACGGAAGTCACTCAGCATGCCCTTGATTCAAACTTGTGACTCCAGGGGTGTTATTCAGCATCTTTACTTGCTGAGCTACTCATGCCCACCATAATCTATATCATTAAAAAATTTAAAAAGGTTTCTTTAAAATAATATCAAAGTCAATTTATGTCAAGTTATAAGCCTTTGATTTTGGGTATGATGCTGAAACTTAAAAAAAAAAAAACACCCTCAGAGCTTAAATGATTAAACCACTCGAGTAGAAGGTATTTTCTTTATACTGCCTTTATGCCCTTTTGGAGCTTGAAAGTTTTGGAACACTTTGACTTGCATTGTATGGACAAAAACATCATATATCCTTAAAAAAATATTTGTTCCTGTTTTGTAGATGAAATAAAGTCTGAGTTTGAGACAGCATAAGAAGTAAATGATGAGAGAATGGTCATTTTTGGGTGAATTGTGAGATGTGTGATTCCGTCTTTTTGTTGAAAAACTAATTTGTTACACTGCACGACTATTTAAACGAGCTGTAAAAAGCTAAATCGTAATTTATAAATGGTAAAAAAAAAACAAAAAAACAAAAAACCCTTTAACAGGACATAAAACTTGGTTCTAAAATCTTGATGTTGAAATAAATAAAAGTTAATGTTATTTGTAAATTACCCAATTAAATTTATTTCTATTTTATATTTGAATTATACAATATACATTTTCCACTAGTGGAAAATGTTACATTACTTTTATATAGAAATTCATTATATTTATCAAAATGTCAGCACTATTTGAAATCTCAGGTCGTTGGAAACCCCTGCTGTAGCGAAATGTAGTTTGCCAAAGTTCCAAAACACAGAAAACAGTTAATCTACCAAACCTTAAGCTTTCACAATCTTCCTTCTTTCCTTTTCTCTAGAAGCATCAACTATCAGACCCGTCTTACTTTAGCTGCTGTGCTGTAGTGTTTTGTTAGCTGTACTGTCCTGATGATGCTGCACATGTTTGGCTACAAGGCCTCAGTGCTGCTGTATAGATATAGTTAGCCTGGATTTGGTGTGTGTATTTGTGTTTGTGGTAACAGTGTGTGTGGTAAATGTCTGAAAGTGTCAGAGCTCTTCGGTCTTGGCTTTGATAGTTGCAGACTTAGTGAGTGCATTAAGGCTAAACAGCTCTAAAACTCTCTTGGTTGTGACTCAGACAAACCTCTGCGCCTGCTTTCTGCCACAATAACCAGTGTGTTACTCCTCAAATAGAAAATACATGCATTAACATGTTGTTACTGCACAGCAGAGTAAACAATAAACCAAGGCTTGAGACAACAATGTCTCTGTTGTGAAATCGTCTAACATAGTCAAGTCAAGTCAAGTCAATTTTATTTGTATAGCGCCTTTCACAACACACATCGTTTCAAAGCAGCTTTACAGAAGTTCAGCATTAACAGACGATAAAAATGTAATGTCTATAAAGTCGATAAATCATCATCCTTGTGCAGGGCTCCAAACTGCGACTAAAAATGGTCGCATTTGTGACCAAATAAATTTATTTGTGAGTGTAATTTCTGTCAAGGTCGCCATTGGCGACAGTAAAAGTTTACTCCCTTTTGATTTTAAAATTTGCATTACATTTCCCGAGATACATAACAAAGTTTATATCAAAGAAATAGCGGGGAAAACGGAGTTCATTGCAGGAACTAACCATTTCAAAAAAAGAGACTGTTAGAAAACACGGTGACAGTAAAAAGCATAAAAATGCACGTGATCACATAATTGCGAAGAATGCTCCACAGACTACACTGTTAGCGAGCTGCGGGACGAAAAGGAATGGATGGAGTTAAAAAAATTTAAAATATTTGGCGCCTGTTTTTCCCCCTGTAGGAGCCATTGGCTCCTTAATTGATTTTTTTTTTGTTTGGAGCCCTGTTGTGGAATTAGATAAGATATGATTCTTTATCGTGTTTAAAAATAATTAAATAATAATTGTATTAATAACCCCAGTGAGCAAGCCGAAGGCGACTGTGGCAAGGAACACAAAACTCCAAAAGATGATTGTTAATGGAGAAAAATAACCTTGGGAGAAACCAGACTCACTGTGGGGGGCCAGTTCCCCTCTGGCTAACATCATGAATAATGTAAATAAGAATTATTTATAGTCAAAAAACATGATTTAAAAAATTATTAAACTTATTAAGTGCTAAGGGTCAGTATTTAGACAGTGATTGTGTTTGAACTGCAAGATTAGTGACCAGTGTCTTTGAAGTCCATCCTTGATTAAATTCCAGAGGAACCTGTCAATTGTTTCAAGTGAATTTAAGCAGAGAATTTATTATGTATGATATCTTGTACATCATTAAATACTTTTATATTTGATTATGATTGGATTTTATAGGTAACAGCCATCAAATCAATTTCAGGGGGGTAAATATTGCTTTTAAGCTCAATTTCTGAGATTGGTGCTTAAATTCATACCTCAAAAAAGGTGCTTCTTTACATTTCAGGTTGAATTAAAAAAAATATACCAGATTTTCCTATTTTAAAGATAGCTTTTACTAAGGGAATGTATATCAGCTCACTCAAGAATTATGGAGGAAGTTTCTCTTAACCTGTGTCTATGTGAATGTTTTATTTTATTACATTTTATTTTCCTGCACATAAGAATTATTTCCCTCTCTATATCTGTGGTATCCAAATAAAATATTAAGGATGTTCGTTCAAAGAGAAGCAAAAGTTCATGGCATCACCATTTTTTGTGCAAGTTTGGATGTACCGAACAAAGCCAAAGCAAATCCTGACAGTCACGTAACATTAACGCACATATATTTTTAACATCGAATTTTTTCAAGCCCCAATGGGGAAGTTTGATAGAATTTTATCCTTTACAAAAATCACTAACTTCAATGGCTTGGATATGCAGAAGACTTCCTCAGTGCACAACGTTTGTAATGGTTTCTCAGCGAGACCCCCACTGTGAGCGGAAATGGGGCCAGCCAAAGATCTCAGCTGGAGGAAATGTGGCTGTGATGGTGCAGCCAGCCACATACTCCAAATGAAAAATTAGCATTGGTCCTTATTCTTCCTTAAGATCTGAAGGGGAATTTGGGCCACATGGAGCGCCATTATGCTGGTCCCAACAGCCAGGATTTTTCCTAGTTACTGGAACTCATACAGCTCTCTTGTGGATCTCTCACTAGTGCCATCCTGTGTGTTTGTTTAGTTTTCTTATTTGATTTCTTTGCCATGAGTAAGAGGATCTGGCAGTCTGGAGGGCTCCGATAATTATTTCTTTACTGTATAATTAAATCTTTTGTTGAAATGCTTTAAAAATGAATAACCATTAAACAAAGAAAACAATAAAATAGATGGATGGAATTGGCTTTATGTGCAGGAAATGAGTAAAATGTTAACATTTTATTTGCTCCATCTCTCATGCAGCAGACGCTCTGTGGAAGCCTCTTCTGTTGAAGAGCTTCTTGTGTGTGTCGGAGGGCATGTGTGTGGCACTCTTCCCCTCCATGGAGGTCTTTGAATCTGACCTGATCCAGCTGCTCAATAGAGACTGCCAGAATACCGTAAGCAACAACTCCAACCAAACATTCAGTCCATTAATTTACATAAATTCAATCCATACATATTTTTAGGCAAATTGTACTTAATGTTTTGTAAAGCATGTCAAATGAGATTTTTACTTGTTTAAAGGCTCAAAGTTAGGCACACAAATTAATTTGTTTTTTAGATATAAGACTTTATTAAAAGAGAAATATTACTTGATGCACCTTGAGACTCTTATATGCTGAGCAGAAATAAAATCAACTTTTAGAGTATTGCTTTAGTGGTAAGAACACATACTGGATAATGTAGTCTGCAATGGAAATCGTTGTTGTATTCTTGGTTAAAGCAGCATTGATTTTACTCATGAACTGCTCTTGACAGTTTTTGTAATAGTTGTTGTTATATAAGAATGTGTTTATGTGAGACATGTAAACTAGGGATGTACATGGCAAAGGTAATATTTGGATAATCGCGAGAGTTCATGAATGATTTAGTTTCGTTGGGACTCAGGTCTTGGGAATAAGGAGTGTTTATTACAATGTATATGCGTCAAACACTAAAAATAACAGGGAATAACGTGTACAGTCAGATATGAGCCCTATACATAGATCTTCAAATTACAAAATCACTCAATTTAAAGTCAAGCAAAAATAACCAACTGATAAAAATGTACTTTAAGTGCCAAACCTGATAAGTGCTCTGCCCTGGCAGGTTCACATTTCTGAGAGGCAGTGAACAGTAGTATTGTCATGTGGACTCTTTGGGATGCTTTTATTTTTATTATTGTTTAGCATTGAAATTATTGAATTATTGTCTGCACACCAGAGCAAAAGGGTAAAAACATTTGCTTATCGTTTATCAAACTGTGAAAAACAATCTGGAATCATAGGTATTTGCCCAGAGCATGACGCTGAAAAACAAAACAAAATGCTGAGATGTATCAGCACATGTTTGGATAGAAAAACAATTGATAAACAGTGCAGACACATGCAAAAACGTGTGAACAACCTCTAACTCACCCTGTACTTGAAAAGCCAACAGTTTGATGGGTCCTGTAAGGCTTGGGTGGGGTTGAAAACTGGTATTTCTTGTGTAAAATAACCGAATACTGATTTTGGTATAAGAATACTGGCGCTTCGATCGGTTAACCGAATAGTGACTATACATGCACATCCCTAATGTAGACTCTCTTCTTGTGTACTCATGCATACCCAGATAAGTGACTGTCTCAGTTAATCCTTACAAACACATTATAAACCTACCAAATCTCGGTACAGTCACAAACACCATCTGCTCCAGTTTTACCATAATGAAGATTTAAATGAACAAAGTTTGTTCAAGAAGGCTGTAATGCCTCAAAGACTTAAGCAGATACCAGAAATGTTTTGTCAGAAGAGTTGGTGAGTTGCTGCAGCCTAGTTTTTAATATTCTTGGTTGGTAAATGAAAGGTTGTAAATTCAAACCCTGCAAGTGGTGATCCATGAGCCCTCAACAGTAGCCACATTTCCATCATTGGGCCGATCGATTCTAGCTGCAAAACTGTGACGTTCCACGCTGATCTGGGCCAGTTGCCACGGTTACAGTTTTATTTGTTTTTTAATTTTTTTTTATTGCAATTTATTAACCTCACCATAGCGAAGTTTGGCAACTACCTAGAAACAAATGACTTACCTTGTTGTTGGCTAATTTACAGTCAGGCACCACATGCTAAAGCCACTCCACCAGCACGGATGAACAAGGTGAGCTAACTGTGCCGAGAAATTTGGTCTGAGAACAGTTTGTAATTGTGCCACGCAGAACCGTGCTCAAGTGGAAAAGCTACTTTTTCTAACCTTTTCTCACCATTGCTCAGAACCATTCAGCCCGATGATGGAAACATTTTTGGAACATAAAAGGAGCCGAATTACCAGGCTGCTTTTTTTAGAAAATGAAAGAAGATGGTGGCCATTTACTGTCATGCTCTAAAAAGCACAAACAGGTCTGGTAAATGTAGTCCATATGAATCAAGTGCTATATTTCAAGTACTCTAAAGCCTTACAATAGCTTTGAAAAAAATTAAAAATAAATTTGAGTCATTATTCACTAAAAATCTTACTGAAAGATTTGTTTATAGCTGAAATACATTTAATCTGAAAATATTTAAAATATGAATATATAAAATATTAACAAATATAAGACTCTTTATCTACTCTTTCTTAGTTATGGCATGGTATAAGTCACTTTGGATAAAGAAGTGTCAGCAAATGAGCACAAATAAGCTTTTATTTGGAGCTGTGATCCATACCCTCTCTTTTTGCACTCTGCATCAATTCTGAAATTTTGGCTGATGATAAATTATCATCCAAATGATTGCGATATGGATAATAGTTTTTTTTAATATACTCCTTATTCCATCTTGTGTTGTTGCAGGCCATTTTATTTGTACTGCAACTTTTAAAGACCCCCAAAAGTTTGAATGACATAAATGTGAAAATAAAGTGAAATTGGAGGGCTTTGTGTATACAACATGTTAAATGCGACCCTGCCGTGGATTTAAAGATGTCAGATGCCTTCTGGGGTGCTTTCATAATGCACTACTGCACCAAAAGAAAGACATACAGTAGGCACTAGACCAACAAATGTTACCGCTGTGGTAAAACTGTAAATTCAAGTCACACGTGAGACTCGTTTGCAAATCACCGCCATGGTGGCACAAGGGGACACTTTTTAGCACCTTTGAAAAGCGTGAAGAAAGAGAGAGTTGTTACTATAATCAACTTATGTTATTTTTTACATTTTGATTTGTAAATGGAGAGTAAAAAATGTGATGAACTGATGGTAGCATTAAAGTTACAACTCATGAATTTAATATTGGCATAGTATAATTAAAAATAATAAATAAATAAAATGCTAGAATGTCTGCCTTTTTCAATATATAGAATGGTTATATCGCCACTTTGCGGTTTAGAGCATCAAATGCATATTTACTGTGGCAACCGGGGTGGTAAAAATACTTTTTTGGACTGGTAACATCTGTATAAAAATGCTAATGTCAAGATATTTTTTATGGCGTATTCATTTCAAATTCCAGTCGCTTGTCAAAAAATCAAATCAAATCAAATCACTTTATTGTCACACTACTGTGTACACGAGTGCAACAGTAGGTGAAAGTCTTGTGTGCAGTTCTGAGCAACATAGCAGTCATGACAGTGACAATACCAATTACAATAAACATATTTACTCAACACAATTTACATAACAAATGTACACATAATTACACAACAATTTACATATCAAATGTACACATAATTACACAACATAGTACTGATATACAATGTACAGTAAACAATACACATAATATAGAATACACATACACTAGATAGGGTATATAAAAATATATATACACTAGTTGAATTGGGGAGAATATATTTGACAGTCCAGTGTGTGATACAAGATGGAGATTAATAAAGTGCAGTGCTGATTGTTGATCGTGAGAGATCATGTGTTCAAAAGTCTTATTGCTTGGGGGAAGAAGCTGTCATGTAGTCGGCTGGTGCGGGTCCTGATGCTGCGATACTGCCTGCCTGATGGAAGCAGTGAGAGCAGACATGACTTGGGTGGCTGGAGTCTCTGATGATCCTCCGAGCTTTTTTCACACACCGCCTGTTATATATGTCCTGGAGGGAGGGAAGCTCACCTCCGATGATGTGTCTGGCAGTTCTTACCACCCTTTGCAGTTCTTTGCGGTTGTGGGCGGTGCTATTGTCGTACCAGGCGGTGATGCAGCCAGTCAGGATGCTCTCTACAGTGCTGGTGTAGAACCGTGAGGATGTGGTGGTTCATTCCGAACTTCCTCAGCCGTCTCAGGAAGAAGAGGCGCTGGTGAGCCTTCTTCACAACGGCCTCAGTGTGGATGGACCATGTGAGTTCCTCAGTAATGTGGACACTGAGGAACTTGAAACTGCTGACTCTCTCCACCGGTGCTCCATTAATGGTGATGGGGCTGTGTTCTCTGTGTTCTTTTCCTCCTGAAGTCCACTACAAGCTCCTTGGTTTTACTGACGTTGAGGGAGAGGTTGTGCTCCTGACACCAGCGTGTCAGAGTGTGCACCTCCTCTCTGTAGGCTGTTTCATCATTGTCAGTGATCAGACCTACCACCGTTGTATCGTCAGCAAACTTAACGATGGCATTGGAGCTATGTGTCGCCACACAGTCATGTGTGTAAAGGGAATACAGGAGTGGGCTGAGAACACAGCCCTGCGGGGCTCCAGTGATGAGGAGATGTTGCTGCCCATTCTAACCACCTGACGTCTGCCTGACAGGAAATCCAGGATCCAGCTCCACAGCGAGTTGTTTAAGCCCAGAGCCCAGAGTTTCTCATCAAGTTTGGAGGGCACTATGGTGTTAAATGCTGAGCTGTAGTCTACAAACAGCATTCTCACATATGTGTTCCTTTTTTCCAGATGGGAGAGAGCAGTGTGTATTGTAGATGCAATGGCATCGTCAGTGGAGCGGTTGTTGTGGTAGGCAAACTGTAATGGGTCCAAAGAGGTGGGCAGAACAGAGCAGATGTAATCTCTGATCAACCTCTCAAAGCATTTGCTAATGATGGGGGTAAGGGCAACAGGACGCCAGTCATTTAAGCAAGTGATTTTTGATTGCTTAGGTACAGGCACAATGGTTGATGTTTTGAAGCATGTGGGGACTACAGACAGGGAGAGGGACAGGTTGAAAATGTCCGTAAAAACACCAGCCAGTTGGTTCGTGCACGCTCTGATGACGCGGCCCGGAATGCCGTCTGGACCCGCGGCTTTGCGGATATTCACCCGTCGAAAGGATCGGGTTACATCCGCAACAGAGATGGAGAGTGAACCAACCTCTGTAGTATCGGCCGCGAGTGCTCTCTCCACAAGGGCGGTGTTGTTGTCCTCGAAACGAGCATAAAATGTATTAAGCTCGTCCGGGAGAGTTCCCGGAATTAAAAGCGGTGGTCCACGCAGTAAGTGCCGCGTGAACATCGCCGTTAACCCAGGGTTTCTGGTTGGGGTAGATCCGTATTTTTTTTGTCGGAACAACGTCCTCTACGCACTTCCTGATGAAACATGTTACGCTATCAGCATAAACCTCGATGTCGTCATCGGAGGCGGACCGGAACATCTCCCAGTCCGCGTGATCAACACAGTCCTGTAGTGCAGAGTCTGATTGGTCCGACCAGCACTGGATCATTCTGAAGGTGGGTGCTTCCCGTTTCAGTTTCTGCCTGTAAGCGGGCAGAAGCAGAATGGAAGAGTGGTCGGATTTGCCAAATGTTGGGCGGGGGAGGGATTTGTAGCCATCCCGGAAAGGAGAATAGCAATGATCCAAAACCCGGTCCCCTCATGTGTTGAAGCTGATGTGTTGGTGGTATTTTGGTGCTATTGTTTTAAAATTGGCTTTGTTGAAGTCCCCGGCAACAATGAACGCGGCCTCAGGGTGCACGGTTTCCTGCTGATTTATACTCCCATACAGTTCCTTGAGTGCCCGGTCTGTGTCGGCTTGTGGGGGGATGTACACAGCAGTGATAATGACTGCTGTGAATTCCCTCGGTAGCCAGAATGGTTGACACAGAAGCATGAGATATTCCAGATTAGGAGAGCAGAAAGACTTGATAAAATGTATGTTCCTCTGATCACACCATGATTTGTTGATCATAAAACATACACCACCACCTCTGCTTTTACCTGAGAGGTCTTTCGCTCTGTCCGCTCGGTGCACGTAGAAACCCGTGGGTTCGATGGCCGAGTCTGGAATCTCCGCGGACATTCAGGTTTCCGTTAGACAGATAACGTACCAATCTCTCGTCTCTCGTTGGAAAGAGATCCGTGCTCTCAGCTCGCAGAGCTTGTTGTCCAGAGACTAAACATTTGCAAGTAGTATACTGGGTAGCAGGGGACGATTTGCACGACGTCTTACTCTGATGAGAATGCCGGCTCTTTTTCCCCTTTTCCTTCTGCGTTTCCGTGGCCAGGCAGCCCAGACAAAGGGATCCGCTGGCGTGTTTGTAAACCGCGGGTCGGCATTGAGGAATTTAAAGTCCGGTTTTCGGTGTGTGATTGCTGAACCAATGTCCAAAAGCGTTTGTCTGTCGTACACAATAAGGCAGACAGCATCCAAGACAAAAAAACACAAAACTGTAAACAAAACAAACAATAAACTTCAGTGTTTTGATGGAGCCCGCGACGCAGCAGCCATACTCGGCGCCATCTTGAGCATCTTGTTTTCCAAAACGTTATATTCTTATTGAGTCTAATTATGGATAGTTTTTCCTTCTCAGAAAAAAACAAACAGACATTCTTTGCATTGTGGCAAGAGAAGGGTACAATCACTATTTTAGGTATTAGAATCTATTTCCTGACATCTATAAGACAGTGCTGTGTATTCTAGTGTGATTTCGAGCTGTGTGGATCTGTGAAGGTTGTCAGCAGTCTGCTTTCTCTGGTTGTGTGTGTGTTGTGTGGAGGTTGGACCCTGGTAACCATGTTTGACAGATGCACTCATGCGTTTGCAATTATTTACACACAGCAGACACACTGCTTTGGTCGTCCCTTTAACAGAGAAAGAGAGAGAGAGAGAGAGAGAGAGAGAGGTAGAAGACAGGAAAAAGTAATGAAATGTAGTAATGAAAATTGATATCAATGTCACTTTTAACAACTTCTGACAATGATAATCCTTTTGTTTCTCACTCCTTCAAGAAATACCACAGTGTGTGTTTGTGTCTGTGTGATGTGTACCCTTCAATATTCTTTAATCAGTTGTCCCAAACACAGCTTCAAAATCTGTCTAATATTACACATAGAAACACACACACTCACAACTTACACACAAGCCCTTTTTTAATTGTGTTTCCTAAACCTCTAAGATGTGTCACTTTCCCTGCAGTGTGGCATGTCAGAGGAACTATTTTAGCAGAGCTAAAATCAGCTCCTAGTATGTCACTTATTGTCATGTTAAAGTTAGCCTATTTTTGTTGTTATTCTTGGTGTACTTATGATAATATCATTAAAATGCATGTGATTCCTCTTTCTACTTAACCAGTGGGCTTGCGAGGCATACTGCATCTTATACCTGATCCACTTTTCTATTGTAACAAAGATTGTGTTTTGTTTCTATCTACTGTGTGACACCAATATTGGGCCTTATACATAAAACACAAGCAGAACAAATTCATGTGTAATGAATTCATTGTTATGTAAATTGTCTAACTGATTTCAATGGGACAACTGATGCAATGTGTTTACACACTACATTGATTTACACACAAATTTGTTCTGCTCTTGTTTCATGAATAAGGCCCATTGATTTTAAACTTAAAATTGATTTTAACTGAGGATGTCCTGAGACCTACTGTATACTGGTATCAGAATCGTGTCCCATACTGCGCTCATATACTTGTAGCATGCTTGTAAAAATGCTCCACCAAAAACCAATACCATCTGATGTATGAATGTCAATCCAAAAATATTCATTGCACAAATTAAAATTATGTTATGTCAGTGTTATTATAAAACCACAAAGGCTGCGATTTAATGAGATAAATATATAGTTTGCATGTTCTGCGTGCTTCAAATTTGAGCCAGTGTTGTGCAGACATAAAGACAAAAAGTGCTCATATATTTTAGAGATCCTTTTGCTCATACATGAAAACACAATCATGAGCTTTGCACACTCAGTTTGTAGCAGATGACAGTGAGCAGAGTTCTTATTAACTCTGTAGCTGTAACGATCCACACTGTCTTTTGTTTGTGTACCTTTTTATTTTTAAGTTGTGGCACCTTTTATGTTCCATATTCTCTTTTGCTTATGCACTCTTATTTTTAAGTTCTGGCACCTTTTACCTTCAAGTTCTGGCACCTTTTACCTTCCATACTGTCTTGTGTTCATGCACTCTTATTTTGAAATCACTCTTATGTTCCTGTTTCCCAGTCTTGTCATGTCCTGTTTTTCCTCCATGTCTATGTGTCTGGTTTTCATTGGTTCATTGTTTGATTACTTTATTATCAGTTCTAGTTTTGTCATTGGTTTTAGTTAATTGCCTTATTATCTGGTTTTGAGTTCTGTTTTCCCATTGGCTTTTGTTTCCCCTTTGGTTTTGTATTTAGGCCCTCATGTTCACCTTGTCCTTTGTTGGTCGTTGTTTGGTGAATGTTGCATGTCAATCCTGCCCTCGTCCGTGTTTCTGCCTGAGCCCTCCTTGGAAGATTTCCAGTGTTTATCTTGTGTTAATACCTTTATTTTCCCATTGTGGATGTTTTATTTGTTCCTTTGTTTATACTTCGCTTTACTTTGTTATTTTCAATAAAGCTGTACCTGGATCCTCACTCCCTCGTCTGCCCACTTCGTTACAGTAGCATGATGCATATTAGAACTACATATTAAATTAAATAGCAGCCTTTTGCTGTATAATAATTATTTTTCCGGATTGAGAAACTACCGTCATAACACAGAAACACTTCAAAATAAAAGCTCCACCAAAATAAAAGCTCAACTTAAATTGAAAAAAGTACAACAGAAATAGATCTCTACTGTATAGTTATGTATTATTTACTGTAATTCTACTACTACAATACTACTATAATAAATCAATAGTAATTGCATTATATTTAAGCAATATATCACATCTTTGATGCTGTAATGCAGCTCTTTATTCTACTAAATATAACTCCAATGCTGTGTTTCGGTTCTGTATAAAATCACTTCATTTGATAAAAATAATGCAAGATTAATTTGAAAATGAATTATGTTTTCATTGGGTTAAAGTTTTAATGACTTAATTTAAACACCATTTTGATGATAAAATTGTAAGAAACTGTTGACGACTGGATCAGAGCATCTCTGAAACAGCATGGCTTGTGGGGTGCTCCCGGTCAGCAGTGGTGAGTATTTACAACAGTGGTCCGAGGAGGGACAAACCACAAACTGGCAACACGGTGTTGGGCACCCAAGGCTCTCTGATAAATTAAGGCTATCCTGTCTTGTCCAAACCGACAAAAGGTCTACTGTGGCACAAGTCACAGAAACTTTAATGATGGTCGTGGGAGAAATGTGCCACAACACACATTGCAACACACCCTGCTGCGAATGGGGCTGCTTAGACGCAGACCAGTCAGAGTGCCATGATGACTCTTGTCCACCATCGAAAGCACCTACAATGGGCACACAAACGTCAGAACTGGACCTTGGAAGAAGGTCGCCTTGTCCAAAGAGTCCCGTTTTCTTTTACATCATGTGTATGGCCGTGTACGTGTGTGCCGTTTACCTGGGGAAGAGATGGCACCAGGATGCACTATGGGAAGTCGATAAGCCGGTGGAGGGAGTGTGATGCTCTGGACAATGTTCTGCTGGGAAACCCTGGTTTCAGCCATACATGTGGATGTCAATATGACTAGTGCCACCTACCTAAACATCATTGCAGGCCAGGTACACCTTGTCATGTCAATGGTATTCTCTGATGGCAGTGGCCTCTTTCAACAGGATAATGTGCCTTGCTACACTGTACACATTGTTCTGGAATTGGATTGAGGAACATGATGAAGTGTTCAAGGTGTTGTCCTAGCCTCCAATTTCCCAGATCTCAATCCGTTTCAGCATCTGTGGGATGTGTTGGACCAACATGTTCGATCCATTTTGGCTCAACCTCTCAACGTATAGGACTTGAAGGATCTGGTGCTAATGTCTTTGTGCCAGATACCACAGGACACCATCAGGGGTCTTGTAGAGTCCATAACTTGGTGGGTCGGCACTGTTATGGCTGTACACGGAGGACCAACAGCATATCATAATGTTTTGGCTTATTGTGTATACTAATACCAAGACATCTTTAAGGCCTTGGAGTATGTAAATACATTTATTTCTATTTTTAAAAAACAATTAAGATCCGATTGTAGAATCGATACAAACAATGATAGGGGTAAATTAATGTGGAATTTCTAATCCTTGTAAAATCAATAATCCATTACCTTTTTGTCCTCATTACAGGTAGGGGGGCTCTCATGCTCATAGACCATGCCTATATAGTTTCTATGGTTTATTTAGTAAAACAAGAAGAAACAAATGCAATAAACGAGTCATGTTTATGAGCAGGGTTAGAGTCGATTAGACAAATCCATCATCTTTGATTGCATTTACATTACATTTACATTTATGCATTTGGCAGACGCTTTTATCCAAAGCGACTTACAGTGCACTTATTACAGGGACAATCAAGTAAACTGAAGTAACGAGAGATGGAGACAAAAGGGTGAAGGAAAGCAAAAAGATAAATTTTGTTAAAAAGAAGGAGATGAGGTGATGAAGATGGGGGAGAGAGAGAAATATGAATCAAAATCTGTGTGCCCTCTCATCTCATCACCTGACGTCATTTCTCTGCAGTTCTGAGGTGATAATTCACATGTGATAGCAGTTGACAGCAGGCTCTAATTGGCCCTCATGTGGGTGGTTGACCTTTAGAGAGTGTGACTCTCAATGCATTGTCATCAGGATATTGTTGACTCTCTGAACACATCTCCCTCTCTGAAAGATCCTTGAAACACAGAACTGTCAGAGATGTGTACTTGTGTTTGTGTTGTTCTGGGAAGGTGAAGAGAACAAGAGGTATGAGAGATAAGAGATTGTTGTTTTTAACAATATTGATTCCCATGGTGTGAATTTACTTACTCATTGAGCACTTTATTAGGAACACTATGCCCATAATAAAGTTCCAAATGTGGTATTATGCTGTTGTAGCCCATCTGCCCTCAAGCTTCAAGGTGTTGTGCATTCTGAGATACTATTCTGCTCACTACAACTGTACAATGTGGTGATCTGAGTTACTGTAGCCTTTCTGTCAGCTCAAACCAATCTGGCCATTCTCTGTTGACCTCTCTCATCAACAAGACTTTTCTGTCCATAGAACTGCTGCCCACTGGATGTTTTTTTGTTTTTTGCACTATTCTGAGTAAACTTCAGGGACTGTTGTGCACTCAAACCAGCCCGTCTGGCACCAACAATCATGCCACGGTTGAAATCACTGAGATCACATTTTTTCCCCATTCTGATGGTTGATGTGAACATTATCTGAAGCTCCCGATCTGTATCTGCTTGATTTTATGCATTGCACTGCTGCCACACAATTAGCTGATTAGATGATCGCATGGAAAAGTACGGTGAGTGTGTGTTTGCTGTAGGTGTTCAGCGCTGCTTAAGGTGCATTGTATTATTTGGTATATTATATTTAACTCCAACAGAGCAATGTATGTTATGGTTATTCCATTGTCCTTGCCCTCACCCTTTTCCCCATCCATGCATTCATCCTCATCATTATCCTTGTTCTCCTCCTTATCTTTGTCCCAATCCTTACCCTCATCCTTATCCTTGCTTCTTTCATCTTTCATCATCAAATGTTTTTCTTTGCCCCCATCCTCATCCTGGTCACTATCCTCATCCTCACTGACAATCTCATCTTTATCTTTGCCCTCATCCTCACCTACATCTTTATCCTTGCCCTCATTCTTGTTCTTATAATTGCCTTCACTACTTTTTACTACAAGCTGTGTAACTATACATTTTGGTCCAAATCTTGAAATCATTCTTCACAATCATTGTCACATTCTGTTGACTTTTGTTCTGTGCTTTTATGTTGAAATTCCAGTTTAGTTCCTGTTTCCTGTTTGGTTTTTGTAGTTCTTTGTAGTTTCTTTTTCTCATTGGTTTTCCCCTGATTATTTCTCATTCCCTGATTGTTTACCCAGGTTTTCCTCATTCCCTTGTTAGTTCCTTTATGTATTTAAGTCCTCGGTTTCCCTGTTTACAGTGTTAGTTATTTTATGTTTAGTATGTTTTTTGCTAAGTTCCCTGTGGTTTTCTTTATTCCTTGTTTTTGTTTAATAAAAAGCTGCACGTAGATCCTCTCTCATTGCCTGTCGTTACAATCATCATGGCAGAGTTTGGTGAATCTGGGATATTTTTTTAAATCTTTATTTTCAGGCCTGCTCAAAAGAAAACCTTAAAGCATATATTAAAGGAGACATATTATGCCCCTTTTTACAAGATGTAATATAAGTCTCAGGTGTCCCCAGAATGTGACTGTGAAGTTTCAGCTCAAATTACCCCATGGATAATTTATTATACCATGTTGTAAATGCCTCTTTTTGGGTGGAATCAAAAACACACTGTGTTCATGTTTGTCTCTTTAAATGCAAATGAGCTGCTGCTCCCCTCCCCTGACATAGCTCGGGTCTCTGTGAATTCAATCAGAGACAATGGTAAATTTAGCTCTTTAGGAATCAGCTAACAAGCACATTTAGAAAGGTGATTTGCAAACATCCTATTTTATATTGACACACATTCTCAAAGCAGTCCGGTGTAAAATAATTTGCACAAACATACACAAAGTTTTGTATGTTTTGGGGCACATTTCCTTCAAAAACAAAACTTGTCCACTGCATCTTCAGAGGCTCTGATGCCTGGAGTACATGAAGACTCTTATGTTCACTTTTACAGCAAACAACAGAACACTTATGATGCTTACAAAGCTGAGACATTATTCTTCTCACTATATCTGCTCTAGTGCAGAAAAAAATGGCAGACTGTGTGTAGATCACTCAGGGGAGGATCTATGATAATAGGGTGGAGTCCGTCACCAGTTGTGGACGAGGCCTGCTCTAATGTGATGTCACGTTAGAGCAGAAACGAACAACCATTAATTTTGACACACTGTTTTGATTAATTGAAATATAAGAAAGAGGAGTGGGTGGACTTTTAACATTATAGGGTGGTTGTGTACACACACTGCCAACTCACATTTATGTACAAACACCATATAAAAGTGAATTTTGCATAATAGGTCCCCTTTAAAAATATATACATGTGTATATATATAAAAAGTGTGAATGTGTGAAGAGTGATGGTGATAGAAATCAAAGATTTTGATATTTTGTTCAGACTTTTGAGAAGGAAGGGAGAACAACACTCAGAGCAGGCATTGCCACCAAAACCAGGACTGCTTTGAGACTCAACATAAATTCATAGATATATATTCTTAAAAGGAGTGTTTCATGTTTAATGCAAGTTTAACTCTATTGACAGCATATGTGGCATAATGTCGATTACAACAGAAAATAATTTCAACTCATCCCTCTTTTACTAAAGAAAGAAAATTAAGTTTAATGAGACACATACTGTGTAATTAAAGTAAATGGCTCCAATACACAAGACATTTAATAAACACTGTCTGAAAGTGAAGCCACAATATTTAAACATTATACACGTTAACATGACTTTAGTGTGCTAAAATTGGTTACTAACCATGAGTGTGATATCCAGTGTTATCCAGTATTCCGTCATAGTTTTAAGACAACGTCATTCAGGTAAACTCTGTAGCCTTAATCCCGGTAACTTTCATATGACAAAAAGAGTCTTGACATGACTGAGTTTTCTGTTTTCAAAATTGACTTCTGTTTTTGAACAAGCCGTCGTGTTAACCTTTGCATGATCAGATGTACGGAGAAGATGCAATGGAATATGTGCATCAAAATAAAATGCTATACCACTATAGCAGAACTGCGGCCAAGAAACATGCTTGCTCTGGTCCGGTCCTGGACTGCAGTCCATTCTGACAAGTAATTTCGATCTCATCACTCTTGTGATGCACAGAATCTAATGTCATAGACACATACTCTTATCAATCACATCTCAGACTTTACGTATACTCCTTTAGTGACATTGCTTCAACTTTAGTTTATAAACCAGAAGAACGATATGACTCATAGAAAAATTAACCACAGTCCTCTTAGTATTATGTAATGAGTGGTATCATTATTTTCAATGATGTGCAACTTGTACACAACTGTTAACATCTCAAAAAAATTATGGGATTTAACAATCCTTTAAGCCAATCCTTTTTTTTTTTTAATTTATTTTTTTTTTTTTACTAAATTTCTGTTTTACACGCTTTATTTCCTTGATAATACCTTGCAAGATTTTATCTTTGTTTCATTTCTCTTTTATTCTATATGGAACTTTCATTTGTCTTATTGGGTTAATGTTTCGAAAATACTTTTTCTTTATTTATTTTCTTAATTTTTCATTTTTACACAGTCTGAAGAAAGAGACACTCTAATCCATGAGCATTGCTCGGTAAATGGACTGTGTGGTCCCAAATTGCTTATTACAGCCAGTGTTTAAAAATGATTGCATTTAATGTCAAGAGAGCAAAATAAGTAAATAATATGTGAAAAGATCTGTTACCTCGGCACATACTGAAAATTATTTGAGTTCCACCATTGATTTTTTACTTATGTCCTAAAGTAAAAAAATAAATGGTGGAACTCTAATAATTTTTTACTTAGGCTAGTGCATTAGCACAACTGCAACAGTTTTTCTCTAAACTATCAACCTTTGACTGAATAAAAAAAATAAAATAAATACTCCTGTGCTCAGAAAACTTGCCATCAACTGAATCTGCCCATCTAGCCTGATCTGCATAATCCATTTCAGAACCTCTGGGGAAACAGTGTTTTGGGCACTGATTTTGACTGGCTATGAAAGGCATGTGTTAGCGGTTGGCAGTATGGGTCTGAGCTCTTTGTCTCACTGTTACAAAAATGTTTTATGTTTGGCAACTGCATTTGTATATTTTGTGTACATTTGTGTGTTTTTGTTGATGTTCTGCTTTAGCAGAGGGCAATGATTAGCATTATCAATGAGAGGTGTTTGTCAGCTGCAACAATTGAAAACTGCGTGTGTGTGTGTGTGTGTGTGTGTGTGAGAGAGAGAGAGAGACAGAGAGACGGAGAGAGAGAGAGAGAGAGAGAGCGAGAGAGAGGCTGAGTGGGAGGATGAGGATAACATGCTAATGATACTGCTGTTACACTTCCTGCATGAGTCATCCCAGTGTGAGCCAGCACACTGTCTCAGTGTGGGCACACACACACACACACACACACACACACACACACACACACACACACACACACACACACACACACACACACACACACACAATCTCTTTAAAAGCCTAAGAGATGATATATAACTGCATTCATTCTCTTTCTGAAGGCATGTTGGCATGCTGAGATGCTTATAGGCATCATAAGCAGGTTGATCACAGAATGTACATCCCTATCAAAACATTTTGAAACTTTAGCCACAAGTTGAAATTACTCAAAACATCATCTAAGCCCTTAGCTATTATGAAAACTATACCAAACATCCATTAAAAACCCTCAAATGCGATAGATAGTCATCAAAACACCATAGAGTCACCACTGAGATGACATGTTCCAAAAAGTGTTAAAAGTTACAGATATAATGACTGGAAAAGACACAGACCTATTCATGTTATGCACGGTTCTTTAACTTAACCTGCAGGTATATTGGTATACTTTGCTCGTTCCTGGTACTCTTGCCTTTACAAAAGGAACCCTGTGTCTGTGTGCCATGCGCAGTGTTGTTCTCAATGCTCTGATTTGCTGGATTTCATGGATCTCAACGTCGTTCGTTCTCTGTTAAGCTGTGTTTCTAACTCTCCTACAATTTTCCCAGGGTGTCTGATGGAGAGCTTCTAGAATGGGATAATGTGTAATATGTGATATGTGACTTCACCAAGGCTTTTTTCAGACTGCCACTAAAAATCCGATTTCACTTGTGGAGTTCTGCACCAGAGCTTATTTAGAGAGCGAGATGATGCACCTCCATTTTTCCTGCATCTGTTTTGAAAGCATTGTCATGTGGGTATGCTTAGGTCATTACCAAAGCAACTCATGCAGATAAGTTGGTTATGTCTGAACATGCAAACCTGATTTGATCACTAGCAAATAATAGTGTGGACAGTCTGCCTGAAAAGATCTTATTTGATAAAAAAAATCTGATTTGCCTGCAGTCTGAATGTAGCCCAAGTCACATTTTAACACCCAAATTCGGATTCCAGGCATCACATGTCACTTTAAAAAAACACTTGAATTCCTGAGACAAAGCTTTGGCCAATATTGGCTAAGAATAATTCACATTTGCATCCACAATTCCAGTAATCAGTCTGGAAATATAGGAATAGTCTGCAGCAAATAGTATTTAGGAATAAAGAATCAAAAAGAAAAATGGGCATTCTGTAGAGCTGATCATATTATAAGTCAGGATGGGTTAAAATATCCCAAAGTCTTAAATTTGAACTAGAGGCATAGAGGAACCTGAAAATAAGAGACTTGGGGGTGGACACTTTTGACGTGGGCCATGAGCAACCACCTTGAGTAGCAAAGCCCTAGCAACCACATAGCAACACACTATAAAGCATTCGGAAAACCTTGGCGACCTCTAACAACAACCTATCATTGTTGTGGTTATTTTTGAACAGGCAAGCACCACTCACATTTTCCTCTAGATTTGTTTTTAGTGCACTTTCTGCAAAAAGTCTGGCCACTGGTTTCTACTTGATTCCTACCTAATATTAATGTTTTTTTTTCATGTTTCCAATATGACAGGTGTTTTGGATTTATACATCTATTGATCTGGATACAACATCACGCAACAGCAAACGCTATTGGTTCCATTGTACAAATATTCATATACGTATTTGTCACCAGTGATAAATTTTTTTTAGGGTATTGTATTCCCTTATGTAGATTCGAACGCTAAGGAACGTCGCCTTTTTGTACCAACACAAAGAGGCACCAAAACACTTTACCGGACTCTCAGTTTCATCATACCACGTTGGTGGAATGACCTTCCCAGCTCCATCTGTGAAGCTGACTCACTCTCTGTCTTCAAAAAACGGCATCAAAAAAGACATCTTTTCCAAGAGCACTTAACAAGTCACTAAAAATATATATATATATATATATATATATATATATATATATATATATATATATATTGTTGCACTTAAAGCTGTTTTGAATGCTATTCTGATGCTAGTGAAACTTTGTAGTATGGCACTTTTCGTACAAATGTCTCCTTAAGATGATTCGCATATGTTTTCCTCTTTTGTAAGTCGCTTTGGATAAAATGCAATAAATGTGTATGCATTATACACAAATGAATAAATGTAAATGTAAAATAGCCTTTTCTTGGCCGCTCTTTAAAAAGGAATCGCTATTGGTTCTTCAAAGCATTCACACATTGATTTTGTTATGTCACTGATTAACCCTGAATTTCTCCTTCACTCTGGGCATGCTTAACTGTTAATAAATCCCCAAATAATTTACTGAAAATTTACTGCAAATGTCTATTATGAGGGAATAGCTGTGATACCGATTCAAATAAAAATCAAGAAGATTGTCTTTGTACTACTGTGACATACCCTTGACTGTGAGATCTTTTGACCGCATTGCTGTCTCACAAAAGTCTATGGCTTAGTCAGTCTCTTATGATTTTCAATGAACTTGAGGTCTTGTTGACCAAAGAACTTTTTGTTTCAGAGTTATGTAAATTGCATGTAAAATCTATGATCATAGTTTAACTGAAGTTTGCTGCTGCAGTAATGTAATTGATTATTGATTTAATCAATACATCTGCCTAACTGTGTTGTGTTTTTGTGAATTATTGTTTTGTGTTTTGAAGATTTTACATACTCCTTTATTTTATTATAATTATAAATAATTTATATATTTGGCTTAGTATAGTATTTAGTGTATATATATATATATTTTTAAATGATACATAATTTGTATTTAAATTATTTTTTTTTATATTTAATTGTACATTTTGTATTATATATATATTGGAGTCTTGCAATGAAAAGTGTTTTGAGGATTGTGCTCATTTGTGTTTGACTGGAAGACTAAGGTCAGAACTTTTATATTTGTGATAATCAAAATCACTTTAAAACATAAAATTTTAAGACCCAGATCTTTCAAATGATATATTGGATGTCAATATTAGTTTACAATTTCACAGTTTTAACATGAATTAAACATCAATTAAATGTAAACAAATACGCAAATGGGACATTTTTGACCCACCCGTTGTTAAGAGGTCAAACTACTTCAAAGAGTTCTCATCAAAATATCCTCCACATGCAGCAATGACAGCTTTGCAGATCCTTGGGATTCTAGCTGTCAGTTTGTCCAGATACTCAGGTGACATTTCACCCCATGCTTCCTGTAGCACTTGTTGGGCACTTCTCATGCACCTTACAGTCTAGCTGATCACACAAAGCTCAATGGGTTTAAGATCCATTACACTCTTTCCCAATTATCTACTGTCCAATGTCTGTGTTTCTTTGCCCACTCTAACATTTTTTGTTTTGATTTTCTGTTTCAAAAGTGTCTTTTTCTTTTCAATTCTTCCCATAAGGCCTGCACCCCTGAGTCTTCTCTTTACTGTTGTACATGAAACTGGTGTTGAGCGGGTAGAATTCAATGAAGTTGTCAGCTGAGGACATGCAAGGAGTCTATTTCTCAAACTAGGGACTCTGATGTACATATCCTCTTGTTTAGTTGTACATCTGGCCTTCCCCATCGCTTTCTGTCATTGATAAATCCAGTTGTCCTTTGTCTTTGAAGACTGTAGTGTACACCTTTGTATGAAATCTTCAGTTTTTTGGCAATTTCAAGCATTGTATAGCCTTCATTCCTCAAAACAATGATTGACTGATGAGTTTATAGAGAAAGCTGTTTCTTTTTTTTCTTTTTTTTTTGCCATTTTTGACCTAATATTGACCTTAAGACATGCCTGTTTATTGCATACTGTGGCAACTGAAAAACAAATTTCAGCTGTGTTTGATATAATGGCAATTGATTTTCTTGTACCAATTTAGCAATTTAGCATGATTACTCAAGGATAAGGTGTTGGAGTGATGGCTGCTGGAAATGGGGCCTGTCTAGATTTGATAAAAAATTACTTTTTTTCAAATAGTGATGGTGCTGTTTTTTTTACATCAGTAATGTCCTGACTATACTTTGTGATCAGTTGAATGCCAATTTGGTGAATTAAAGTACAAATTTCCTTCCAAAACGGCAAAATCTGTACATTATACTAAACCTTTTACAACCAGTGTGTGTGTGTATATATATATATATATATATATATATATATATATATATATATACACATACAGGTGCTGGTCATATAATTAGAATATCATCAAAAAGTTGATTTATTTGAGTAAATCTATTCAAAAAGTGAAACTTGGATATTATATTCATTCATTACACACAGACTGATATATTTCAAATGTTTATTTCATTTAATTGTGATGATTAAAACTGACAACTAATGAAAATCCCAAATTCAGTATCTCCGAAAATTAGAATATTACTTAATACCAATACAAAAAAGGATTTTTAGAAATGTTGGCCAGCTGAAAAGTATGAACATGAAAAGTATGAGCATGTACAGCACTCAATACTTAGTTGGGGCTCCTTTTGCCTGAATTACTGCAGCAATGCAGCGTGGCATGGAGTCGATCAGTCTGTGGCACTGCTCAGGTGTTATGAGAGCCCAGGTTGCTCTGATTGCTCTGCATTGTTGGGTCTGGCATATCGCATCTTCATCTTCACAATACCCCATCGATTTTCTATAGGGTTAAGGTCAGGCGAGTTTGCTGGCCAATTAAGAACAGGGATATCATGGTCCTTAAACCAGGTACTGGTAGCTTTGGCACTGTGTGCAGGTGCCAAGTCCTGTTGGAAAATGAAATCTGCATCTCCATAAAATTGGTCAGCAGCAGGAACCATGAAGTGCTCTAAAACTTCCTGGTAGATGGCTGCGTTGACCTTGGACCTCAGAAAACACAGTGGACCAACACCAGCAGATGACATGGCACCCCAAACCATCACTGACTGTGGAAACTTTACACTGGACTTCAAGCAACGTGGATTCTGTGCCTCGCCTCTCTTCCTCCAGTCCCTGGGACCTTGATTTCCAAAGGAAATGCAAAATTTACTTTCATCAGAGAACATAACTTTGGACCACTCAGCAGCAGTCCAGTCCTTTTTGTCTTTAGCCCAGGCGAGACGCTTTTGACGCTGTGTCTTGTTCAAGAGTGGCTTAACACAAGGAATGTGACAGCTGAAACCCATGTCTTGCATACGTCTGTGCGTGGTGGTTCTTGAAGCACTGACTCCAGCTGCAGTCCCCCACATTTTTGAATGGGTTTTGTTTCACAATCCTCTCCAGGGTGCGGTTATCCCTATTGCTTGTACACTTTTTTCTACCACATCTTTTTCTTCCCTTCAACTCTCTATTAATGTGCTTGGAGACAGAGCTCTGTGAACAACCAGCCTCTTTACCAATGACCTTTTGTGTCTTGCCCTCCTTGTGCAAGATGTCAATGGTTGTCTTTTGGACAGCTGTCAAGTCAGCAGTCTTCCCCATGATTGTGTAGCCTACAGAACTAGACTGAGAGACCATTTAAAGGCCTTTGCAGGTGTTTTGAGTTAATAAGCTGATTAGAGTGTGGCACCAGGTGTCTTCAATATTGAACCTTTTCACAATATTCTAATTTTCTGAGATACTGATTTTGGGGTTTTCATTAGTTGTCAGTTATAATCATCAAAATGAAAAGGAATGAACACTTGAAATATATCAGTCTGTGTGGAATGAATGTATACATTATACAAGTTTCACTTTTTGAATGGAACTACTGAAATAAATCAACTTTTTGATGATATTCTAATTATATGACCAGCACCTGTATGTATGTGTATATATATATATATATATATATATATATATATATATATATATGTATATATGTGTGTGTGTGTGTGTGTGTGTGTGTGTGTGTGTGTGTATATATATGTATATGTATATATAAATAAATACACTAGTATATATACCATCAGTTCTGATGGTATATATGGAACGTCTCTCATCCAATCAGATTTGAGGACCAGAACTAACTGTTGTGTGTGTGTGTGTGTGTGTGTGTGTGTGTGTGTGTGTGTGTGTGTGTGTATGTATATATATACATACACACTCACCTAAAGGATTATTAGGAACACCATACTAATACTGTGTTTGACCCCCTTTCGCCTTCAGAACTGCCTTAATTCTACGTGGCATTGATTCAACAAGGTGCTGAAAGCATTCTTTAGAAATGTTGGCCCATATTGATAGGATAGCATCTTGCAGTTGATGGAGATTTGTGGGATGCACATCCAGGGCACGAAGCTCCCGTTCCACCACATCCCAAAGATGCTCTATTGGGTTGAGATCTGGTGACTGTGGGGGCCATTGTGGGGGAAATGATTCGAGCTTTGTGACATGGTGCATTATCCTGCTTGAAGTAGCCATCAGAGGATGGGTACATGGTGGCCATAAAGGGATGGACATGGTCAGAAACAATGCTCAGGTAGGCCGTGGCATTTAAACGATGCCCAATTGGCACTAAGGGGCCTAAAGTGTGCCAAGAAAACATCCCCCACACCATTACACCACCACCACCAGCCTGCACAGTGGTAACAAGGCATGATGGATCCATGTTCTCATTCTGTTTACGCCAAATTCTGACTCTACCATCTGAATGTCTCAACAGAAATCGAGACTCATCAGACCAGGCAACATTTTTCCAGTCTTCAACTGTCCAATTTTGGTGAGCTCTTGCAAATTGTAGCCTCTTTTTCCTATTTGTAGTGGAGATGAGTGGTACCCGGTGGGGTCTTCTTCTGTTGTAGCCCATCCGCCTCAAGGTTGTGCGTGTTGTGGCTTCACAAATGCTTTGCTGCATACCTCGGTTGTAACGAGTGGTTATTTCAGTCAAAGTTGCTCATCTATCAGCTTGAATCAGTCGGCCCATTCTCCTCTGACCTCTAGCATCAACAAGCATTTTCGCCCACAGGACTGCCGCATACTGGATGTTTTTCCCTTTTCACATGAAAATCCCAGTAACTGAGCAGATTGTGAAATACTCAGACCGGCCCGTCTGGCACCAACAACCATGCCACGCTCAAAATTGCTTAAATCACCTTTCTTTCCCATTCTGACATTCAGTTTGGAGTTCAGGAGATTACCTTGACCAGGACCACACCCCTAAATGCATTGAAGCAACTGCCATGTGATTGGTTGATTAGATAATTGCATTAATGAGAAATTGAACAGGTGTTCCTAATAATCCTTTAGGTGAGTGTATGTGTATATATATATATATATATATATATATATATATATATATATATATATATATATATATATGTGTATGTATGTATGTATGTATGTATATATATATATATATATATATATGGACACACACACACACACACACACACACAAAAGCTGTGATTCTAATTCCTAATTTTTAGAAATGTACTTGTTCGCTTTAGCCAGGCTCACGACGGGAGTTGGGTGGGAGAGTGAGAAAAGGTGCATAATTAATAAGCCTTGTTTGGTCAGTGGATAATGCTTCATCAACACTGTCTTTAAAATTTCCTCGTGTGCACACACCTGCATCCTCGCTCACCCAGGACCAGAGCTGGGAGGGTATGGATCTGAATGGATTGTCTGCTGCCAGACCCGTTCTTCGGACCTCCGGATGAGTTGAAGTGTTGCAGGGCCACCTACCCCTCACGCTTGCCAGGCCGCCAGTGATGCTGCTGCCCCTCGTGCCGTGGACCTTGGAGGGGAGCGTGAGTGGCCGATTGACCCAGCTTGTGCCTGGGCCTTCCTATGGACACTACCCCCGCCCCTTCACAGAGCCCCGTTCACCACGAGGATGGCACACCCACTGTGTCTGTCTCGTCTCTTGCTCACCCTGCTACAATATATATATAAGAATAAATACAAAAAACATACACCAAACTACTTTATATGAATAAAATTGGTTACCCTTCAATGAACGAAACAAAGGTAAAAGGTTTTTGGTAAGGACAATTTTCGGTAAGCTGTCAATTTAGCTTTAAAAAAGTTTAATCCACTCAGTCCACAGTTACGTCCCTGTCTCTTTATGCCCCACTGAAATAACTGGCACTCTCTATTCATTTCAGCCGCTCACTACAAATAAATAACCTTCAAAAACCAATTTTATTTGCCAGACACAAAAACACTACAATTCTTGTCTGAATGACCCTCCAGAGCCTGTCTTTTCTTGCTGCTATTATTCCTGTAGTTGGTTTAAATTACCTTCCCAATTCCTTGCCTGAACTTTTTTTTTGTCTTCTATACATCTTGTAAGTAGAATTGGTAGTAGTTTGTCTGACAGTTAATCATATATATTGTCAAAGTGAAATTACTACTCACAAAAAGCGTTGCTCTTTATTTGAATTTCCTTTGCTGTAACCTTTGTTTAAAGAAGTGACACTATTAAGACTGAGGCAAAATAAGAGGAATGTCTGTTGACTTTTTATGGCATGACATAATGATCCAACCCACACAAATGTGAGTTAAATAAGTGATATTCTTTCAGACAGAATTTAATTCTCTCATGAAGGTTCAAATGAAGCTGTTTCTATTTTCAAACACTCTACTCTGATTCCACTGTCAAAAACATCAAAGGCGTTTTGGTTTGAGGCTGAATTTGCTGCTTGGGACGCCAATGGGAGTGCATATATTTCCTGCAAACTAAAATCCCAAAAAATAAATAAATGTAGAACTCAGTAAGCAAGGGGAATTAGCTAGCTTTCTTTCTTGTGCACAAATGTGATCTTCCAAACACAAATGTCATAGTTTGAGACAGCCACACCAACAGATGCAAATAAAAACAGCTATTCCTTTTTTTTCCTCCTTATTACTTTGACACCAAGTCTTAGTTCATTCAGCAGAATAAACTTTTGCCCGTTCCATATAAGCCTTTTTTCTACATTTGTTCAATTCTTCGTAATATTCCTCAGTGTTTCCCCTAGGATTTTTTTCAGCAGCGTTGCTGTTACATGCATAATGCGTGTTGATCAAAGAATAGATTGAAACAGGGGTGCCAAACTCAATTTCAGCCTGGGCCACATCAGGGTTTACTTGTGCCCTCAATGGGCTCTTTGAAAATGTTGCACCAGCACCTGCTTTGGTAGCACCCATGCAAATAATATTAAATGTTATGTGCATTGAAATGCACATTTGACAGTACAGCACTGATTTTTAGGTTGGAATGCAGATGAAAATGATAATATTAACAAAAGTAACATCTGTGGAAAAAATGAACACCTAATTTTTATATGGCTAAATTGAAATATTCTAACAGTGTGACTAAGTTGGATCTACTTTACAGATTCTTTTCATGAGGCTCCTTCTAATTAAACTACAGTCATGTCTTGGAATTTCTAAAGGCAAAAAAAACAACTTACATTTTCCTACAATCATAGAATATCTCAAGTACTGATTTTACACAGATGGAAAACTGATAGCTTGGTCCCTAATTATGAAAATGCACCATAGTCCTTCCATAGTATCCATAGTTTTAACAATGATATTTGTAGTTATTCATAGTTCATGGTAACCATGCATGGCTCCTCACTAACATGGTTCGTCACTATGGTTCTAAATAAAGAATTATGGCATTTTTGTAATGCAAAAACAGCAGTCTAAATACATTTAGAAAGTTTTCATGCCACAACTACCATAGATAAGCAGTGGTGTTACTAATCCATGGTACATTTTTGCATGTGTTGTAATTTGAGAATTGAAAAGCCTTATACATTTTTTTCTCCTATTTTCTTTGTCAGTGCCATTTAAAATGTGGGGGCTGTTTGTTTTAAACTAATTTCATCATTGAAATATAAAGGTTTTGCAGCAGACATTTACGTACTGCATTCAAATGGGCTTGCGGTCCCCGCTGTGCATCGCACTGATTCACACATCATCGCATTTAAAATAGTCTGTGCAGTTGAGACCAGTCCACGAATTACAGCACATGCTCTGCCTTCATACTGATATGATTAAGCCATGTAGATACTGTAATTGACCTGTATAGCGCTGTTTCATTCCGCTTTTGAAACAAGCAATATGCACTCCAAAACATACAGATGACAGAGGAAGGGTCATGTATATTCACAAGGAAAGCGCTAACTGATTGTTCAGTGAAACGTTACTTTCCCCTGCCATCCTACGTTTCAGAAATTATCTTGCGGGCCACTTGAAATGAAGCGAGTATGACATGTTTTTATGCAGTGATGTCACTGTGTGTAAGTGCGATGGGGTACCTTTTGCAGTGTAGAAAGCACACAGCTGACTATGGCTGGTAAGTGTTATGTTGCGTCAAGAATATGAAGTGAACCATGTGAAATCCCAACAGCGGCACTCATAATTCAGCAGTGGTGCAACGCCACTGCAAAATGCATATAGGGGAAACACTGTAGCCATGGCAGTGGCCTCGTCTGTCAGAGGGCCTGTTGTCGCTGCCACTTAGTCAGATGGTGCATGCCCCCCCAGAGTCTATAAATTTCACAGATGAGAAACAGAGGCCAATGATGGAGGATGAGCTTTGTCATTAATGTGAGAAACACAACACTGCGTTCATCATTCAGAAAAGATTCTCCTTTCTCTCTCTCCTTCCTTTCCTCTTTCTCGCTCACTCTCTGCTCAATCAAGCTGGAAATGGGGTATGATTTATCTTCAGGCAAGGCCATTTCATTGTTCCCTTTAAGCTTCTTAGCTCTAAAATATTCATATTTTGGGAACAGGAAGCGAAATCTGTGACAGCACAGTGAGCAGACAACAAGGAGAGAGAGAGCATGAGAAAGGTGAAGAAGAGTAACAGAAATAAGATATTTTTGCAACTAATGTGTTAAAATAAGTGACAGACAGGCTTGTTTTCTATACTTATCTCTTTTTCTTTTATCTTTCTCTGCGTTTTAATCATGCTTTCTATCTATCCATCCCCACTTTTGTTAAATCTGCTGCAATAAAGTGTTCTCCAGTATTTCCCAAGCCGTGATTAGAGTACCTCCAATAATCTGTTATGCTAACATTGTCAGAGAGTGAGTGCGAGACAAAGAGACCCAAGAGCAGAGGGACATTTAAAAGGATTTATTCACAATAAATATTACCTTTCTCTGTGCTGGTGAAGACTGAGGATCCCGGCACCGGCTGCAGTAGCAGGGAGGATTTTTGAGGATACATGCATGCCATAGCCACACAATGGACAAATCTGTGACGTCAAGAGAAGATTAGTAGGAATCTTCCGTTGAAGCATATTGAGTTGCAGAGTACAGCGCCCAGCAGACTGGAAGGCAATATTTCTCCCGGCACACAGGCAGAGATAAGGAGTCCTCTGTTGAAGACTTGTAAATGCAGAGAACAAGTGAACAGCATACTGGAAGGCAGCCACACTCCCGACATGCAGGCAGAAACAGGCAACCAAACAGATACATGAGACAGGACCATCTAAGCAGAGAGAGTGAGGTAAGTTACTTCACATCAATCAACAATCTAGTAAAGATACTGAGAATACGAAAGGCTTAAGACGGGAGTGAATTAGTGGAGAACCAGGTGCTGCTAGCACATTAATTAGTGATATGATCAGCGTTATCCTGGGAACAATGTTCCCATGGAAACACTGATCATGTGTGCCGGCAGTGCCTGAGAGACATGAGGGACAGAACAGAATAAAACACACAGAATAAACTGACAAAGTTTGAGGTGAAACTGGTCTATGAGGGCATAGTCTAGGATGTCCGAAGCCACGACCCAAAATCTCTTCTCAGGTCCATAACCCTCCCATTCAACCAGGCACTGGAACCCTCTGCCCCTCCATCTGACGTCGATCATTCTCCTGACCATGTAAACTGGAGAGCCCTCAACAAGACACGGAGGAGGTGGGACTGGTGTGGTAGGGTGTAAATGAGAACATAAAACAGGCTTTATTTTGGAGATGTGGAAAACAGGGTAAATGCGCTTGAGGTGAGGAGGTAGTTTAAGATGGACCGCCACTGGACTAATGACCTTGGTAATGGGAAACAGCCTGATAAACTTGGGACCCAGCTTACGTGAGGGGAGTTGGAGCTGAATATCTTTAGAGGACAACCAAAGCATCTGCCAGCACACGTAAGCTGGGGGCTTATACAGGTGCTGGTCCGCCGACCTCTCTTAATACATGTGCCAGTCCGTATGAAGGCTTCTCTTGCAGCTTTCCAGGTGAGTCCACAACTCTGAATGAAGGCATGGGCAGATGGGACCTGAATGTCGGGTACATGTGTGGTGAATAGAGGGTGACTGCAAGGAGACGGCTTTGAGCTTAGCAGGGTCCAAGTGCACTTCCTTGAGTGAAACGATGAACCCCAGGAACAGAACCAACTGTGCATGAAAAGCACACTTCTCCTCCTTGACGAACAGCCGATTCTCTTGCAGTCACAGAATCACCTGCCTGACATGCTGAACATGGTCCTGGATATTCTGGGAGAAGATCAGAAAATTCATCAAGATAGACAAACACAAAATGATCAACTATATCTTTAAGCACATCTTTTACGAGCCCCTGGAGGCTGGTGGGGGCATTGACCAATCCGAAAGGCATGACCAAATATTCAAAGTGCCCCTTATGAGTGTTAAAGCCATCTTCCACTCATCCCCATTCCTAATCCAGAAAAGGTGATAAGCATTGCACAAGTCCAAATTCATAAAGACGATGCTCCATGCAAGAGTTTGAAAGCTGAGTATATCAACAGCAAAGGATAGTGATTCTTCAGCATGATGTCATTCAGCCCCCGATAATCTATACAGGGTCTAAGCGAGCCATCCTTCTTTTCCACAGAAAAGAACTTCATCCCTGCCAGCGACGAGGAAGGGCGGATGAGATCGGCTGCCAGAGAATCATTGATATACCTGTTCATGGCCTCCCTCTCAGGAGCCAAGAGCGAATACAGCCGTCCCCGAGGAGGTGAGGTGCCAGGAAGCAATTCAATTGCACAGTTGTGCAATGGGCAAATAGGAGGAAGAGTCACAGCGCAGGACTGGCTGAACACCGCCCTCAAGTCACAATATGTCAACGGTACTTCAGATAAATCTGCCGGTTCATCCTGCAATGAAACACAAGACTGGACAGGGGAACATTAAGGACTCCAAGCAAGAACAGTGTTGGTTGGACAGTCTATGCGTGGGTTGAGCGTTACCAACCAAGGATGCCCCAACACTAATGGTGCTGATGGAGATTGGATCAGGTAAAAGGACAATTGCTCCATATATGATTTCCAAAGATGAAGGTGACTGGCTTGGTGGACTGGGTGATGATGGACAGGAGCGTGCCACTGAGTGTGTGGGTGGTGATAGGTTCATCCAAATGGACCATAGGAAGCTGCCATTTGGAAGCCAATTTGATGTTATAAAGTTCCCTTCGGTTCTGGAATCCACCAGGGCTGAGACCTGCAACAGGTAGATCCATACTGCAGCCAGGCCGGGAGAAGTGTCTGAAGTCTGGGGGTCTTGTCCAAAGGTGTTGCGCTTGCCAGTAACCCCCTTCTTACTGACGAGCGGTGTCTTTTACTGGACATGAAGCAGAGAGATGACCAGACCGGGCACAATGAAAGCATATACCATTAACAAGGTGTTACTGCTTCTCCCTATGTGAAATCTGAGTTCATCAGACTTGCATGGGATCTGTGTCGCACCGTGATTCAGGTGACCTAGCTGAAGAAGAGAACTGCCATGAGCCACGAGTAGGTGGAGAGCGGTTTCAACGGCGACAACGGTGCTTGGCCAGGCGTTGATCGACTCAGCCAGATCCACCAAATCTTCGAAGCGTGGAAGCAAATCCAAAGGATAAATTATGTCCTGGATGTCGTCAGAAAGCCCATGCTAAATCCGGTCCCACAATGCGTGGTCATTCCACTCACAAGATGCAGCCAGGGTGCAAAACTCGATAGCTTAATCAGAGACTCATCAATCTCCTTGAGACAGTCTGTATAAGACCCTCATCACCTACCGACTTTGATCCAAGCAATCAAAAACTTGGCGGAGCTTCTTGCAGAAAACTTGATAAGGCTCAACAGTGATGTCTGTTGTCCCACATGGCAGTCCCCCATTCACCGGCCCTTCCGGTGAGGAATATGATCACACATGCCAACTTCATTGTCTCTGACTGGAAAACAGAGGGTTTTAATGTGAAAACAGGGAACACTGTGAAAGGAATGTGCTACAGTGTCCTTCATCACTTGAAAATGGGGCTGGAGTTGGATATGAGCCTCTGAGTGCCCAGAAACATGAGGAACCACCAGAACCAGTGAAGATGCTTCCTGAGTGAAGTCAGCATCTGGAAGTACACAGAGTTGTTGCACGACAGAAGTGAGCTGCGACGCCTTAATCTCCAGAGCCCAGTTAGATGCAAATATTTGATCCTGCTGATGTTCCAGTAAAGCTCCCTGCTGAGAAAGGGCGGAGCAAAGAGTAGATTCCTCCATTGGGTCCATCTTGGCTAAATTGTTCTGTCAGAGAGTGAGACAAGGGGCCCAAGAGCAGAGGAACAGTTCAAAGGATTTATTCACAATAAATATACAATTTCACTGTGCTGGTGAAGACTGAGGATCCCGGCACCAGCTGCAGTCGCGGGGAGGGGTTTTGAGGATGGGTACGTGCCGTGGCCACGCAATGAGGATCCCGGCACCTGCTGCAATAGTGGGGAGAGGTTTTGAGGATACGTGTGCAATGTGGCTGTGCAATGGGCAAATCTGTGAAGAGTGTGTTCATAGACAAGTGTGTGTGTTGTGTAAGTCAAGAACAGATTCGTAGGACTCCTCCGTTGAAGCGTAGTGAGGTGCAGAGAACAGAGCCCAGCAGACTGGAAGGCAATATTTCTCCCGACATGTGGGCAGAGATGAGGAGTCCTCCGTTGAATACTTGTGAATGCAGAGAACAAGCGTACAGTATACTGGAAGGCAATCAAACTTCCGACATGTGGGCGGAGACCAAACAGATACATGAGACAGGACCAACTAGGCAGAGAGTGTGAGGTAAGTTACTTCATATTAAACAGCAATCAAGCAAAGATACTGAGAACACGAAGGGTTTAAAAAAAAGTTGAATTATTGGAGAACCAGGTGCTGCTAGCACACTAATTAGTGGTGTAACGTTGCCACATAAGGCAAAGCACCTTTGTAATAATGCTAATTGACTAAATTGTTGGTTGTCAATTATTCTATTGCTTTGCCCGGTAAGCTGTATTTTACCCTGACGAATGTTATATTGACGCCCCCATACATGTTCTCGCGATCACTTCCCGTGAGATCTCGTCACGGGCTGATGCAACATGTAAACAGGAAGGACTAGTATTTTGAATAAAAGAGACCGATATGCCGGTCATCGAGAGATCTGCTCCTCACTCTCAACTACAACTTGTATCCGCGTGGAATATCCTTTTTGCTGGCTGTTTTTTGGAGCATTATATGCCGTTCCTTGGAAGAGTACTACCAGATAACGCTTGTTTGGATTACTCAACTCTCTGGACTTATAACAGTCACTTTACCGCACTGATCCTGCTCACGGCTTGAACATACACCGGTGAGACCGATCTAACATTGTTTGTTTGTGCGTGCACTCTGGATAACAAGACTTTTTACATACCTACCTGACATTCCCACCTCCACATATATATTTATATATATATACATATCACTGTCTTGTCAGCATTGTTCCATTATATGTTTGTATATATCTGTAATCTCATAAATACACTTGGGTTTATTGTTAAACATCTGTGTTTGAGTGAGATTCTTCCTCCGTATTACAAATCACTTAAGAGCAGCACCGATCCCTTTGATTGTGTTAATACTTCCTATTTTAATAAATAGGGGAGTGTTACAGTGGCATGATCAGCATTCCCCTGGGAACAGTCAATGTCCCCATGGAAACACTGATAATGCATGCTGGCAGCAGCTGCAAGCCACGTGGGAGAGAAAATAACACAACACACAGAACAAACCGACAAACTCACCGGTGCCATGACAAACATTGCAAATCCATTTAAATAATAGTAATTGATGTAAATGGGTGTATAATTGTACATTGCATTTTAATGTGGGATGGACAACTTTAGCATCTTAACTTCAGCTTTGGTTTGAATACAAGTTAGTTTGAATACAAGTCTTGGTTCAATACAAGTTAAGCTCAACCGACTGCATTTGTGGCACAATGTTGATTATCACAACAATGTATTTCTAATCATCTGTCCTTTTCTATAAAAAGAATCGAGATTACAGCAAGGCACTTACAATGGAAGAGAATGGGGCCAATTTTTGGAGGGTTTAAAGGCTGAAATGTGAAACCTCTAATTTTATAAAAGCACTTAAATTAATTTCTCTCATGTATTATTTGAGCTGTAAAGTTGTTAATATGGTTGTTGTTTTAAAGTTGTTTTATGGTTTTAGTTTGTTGACTGTAACAAGTTTAATACTCTCATGGGAAAGGAGGTGACGGGAACCGGCTGAACAGTCAAAATAATATTTAATTTAAACAAAAAGATATATGCGCAAACACTGCAACTGCACGTCCATCCGTCCGTCTGTCTGTCTCTCTCTCTCTCTCTATCTCTTTCTTTCTTTCTTTCTTTCTTTCTTTCTTTCTTTCTTTCTTTCTTTCTTTCTCTCTCTCTCTCTCTCTCTCTCTCTCTCTCTCTCTCTCTCTCCTGAACTGCCACATTCGCTACTCTTATCCCTCTCCTCAGCTGATTAGCCTGATTGGGGCCGGGCTTGCATAGTCACAGCCTGGCTCTTCCCTCCTTCTTGTCACATTGAGATTACAACATAATGGCAACAAAGTTGTAAAATTGGCTATAACTTTACACAGAAAAGGAAACTATTTTATCACACTAAAATCATGTTAAAATGCATAGGGTTTATGCCTTGTGGCTATACTTTTGAAATAGTGTGTATTTTAATGTTTACAGATTGGTTCTCATTCGCTTCCATTGTAAGTGCCTCACTGGAAACCAGATTTTTGCTTTTTTGTTTTTAAAGACAAGGAGGGACAATTCACAATTAATTCTTGTGGTAATCAATATTGTGCCACAAATGCTGTTGATAGAGCTTAACTAGTTTTGAACCTGGAATATTCCTTTAATGTTTTTTAATGCATATTTTCAAAAATTGTTTTCACAAAAATTTGTTTAAGATAAACAATAACTGATGGACCACCTGCAGTACTGGCACTGACCCTCTGTTGAAGACTCCTGCTTGTGTTTAAAGAGGTAGGTGTTGTTTGTTTCAATGTCAAAGCATATTCATAATTCATTCATTCATTCATCTTCAACCGCTTATCCTGTACAGGGTCACGGGGGGCTGGAGCCTATCCCAGCTAACATTGGGCGAAAGGCGGGGTACACCCTGGACAGGTCGCCAGTCCATCGCAGGGCCACACATATACAGACACACACTCATACTCACATCCACACCTAGGGCAATTTTTGGAGACACCAATTAACCTAGCCTGCATGTCTTTGGATGGTGGGAGGAAGCCGGAGCACCCGGAGAGAACCCACGCAGACACGGGGAGAACATGCAAACTCCACACAGAAAGGCCGGGGCAACCGGGGTTTGAACCCATGACCTTCTTGCTGTGAGGCGACAGTGCTAACCACTGCACCACCGTGCCGCCCTATTCATAATTATACATCATTATATTGATATCCTGCTGGTGCAGTGTATGCAACTTCATTCACAACTACATTGCTTCTGTCATTGTCAAGGGAGTAAATTGGCAGTGATATACTGTACACACACACACACACACACACACACACACACACACACACACAAACACAGCTAGTTTTTATGCGAGGTTAGTCATGGTGACATACTTGTCTCATCACTGGGTGATTAGTGTCCATTTCTTGCTTGCTAATTTGGTTTTAATGGAAAACAATGACACAGATCCCAAACAAAGCATTTGTTCTTTTCATCATCCATCCTTTCAGGATTCAGGATTTAAATGGCACAAACAAAATTCTAAAAAGAAACTAGAACATAAGCTAAACAAGAAAAGGCAGCAGATCCCACAAGATCTATTGGCCTGATATTGTAATCTCAGTGCATTACAAAGTGGGACTGTTGAATTCCACATTAATGTGTTCTGTAGAGCCCGAAAGTTTTCTCACCAACCATTCACAGTCACATTATCAAACACTGCACTGGGCCGCATCACCCTGAGAGCTTTGCATGATAGGTATTTGCTGAAAATGAGAACATCACTTCACAATTTATTTAATTATCTCCCTCGACTGAAAACACTTTTGTTCATGAAAACATGCATAGCCTTGCATTGCAGACACTAATAATTGCTGAAAACTGTCTCTATTGAGCGCTGTGTCCTCTGCACAACACACTTTCTCTCTCTGCTTGTTGCACTGCAATGTTCCACAATATTCTCTAGATAATTGGGCCTTAGAAAGTCTCTCAGTTTTGTCACACAGGTGATTTGAGACTGTGGACCAAAATTAAGGTCTTTTTTTTCACCTTTCTCGCTCTGAGATTGGACAATGACTGTACTTCACAAAACTATAGAAAATCTCCCTCCTAGCTTTTGTGGATGATATCACTGCAGCCAGTGTACTGTAAGGGCATGTTTTAGTCTATGCTTTGTGTTTAGACACAAGATAACAGCTCTGTTCTGAAATCTGTCAACTTAGATAGCATTTTAAGGCTGTTATGAAATGGAGGCATAACAGTTATGCTGCCTTAACCTTCTTTTGGCCAAATTCTAAGGCAGCGTCTAATATATCCTTCTGGGAGAAGGTACAGTAGTTTCCAGAATGCATTGTGACAAGCACAGTGGAAAAAATCCAAAGGTGGAAGACGAGCCGAATATAATAAGTAAAGTATAAATATACTCATATTTTATTCAGTTTAGCAAAGTATGAAAAAATAAATAGATGATAAATCAATCTAATAAAAATTTACTATTTTACCCAACATTCATTTGTTTTATTGTGGGGTGCTAGCCATGAAAAGTTTTTGAGAGTTCACGTTCAGTTAAGATGCTGCCTTAGAAGATAGACAACAAGGCTACTCACTAGGTTTTGTAACAGAGCTAATGTGTTACAAGAAGTCTTTTAGTCTTAATGCATTTATCAGTAAATATTTAAAAACATTTAATTAAAATACCTCTCAAATCATCAGTCATACTTATTCACATTACCATCACCAGCAAGAACCATTGCACTCTTGGAAATGCACAGATCTGACCTATTAAGCCTAATCCAGCACAAAATTGTATTACGTCCACTTAAAGGAAGGATATAGAGGTGCTCTTGTGGTCGCTGCAGTAGCTGGGTGATTCACTGCATAAAGTGGGATATATGCGGCCTGCCTCTTGTATGGTGCATATAAAGCACTGTGCACAATTGATATGCTAATTGGAGGATCAGTGAGTGGGAGGCCTGAGCAGATAGATGTGACTCTTACTCTGAGGAGAAGTGAGGGAGAAAAGCTGTTGGTTCCATACCTTTTTTTTTTGTCTTGTTTTTTTACAGATCCTCCGTAATGCTGCAATTAATAACATCTGACTTCTGCCACACAGTCTCAGAGCCGATGCATCTTTGAAACACCAGGTGTCTGCCAAGAGTCTCCACAAAATGGCAGCAAGCTATCCTTTAATTGATGTGTTATTGTAAAGATGTCTGGACACTGACTAATGGAGACAGCTGCTGGCTAAACAGTTAGACTCTGAGTTGCAGCCCCAATACTTGGTAATTGATGACAGATTGTGGAGATTGAGGTAACACAGTTATTACGATTTGTTATGTAACAAGAAGGGACAATGTTTTATGGAGGGTTAACTGTGGACACAGATGACTTGTGTTACTGCTGTCAGACCTTCTTGATCTTTAGTCAAGCCAGTTATGAAATCATTACCTGATTTAGAATGTTGCTTAGGCCTTACACCATGTCTGAACCAGATGCAATGCAACCTGTTTACAGTGTCAGTTACATTTTCTGTCCTTAATTGAGTGCAACAGCCTGGTTCCAGAAATAAAAATCCCATTAATTTTCTGTATAGCTGAAAATGAATGCTCTCAAATTTCTAAGATATTTGTACATATATGAATATTCTGCAATACAATATAAATATATTGTTTCTATACTTATGAATTTTGCCATAGTTTTTTTGTTGTTTACGTCATTCACGATGCTTCATGGGATTTGTATATTTCCCCATGATCGTTAAGATACTTGTATCTTTGTCTTTTTGCTTACTTATCTGCTTCAAATAAAAGTTTGTAATGATGTGATTCATTTCAGATTGGTTTGGTTCATGGCTTAGAACTCTTTAATGAAGGATATTATGAAATCCCTATGGTAAAAATGAATGAAATATACTTCCTGAATCAAGATGAAAGATGGATGGGCACTGTTGCAATCTAGGAAACTGAAATGCTATGCAAACTGTCAAAAAAAAAATCTCAGCTAATCAGATCATATTTGATGTTTAAAAGTAAAGCAAAAAATTTTAAGCAATTCAAAGGTTCTGCAAGACTTGAATTAAACTGCCCTGTTACCGTCAACCAAATTCTCTGTCTCCTAAACATGTCCTCCAAGAGATATGTCAGCCAACCTGATGTCAGCAGACCATAAAACACGAAATAACTCAACACAGGATTGACTGATTGCGATACTGACTAGTCTTTTAATTGGCTAAAAAAAGCATGATTTTTTTTTCTTTTTTGCAGAGCCATATGGCTGTCACAGAGACAAATGTGTTTTTGAAATGTGACCCATTTCAGTGATATCTGTCTGGTACTGTATATATGTCGGATATATAAAAAAATCACTTGTAGCACCTTTTAAATATGTGAAAATAAAAATTTGGTTGCAATATTTATAAGTCCCTTCGGTATGTCAGTCCATTCCACTTTATCCTTTTTACCGTGCTACACTCTCTACTTACCAGAGAAACGCCATTCGGATTCAATCCCAAGGAGAGAATGGATCAATAGAGCTTACATGCCCCTCTCATTTTGCAGCACAGAATCGGAACTGTCCGGCTTTCAAACACAATCCACACTTTCTGTTCCATATCTTCTCAGAGGATTAAATGTTAACACGGCCTGCCAAACACACTCCCCCCTTTGGCAAATAATACATGAAATTCCTCTCACATGTCTGAGTGTGTGTTCAAATACATGTTCTTATAATTATTATATATGTCTCCTAATCAGAACAGCTTTTGAATTCCCATCACGTGTGTATCTGATCAGAACAGGGTGCGGAGAGTCGCTCAATCATGGTGCAGGATATAAGGATTTGGATGGAGAAGCCTCATGTGTTGGTTCTGGAGCGTGAGGCCGGGGGGAGCGGAACAGCCATGGCCCGTGGAGCCATCACAGGTGGCAGCTTCAGGCAGACCTCCAGGGACAAACTCAGGTGGGTACTCGGTCCATCTGGCCCTCTAATGTACAATAATTCTGAGAAACATTGTCAGACTTCCATGTATCACAATAACAGATGGAGGACCTTGTATCTAATTTTTTTTAAAGATTAATTAACCACAAAAGTAAGAAAGCCATGCAGGTTTAGAACAAAATGAGTGTGAGAAAATGATGATCGAATTTTCATTTCGAGGTGAACTATTGCTTTAATATTAACGCTCGGCTGTCAGAGAGTTGGGTCCCCTAGCCTAATGGCCCATCTATCCTGTTCCGAGGACTTCAGATCTCAAACTCACTCTGGTTCTTTTTTTCGGTGCTTATCCTGCAGAGATCCTTGTATTCTCACCCTATGTCCCTCCTTTTCATCCTTTTTTAACATCTCTATCTCTTATTCATCTTATCAAATATGGATTTAGGGTGATTTACTTAATTCTCTGTGAACGTTAAATATTTTAAAAGCATCTTTTCCAGAAAGTAATTTTAAGAAAAGATACACTTTCTAAACAAACTTGTCTCATGTTTGGGCTCTTTGTTTAAATAAAATAGTGATATTCTATTGCATTCGAAATGCTAGCAGGACATCAAGTCCCACCCAGAAATATAAAATTCTGCCATCATTTACTCAATTCTGTCATTAAATGATGACAGAATTAAAATCTTTGGACAAAGTATGAGTTTTAACTCAGTTATGTACATTTAGCGTCTAAGAAACACCTATGGATATAACTACATTTACAGTATATAAAATACAAATAGGGTAAATATCAAATATCTGATTCACTCCATCTGCAGCGAAGAAAAGAGCCTCACTCCCCCACCACCACAGAGTCTGTGCCATGTGAGATCTCGCTGAACAAGTCACAAGTACCGTTCATGAGCAGAGAGAGAGAGAGAGAGGACCATAATTACCAAATGAGAGAAATTAGGTGTCTGAGAGTGTAGAGCATCACATTCTGCGCTTTATAAGAGGGAGAAATTGGGTGTAATTATGGAGACTTTAGCACAGAAAACCGTTGCTGCACATTCTCAACCCAACACTGTCACAATGGCGCCATTGCATGTGTGTGGGTATGTGTGAAAATCCATCAAAGAATGATGTAAATGATTGGACACCAGCCTGCCAGTGTTCGGAAATTCAACACCTTCTGTCAGCTTGTAGTAACGCTGTTTGAAGTGAACTTTTCACTAATTTTGAAAATTCCATAGTGTTGTTCTTTCTTTTCTTATATGTAAAAAGTTACATTTTATTTGTCATAAATTTATGTGAACTTGCTGTGGGGTCATCTAAGGCACTGTTGTACGTTTACTATATGTATATAACTTTGTGCAGCTCCTCTAATTTCACTAATACAAAAACTTCCACAGATGTACTTTTCTTTCTCTTGTTGCTGTACTGTGTGTGAGGTTTTTTAAACCTAATTTGTCAAATTAATGTGGAGCTGTGTACTTCCTAAAATTAGAAATTCTTTCTAGAATTTATTTAATAACATAAAATTAACTGTGTGTGTGTGTGTGTGTGTGATTGTGTGGAAATCTATCATAATAAAATTTGAAAATATTTAATTGAACTGTATAGTTAATTGTATGCTCTTCCTTACCTTGTCATGTGGTTAAGAGGTTTATGGATGTTAATTTAATTGTAAAAAATATAAAAAATACCCTGCCCTGAATTCTAATTAGAATTCAGAATGAGTTCCATCTTCATATCATCTTCACTTTAAAATTCCTAGTCGAGCATTGTTCAATTTGCTGTTTTGATATATTTCCTGCTGAAACAGGAATTGGGGGTGGGACATGTCAAACGACTCATCCCATTTTAAAAAATAGCCAGTAGGCTTTAGTTTACAGCTACACACAGGCACGCCTCTCCACCACTCATGTCAGAGTCAAACCAATGTATTTTCTATGTGTCAATGGAGAGTATGAGATACTTAAAAAAAATCCATAACACTTTTTAAAAATCTAGTTATCACAAATGACTTTAATTGGCCATAAGGTGTGGGAACCCTATAGAAAGAAAAAAAAAAAAAACTGAGTCCATGGTCCTCAATGTAGAACTACACTGTGGAATTATTACTGAGCATTCCAAAGTTTTTAAACAGTAAATACTACCAGTGTTAATCAATGTTGCTTGATTAGATGGATTTTTGGCTCTGTGTGGGCGTGTAGGTCATTATAAAACATTACATGCTGAGCTTAATGTATTAAGCTGTTGTCTCTGATATTTGAGTGGTTTCACACTCTATTCTTTCTGTCTCCAGCAGTGAAGGACTGTCTCTTCGTGGCAATGTGGGCTGAAGATGATGAGGCATGCAGCGGTCAGCACCGTCTTCCAGTTCCAGTATGTTCTCTCATGTCCAATGGCTGGAGACGGGCAGGTGAGTCCGCAAAGTCATGTTCCAATAATGCACCTCTGAAAATTTCTGTTTTCTTCACTCAGTTAAAAATTGAAAAAAGGGAGAATGGCAATTTGTTTAATGGCACTTACACCAACTTTATATTTACATCTTGATACTTCTAGAACCAGCATTGATGACAATGAATAATGAGTTTAACTAGCTGATTTTTGTATTAAGTACAGAAAAAAAGAGTATATGAAACATAAGTGGTTATATAGCATTTAGGCCCCCTTCACAATTGGCATTAACATGTGTTTTCAGTGTTTAGACCACAGTCGGATAGGACTTGACAACATGATGCATTTTCATTGTCCAGATACAACTGTTTAAGTAATAAGTAACTGACATTTGCCATTTTGCTCAGCTAAGTGTAATCAGATCTCTATATAATCACACTAGAGATGCATTGGAATGCAATGTGTGACATTTTCTAGCTAAAGAATATTCAGATACTATCTGGATTCCAGGTGTGAATTAAGCCTTGGATATGCACAGTATTATACAATGCAGATCATCCAATGAAACTATAGATATCATTAACAACCAATGAACAATGAATCTGTGTGATTAGTGCATCATACTATTAATATTGCACATTGTTTTATTAATTTGTGTTTGTTCATAAAATAATTTACTTGAATTGTTCCCATGTGTGGATAGACACAAACAGGATGAGTTATTTTTTTCATTAAGGTACAATACCAAACTAGGTGTGATATAAGGAATAGATTTCAAAGAAATAGCTTACTCTTGGTAGAGCTGGTAATAATGTCTACTGATGGAAACACTGCTTATTTTCAAAGCATGAGCATTTTAGTTCACATGTTGTATTTAAAGAGATGAATATGCCTTTGAATATCAACCCGAACGAATGAACATAACATTTATATAGCACTTTTCTTGACACTCAAAGCACTTTACATAGTGAACAGGGGACTCTCCTCAACCACAACCAGTGTGCATCATCCGCATGGAAAATGTTTCATATCCAATTGTATCATATTTTACATTCATCACACCTGGAATTTTTTGACACAATTCCAACAGTTATTCAGGAGGCCCAGACTATCCTTATCTTTTTCCTTTCCTTATATTACCTGCAGCTTTCAGGCAACACCATCACTACAGCTTCTGTTGAAGTGAGTAGGTGGAAGTTGACCTGGATTGACCGATCCACTCTGAAACCTATTATATTGTGTTTTGAGATCCCTGAAATTGGTATCAATTATTTAGGCGAGGATCCCAGGGATGTGAAGTTGTGAGTTAATATACTGTATGTGATTTTATATTCCTTGACCTGCCTCTTTTAAAAACTGGCACTAATGAGCCATGAGACCCCTACATAAAAGACATCATAAACCATCTATCATACTATCATCATTTTGAGGTTCATAAACATTCATCATAATATTAACAGGATACCATTTTTTCATGTTATTTATTTTTTCTGATATATTATGATATCCGTTGTTGTGTGATGGGATCAGAGAGTGTGTTGTGATTGCTTTGTTTGTGTTGCTCCTCTGACTATGTCACCCTCATGCCATTCCAGATGTGTATGACATTATTTCTTCTGTTGAACACAAATTAAGATTTTTAGAAAAAAATATCTCAGATCTGTAGGTCCATGCAATGCAAGGGAATGGTGGCCATAACTTTGAAGGTCCAAAAAGCACATAAAGGCAGCATGAAAATAATCCATATGGCTACAGTGGTTAAATCAATATCTTCAAAAAATATAGAATAGGTGTGGGTGAGGAACAGATCAATATTTAAGTAAATTTTTTTTGTTACAATAAATCTCCACTTTCACTTTCCCATTCTTCTTTCATTTTTGGTGATTCATATTATTTGTGCAAAAAAGGACTTAAATATTGATCTGTATCTCACCGACACTTATCATGTCACTTCTGAAGACATGGATTTAACCACTTGATTGGTATGGATTAATTTTCTGGCCATTCACTTGAATTGTATGGACCTACAAAGCTGAGGAATTATTGTGAAAGTCTTCGTTTCAGTTCAATTAAACCTAATTTGAAAATTGATTAGTGGATAGAAATGTTGCCCAACAAGGATATTGATCCATATCCTTTGATCAAACATGTACTTCTTGGCAAAATCACAGTCACCGAAATGTGATTTGGGAATGTGCATTTTCCATATAATGAGCTTAAACATAGACTATGTTGTGTGTTTGTATTGCAAAACTTGCAGACTGTTTCTGCGTTGTTCAAAACATCCACTCTGCTATTAAATAATATAGTTCTGTACAGTGTAGACCTCCAGTCAAGTGGATAATGGTTATGTAACTCACTCCGTAACAATACAGGACTATTGTAACTCAGAGTCCCCAGGGAAGGAAGAAGACATTGCCTTTTCTGTTTAGAGCTCTTTCTAATTGAGAAAGGATCTGAGAGATAACTCTTTCTGTCACACTCTTACTCTATCTCTCTGTTCTCTCTCCCTGTCAACTCTCTCGCTCTCCCTCTAACTCTCTCTCAAGTATTGCCATGTCTCCCATTGCCTGTCCCTGAGGAAATTAAATAGCCATCCTTGACCAGACAGCCTCAGTAAATAAACATATTGGGAAAAAGATTGAGGTGGGGGAGATGGAAAAAGGAATATTAAGTTTCAGGTAGTAAGCACAGACACAATCCAATCATTTATTTTTCCGTCTAGACCCCCTCCTCTTTTCCCCTCTCTTCTCTTTGCTTAGGGTCTTGTTTCAATCTTAACACCCTCAGGATTAACCCTGTCTAATGAAATGACACAAATGCCCCTCTTAGGTCTTGCAGTCCTATCTAGAGCAGTGTGAACATACACACTCTCTCAGTCTGAAACTGAATATGTCTCTAGGGCACTTGTTTTTCTCTGCCAGGCAACGCAAAAACACTTGTGCCTCTTGTTAAGTCACGAGAGAGATTCCACCAATTACATGCGTGGGCGAGATTGTCATTGCACTATGTGAGATGGATCCTCTTAGTGACCGACATTGTAATTTTCCACCTGCGAGGGTTAAATAAATGCCAAATAAAGCCTGTCAGAAAACAAGCTGGCATTCCATAGGCCTGCTAAATGCTAGCTTATCACTTGCACACATACAGTACACAGAGGCTCAAACTCTCTGGAGAGCAAATATGAAAACATTGCTCACTCATCTATTAAACACTGGCTTAATTGGAACTGAAAAAATTGTGGAAGGTAATTATAAGTCAGCTGCTGATTTTTCCTTAAATTCACTTCTTCTGCTCTTTCATTCACTCTTTCTGTCTTTCTTTGCTTGAGTTGTAGCTGTGCAAGACTGACAAATGATCCCCTGCACAGATAGCTCCTAATGTTGATCTGACAACACCAATTTTCCATTGCAATAGCTCGAACAAGATTCATGGTTTAGAAGGCTGCTTTTAATGTTTATGAATCAGCCTCTTTCAGTTTAGGCACAGAAATGTAATAAAGTGTTGCACCAGTTGCCGTTCCATAGGCATGCTAAATGCTAACTTATCACTTGCAATAGAGCACAAAAGTCTGTAAAAATCGGAAGTAAAAATCTCAGTAATTTTATTCATAGGTGAAATTATTATTATAAATAGCTTATAAACCTTTAAAATATGGCTGTCAAACAATTAAAATGTTTAATTTAATTACTTACTGTACATGATTTACCAATTAATTCATTAAATTAAATGCATACCTCAGTATTTGCCCAACGAGGTCTTCTGCTGTTGTAGCCCATCCGCCTCAATGTTTGACGTGTTGTGCATTCTGAGATGCTATTCTGCTCATTACAATTGCGTTCTAAACTAAAGTAGAGCAGTGCAGATCTGTTAAGAGCTATGGTTTGTCTATTTATTTTTTTTACATTACATATGTTAGCCAGCAGGTTGTGGCAGAAGATAATTTGTGTGTGTAATATGAGCCAATTAGGTGACGTGAAGTGAATCCGTGTCAGCCGTTTACATACAACAGCTCTTCATGTTCGCTTACTGCTTACTACACTACACTACACTACACTACACTACACTACTAAAGCTAGGCAATAGCTTTAAATGGCTTTAAACAAACAACTTCAGCATTACAGCTCATCACAGCTGAGAGACACAACAGACTGATTAATTACACAATGGGTGCTGTTTAAAATGGTGGACGACATTGCGGTTTCAATAGTGATCGACTCTTGCGCACCGACTACATAGGGAGAAATACCCCAGGTTGGATGCTATTTTTCCAGTGAGACAGCTGACCTTCAGAAAGCTGACAGCATCTCTGCTTGGGTGTGGCAACAGGTGATCGCACACTCTCTGACTCTTTCTCTCTCTCTCAATCACACACACACACACACACACACACACACACACACACACACACACACACACACACACACACACACACACACACATCCTTGTTTATCCAATAACTTGTTTGAAACAGCACAAGCCGTAATGCTATTTCTGAAGTGTCGTTTTTTAATTTCTAACAAAGGCATCATTTGGTTAGTTTCTGATCCGTTGTGTAAGAATGTAGTTCCATTCACAAATGTGATTTTTATGACCATACTAAGTTTTTCCTAATTTAAAAAAAAATTGTACTTGTTAATTGAACTGTTGTATATAAGCAATATCATACTCGCAATCATGCTATATGGCCCTAAATCAGCACTGCTGTGATTACCTATGGCACTCGGCAGCAGTGCTGATGTAGGGTCATATTGCATAAATATATTTATATACACTGTATATATACAGTATATACAATTCTGATAATTAGAATACATTGCATTATTGTCATAGATGAGTATTGCATTGATTATGTTGTACAAAAGTTGTATTACATAATAATTGATTAAATACACAGTATAAATTATTAATTATATAAAATAATTGTTTATATTCATATAATTGAATACGTTTCTTCGGTGGTAGCTAACAGTTGTCCACACACACCACATTTATTACAGAATTTAAATGAATTCATATTTAACGTTATTATGTAGTTGCATATAATTTTTACATTGTATATACAAGTTATTTCTGAGTATTATTTTTTATCATCTACTCATCTGGAACATTTAAAATCTGACTTTATTGAAATTTTTTTACTTCAAATTGCTATGGGAAATCAAACTAAATTTAATTAACTCTAGTTTTATCATTCTGAATGCACATGAAGATAGCACTTTACTGAGGTGGGACTGTGATGTGAATGTTTGTTTCTGCTCTTTTGATTAATTTATTACATAGCCATTTGAAAAGTTTTGTGTCTTCCATAGCACTTTAAAGTAGGAATGTGCTGAACGACTAATTTCAGTGACGTTTAAACTAAAATCTTGGAGTCGACTAGTCAATTTGTCTAAAAATCAAGAAATTCTCAGAAAACATTCAGAAAACATTGTGTTTATGCGGCCCATTTAAAATTCTATTCCAACAACAGTCACTAAATTCCACTGAAAAGGGGCAATTATCTGTGACATGCTTGATTATGATCATTGTACATTAAATATAGAACATGACACAATCATTGACTCAATGTTAGAGAATACAGGCATATTTATTAAAAACAATTGAATGAATGGTGCAGGACCAATATAACAACACTAATAGCCTGTTCTTAATACTTTTTTTAAAAAAAAGTACTTAATGTATTTAAAGAGTCAGGACATTTAACAGGTAAGCCAAATCTAAGAGAGAGAAAAAATGTGCCTAAAAGTTCCACCTATTTCACGACATGCATTAGCCTATGATCTAATATGACAGCTTTTTGGTTAAGAAAATTAATCAATAACAGTTATGATGTAAAAAAAAAAAAAAAAAAAAAAAAATAGGATGGAAAAAAATAGGTCAGTGAGAAATGTATAATAAACATAATGTATTGTTCTAAACATGACGTGCACACAAAATAAAAGATAGTTTAACCAGTTAAGCACATAATTTCAAATATCCTTCTTGATCAGCAGAGTAAAAAAAGCTCACACCTAGCCTAAAATACTAATTTTCTAGGCTACTTAATCAAAAGCATACATTTTTGATGAGCAAAATTTATTTGTCTGCATTATTCGGTGAAAAACTGGATCTGACTCACTTGATGTGATTATCCTACATTTGAAAAAGCCAGCTTGCCTGGAAAATAACTTGAAAGCATGCACAGATTTGGAGAAGACTCAAATGTGAAAAAAATCCATACTGACTTGCAAGCCAATATTTCTGAAATCCGCTTCCTGCACCACCTTGAACCATGAATTCTATAGCTTCTTTGCTCATCTTGCAAGAGGACATTTTTCTCCATGTGCCGCGAGCGTGAGAGTGAAATTAAAACTTGTATTCATCTGCTCCAGATATCCTCCTTTTTAAATCATATTTTTCATTATCAGTTATATTTAAAATGTGTAATATTAACATGCCAGTGATTTAAGCGCAGCCTTTGTAATAATATAAAACCAAATGTTAATGTTTAAAAAATGTTGAACAGTTTATTGTGGAAAAATATTGACCAGCTAGTAATTCAATGTCAACTAGCAGCATCAGAACCGTTTAGTCGACTAGTCTCACACAACCCTACTTTAAAGTAAAATACTGCTCAGAAGAATTCAAATTTGCGGTCTGTGCTGCAATATTAGGTAAAGGCCGATGGATGCGCGAGTGATCTGCTCTGCGCTATCCTGTTTCTGGAGCATGCATATAAATACAGGTATAGCACTAAGCTGATCATGAAAATGGGCTTCAGTCCTGTCATGCATATGCTCGTTTTAAGTTATGAAGCAGCAAACTCGAGATTAATGTCACTGAATTTTATTCTGCATTCTGGATTTTGCTTGGGTGGTAGCTGAAAAATTGCAGGGAAAACGTCTCGGGTTACATAAGTGTAACCCTTGTTCCCTGAAAAAAGCGGAACGAGATGCTGCGCTGAGAAAAGCGCTTTGGGAAAATCTTATAGTTGTGACCAGCTGTGAATATGTGTGCAACATCAATGAACATTGACCGGAATTTATAACCTCTGCCGGTGTAATCATTGGATCCACCTTGGGCAGGGTTATAAATAGATGCGTCACCGGAGCATCGTCAGGTATTTTGTCTGAAGAGCAGTCCTGGGGCATCCCAGTGCGGCAGTGAAGCACAGCATCTCGTTCCGCTTTTTTTAGGGAACAAGGGATACACTTAAGTAACCCGAGATGTTCCCTTTTACAAAATGCTTCACTTATAATGCTGCCCTGAGAAAAGCGCTTTGGGAACGAGAATACCCACGCCACCGCACTGTGGCTGTCCGGACCCCCTACGGTTGTGTAGTGTGCTCACAAGAGCGTGAGAGGGCTCAGACATGAGCTTGAGATGTTGACTCAAGGACATAAGACCCCGGAGTGGCATGAACATCCAAACTGTAGAAAAAGCTGTAGGGTGCAAAATTGCTATGGTCCTTCCTGGGGCAAACTCTAAACAGGCTGGCAAGACAGACAGAGCCTGTAGGTCCCCAATTCTCTTTAGAGAGGTAATCGCCATAAGAAAAACCATCTTGAGAGTCAGAAGTCTGTCAGACGCTGACTCTAGAGGTTCAAAGTGGGTCTCAACCAGACCCTCAAGGACTATTGCTAAGTTCCATGAAGGGGTCCTGGTCCTAGCAGGAGGCCTAGATCACCTAGCTCCATGAATGAAGCGAGCGAGTAGAGGATGTCTCCCCATCGGCACCCCGTCCATCAAGGCGTGGCAAGCCGAAATGGTGGCCACGTAGACCCTGAGAGTGGCGGGGCATGTGCCTGCTGCATTTTATGTACTGCACTATCTTTCAAAGACACCCCATTTATTGGCGTAACTTCTAGTAGGGGGAAACGCATACAGGTACATTCTGGGCCATGTATGCGCCACCGCGTCCAGCCCCAGGGGGGGGACTGGGTGACTCAGGGAGAAGTAGAGGAGACATTGTGCTGTTCATAGAGGTGAAGATGTCCTCTTCTGCCCTGTAAAATCTCACCCAGATTTGTTCCAAGTGGAGGGAGACCTAGCACTGAAAATGGTCTCGATAACCTCAGGTGAAAGCCCTTTGATAACCGAGATATCGAGTTAATATCGAGATATCGGTTATCGAGATAAATGGTCTCGATAACCTCAGGACTTCCCAAGATGGCGCCGAGTATGGCTGCTGCGTCGCGGGCTCCGTCAAAACACTGTAGTTTATTGTTTGTTTTGTTTACAGTTTTGTGTTTTTTTGTCTTGGATGTTGTCTGCCTTATTGTGTACGACAGACAAACGCTTTTGGACATTGGTTCGGCAATCACAAACCGAAAACCGGACTTTACATTCCTCAACGCCGACCCGCGGTTTACAAACACGCCAGCGGAGCCCTTTGTTTGGGCTGCCCGGCCGCGGAAACGCAGACGGAAAAGGGGAAAAAGAGCCGGCGTTCTCATCAGATTAAGACGTCACGCAAATCGCCCCCCGCTACCCAGTATACTACTGGCAAATGTTCAGTCTCTGGACAACAAGCTCTGCGAGCTGAGAGCGCGGATCTCTTTCCAACGAGAGACGAGAGATTGCTGTGTTATCTGTCTTACGGAAACCTGGATGTCCGCGGAGATTCCAGACTCGGCCATCGAATCCACGGGTTTCTCCGTGCACCGAGCGGACAGAGCGAAAGACCTCTCAGGTAAAAGCAAAGGTGGAGGTGTATGTTTTATGATCAACAAATCATGGTGTGATCAGAGGAATGTACATTTTATCAGGTCTTTCTGCTCTCCTGATCTGGAATTTCTCATGCTTCTGTGTCGACCATTCTGGCTACCGAGGGAATTCACAGCGGTCATTATCACAGCTGTGTACATCCCCCCACAAGCCGACACAGACCGGGCACTTAGGGAACTGTATGGCATTATAAGTGAGCAGGAAACCGCGCACCCTGAGGCCGCGTTCATTGTTGCCGGGGACTTCAACAAAGCCAACTTTAAAACAATAGCACCAAAATACCACCAACACATCAGCTTTAACACACGAGGGGACCGGGTTTTGGATCATTGCTATTCTCCTTTCCGGGATGGCTACAAATCCTTCCCCCGCCCACCATTTGGCAAATCTGACCACTCCTCCGTTCTGCTTCTGCCCGCTTACAGGCAGAAACTGAAACGGGAATCACCCACCATTAGAATGATCCAGTGCTGGTCGGACCAATCAGACTCTATGCTACAAGACTGTTTTGATCACGCGGACTGGGAGATGTTCCGGTCTGCCTCCGATGACGATATCGAGGTTTACGCTGATAGCGTAACGTGTTTCATCAGGAAGTGCGTAGAGGACATTGTTCCGACAAAAAATATACGGATCTACCCCAACCAGAAACCCTGGGTTAACGGCGATGTTCGCGCGGCACTTACTGCGCGGACCACCGCTTTTAATTCCGGGAACGCGGAGGAGCATAAACAAGCCAGTTATGCCCTCCGTAACTCCATCCGTGCAGCCAAACGCCAGTACAGGCACAAAATTGAAGAACAGTTCTACACCACTGACTCCAGAAGTATGTGGCAGGGAATTAACATCATCACGGACCATCATCATGGACACGCCAGCGGAGCCCTTTGTTTGGGCTGCCCGGCCGCGGAAACGCAGAAGGAAAAGAGGAAAAAGAGCCGGCGTTCTCATCAGATTAAGACGTCGCGCAAATCGCCCCCCGCTACCCAGTATACTACTGGCAAATGTTCAGTCTCTGGACAACAAGCTCTGCGAGCTGAGAGCGCGGATCTCTTTCCAACGAGAGACGAGAGATTGCTGTGTTATCTGTCTTACGGAAACCTGGTTGTCCGCGGAGATTCCAGACTCGGCCATCGAACCCACGGGTTTCTCCGTGCACCGAGCGGACAGAGCGAAAGACCTCTCAGGTAAAAGCAGAGGTGGAGGTGTATGTTTTATGATCAACAAATCATGGTGTGATCAGAGGAATGTACATTTTATCAGGTCTTTCTGCTCTCCTGATCTGGAATTTCTCATGCTTCTGTGTCGACCATTCTGGCTACCGAGGGAATTCACAGCGGTCATTATCACTGCTGTGTACATCCCCCCACAAGCCGACACAGACCGGGCACTTAGGGAACTGTATGGGAGTATAAGTCAACAGGAAACCGTGCACCCTGAGGCCGCGTTCATTGTTACCGGGGACTTCAACAAAGCCAACTTCAAAACAATAGCACCAAAATACCACCAACACATCAGCTTTAACACACGAGGGGACCGGGTTTTGGATCATTGCTATTCTCCTTTCCGGGATGGCTACAAATCCCTCCCCCGCCCACCATTTGGCAAATCCGACCACTCTTCCGTTCTGCTTCTGCCCGCTTACAGGCAGAAACTGAAACGGGAATCACCCGCCCTCAGAATGATCCAGTGCTGGTCGGACCAATCAGACTCTGCGCTACAGGACTGTTTTGATCACGCGGACTGGGAGATGTTCCGGTCTGCCTCCGATGACGACATCGAGGTTTCCGCTGATAGCGTAACGTGTTTCATCAGGAAGTGCGTAGAGGACGTTGTTCCGACGAAAAACATACGGATCTACCCCAACCAGAAACCCTGGGTTAACGGCGATGTTCACGCGGCACTTACTGCGCGGACCACCGCTTTTAATTCCGGGAACGCGGAGGAGCGTAAACAAGCCAGTTATGCCCTCCGTAAATCCATCAGCACAGCTAAACGCCAGTACAGGCACAAAATTGAAGGTCAGTTCAACACCACTGACTCCAGAAGTATGTGGAAGGGAATTAACATCATCACGGACTATAAACAGAATAAAAACTCCGCCATGAACACCGTTGCCTCTCTCCCGGACGAGCTTAATACATTTTATGCTCGTTTCGAGGACAACAACACCGCCCTCGCGGAGAGAGCACTCGCGGCCGATACTACAGATGATGGTTCACTCTCCGTCTCTGTTGCGGATGTAACCCGATCCTTTCGACGGGTGAACATCCGTAAAGCCGCGGGTCCAGACGGCATTCCGGGCCGCGTCATCAGAGCATGCGCGAACCAACTGGCTGGTGTTTTTACGGACATTTTCAACCTGTCCCTCTCCCTGTCTGTAGTCCCCACATGCTTCAAAACATCAACCATTGTGCCTGTACCGAAGCAAGCCAAAATCACTTGTTTAAATGACTGGCGTCCTGTTGCTCTGACCCCCATCATCAGCAAATGCTTTGAGAGGTTAATCAGAGATCACATCTGCTCTGTTCTGCCCACCTCTTTGGACCCATTGCAGTTTGCCTACCGTAACAACTGCTCCACTGATGATGCTATTGCATCTACAATACACACTGCTCTCTCCCACCTGGAAAAAAGGAACACATATGTGAGAATGCTGTTTGTAGACTACAGCTCAGCATTTAACACCATAGTGCCCTCCAAGCTTGATGTGAAACTCCGGGCTCTGGGCTTAAACAGCTCGCTGTGCAGCTGGATCCTGGATTTCCTGTCAGGCAGACGTCAGGTGGTTAGAATGGGCAGCAACATCTCCTCATCACTGACCCTCAACACTGGAGCCCCGCAGGGCTGTGTTCTCAGCCCACTCCTGTATTCCCTTTACACACATGACTGTGTGGCGACACATAGCTCCAATGCCATCATTAAGTTTGCTGACGATACGACGGTTGTAGGTCTGATCACTGACAATGATGAAACAGCCTACAGAGAGGAGGTGCACACTCTGACGCGCTGGTGTCAGGAGCACAAACTCTCCCTCAACGTCAGTAAAACCAAGGAGCTTGTGGTGGACTTCAGGAAGAAAGACAGAGAACACAGCCCCATCACCATTAATGGAGCACCGGTGGAGAGAGTCAGCAGTTTCAAGTTCCTCGGTGTCCACATTACTGAGGAACTCACATGGTCCGTCCACACTGAGGCCGTTGTGAAGAAGGCTCACCAGCGCCTCTTCTTCCTGAGACGGCTGAGGAAGTTTGGAATGAACCAACACATCCTCACACTGTTCTACACTAGTACTGTTGAGAGCATCTTGACTGGCTGCATCACCGCCTGGTACGGCAATAGCACCGCCCACAACCGCAAAGACCTGCAAAGGGTGGTGCGAACGGCCAGAAACATCATCGGAGGTGAGCTTCCCTCCCTCCAGGATATATATAACAGACGGTGTGTGAAGAAAGCTTGGAGGATTATCAAAGACTCCAGCCACCCGAGTCATGGGCTGCTCTCACTGCTTCCATCAGGCAGGCGGTATCGCAGCATCAGGACCCGCACCAGCCGACTACATGACAGCTTCTTCCCACAAGCAATAAGACTTTTGAACACTTGATCCCTCACGATCAACAATCAGCACTGCACTTTATTAATCCTCATTCTGTCAATATATTCTCGCTCCCAATTCAGTCAGTGTATATATATATATATTTATACCCTTCTCTAGTGTGTGTATTCTACATTGTGTGTATTGTGTACATTTGTTATGTAAATTGTTGTGTAGGTATGTGTACATTTGTTATGTAAATTGTTGTGTAAGTTTGTTATGTAAATTGTTTTGTGTAATATGTTGTTTATTGTAAAGTGGTTTATGTCTCGTCACTGTCATTACTGCTATGTTGCTCGGAACTGCACACAAGAATTTCACCTGCTGTTGCACTCGTGTACACAGTAGTGTGACAATAAAGTGATTTGATTTGATTTGATTTTGACTATAAACAGAATAAAAACTCCGCCATGAACACCGTTGCCTCTCTCCCGGACGAGCTTAATACATTTTATGCTCGTTTCGAGGACAACAACACCGCCCTCACGGAGAGAGCACTCGCGGCCGATACTACAGGGGCTGGTTCACTCTCCGTCTCTGTTGCGGATGTAACCCGATCCTTCCGACGGGTGAACGTTCGTAAAGCCGCGGGTCCAGACGGCATTCCGGGCCGCGTCATCAGAGCATGCGCGAACCAACTGGCTGGTGTTTTTACGGACATTTTCAACTTGTCCCTATCCCTGTCTGTAGTCCCCACATGCTTCAAAACATCAACCATTGTGCCTGTACCGAAGCAATCAAAAATCACCTGCTTAAATGACTGGCGTCCTGTTGCCCTCACCCCCATCATCAGCAAATGCTTTGAGAGGTTGATCAGAGATCACATCTGCTCTGTTCTGCCCACCTCTTTGGACCCATTGCAGTTTGCCTACCGCAACAACCGCTCCACTGATGATGCCATTGCATCTACAATACACACTGCTCTCTCCCACCTGGAAAAAAGGAACACATATGTGAGAATGCTGTTTGTAGACTACAGCTCAGCATTCAACACCATAGTGCCCTCCAAGCTTGATGTGAAACTCCGGGCTCTGGGGTTAAACAGCTCGCTGTGCAGCTGGATCCTGGATTTCCTGTCAGGCAGACGTCAGGTGGTTAGAATGGGCAGCAACATCTCCTCATCACTGACCCTCAACACTGGAGCACCACAGGGCTGTGTTCTCAGCCCACTCCTGTATTCCCTGTACACACATGACTGTGTGGCGACACATAGCTCCAATGCCATCATTAAGTTTGCTGACGATACGACGGTTGTAGGTCTGATCACTGACAATGATGAAACAGCCTACAGAGAGGAGGTGCACACTCTGACACGCTGGTGTCAGGAGCACAACCTCTCCCTCAACGTCAGTAAAACCAAGGAGCTTGTGGTGGACTTCAGGAAGAAAGACAGAGAACACAGCCCCATCACCATTAATGGAGCACCGGTGGAGAGAGTCAGCAGCTTCAAGTTCCTCGGTGTCCACATCACTGAGGAACTCACATGGTCCGTCCACACTGAGGCCGTTGTGAAGAAGGCTCACCAGCGCCTCTTCTTCCTGAGACGGCTGAGGAAGTTTGGAATGAACCACCACATCCTCACACGGTTCTACACCAGCACCGTAGAGAGCATCCTGACTGGCTGCATCATCGCCTGGTACGGCAATAGCACCGCCCACAACCGCAAAGACCTGCAAAGGGTGGTGTGAACGGCCAGAAACATCATCGGAGGTGAGCTTCCCTCCCTCCAGGATATATATAAAAGACGGTGTGTGAATAAAGCTCGGAGGATTATCAAAGACTCCAGCCACCCGAGTCATGGGCTGCTCTCACTGCTTCCATCAGGCAGGCGGTATCGCAGCATCAGGACCCGCACCACCCGACTACATGACAGCTTCTTCCCCCAAGCAATAAGACTTTTGAACACATCTGTAAAGACAGTTCAAGTTCATGGGCAAAGAAGAGGCGAGAAACCGGCTTGTCAATATAAATAATGTTTTAATGAAGAACTTAAAGCAAACACATAGGACAACAGACATGTCTACTGATTAAGCTCTCTCTCCCGATCGCCGTCTGCGAGTGGCCTTTATCCCTCTTGACGGCTCAATTAGCCTGATACGGGACCGGGCGTGCGTAATCACGCGCCGGTCCCGCCCTCCACCGTGCCACAACATGATCTCTCACGATCTACAATCAGCACTGCACTTTATTAATCATCACTCTGTCAATATATTCTCCCAATTCAGTTAGTGTATATATATATATATATATATATATATATATATATATATATATATATATATATATATATATTTATACCCTTATCTAGTGTATGTGTATTCTACATTGTGTGTATTGTGTACATTTGTTATGTAAATTGTTGTGTAGGTATGTGTACATTTGTTATGTAAATTGTTTTGTGTAAATATGTTGTTATTGTAAAGTGGTTTATGTCTCGTCACTGTCATTACTGCAATGTTGCTCGGAACTGCACACAAGAATTTCACCTGCTGTTGCACTCGTGTACACAGTAGTGTGACAATAAAGTGATTTGATTTTTGATTTTTGATTTTGATTTGTCCTTCAGTTGGTACCCCTCAGGGGCCAAACATGAAGGTTCCACAGCTCGAGCCGGGGATGAAATATTGTCCCCTATGCCTGAGACAGAAGGTCCCTCCTGTTCGGAATCGCCCAAGGCAAGCCGTCGAGGAGAGACATTATTTCCGAGAACCATACCCTGTTCGGCCAGCGCGGCACTATCAATAAGAGGCAAGACCCTTGCTGGCGAACTCTGGCCAAGACTCCCAGGAGCAGAGAAACCGGGGGAAACGCATACAGATGCATTCTGGGCAATGTATGCTCCATCGTGTCCAGATCTAGCGGGGCTGGGTGACTCAGAGAGAAGTAGAGGGGACATTGCGCTGTCTGAGAAGAGGCGAAGAGGTCCACTTCTGCCCTGTAAAATCTCACCCAGATTTGTTCCACTACCTCGGGGTGGAGTTTCCACTCCCCCATTGGTATTTTCTTTGGTATGTCTAGACAGTAAATTTGCTCCCACATATGGGCATCCAGGGATATAAACTGCCCTGAGTGACAGGAGCTTGCCCTGGGCCCCAAGGAGAATCCAACGTGCCAGAAATTCAGCTGATGTTAATGTGGACCTCCTTGATGGTTTATGTAAGAGACTACCACTGTATTGTCCACCTGCACCAAGACATGGCAGCCTCTGAAGGAAGTATTTCAGGGCCAGAAATACAGCCATCAACTTGAGACAGTTAATATGACAATCGAGCTGACGACCCTCCCATTCCCCTTGAGGTGGACGACCACTTACGACCGCTACCCAGCCCGTCAGGGAGGCGTCTGTCATTAGCAGCCTGCGACGTCAAGACGCACCTAGAGTGGGACCCAAGGTAAGAAAACGGGGTCTGAACCACATAGAAAGGGAATGAAGCCTGCGGCGCGTAACCCTTATTTGCCTTAGGGGACCGGCCCTTGGATGAAACCCCCTTGCTTTTAGCCACAGCTGGAACGGTCTCATGTGCAGAAGGCCCAAAGGGATCACCATGGACGCAGACGCCATGATACCTAGTATTCGTTGATACTAATGAGCAGTGCAACCTTGACCTAGCCTGACTTTGCTCAGGGAGTTCTGAATGGAAATGATTCGAGCGGGAGACAATTGTGCCCACATCGTGATCGAATTCCATATAACCCCCAGATAAGTAATTCCCTGGGTGGGAGAGAGAACGCTCTTTTGACGTTGAGTCTCAGACCCGGAGAAACCAGATGAGCTAAGACAATATCTCTGTGCTGAACTGCCAGTTCTTGGAACTGCGCTAGTTTCAGTCAGTCGTCTATGTAATTCAGAAATTGGATGCCCCGGAGTCGCAAAGGAGCCAGTGCTGCAATTTTGTGAATGTGCGGGCTAATAGGGCTAGGCCGAATGGAAGAACCTGATACTGGAAGGCTTCGCCACCGAAAGCAAACCTCAGGAACTTCCTGTGCTGTGGCAGAATTTCTATTTGAAGATATGCGTCCATGAGATCGATCGTGACCAGCCAAACTTGATGTTGGGCTTGTGACATGATCGTCTTGATAGTTAGAATCTTGAACTTGAACACCCTGACTGAGCAGTTCAAGCCTTGAAGATTTAAGGTCGGACGCAACCCCCCACCCTTCTTGGGGACCAGGAAGTATTTTCTGTAATAACCTGACTATTTCTCTGGAAGGGAAAACACATTCTATGGCCCCTTTGACTAAGAGATTTTGCAGTTCTTTTCACAGTAGACATGCCTGCTCCTGTTTACGGTAGTGGGGACTACGCCATTGAAACACGGAGGGCAGCGAGCAAATTTAATTCTGTAGCCTTTTTTGACTGGTCTTATGACCCACATAGACATGCCTGGCAGAAGTTTCCATGCTGCCAGGTTCTCTGAGATGGGTATTAATTTTGACCCTTCCTGTTGAGGGGATGTTGAGTGTTCTGCGTCCTGGACTAAGGCAGGAAACATCGGTGCACCCAACTTTTCGTTGGAAGCCTCTAACTACCGAAACACCGGAGGTGGCGGGAATGGAGATGTTCCGTGGGGGTACCGGGAGGGGCGAAGTTGATGATACACACACCCCATCCCGAGGGGGGGCTACCCCCCACAAGGCTGGGTGCAAAACTGTCAGGGTTTTCTTTTTAAATAACTGCTCTGAGGTCTTGCTTTGGGGACTGCTGAGGGCGACGAACCGGCCCCCTGTCTTTACGAGGGGGAGCACGATTCGCCACGCCTAGTTTTTGAGCCTCCCGTCTAGGAGGACCGGGATCGGGATGGGTGGCCGACAGCCCCTCCTCCTAATTGTGGCAAGGAAGAAATTGCCTGAAGGCTTCCTCGTGACTTTTTGCCTCCTGGAACCTGGTGATAGCTACATTCCTAGCGTCACCAAATATGCCAGAAGGAAAAACCGGGGCATCGAGAAGAAAAGTTTTGTCCCTTTCTCTGATGCCCGATAGGCTTTCTTTCTTTCTTTCTTTCTTTCTTTCTTTTTTTTAGCCACCAGACGGTCATGGTATGTGCGGGATTTACAGAGGTTCAGTGTCCTCATGAACCGAGGAGGCGCCGAGGCGCACTTCAGGCTTACGAGGATCAGCTGGATCTGGGGAGAGAGTGAGCGAAAGGGACGAACCCGTCTCTCGCTCCTCAGCCAGATCCATACTAGAGCCCCTCGAATGAAGTGTGGGCGCTGACTCCCGGAAGTAAGCAAGGCAAGCGCGAAGCATTTTGCCCGAAAGCAGATCGCAATGCTTGCACCTGACCCGCCCCAACGCGAGAGCAGCATGCTCTTCCTCCAAACAAACAATCAGAACTGATGCATGTCTCTATCGGCCATAGAGCGGAGACAGGGGAACACGCATCGTTTACCCTGATTTTCAGTCATTTTTTCTTTCTTTTTCTTTCTTTTTGAAGAGAAAAGAGAAAAGGTTTACTGTGCACTGCCTAACGGATTCTAACTGCTAACAGAGGAAAGAAAGTTTGACAGGTTTGTGATAGCACACAAACACAGACTGCTCTTCAGACAAAAGATCTGACGATGCTCCGGTGACGCATCTATTTATAACCCTGCCCTACGTGCATCCAATGATTACACCTGCAGAGGTTATAAATTCCGGTCAATGTTCATTGACGTGTTGCACACATATTCACAGCTGGTCACAACTATAAGATGTTACCAAAGTGCTTATCTCAGCGCAGCATCATAAGTGAAGCTTTTTGTAAAGGGAACCCTATGCCTATACAGCTACAGTTGTGCTTACTGCCCCCTGCTGACACTTGTAAATACATTCATGTGTACACTAGCCTACTTCAAGCTTGATTTGTTTCCGATGGTAGGAAAATTTCTCATTACGGCCCAAGGTCATGATTAATTACGTAAATATTTTTAAGGTGTTATTTTTTATATAATTAATCACACTGAATTAATGCATTAAATCGACAGCTCTACTTTTAAGACTTACAGTACCTACCATGAGCTGTGATTTGTTAAACAATGGCACATTATTCTGTTGATTAATTAGTCAAGTTTATTAGCTGAATTCTTGGTGAACTACCCATGATCCAGCAGACAAAGATCCGCCAATCAGAGGTTTGTGGCAAACAAATCATAGCAAATGGTTTCTGGAGCTACCACCCACTCCTATGACATACTGCAAATGAAACAATCGAGTAGGTCTCCCTAACTACCTATATATTTGCGTGTATCTGAATATTGTGCAACATAATTAAAATATATTGTTTCTGCTCTAATAATAAACTACTTTAAATCAATAATAAAAATTTTTCAAGCCTGTTTAAAATTAAGAATTAAATGATGGAACTTACGTGGATGTTTTTAAGTGATGCAAATTAATTGTTGAATTAAACTATTGAATGATTGTATCATAACAGGCAGTTTGAAACTGATATGAATAGAACTTGCCATTAATACCATAGAACTAATGCCATTTTAATTGCTATTAAAACATAGTCGCGAGACAAGACAAGAGGGGATCGCAAAACTATTATAACGACATGGTCTTTTGGAAACTTAATGGCCAATTTAAAAGTATATAAAATTACAGTGAAATTCACAATGTTGCTTAAATTTATATCGCCAGGAAAATAAATGTGAATATTCATGATATCTCCCTATCTTACTTGCTGACAGAAAATGTGAAAACATGTCATTTATTAAGCACTGGTTTAATTGGAATAGGGAAGCTCTTCATGATTTCAGGACAACATTCAAATTGTATATTTCACAATTATAGGCAAGTGCGAAGCAAGTTTTTTTGGGGGAAACTGAGATTTTCACAAGCTGTCTGAGCTCCTGGTTTTGAGAGACAGGCAGAAGTGTTGGACAAGTATCACCTCACAGGAACTGCAGTCTCAAACTGGGCTGAGCCTCAGATAAAAAAGGAAAATTGAGTGTGTGTGTGTAAATTTCTAATGACGTATGAGATGGTTAGTGTGAGTGAGAGAGGGAAGAAAGACAGGAGGAGAGAGCGAGATAGACAGAGAGCGATGGAGTAATTGTTTTTTTGGTGTATTTATAGAACATGTTGAAGGAAGGTGTCTAGTAAGTAATCATAGTGACTAATAAAGGTGGGGCGAGACACGACCTCATGAAGATAGAATGGCCTGACTTGAACTAGAGTTACAGACAGAGAGATATATTTTTCTTTAAATTTGAACAACTAATTGGTTGAGAACACTGGTGTTTCTCTCCACTGCTTTGTCCACTCGTAAAATTTTTAAACCTCCTGTAGATTATCTTTGCAATTATATGGCTCTGTGGAATACTTGATTCTGATTGGTCAATCATTGCATCCTTTGGTCAAATATTTTTATATAATGACAGCTAAACTGTATGATCGGTCGCTATCCTAGGCAACATGTATATTATATGACTGTATATTTTCCCTTACATAGCACTGTTAATATTAAGAGTTAACAGTGCCATTCATTTTATTTATGACTATTTATGAGAATTTATGCTGATTCTGATTTAAATGTGTTATACATATTATCTGTATGTGTTATACATAAATATAAATGCAATATGTATATGTTTCTAAATTATAATCAATATTTATTTATATATTATAATGCAATATTTATATATTACTTACATATATTATATATTTATTTCTTAAAGCAGTTTTGAGTTCTGTAGATCTTAAAAGTATTTTCTTTTTAATTTACTTAAAATTTTGAAACTTAAAATTACATTTGTTAATGATAATACATAAAAACATGACAACATTAAAATAAATGTTATGATGCATTTTATGTTCTCTCTCTCTCTCTCTCTCTCTCTCTCTCTCTCTCTCTCTCTCTCTCTCTCTCTCTCCTATCTCTGCATTCTATAGGTGTGCTGCTTTTCTTCATGGATACATTTTGATTCCCCTTTAATGGATCATGATGGCCTTAATGCTGATTAAATTTTCCTTCTGAAGTCATGAAACACTACAGGTCATATAGGTGCCTTTTTACCAGTAGATGGAGCTGTGTAGCTCATAAACAGTGTTGTTTGAGAAGGAGAGAGCTCTATTCAATGCACCTCACTTCTGTCTGATTACTCTAAATATGGTCTGATAGCTTTACTAAATGAAGGAATGTAAAGCTGGTGACTAATTAGCAAAGCGACAGCAAACAGACTGGAGTGCTACACTTTTCAAAGGATGTTCTCAAGAATGCCAAAACTCAGTCTGATGGGCCCAGACTTCAAGTTATTGGAGAATTTGGAAGTGGATTTTTCGCGATTGCGTTTTAGCTCTTTGACTCTTTCCTTCACAGTGCTGACTGGGCCGGTACTCTCAGAGTTATCTACATGCTGAGAGAGAGAGAGAGAGAGAGAGAGAGAGAGAGAGAGAGAGAGAGAGAGAGAGAGAGAAAGAGAGAATAAAAGAGTTGAAGGAACAGGATCAGAGCAAAAAGACAAGTAGAAAGTGAAAGTTTGAATGTATATTATAGTGCGATATGAACAACCTTGTGAAATTCCCTTGCTACAGACAGAGACTGAGGCTGTGTTTGGAATGGAATACTAGCTTATTACATACTGAATACTGCACAGTATACTTTGTATAGGCTACTTTGTTTTTGAAAAACAAAACAAAACAATTGTCAGTGAAACAGTAGTCACTATTCCACGAAACTCATTTCAAATATATGCTACATTGTTGACCGCACTATGATTATCACATGACCTCATCACATTGCATGTTTAATTCAATGAGTGCCATCAAGTTATTATCTTGAAAAAAAAAAAGGTTATTAATAGGGCTGTTGATTTAATGTGTTAATTAAAAACTTAAACAAATTAATGCAATTAATCATACCCCCAGACCCGTACATAAATTCAGTAATAAAAATACAGATTTTCCAACCATCGGAACAATTCAAGCTTGAAGTACGGTACTTTGCGTTTTTTTCTGAGCCGCGTCATCAGGTAGTGGTCTGTGCAGCCTATCAATTCTCACAAGCAGCGCTGAATGATAGCCGCTCACACAGAACGCGTTCTTGACAAAATGTGGGGTCTCAACAGTGGAAAATTCTCAGGGCCTGTCTCAAGTCTGCAATTTTTCATCCATTCATTCTCAATCACCCTTTTGCCTATGTATTTTTAATTGCTTTCCACTCTAAATTAATCTAAAAACAAATAGAGAAAAACTAAAAAGTTTATCCAGTCAGAATTTATTCCTCGACGCTTACAAGCAAAGTGTGACAACTGTTTCACAAATCACATGCCCCAAGCAGTGCGTGAGTCTGAGCTCCACTCCCTCAGGCCTTCAGAATTTCTTCAGATTCCCTCAACAGTGCAAATGAATGAGCAACTAAAGCCAGATTGTCACATTCATCAGCCAATAAGATTGATTTATTTGTTCTTGCTGGGTGTGATATTGAGGATATGTCCGGTCGAAGCCTTCTAGCTGGCCTTGAGTGACGCAATCACACTTTAAGTGATGTACGTAATTCAAGAACGAAAAACATAAGATCAAGCTGTCTCATGAGTCTGCTGTCATCTCTTCCACTATCACCGTAAATCCTTATGGATTTACAAACACAGGATGTTCTGCATGACCATGTGATTGCTTAATTTATTAAACAGGAAAGGAGGACTGATTTTCATTTCAATTAAATTGTTAAGTGCTTTTTGCATTGTTAAAGCAACATCAATTTTCTAAGTGTAAATTAGGCTGCTGGAGCATTCAGTGTTGGATCAAGTTTTGAAAAGTATTGCTGCGTTCCATTCAATTCGGAAAGTCGGATTTTACAACTTCCTATTTAGAAAAGTGCAATAGAATGCATCTTAAAGTCAGCATTACAGCTGGTAGGCTTGTGCAGAAATTATCAAAGGGGCATATACAAAGTAAGTGATAAAAATTAACTTCATTAAGTAATATCAATAAATGAGTTAATTTCCACTTTACATGATTGTAAAGCTTGTTTAACAAATGCCTGCAGAAACAGGTGTATAAAACATTGTAATCTCTTTTTACAATCATACACCTGAAGCACAAATGCTAGCGCTGCAGCATTGTTTTTCAGTTGGATTGCTATGAGACATCTCTAATAAAGGTCAAACAACTGCTAAGCTAACGGGATCAGTTCCGAACATCTGGGAATGGAATGCATTTATGGTCGGAGATATTAAGTAGAAATATCCCACATCCAACTTGAATGGAATGCAGCATAACCATGTACCCTGAAGAAATGAAATTTATTGCAAGAAACATTTAAATCGCAAGTATTATTAGATAGATTATTCCAGGTATTATGATTTTTGAATGTCTGTTCGGGAGACGTTCATTTTACAAAACAGTCATGCTCCAGTTAAAATTAGGCTTGCTTGAGCATTAAGTGTCATTTCAAATTCTGGCTTTCGTGCATGGAATTGTTTTTAAAAAGTCAATTGAAATTTTTTGTTAGCTGCGACATAATGTATGATGCCCAAAGGCATAGGGAGTCTTATTAGTTGTGAAACTGTGCTTTCTTAATGCCATGAATCACACTGAAGGCCAATATTTTAAATGCACAGTCCGCCACTGTGTCTCAATAAATGATTTACAAATACTCAATACAAAATTTCAGCAATTTATGGCTTATGACTCTGAAAACCAGACACCCAGAAAGCATTCTGAATATGCAAGAATGCAAGAACATGTCTTGTGAGAACAGGAAATATTGACCAACTCATTGCAAAATGGATTGTTTTCGACTGTAAGCTTATGTTCAATGATATGTGAATAAAACAATCAATATATTGTTTAAGTCACATTTTCTGTTGTCTTCCACAATAATGCAATATATTTCAATCTGAATTATTATATGTATTATAAGCCTATATATTATATTTATAATTATTTGAATTATTAGGTATTAGTTATATTGAATTATCTTTCATTGGGGGCCTTTCTAATTAATTGCTATTTATTTGATTAACTGCATGTAATTAATTTGATAATCGAATGATTATTTAAATATTTTTAATGAAATTTTTTTTTAATCCAATTTTGTGTAAAACTGTCATTTGGCAGTCTGATCAAATAATCAAGAAAGCGATGTTAAAAATAACAGCAGTAATGACTTCTATTGCATTCATCACACAGGAAATGGAAGGTCAAGTCAAGCACTTTACGTTGTGAGATACAATATTCCACACAGTATGCACTACTTATTTTATGCAGTATTATGTCATACAGGTATTCTGTGCTTACAGAAAATTTGCGTACTGTGCACAGTATACATTCATTATACTGCTGCAGTAGTAAAAGTACTTTTTCGAACATATCCTGAGAAACTATAGTGTAGTGTACATTAAATGAAAGGGAGGGAGAGGGAGAGGAGAAAGATTGAGTATGGGTAAGACAGGCAGCGAGAGAGTGAGAGAAATATGAACTGCTCACTTGGCATGATCCGGTTTGACTCAGCACAAAGAGAGTTTTTGTACTAAATCTTGAGCACAGCAAACCTCAATCCCTCAAACATCTGACCTTAAAACACCATCTTCTTAATCTGTCTTTCTGCATTACCCTGATCATATTTTCCTGCACTTGACTGACTTATATTTAGAAGCTGTTTCTGGAATTCTCGTCATCAAGATCGTCAGCTGTTTGACATGAGAAGCATTAATTTCATTTTGTGCTGGCTGTTTTTTTCTCTTTGTTTACCAGAAATTCTCATATACTGCTCTCTATCTCTGTCTTTCTATCTCTGCTTGAGTTGTAGCCGACAGGATTGACAACCGATTTCCTCCACAGATAGCTCCTAATGCTGGTCTGTCAACACCAATTTTCCAGTGCGGCAGCTTGAACAATATCCGTGTTCGGTCTGAAACGCTGCTTTTAATGTTTGTGGATCAGCCTCTGTCAGTTAAGTAATGTAAGAAAGTGTTGCGTGATGCTGAGGGATAGGCCTGCTCCTGGGTGTTGTGGGGATTTGTTGTCGGTCTGCCGCTAGTAGTGGTTCATGGATAACGGAGAATGAACCAGAGACTTCCCTGCATTTGTCCTGCAGAGAGTAAACAACTTTGGTTACAGTGGCTTTAATGCATAAGCACCGATGCCGGTGTGAAAAGGGGCTCTCCTCTAAGGCCCGGAGGAAGGGTGAGCATAGCCAGTCAGATTATTGTATAGTAACAAATGCAATAGAAGCGGTTTATGACACGCTTACACAAACACTTGATGGTGCTGCGAACCTGAGTTTAGATTGTGCACAATATGAACAAGGATAGTGCTTGACTGTATATTAGATAAATATGTGTGGTTATCAAGGAGGGCTATAATACCTGGAAAGAGCTATTCGTTATCGTTAGCATTCCCCTTCATCTCATTGGTAGTTGCTCTCTGGCGCAGCACCCCCCGAGACCTGGAGGATGCCAACTTAACTTATGAGGGATCATAGATTTTGATATTTTAAGCCAATCACCTGATTCATAAATGCCATGTGACTGATTGTGCTGGTGACACTGAAAAATTACATCATGACAAAGCTAACTGTTTGATCATGCTGTAAAAACGTACAGTACCCATCCATTCACTTCTGTTAAAATTCATGAGCTATGACGTCAAAGGAAGCAAAAATAAGAAGCAACTAACAAAATTTCTTGTGAATCCATCCTGATCCATATAGATCATGTTTTCAAGCAGTCTTCTGGTTTAAATCAAGAGTGAAATCTCTTCCTAAAGCACAGGAAAATGAGAAGATACCCAGCATTGGTTAATTACATAGCCTCGCTCATGACATGGGTGGAAAAAAATAGTATATCGTGGCCATGAATTAAGAATTAGTTCCCACATTTTAGATAAATTATGGCCACGTTTTATCAATTTGTTCCCTCATTTTTGTTAAATCATGGACACATTTTACCAATTCGTTCCACCATTTTAGTAAAATTGTGGCCACGTTTTAACAACTCGTGCCTGCAGTTTGATGAATCCACCAACCTTTGTCAACCAACTGTGTGTAGTATAGAGACAACTATGGCTGCTGTTATGAATTCAGTCAAGTTTCAATCAGCACTAAATCTGTTTCACAAACTGTTTAGCAAACTGATAATTCAGTTAATTAATTTGCCAATCAAGAGCATTTGGCAACGGCTTCAAAGGGGAGTTGGTTGTAACGGTGAAGTAGTATGTTTAAAAAGGGAGGAGCAAGAGTAATACATTAATGAACAAACATGGCCATGATTGAACTAAAACGAGGGCACAATTATTAAATGATGGCCATGAGTTTGCTAAAATGAGGGCACAAATTAATAAAATGTTCTTACGTATTAATAAGTCATGGGATTTAATTCTTAATTCATGGCCACAAAATATAATTTTTCCCGCATGTCATGTGTGAGGCTCTGTAGTTAATACTTGCTGTTGGTAAGCTTTTATTCCATATGAAACAATGCTAGATGAAGAGCTTAACCAACACTCTTTTATCTATTGGAGAGAGAGAGAGAGAGCTAACACCAAAGCTATTGGAGCAGAAATCAATGGAGCCTCTGCGATTGATTTACCCCTGACATCCAGCTCTTTTACAACAGCACTTCTACATGCTTTGGTAAGTAGCATGATTTATATTCGCTGCTGAGCTGTGCTGATTAAATTCTGGCCTCCTTGGTTCACAGAAGAAGATACTTCTCCTGTTAGCAAGTGTGGCCTCCGTGTCGGCGACCAACTCGAGACTGAGAGCAAAGTCAATGATGGATAAAGCTCTATTTAACTTAAATTTTGTGTTGAGTAAATTGTGGCCAACATTCTGCATACACAACTTGTAAATGCTGTTGAGCTTTTACACAACCACTTTGGCTAACATTTACCCATGCACCCTCACATCTGTGGCAAAACAAACGGCATTTCTGCATTTTTATAGGGTTGCTGGTTGTTTTGTTAAGTTATGTGCTTTTTTTTTCTTCATGAATCTAGATTCTAGTTTTTTATAAACTCTCTCTTGCTCTCAGTTTCTCCTCTAACACACTCTCCTTTACTTGTCCACTCTGTTCATTCAGTCCCTCATTAAGGCCAGATTTCCTAGTAATCTGGCTGAGCTCTCATAGTTGTGCGATAAAAAGACAATTGCAGCTCCAATCAGAGCAGTAAAGATTATTTATATATTTCTTTCATTTGTATTTTTTCTATTTGTCGGAAATGTTACACAAATGTTAATTTAATGTTAATCAAAAATCACACAATAAGCAAGCTTGTGTCTTCTGCATTCTGCGTCTATTTTTAGCAGAACAGAGAGGTCATGCTACCCCAGGGGTTTGCATGGGAGAGTGGGAACAGAGAAACAATGGTAGACTAATTAGTATGAATGTCAATTTCTCCCACAGAGAAGTTCATAAACCTTGTTTCTAGCCTGCTGGGAGTTCGCTCTGTCCCAGAGAGCCACTCTTTTCAAATGTTTCCTGTGTGCATTGATCTAAGCACATTCTGGGTGTGTGTGTGTTGGGTTGGGCAATTCTCCTGGGAAGTGCTCTCGGGTGAAAGATAAGTCGAGTTAAGCTAAAGAATACCAGCCTCCAACTTCTCTGGTGGCCTCCCTGCCAGGCACATCATGGGTATTCCACCTGAGATTTTACCTACTATTTCTCTTAATCACATTGGTTTTGTCGATTGCCTTATCTTTCAGTCTTTATCCTCCTCTATCCCTCTCGCCTTCTGTCTGTCTTCCTTTAGCCACCTCTCTCCAGACTTAAACTGAAGAATTTTGCCCTTTACTTTTCATCTGTTTACTATTTAGTCTGCAAAAGCAAAGAGAAAGGAGAGGGTATAAAATCAGCTTTTTCATAAACGTATTTCACATAAGTGATGCTTATTTAGTGTTAAGACTTTAAAAGCACATTCTTAACCATAATTAAAAGAAAGCAATTGACCAAAAAACACAGTGAAGTGTATTTAATACTGTGACACAATGGCATATTATGTAAATCTTCAAATCTTGACATTGTATTTGGGGTAACTCAAACTCTTTTTCTGTCTTTGTAATTTTTTATCTAAATGTAATGACTTGCACTACCTCTGAAACAACTTTCTTATTTGGCTGAGGTCATGAAGCTTTTTTTTCCTTTAATATCCTCGAACTACTTGTCATGCAGAAATCACACAGCTGTGTTGGTCCATAGACCTTTGTCAAGGTAGACCCCATATTTATTTTTTCATGATTGAAAATGAGAGTGTGAGGGATAGAAGCAAAATCTGTTCAATGGGTTGTATTGTTTATTGGTGTCGATGGTTCAGCTAATCAAACTTAAGAATATGTCATGCCAGTTAAATTCACAGAAAGACAGAAAACTCTGGATAAAATGGGCTGTGATAATTAGATATGATGTTTAACATTTACAGTAGATACACTGCCTGGCCAAAAAAAAAAAAAAAAAAGTTTAGTTGGATTGCCTTTAATTTTGATTATGGCATTCATTCGTCGTGGTAACGTCACAACATTAATTTTCAGCCCAGATCTTTATTGATGATGAGAGAAATTAATCATGTAAAGTCTTCTCCAGTACACCCCTAATACTTTCAATGGGGTTAATGTCAGGACTCTATGGAGGCCAATTAATGTGTAAAAATTATTCCTCATGCTCCCTGAATCATTCTTTCACAATTTAAGCCAGATGAATCATTGCATTGTCATCCTGGAATATCCCTGTGCCTCAGGGAATTAAAAAGCCATTGATGGCATAACCTGGTCATTCAGTACATTCAGGTAGTCAGCTGACATAATTTTATTGCTGCATAATGTTGCTGAGCCTAGACCTGACCAATTGAAGCAATCCCAGATCATAACACTGCATGATAGGTGCATCGCTTCATGCACTTTCCTTCTAACCCTGACATGCCTGCTTTGGAATCAGACCACATGACATTTTTCCATTGCTCCACAGTCCAATCTTTATGCTTCCTTGCAAATTTAAGTAATTCTAAAAAGTTCTAGTGGCCACATAGCTGTTTAGTGCATGTGGAAATGCTCTTACTTTCACTATTAAACATAGCCACGAGTTCTACTGTCAAATTTTTTATGATGTGACTTCAAGTGTTTTACTGATCTCCGATCATGATTATTCAATATTTTTTCCGACCAGATTTCTTCTGTGAAACTGACAGTTCACCACTATCCTTCCAGGTTTTAATAATGCGTTGGACAATTCTTAACCTAATTCCAGTGATTTCAGCAATCTCATTAGTTGTTTTTTTTGCCAATAATTTAAATAACATCTTTTCCATGACCACTGTAAATGTTTTCCAAACATGGTTGTTTAAGAAATGAGAAGCTACACACTGCATCAGTTAGGGTTAAACAATTGTTGCCAGCTGAAACATATTAATCACTGCAACAATGGTCCAATCATAGGCTCTTAAATATTTGCTTATTTATATCCAAACGGCGATTTTTTTTTTTTTTTTTGGTCAGGCAGTGAAGCATGTCATATTGAATTGACTGACTCTCTATCCTTCACAGCCTTGTTTTCAATCTTGAAAAGTAAAAAAGTTCTGGTATGGAACATCAGTTCCTGATCATATATTTTCTTGTTTGGTGTGCGATAGGCCACATTATTGGAGTAAAATGGGTTGAAAAGGCCATTTTATGTTGACTGAAAACAGTATGTGGTCAAACAGGGTAACAGTTAAGAGTAAAACGTCTATCTTCTAATTTTTTTAATGGAGATTCCTTGGCCTGGCCACCTGGTGAGACACTATGTCCTACCTCTTCTCTATTTTCCATGAGAACATAAAACGCAAGATAGTTCTGTGTTTGTGACCAGAAAAATTGCTGAGCAAAAGGATAGGCTTGGCATCAGCTTTTCACCATGATGACGCAGAGACCCAACAATGCGTCACCTTGTCCCTTCCACTCGCCACATGGCTGAATAATCTATGAGAAAAACGGCAGCCAAATGTCTTAGAACTTTATTTCATTCATAAATTTGCTGCTGTCTGTGTTGTAACGGGCTGCGTAAAGGTGGCAAAGCAGTTCCTTGACTGCAACAATTTGGAAATGACTGACTTTATATTCATATTTTACCTTGGGCTATTTGAGACATTAACTAGACAGAAAATATCTTCATGTAAATAATGAACAAAAATCATTAAGAATCGTTAGAACTGATTGATCTGTCAGACATTCTGTAATTGTGTGTAAAGTGGTTTTGCTTTTTGTAATTCAATCTTCCTTGACACAATCATTATGGTGTCTTCCCAGCACTCCAGTGCTGCATGGATCTCACTTATATTATTGGTTTTGGATTTCTAAAATCCACCATTTCATCTCTGGTATTCTGCCTTATGATTTATGGATCTTTGGCTGTCTGATGGCTGTGAAGTAGCCTGCAGCCATCTGTAAAAGATGTTTGATCTTTCACCTTGATTGGATTATACACGTCAATACTTTTCTGTAAGGACTGTACACAATCACTTTCTTATGATGAATTTTGTCTCCTGTCTTAATTTACTATTTGAACTGTTAATTTTCTAATTCATCACTCTGTGTATAAACTAATAGAGCTTAATTTCTGCCGCTAGCAATTTCTTGTTTCTCCCTATTTCACACTCATAAGTGGTAAATTAGAGCTTATTTGTTCTTTATTTTTGATTTAACATTGATGTTCTTTAGATATTGCCTTGATATAGTTGCAGCTCATACATTTGATGTGGCATTCTTCTTAGTTATGAGCTACAGTGAATCTCACCTGTGGGTGCTTTGATTTTCTTTTTCTTTGATGCTCTGTCTTTGAGACACTCTCTGTAGTATTGTTTAAAATTACGCATCAAAGTCTTCATATGTATCTCACCGTAATAATCAGACATTAAATATAAGCCATGTGTAATTTTAGCAATGTGATAATCACAAGTAAAGCATATACAATATGCATATCATCTGACATCACTGATAAAGTCTGTCTTATGTCTCAAGGTGTCTTCATTCTACCCCTCTTTAGAACAACAGATCTGCCTGACTCCATAAAAAATATTATGACAAATGCTACTTAAACCATGCTGAATGAAACAAATGCCTTAACATGCTCAGTTTGAGACTTGCACATAGATGGTAGATGTTTAAACATGCTTTGGTTTCATATTTTATATTGGGAAATATAGGGTTCACATTAAGCTAACGCTTAAACAAGAAACATACTTTACCCAAACATTCAAATGCAGGCTTGATTGCTTGGCAAACGCATTGCAAATTTGCACCCTTCTGTTGATATAGACCCCGCAAGATTGTCTTTGCTTCACCATGACAGTAGTGGGCCTGAAATAGTAATTTTAATCGGAATGAATATTTTTGTCTTATAATACTGTAAAAATATCTTGACATCCTGAAAACAAAAAAATTGCTTGACGCAGAATAGAATAAGATATTAAGTATTTTTTTCAGAGAAATCAAAAAAATGTAACAGGGTTTAGGGTTTATGCATAAAACAAGAAAAAAAACTTTTTAATAAAAATAATCTCCACTTTTGAATCAAGTTTTTTTAAGCATATATATATATACTGTATATATATATATATATATATATATATATATATATATATATATATATATATATATTTGTCATTTTGCTTCTAAAGTAAATTTAAATACAAGTTAAGATGAATTGTGTTACAGTGAGGCATATACAGTGGAAATGAATGGGTCCAATACGTAAATGTTAAAATACTCACTGTTTCAAAGGTATCGCAACAAGAACTAAACAGTTTGTGTTATCCTGATTTTTGTGTGATAAATCTCTTACTAACCTTTTCTGTGAAAAGCTATATCCAATTTTACAACTTCGTTACCATGAAGATGCAACGCCGTAGACTGAAAAATTATGATTTAAACATCTTTACAGCTGAAATAATACACGAGTTTAAGCAGAAGGTTTTATAAAATTATAAGCTTCACATTTCTGCCTATAAACATTGCCAAACGTGGCCCCATTCACTTTCACTTTAAGTACCACACTGTAACCTCGAATTCTGTTTTTTTTTTTTTTTTAAATAACTTTTTGTTACAATCAACATTGTCAATTTGAGCTTAATATGTATTGAACCCAGAATATTTCTTTAAGAATGTTTTATTTATTTGTACTGGAAAACAAGACAAAAATGCTTAGTAAGACAAGATTTCTTTCCACTGTTGGAGGAGACAGTTATGCTAATGTATGCTTTAGGACACCTTGTGGCAATACTGAAAATTCAACACATAATTATAAATGAAACATTTATAATTACGTATGAATGATGCGAAATGAATGATACTTCGGATATGTTTTACAACCCGACAACAAAGAACTCGAGCTGGAGCTAGAAACATTTGTGTCTATGTATTTGTCAGTCTAATTCAATCTTTCGTTTGGTATTTTTTACAATTTGGAATTTAAGCTCAGTAAATGAAAATGTTTGTGCAGAACTTGAAGTCTAGAACTTCAAGAACAATTCTAGATTCTTCTTAGATGGTTTATTCAGTAGTTTTAAAATTGGTCCTTGTGTGCTTCCAGCACAGTACTGACTGGGTTTTTGCTTCAGGAGGACTTATGGATGGATACTTTATTATTATTCGGCCTGTTCATTCCCTTCCCATCAGTCCTGCTGGCAGCCCCAATGTAGCATAGCGCTCACCCACTGACGGTTCTTCACACTGGGCTGCAGCTCATGGCAGACTTGCACCCCTGCCCAGAGCCTCACTCCATACTCCACACCACCAGCCACTTTAATAGCTCTGCTTGTTACCAAAACCAGCAGCATCAATGTGTTCTTAGAGTTGGCAGTGGGAAGATTCAGCACTGCTTTGATTTATTGTAAGGGCGTTGCTGTATGTTAGTGATCATTACTGACTTGGGTGCCATGTCAATGCTTTGTTACTTTCTGGGATGATTAGAGTTTTCTGCTGTTTTAAAGAGTTACTTGATTGTCAGTTTTCACTAGTTACTTATGAAGGCTTACGTCTGTTGAGTCTTGATGCAGGCTGTTCAGAGCAGTGAGGCAATACCTCCAATACTACCTTATTTTTACACCTATGAGTTATGGGCGTTTCATCAGTAAATGGACTATTGTGCTTTTGAAGTATATGGCGTTTGAAGTATATGGCTTTTTTAGTAGTTGCTGCACAAATGTCTGATGTGGGATGGCACTTGTCTGTAATTTAGCTGAATGGGGTTGATTTTAGGGTACATGAAAATTCTGAAGCAACTGATTTTCAGTGTGATCATGTTGAAAATCCACAGGTTGCTTTGGGTTCATCTGAAAGTATCTAATTCAAATAATGGTGGAGCAATTTTAGTGAACATTTGTTCAGTAACTTGCTGAAAATGTTATGAGAATTTGATTATTATAATGAGAATTTCTGTCCATCCAAATGTAATAAGTACTGATTATTTCAAAGATATACAGGAACTCATTCAAAGTTTCCCGGCACGCTAATAACAACCTTTACACCCTTACTTCTGGAAATTGTAGACCAGGCCAACATACTAACATTGGCTCAACCAATAAATGGATTGGCCAACCTGTGGCAGATTGAAGTAGTGTTCAGGAAACCAGGTTAAAGCATTGATTTTGAAATTCTATTTGATACCACTTGTGGCACAGAAATGACTTCTCCTTTAAATAGTTAATAGACGTGGTCATGTGTCGGCCTGCGGGACAGAGAGAGAGCGATAAGGCTCGTCACCTGGTTCATAATTAACCCTAACACCTGTGTCTTGTTATAGAGATGCGGAGGGAGAAATAAAAGGCAAGCCGAGTGTCCAAAGGAGAGAGAGAGAGATACCTACAGCACGAGTGCCTACGAGTGCGTCCTTGGTTTTGTTATGTACACATTTGTTCTGACGGTTGCTGTCAGTTGTGTGTGAAGCTGCAAATTAAAAGACTGACCTTAAACCTGCTTTGCTGTCTCCTGACTCTTCCATTACCCGAACAAAGAGCTGTTTACAAGTTTCAAGGGATTTCAAATATTTATGTTTTAAATGGTTGTATTTTATCTGCTTTGTTTGGACTGTGGTTATGTATACTTGTCTATGGCTGTCAAAGGAAATCATAGAGCTCTCCCTGATTAGAAGATATCTTTTGGAGAATCAAAATTGAATGTATTATTTACTCTTGTATTTGGGTCTGAAATACCGTAGCAGGACTGAGAAACATTAGGACTGTTGTTCCTATTAGTAAAGGCTATAGTAAATCTCTCACTCTCTCTCATTGTCTTTCTCTTTCCCAGCCTCTCATCCCATGAAGTGTGAAATACATCTCTGTGAGAGAGATAAAGCTCTTGTATTAATGCTCTTTGCTGAAGTGGATAGTATTTACCATACAGCCTATATATCACTGGTCAGATACATCAAACCCAATATATATATATATATATATATATATATATATATATATATAGAGAGAGAGAGAGAGAGAGAGAGAGAGGGAGGGAGGTGGGAGTGAAGGAGAGAGAGGAGGGGTGAATAATTCCTTCTCCCCCTCGCTCTTTTTCTATCATGATTAATTACGGTGAGCTGAGCCTGACCAGCTCATTTATTGATTGGCTTTAATGCCTGATCCCAAGGGATTGTAGCTTAGCCAGGAGGTAGCTCAGTTCTCCCTCCTTTTCTTTTTCTCATTTTATCAGTCATCTTTATTTTATTTCACTCTGTATGCTTAGGTTGTGTGTGTATGTGCACGTGTGTAGATATTGTGAGATAAAAAGTGAGATGTTTATTTTCTCCATGTGATTATAATGACAGCTGATGTTTCATTCTGTAAAGTGTTTTTGGCAGCCCAGCACAAATAAGAAATCACTGTCCAATCTCTCATCCAGTGTGAGCAGTTTGTTCTCAATCTCTTTTATCATGTTATAATAGTACTCAAGGAGAGGCCAAATAATGGTGTCTGTGTCCTGTTCTCTGATTGTGGCATACTTAGTTAGACAGAAAAGTTGCAGGAAAACATTGCATAAACCTGATATCAAACAAAATAGCTTGTTAGTGAGCAGGTTTGTGAATTCAGATTTATTTTTATAGCATAACTTGCTAAAGTTTAAAGGAATAGTTCGCCCAAAATGAAATTCTGTCATTAGCTTTTCATTATTCAATTTCAAACATGTATGATTTACTTCTTCAGAGCACAAATGATGATATTTAGGTAAATGTCTAAGCTGCCCTTTGCCATACTATGAAGGTGGCTGGTTACTATTAAGTCATTCGATCTAAAATGAATCATAAAAGCACCATAAACCATTACTCTCCATCTAGTGTCTAAGGGCGTAATAAGAGGTTTTTGCTGGATTCCCGCCCTATCTGTCAGACCGAAGGAAGATAACACAGGGTTATAGAGAAGTTTTAGATAGGAATAAGTGGAGCAATGGCTTCAAGGTGGCCAAAGGCCAAACTAATAAACAAAAACAACTCAACCTAAACTCAGAATATAAATAACCTAAAGCAAATGAAAATGACAATACAAAGGCCATTCCTCACTACCTAACGAAAACAAATCACAAAATAGGCTCAGCAAAATAAATGTCAGGTCACCCCTACGAAATGAAGTTTCAATAGCAGTTGCAGAGAACACACAAGACATCAAAGTATTAAACCTTGTCTTAATGCTAAAACACATTTGGTCTGCCGCCTGGAGGGAGAATCCATGGAGCTCTTAGACACAAAGCCCAAATCTGGAGCGAGCCCTCTGTCTAGCGGTGACACAGCCTTTTAAAAAACATTTGCAGATTGATCTGCCAATTCCATGCTTACAGGTGGGCAAACCAGAACCCATCTGCACAGAAAGAGAAACAGAACAGCTAGAACACAAGACAGCGCATATACCATAAATACACATGCAGGATGTAACAAAAGTACTCCATACAGTGCATGCTCTATAGCACTCCATAAAATGTTGCCCTCCACCATAGCTTTCAGATCTAATTTCCATTCATATACATTCAAATATGGCACCTCAAGACATGCAATGGCAGCTTTGACATAAATATATGAACACATGTGAATCAATGATGTCAAAAAAATGTAGATGAATGCAAATTATATTTGAGAGTTTCCACTAGGGTCTAAACGATTAGTCGAAGTTATCAACAATATCGACATTAAAAAGTTGTCGACAAAAATGTTTGTTGTTGAATAGTTTTTTGATCTCATTTAACTTGAAATAAGATCACATTAAACTCTATTGATGATGCACAAGTGTAGCACTGCAGTTCGTGCCAGACTGAGGAGAGGAAGAATTACAAAGCTCACATTCCAGATGCACTCTAAACTTTCCAAACAGATTCAGGTGATGTAGATCGCAAAGTATGAGGGAATTATAATGCAAAAATACAAAATAAGTAAATACAGAAGCTCTCTTATTGTGGAATAAGAGGAGCTGGATCTGCCGCTCCACTTAAGAAAAACTTGCATGTCAAGTGTCTTTAAAGGAAACACCCCGGCATACATCTTTAATGCAGTTACTGTATATTTAATGCATTATAGTTTTATTAAAGTTCAAATAATATGAAAGCAGATCATGTAAATAGCTACAAATTCCAAAACTGGCATTACTCTGTGCGTCAGCGCCTCTTCTATGAATTGCACGAATGTCCTGATCTAAGGAGGAGAGATTGAAACTGTACCCGGCTGATGCACAGTCTGTCACGGGGATGCTCATCCCTCGAGTATGCACGCTTGCTGCAGCTAGATTATGTGATGACTTCTCACCACAATTGTAGAGTGCAGTTATCTGAGTTACTGTAGACTTTGTCAGTTCGAACCAGTCTGGCCATTCTCTGTTGTCCTCTCTCATCAACAAGTCTTTTCTGTCCACAGAACTGCTGCTCACTGCTGCTGCTCCCTGTCTTGCACCAACAATCATCCATACGATTATCTACTCAGTCAATCGTGTGACAGCAGTGCAGTGTATAAAATCATACAGATATGGGTCAGGATTTTCAGTTAATGTTCACATCAACCATCAGAATGGGGAAAAAAAATTTATCTCAGAAATTTGGACCATGCATGACTGTTGGTTAAAACAACTTTATAACAACGTAAATTTACTTTAGCAGCTATACTGCAGAATAATTTTTTTTATCTGAGAATGTTCAATATAATATTAAAAGAAAAAGTCTCTACCTCAAGCAATTCCGTTGTATCGCTTCAAAAGTCTTGGAAAATAGTGTGTGGCCGAATGTTTGGACTTGTTTCATGCTGCTTTTATGTCATTTTTTGAGTGTTTCAGCTCCAGTAACTCTACACTTTCATAGAAAAGAAGAGCATAGAATGCTCTAAAGTCCTCTGTTCTGGTCTGTGCGTGTGTCCTTCATTTAACTGAAACTGCAAAAGCAAAAGACTGAACAAAGTGCAACATTTCTAAAAAATATTAAAAAAAATCTCTACTTCTTTCTTCCCCATTCCTGTCTCTAGATATCATCAACGGCTGTGCCCAGAGCAGCATTTATGCAGTGTGTAAGTTGGTGTGTCTGGAGTCTGTTCTCGAATCCTGAGGGCCCCGGTGAGAACGTGTGCCTCAACATGCAGAGTGATGCTCTCCCCAACCCTTGGGGTGTCATGGTCTACTCGGCAAATACACAGCAGGTACTGATTGAACACATACAAACACAAACAGAGGAATAATGCTAAATTTCACAGTAAACCACTCCTATGCAGGCCGTTTTAGAGTCCTTGTGCAATGGCTTTAATCAGAAGGTTGCAATTCATTAATGGTAGCAGACTAATTATGTAATTATACATTATGAACAGAGCGCTAAAAGAAATCTGACTCTGTTGTGGCATTAGTGGCAGTGAAGGAAGACAAAAGACAAAATAAGAGCAATTAGCTCATATTACTCATGAAGACTGCATGCATGAGAGATTAGGTACCTCTTAGCTCTAAAAGCAGTATCCTTTTAGCATGTAGATTAGGGTTGCACAGTATACCAGAGCTAAAAGAATAGTGTGGCGTTACAATATCATAATTTTGAAAATGTATGTGCCTGACCTGGATGAAAATGCTATTCATCACAGTTTAGCAGTTCATGCAGTATGAGGTGAAGTATAAAATAAATCTGTTAAATATATAACTATAAATCAAATTCAGGAGTCACGTGATGCCATGTGAGGATTGGATGTGTGACCGATGAGCTCTGCGCACTTTGTTAGTTTTAACACTTGTACTGACATAAACCGGTGGGATTTGATACATTCTGCTCCATAACTGTTCTAGGAGGACAATATGTCAAAGAATTCAAAATCCTCGGGCTCTGGAGACATTAAAAGACACTTACGTGCTAAAGCTGATGCCCCGAGCAGGCCACGAGCCTTGGAGTCGATTTAGTCGGAGAGGTGCAGGAAATGTGGCGAGGGATGCTGTACATGTCGGCAATGCTGATGAAGGTCGTGGCTGACTTGGATGATACGTCGATCGATCACTGCCATGGAGGTGATGTTCCATGAGGTGGTTACAAGAGTGAGGGATGTCGAGAAACAGATCAATTATCTGGAGTCATCGGAAAGGGAATTATTTGCTAATTTGCGAGTGATCAAGGTGGATTTGGAGCATGTCTGGGATAAGTTGGAGGTCATGGAGGACCGTAGCTGACGGAATAACATCGTATCGTTGGAATTCCTGAGGCCAAAGAGGGTCAGGATATGGTGAAATTCCTGGATGGGCTCCTTCCTAATCTGCTCGACATAGCAGGCCATAACCTGGAAATCGAGCGAGCTCAAAGGGTTCCTGGTTGGCGAACTGTGGAGGGAGACAGGCCATGATCAATTCTGGCCAAATTTCTGAGATCATCTGATAAAGATCTTGTATTACGCGAGGCGAGGAGTAAAGGAAAGCTTTCTTGGAAAAACCACAGCATTTTCTTTTTTCCAGACTTTGCAAATTCAACTAGAGAGAAACGTGATAGATTCAAGGAATACAAGAAACATTTACATCAACAGAAGTTTGCTTTTGCACTGATATTCCCAGCCAAATTCAGAATAGATGCTAAGGATGCCGTAAAACATTCACATGCCCACAGCAAGCAATGTTCTTCATAAAGTCAGTGGAGTGAGTAAGTCATCTTGTGGTACTTGCGTTGCAGCCGAGTGGACTGGTTCACTGAATATTCACTTGACTGTTCGAGTGTGCTTTTTTTTGGTGCTTGTTCTGTCTAGCGGCTGGAGTTTATTTAGTAGGATAACACACTTTCACGACAGTTTTATGGATGAATCTACATGTTCATTGTAATTATTCCTACTATTGGCTGGAGTTTGTTTTATAGATTATCTTTTGCTGTGTAAATCTGTCTCACAAAATGTGTATAGATACACCGGACTTGAGTAATCCGATGGCAAATTTGTCGCAGGGGTTCTAGGAGGTGTATATGGACTGTTTGAGTCTAGACGGTCAGATGTCAGTTAGCACTGTCGTGCACAGGATTAATGTGCATGTTTTTATTTTTTCTGTTTGTTTGGTTCTGGGAGATGTTCAGGATTTGATGGATGCACTAATGTCGGAATGTGGTCTTTATAATCTTGCTTTTGACACACAATCTCTTTTTTCTTATATGTCAAAATGTCAAATGTTAATATGAGTGGATTGTCTCTCTCCCACGTGGAATGTTAATGGGTTGAGGCACCCCATTAAAAGAAGGAAGGTTATTTCTCTTCTTAAGTGTAAGAAATATTATATAGTGTTTCTTCAAGAAACGCATCTTTCCCTGCAATAAGCTGAAAAATTTTGGGAAGATATGGGGTGGGCATTATTTCTTTAGTGCTGGCTCGAATAAGAGCAGGGGAGTCATTTTGTTGATAAGTAAACATCTACAATTCAAATGTCTCAAACAGATTAAAGATAAATTAGGAAGAGCGATTATTGTTTTAGCTGAAATTCAGGTACAAGGTCTTATTTTGGCTAATATTTATGCACCTAACCTTGATGATCAGGGCTTTTTTTGTAGATCTTGAAGGGATGTTGCAAGATGCTGGCTCCCCTCATGATATAATATTGGGAGGTGACTTTAATATTTTGATGGATTCAGTCCTTGACCATAGTGAAGCAAAAGTGTGTGCTTCACAGGATACGTAAAAATCTTGGTCTTGAAGATATTTGATGACTTTTGAACCCATCTGGGAGGACTATACATTTTTTGTATTTATTTTCTTTAAGTTTATATAGATTACATTAATTAAAAGATGCTGTAATCTTTACTGTTGCAGGAAAGAGCAGTCTGTAGAATGTCTAGAAACATTTCTTATACAACTTGTTGGCACAGGATAAAAATCACAGAGACGCTCTGGTAATTATCACATAACCCCACATCCCCAAATATTTCCATTCAAATAGGGCTTTATAGGGCTTTCTTCTTATTATCAGTAATTCTTGGAGACCTAGTCAAATAGGGTCACAGGGTAATCACAGGCAACCTTGGGAATACCTCAAACCATCAGATCCATCTGTGCAGAAGAGCAGTGCAGAAGCACAACTGACGTGAATAAAGAAGTATGTCCCTTTGCAAGTATGGTAACTTGTAATTTTTATGTTTCATCTGCAGATGTTTGATTTAAGAGATTAACTATTGTTAAGAGATAAATGGTAAATTATTGATATTTTATTATTGAATCCATCGACAGTCATAGTTTCCTTTCATCAGTCACCTGAGATTATTTTCTTTTCACTTTTCTAAGGTATCGGTTAAGTATGAATACAGATGAGCTGGTATCCTACCAAAACCAAAATGTTGGTATTTATTTAAATGGATAGTTCACGCATAAATTAAATTCTCCTTATTTACTCATCCTCTTGCCATCCCAGATGTGTATGACTTTCTTTCTTCAGCAGAACACAAAGATTTTTAGAAGAATATTTCAGCTCTGTAGCTCCTTAAAACGCAAGTGAATGGTTGCCAGAACTTTTGAAATTCGCAAGGACAATAAACCTCACAAGAATCGGAAATGGGCTAATTTCCCTTTGACTGGAGTGAGACCATAGACGTATTTAGAACTGTCCCGAACTTTTTCTCAATAAAACCTTTGACTCTTTTGGCCAATCAGAATCAAGATAATGCCATCGTCGACTTTTCCATGGATCAAGACAACTTTTCACGGTGCTACAATTCTGAGGTAAGTTTTCTGCCAATGATGAAATGCTTTTTAACTAACTTAACCTTAGGTAACTAGTTGCTACAGTAAGGTTAACATGCCAAATCAAGTTACATTGTTGGTTAGCAAGTTAAGTGTTTCATGATATATTTTTCTTAACGTTATCCCATCAAACCTTTCCCAACCTGTTGGTACCGCATGGACATTCGGATGTTAGGGACCGTTTGAAAACTCCACTCACAACACTAAAACATAGGAGATGTCCACTCATTCATTCAATTTGACGTGCAAGTTATACAAAAAAAAAAAAAAAAACAGTAAAATATATTTCCACATTCAGAATGTTCTAATAACTTCACAGAGGACCGACAGACATACTACAGGTGAGATTATTACAGTATGATCAATTATATAATTACAGCAACCGTTGTTTTAGAAAAATATTCACTAAAATTCACCAAAATTATATTTTCATATTCTAAAGGCAGTAGTAACTTCCTAGAGGATAGATGTATTTACTACAGGAGAGATTATTACAGTATCATCAATTATATAAGAACAGTAATCAATTATTTTAGAACAATATTCCCTAAAATTCACCAAAATTATATTTTCATATTTTAAAGGCAGTAGTAACTTCCCAGAGAATAGATTGATTTACTACAGGTGACATTATAACACTATCATCAATTATATAAATAAAGTAATCAATTATTTTAGAACAATATTCATTAAAATTCACCAAAATTATATTTTCATATTCTAAAGGCTGTATTAACTTCCTAGAGGATAGATGGATTTACTACTGGTGAGATTATTACAGTATCATCAATTATATAAGTACATTAATCAATTATTTTAGAAAAATATAATCACTAAAATTCACCAAAATAATATTTTCTCATTTTAAAGGCTGTAGTAACTTCCTTGAGAATAGATGGATTTACTAAAGGTGAGATTATTACAGTATCATCAATTATATAAGTACAATAATCAATTATTTTAGAATAATTTTCACAAAAATTCACCAAAATTATATTTACTCATTTTAAAGGCAGTAGTAACTTCCCAGAGAATAGATGGATTTACTACAGGTGAGATTAGTACAGTATCATCAATGAAAATATAGTTTCTTGTTCCTGTTTACACTTTCCTGTCATATGATTTCATGTTCCCGCCATGTATTGTATTATGTTATGTGTGTATTTTGTTCTTATTGGTTCCTTGTTATGTGACTTTCATGTGAACCTCCTTTTCCACCATGTTTATTAGTCCTGTCTCTTCATTTGTCTATATGTATGAGTCTTGTTATCAGTTCTGTTTTTATCATTGGTTCTTGTTTTATTGCCTTGTTATCATGTTCATTAGTTTAGTCTCGTCATTGGTTGTCTCTGTCATGTGGTTGCCCATATTCATGTATTTAAGCCCTCATGTTTGCCATTGTCTTTTGTCGAGTATTGTTTTGGTGTAACATTATCAAGTAATTTATATTTGTATCATTTTGGATTTCACGTTGTTAATAAATACTGCACTTACATTTACATTTATCCATTTGGCAGACGCTTTTATACAAAGCGACTTACAGTGCCCTTACCACAGGGACAATCCCCCCAGAGCAATCTGGAGTTAAGTGTCTTGCTCAAGGACACAATGGTGGTGGCTGTGAGGCTCAAACCAACTACCTTCTGATTAACAGTTTGTGCTTTATCCCACTACACCACCACCACTCCGCTTGGGTTCACTTGTCATCGTATGTTCCTGTCTTCATCCTGTCTCAACATTACAATTACTTTTATATCTGGAGAAGATTCCTTGCATTAAATTTGCATTTTGGATTTTGCATTGAAAATAGAGAAGACTCAGATTACAAAAAGCTGGTGGATGACTTTGTCTTTTATTTTAGAAAACAAATGCAGCTGAATATCATACATAAAAAGCTGGTGGTGGACTTTGAGGGCAAACCTGTGTCTGACTATCATTGAGGCACAGGACGCAACAGTAAATGACTAAAAATATGTAAAGAAATTATCAAAAATGACAGCTATACTAGATTTGATATATATTTACTGAAGACAGATGTTAAAAACATCCTCTCCACAACAGTGATTTTATGAGCACTGTGCTCTAGGAAGTGATAGTGGAGATATCACTTGCTGTCAGTAATCAGACTTTATTATGCCATCTCTCCTGATAAAACTATATTACAGGAAGCAGATACAGTATTAACAGAAATATATAGAATTGTTTCTAAAACAATTAATTTCTGTTCTCATATAATTGATCATACTGTAATAAACATGTTGTAAGTCTGTATATCCTCTAAAAATTTACTACAACATTTAAAATTAGAAAATATTATTTTGTTGGATTTTAGTGATTTTGTTTCTAAAATAATTGATTACTGTGCTCATATAATTGATAATACTGTAATAATCTCACCAGTAGTAAATCCATCTATCCTCTAGAAAGTTACTACAGCTTTTAGAATATGAAAATATAATTTTGGTGAATTTTAGCAAATATTGTTCTAAAATAATTGATTACTTTATTTATATAATTGATGATACTGTAATATTCTCACCTGTAGTATGTCTTTCAGTCCTCTGGGAATTTATTAGAACATTCTGAATGTGAAAATGTATTTTAATGTTTTATTTTTTTTTTCATGTATAACTTGCACGTCAATTTAATGAATGAGTGGACATCTCCTATGTTTTAGCGAAGTGAGTGGAGTTTTCAGATGGTCCCTTACATCTGTGAAACCGAATGTCCAACGAATGTCGAACGTCAAACTAACTTTACCGCGGTCCTGCACCGGAAGCTTGTTAGCACACAAGCTAACCTCAGAGCATTACAACATCAATTCAGAATGAATCGGAATACTTTTGCTGAATTTAAGGCTAACTCCCACTGCATCCCTATTTCTATCTGATTTTAACATCTGTCTTTGTCAAAAGTTCCAAGGGAAACATGTCACCTTTTTAATTTCTTGTGAGTTTCCAAGTCTGGAAGATATAGATTTAACCACTAGAGTCGTAGAATATGGATTACATTTATGTTTCCTTTATGTGATTTTTGGAGCTACAAATGTCTGATCTTCATTCACTGGACCTACAGAGCTGAGATATTCTTCTTAAAATCTTAATTTGTGTTCTACTGAAGAAAAAAAGTCATACTCATCTGGGATGGCATGAGGGTGAGTAAATGATGAATTTTCATTTTTGGGTGAACTATCCCTTTAATCTAATATACTGTAGGTTCAAACTGCAATGTCTGATTCTGCTAAATTCAGCACCTACGTTATTGGTCTATTCAGGACTGAACAACATTATTACATGATGTTCTTGTTAGCTGGAAATAACCCATTCATCCTATTTGTGTTAATGTCTCCCCACTGTTCTGAACATTTCCCAGCTGAGGGACTGTGAAAAAGGAAGAGCCCAACAATGTGTCCTCACTGAGACCAACTACTAGAACCTTCATTATGGTTTTATTACACTGTTATCTGTCTCCCTTATTGTACCAAAGTCATATTAAAGTCAGTTATGATTAGAAAATTGTAGGCTACAGTTCCTTTGGCTCCTTCACTATGGCAACTCTACCAGGCACGTAGTTATACTAAGCTCTTAATCAGTGGTGATGAATTAGTTAAAGTTTTATGTGTGAGGTTTTCACACTCTAGAGGTCACACCGCCTGCCTGTTTGGATTTGTGTGAAAGTCTTAAGACCAATTTCCTGAGGGTTTCATTTACGTCATAACATAGGGGTTGATGGATGAAAAAAGAGACTGAATGGGGTTGGATATTTAAAGGCCTCCATTAAATAAATGTACAATATTTTCCTTTGTGAAAAATTCACCAAAAATATTGATGACTCATTTTCCACTACACAGATTTGTGTCCAGTTGACTGCTCTCTAGATGAGAATGTGACTGTCCGTGCAACCGAGACACATATTTTGTATTTAAAAATGAGATGAGCCCTTTGGTATGTTATACCCAATCTTCTTGTTTCAATAAGAAATACATCAACACAGGAAATAAAACACGCACCAAGCAGTTAGTAATGTTTATAGTTTTCTGCTTTGGATTCATTCAGTTAAAAGTTGGCAAAATCTTAGTTGAACAGTTGAGAGAAATAGCTAAAAGTTTACTAAATTACTTAAACATCTCATAAACATGTATATGTACAGTCCCTTGAAACAAAGTTTTGTAATGTTTTACAGATAAATTCAGGGAAAATTGTCATCAAGTTCAAGTTTTCATCTAATATAGAAGGAGCTTTTTCCAGCACAACATTACAAGTGAACCCCCAGGAAACGTTGCCAGCTAAGAAGTTCCTTTCCGCATCTCAAGGTGAGTCAGTGTTTATTGTTGTTTTTCTGCTCAGATGTGAAACCTTTCATTTGTGCCTTGTGCAGTTTTACAAGGATGTGATGTGCTAACTGTAACGATCCACACCGTCTTTGGTTTGTTTACCTTTTTACTTTTAGTTTTTGGCACTTTTTATGTTCCACATTGTTCTTTGTTTATGCACTCTTTGAGTTTTGGCACCTTTTATGTTCCGTATTGCTTTCTGTTTTAAGCACTCTTATTTTGAAGTTTTGTCATGTCCTGTCCTCCCTCCTCGTCCATGTGTCCTCTCCCCATTGGTTTATTGTTTAACTACTTTACTCTCTGTTCTAGTCTTGTCATTGGTTTTAGTTAATTACCTCTTCACCTTGTTATTAGTTCTGATTGTCCATTGGTTTATGTTTTCCCTTGTTTTGTATTTTAGGTCCTGATGTTCACCTTGTCCTTTGTCGGTCGTTGTTTGATGTTAGATGTTTGAATCTCTGTCTCGTATCCTGCCTTGGTCGGAGTTCCTGCCTAAGTGTTCTAAGTGTTTGCTTTTACTTTTAATATTCAAATAAACTGCATTTGGATCCTCACTCCCTCGTCTAAGCCCACTTTATTACAGAACGACCGACCGCAATGGATCCAGCAGCCCTCACCGCCCAACAGGCGAATTTCCTCCTCCTCGGCCTCAAACAGGAGGACCGCCCGATAGAGGTCCATGTCTTTGAGTTCCTCGAGCTGGCAAACTCTTCGGATTTCCCAGATTACAGCTTGGTGGTTTTCTTCAGGGCAAATCTTGACACCTCATTGAAGGAGCGGCTACCACCAGCAACCCCTGGCTGGACGCTCTCTGATTTCCTTGAAGTGACCCTGAGGATCTGTGGCTCTCCTCTGACTGTGGGCATCGCAGAGGAGGCCGCTATCTCTCCCTCCACAGAGGTCACCTCCCAGCCTTCCATGACTCGTTCCTCCACGCCTGCTACGGCCAACGTGCCCCCAGCCTTGTCTGTCCCAGGGCCAGTGTTGACAACCCCGTCCGCCAGGAGAAGGAGGAGAAGAGGAAAGGCTTCTGCTTCCCGGTCTCCGCCTGCCACGGCCAACGAGCCAACGCCCACGCCTGCCACGGCCAACGAGCCAACGTCCACGCCTGCCACGGCCAACGAGCCAACGCCCACGCCTGCCACGGCCAACGAGCCAACGCCCACGCCTGCCACGGCCAACGAGCCAACGCCCACGCCTGCCACGGCCAACGAGCCAACGCCCACGCCTGCCACGGCCAACGAGCCAACGCCCACGCCTGCCACGGCCAACGAGCCAACGCCCACGCCTGCCACGGCCAACGAGCTGGAAGCCTCGTCCGTCCCAGAGCCGGCATTGCCAGCCTCGTCCGTCCCAGAGCCGGCGTTGCCAGCCTCGTCCGTCCCAGAGCCGGCGTTGCCAGCCTCGTCCGTCCCAGAGCCGGCGTTGCCAGCCTCGACCGTCCAAGAGCCAGAGCCCGCGCCTGTAGCCTCGACCGTCCAAGAGCCAGAGCCCGCGCCTGTAGCCTCGACCGTCCAAGAGCCAGAGCCAGCGCCTGTAGCCTCGACCGTCCAAGAGCCAACACTTCCTGAACCTCCCACGGCTCCGCCCCTTGAGCCTCCCACGGCTCCGCCTCTCGAGCCTTCGAGATCACAGTCACCAGAGCCTGCCACGCCTCAGTCACCAGAGCCTGCCACGCCTCAGTCACCAGAGCCTGCCACGCCTCAGTCACCAGAGCCTGCCACGCCTCAGTCACCAGAGCCTGCCACGCCTCAGTCACCAGAGCCTGCCACGCCTCAGTCACCAGAGCCTGCCACGCCTCAGTCACCAGAGCCTGCCACGCCTCAGTCACCAGAGCCTGCCACGCCTCAGTCACCAGAGCCTGCCACGCCTCAGTCACCAGAGCCTGCCACGCCTCAGTCACCAGAGCCTGCCACGCCTCAGTCACCAGAGCCTGCCACGGCTCCACCTTCCACTCCTCCGCCTCCAGAGCTTTCCACAGCTCCGCCTCCAGAGCTTTCCACAGCTCCGCCTCCAGAGCTTTCCACAGCTCCGCCTCCAGAGCTTTCCACAGCTCCGCCTCCAGAGCTTTCCACAGCTCCGCCTCCAGAGCTTTCCACAGCTCCGCCTCCAGAGCTTTCCACAGCTCCGCCTCCAGAGCTTTCCACAGCTCCGCCTCTCGAGCCTCCCAGAGCTCCGCCTCCAGAGCTTCCCAGCGCATTGCCTCTCGAGTCACCCAGCGCACTGCCTCTCGAGCCTTTGAGACCAAGGTCAGGGCCTCCCACGCCTCAGCCACCCGAGCCTTCCGCACCCCTGTCTCCCGAGCCCTCCGCGCCTCTGCTGCCAGAGTCCCCCAGGTCTCCGCCTCAGAGGACTGCCTCGGCTCTGCCTGCAGCTGCTCCGCCTTCCACGGCTCTGTCTGCTCCGCCTTCCTTGGCTCTGTCTGCTCCACCTCCCACGGCTCTGCCTTCGTCTACTAAAACCCCAGGACTTTCCAAGCCTCCTTGGTCACTGCCTACTATGGCACCGTCCCTGGGGGCCTCCTCAACTCCTCTCAGGCCTTCTGGCCTTGTCCTGTGGCCTCCTCCCAGGCCTTCTGACCCTGCCCTGTGGCCTCCTAGGCCTTCTGACCCTGCCTTGTGGCCTCCTCTCAGGCCTCCTGACCCTGCCTTGTGGCCTCCTCTCTGGCCTTCTGACCTTGTCCTGTGGCCACCTCCCTGGCCTTCTGACCCTGCCTTGTGGCCTCCTCTCAGGCCTTCTGACCCTGCCTTGTGGCCTCCTCTCAGGCCTTCTGACCCTGCCTTGTGGCCTCCACTCGGGCCTTCTGACCCTGCCTTGTGGCCTCCACTCGGGCCTTCTGACCCTGCCTTGTGGCCTCCTCTCGGGCCTTCTGACCCTGCCTTGTGGCCTCCTCTCGGGCCTTCTGACCCTGCCTTGTGGCCTCCTCTCGGGCCTTCTGACCCTGCCTTGTGGCCTCCTCTCGGGCCTTCTGACCCTGCCTTGTGGCCTCCTCTCGGGCCTACTGACCCTGCCTTGTGGCCACCTCCCTGGCCTTCTGACCCTACCTTGTGGCCTCCTCCCTGGCCTTCTGACCCTACCTTGTGGCCTCCTCCCTGGCCTTCTGACCCTGTCTTGTGGCCCCCTCCCAGGCCTTCTGATCCTGTCTCATGGTCTCCTGACCCTATCCCGTGGCCTCCTCCTGACCCTGTCCCAGTCCTGAGGCCGTCTCCAAAGCCTCCTGACCCTGCCCTAGCCTTGTGGCCATCCCCTAGACCCCCTGCCCTGATCCCTACCCTACGGCCCCTTCCCCGGCCTCCTGACCCAGTCCCTGCCCTAGGGCTGCCTCCCTGGCCACCTGACCCGATCCCTGCCCTACGGCCACTTCCCCGGCCTCCAGACCCAGTCCCTGCCATGGGGCTGCCTCCCTGGCCACCTGATCCGATCCCTGCCCTACGGCCACTTCCCTGGCCTCCAGACCCAGTCCCTGCCATGGGGCTGCCTCCCTGGCCACCTGACCCGATCCCTGCCCTACGGCCACCTCCCCGGCCTCCTGACCCAGTCCCTGCCCGATGGATGCCCCCCGACCCGGTCCCCTCCTTCAAGTTGTCCCCTGGGCACCTACCCGGCCTCCTTGTTCTCCTGACCACCCATCTGTTCTGTCACTGTCTTCCTGTCCACGTCTTGTCCCTCTGTCCCCCTCGTGTTCCCTAGATCTGCCTGTTTGTTTTCGTTGTCGTTTTGCCCCTCCTTTGATTAGGAGCGTCTGGGATCCGCTCCTTAAAGGGGGGGCTCTGTAACGATCCACACCGTCTTTGGTTTGTTTACCTTTTTACTTTTAGTTTTTGGCACTTTTTATGTTCCACATTGTTCTTTGTTTATGCACTCTTTGAGTTTTGGCACCTTTTATGTTCCGTATTGCTTTCTGTTTTAAGCACTCTTATTTTGAAGTTTTGTCATGTCCTGTCCTCCCTCCTCGTCCATGTGTCCGCTCCCCATTGGTTTATTGTTTAACTACTTTACTCTCTGTTCTAGTCTTGTCATTGGTTTTAGTTAATTACCTCTTCACCTTGTTATTAGTTCTGATTGTCCATTGGTTTATGTTTTCCCTTGTTTTGTATTTTAGGTCCTGATGTTCACCTTGTCCTTTGTCGGTCGTTGTTTGATGTTAGATGTTTGAATCTCTGTCTCGTATCCTGCCTTGGTCGGAGTTCCTGCCTAAGTGTTCTAAGTGTTTGCTTTTACTTTTAATATTCAAATAAACTGCATTTGGATCCTCACTCCCTCGTCTAAGCCCACTTTATTACACTAACCAGAGAGATATAATCAAAAAGTTCTCAGTACTAGGCAAGTATGCTGAATACTTCTGCATATTTGCTGATACTTTTCTGGCCAATTGTCTTGCATTACCCCCTGAAATAAAATGTTTGTTATTTTTCCCCCAAGAATATACCTGTTCTTTTTCATCAAATAGTGCATTGGCTGAGTGTTATACCTGTACAAAATGTAAAACAGGTTGTTTAGATGGCTCTGTTCAGATAGGAGTCGAATAATAAGAAGATAATGTATTCATAATTTCCAAAAGTTCTTAAAGGGATAGTTCACTCACAAATGAATTTCAGTCATTATTTACTCTTCAGACAAGTTCGGTTCTCTGGTTTTTGTGCAGCTGTGTTTTGTTTTTTATTATATTGCTGTGAAGGTCCTGTTGAACAAAAACGTCTCGGTTACGTATGTAACCTCCGTTCCCTGATGGAGGGAACGAGACGTCGTGTCGAAGAAGCGACACTAGGGGTCTCTCTTGAGCGCCGAAAGATATCTCTGATCTATGAAAAAAGGCCAATGAGAGTTGGCGAACAGTATTTGCATACTCCGCCTCCGGATACGGATATAAAGGCGAGAGAAATACGCTCGTTCATTCAGGATTTTTCTGAGGAGCCGGGAGTGTTCCGGGCATCTCAGCGGCTCGGCCTAGCGACGTGGCCGGGAAGACACGACGTCTCGTTCCCTCCATCAGGGAACGGAGGTTACATACGTAACCGAGACGTTCCCAGTCTGTCGCTCACTTCGACGTCGTGTCGAAGAAGCGACACTAGGGGTCCACTTCAAAACTCGCCATGCGCTGAGCCGTGTACGTGTACTGCTGACACAGAAGCGGGCAGGTATTTGCACGTGCACAAGCGACCAACTGTGTTCAGGCTGCACGTACTCTTCCCTAATGCCCCGAAAAAGCGTCAGCATCCTTTTGGTTACCCTAGGGGGGAACAAGGTGACGCTCCCAACTAGGGAACGGGCCAAGCCTGGCTGGGCCTCTTTTCTCTCTATGTTTTCTCGGCATAGAGCAAGAGCAGCCGGGGCCCTTACCGCATCGAGGGAAGGGGGTCTTATTCCTGAATTCCTATTCTTTTAGGGGGAAAAGACCCTGCGGAGGCCACACCCGCCCAGCAGGGGAGGTAAAGGTGGCAAAATACATCACATGGCCACTTGGGGCATGTGGGAGGAAATGGCGCGGTGGTAGATCCAACCTCGAGGAGGGGGGAGTTGCTACAACACGGCGACCGGAGGGCAACGAAGGACTGCCTAAGGGAGACGCGGGTCAGCTCGTAAGGTGACCGTGCCGCGGAAATACACACAGGAGGAGTCCCGTAGGAGGCCTGATCTGCGGAGCACCTATTCCAGTAGGGGTAGCCGGAGGTACCCGTAGTGGACTGGACCAGCACGTTCCTCCGTTGAACTGCTGCGGGCCCGAAGTGCTAGGGAGGAATCAACCAGGGACCTGGGTCCTCTGGGACAAAAGCGCACTGTTTTGCCTTGGCCGAGGGAAACGGCGCTGGAACAAGCGGTTCACCCGGTCAGATCGTCGACGTGTACCGAGTTCTACGGGCTCGGACCTGAGAGAACACGGGACGAGACTGACTCAACCCTGAGATTGTAGAATCTCGTAAAGGTGTTAGGTGCTGCCCAGCCCGCAGCTCTGCAAATGTCTGTTAGGGAGGTGCCCCTTGCCAGTGCCCATGAGGATGCCACGCTCCTAGTGGAGTGGGCCCGCACCCGTAAGGGGGGTGGCACGGCCTGGGTGTGGTAGGCCAACTGAATGGCCTCCACCACCCAGTGAGACAACCTCTGTTTGGAGACAGCGTTCCCTTTCTGCTGTCCTCCAAAGCAGACAAAGAGCTGCTCAGAGCGCCTAAAGCTCTGGGTGCGTTCCAGGTAGGCACGCAAGGCACGTACCGGACACAATAGTGAGAGGGCTGGGTCTGCCTCCTCCCGGGGCAGCGCTTGTAGGTTCACTACCTGATCTCATTGGGCATGGTAGGAACCTTGGGCACATAGCCCGGTCGAGGTCTTAGGATCACATGAGTGTCTGCCGGACCGAACTCCAGGCAAGTGTCGTTAGTAGAGAACGCTTGCAGGTCCCCGACCCTCTTGATGGAGGCGAGCGCGATCAGCAGGGCCGTCTTTAGAGAGAGGGCCCTGAGTCCAGCTGATTCTAGCGGCTCGAAAGGGGATCTCTGAAGACCGGCGAGGACCACCGAGAGATCCCAGGAGGAGAACAGGTTTGGCCGGGAGGGGTTTAACCTCCGGGCACCTCTTAGGAACCTGACGATTAAGTCGTGCTTGCCCAGAGACTTGCCGTCTACTGGGTCGTGGTGAGCTGCGATAGCGGCAACATACACCTTTAAGGTGGACGGGGACAGCCTCCCCTCCAACCTCTCCTGTAGAAACAGGAGCACCGACCTAACTGCGCACCTCTGTGGGTCTTCTGCCCGGGAAGAACACCAATTGACGAACAGACGCCACTTCAGGGCGTAGAGTTGCCTGGGCTCTGGCTTGGTTGATCGTGGCTACGACCGTGGGTGGTAGACCAGCTAGATCTTCCGCGTCCCGTCCAGGGACCAGACATGGAGGTTCCAGAGGTCTGGCTGCGGATGCCAGAGCATGCCCCATCCCTGAGAAAGAAGGTCCTTCCTCAGAGGAATTCGCCAGGGAGGGGCTGTCGCGAGGAGTACGAGGTCCGAGAACCAGGCCCGGGTGGGCCAGTAAGGAGCCACGAGAGTGACTTGCTCCTCGTCCTCCCTGACCTTGCACAGCACCTGTGCAAGAAGGCTCACTGGGGGGAATGCGTACTTGCGCAGCCCCACCGGCCAGCTGTGCGCCAGTGCATCTGCCCCGAGGGGAGCCTCTGAACGGGCGTACCAGAGCGGGCAGTGGGAGGTCTCTCGGGAGGCAAACAGGTCTACCTGGGCCTTGCCGAACCGTTCCCAAATCAGCTGAACCGAGTGGGGGTGAAGCCTCCACTCTCCGCCAGGCAAGCGTTGTCGTGACAGCGCGTCCGCTACCACATTGAGGTTGCCGGGGATGTGAGTGGTGCGCAGCGACTTGAGTCGGTGCTGGCTCCAAAGGAGGAGACGACGGGCGAGTTGTGACATGTGACGGGAGCGTACGCCGCCTTGGCGATTTATGTACGCGACCGCAGTGGTGCTGTCTGACCTGACTAGGACATGTTCGTCCCGAATTAACGGGAGAAACTTCCGCAGGGCAAAGAGGACGGTCAACAACTTGAGGCAGTTGATGTGCCAACGCAGCTGGGCCCCTTTCCAACGGCCTGAGGCTGCGTGCCCGTTGCAAACGGCGCCCCAACCCAATCTGGAGGCGTCGGTCGTGACCAAGACGCGTCTGGACACCTGCTGTAGGGGTACTCCAGCCCGTAAGAAACAGAGGTCTGTCCAGGGGTTGAATGTTTGTCGGCAGGCGGGGGTGATTGTTACCCGGTGCGTGCCGCGGTGCCATGCTCGTCTCGGGACTCGGGTCCGAAGCCAGTGTTGGAGCGGTCTCATATGCATCAAGCCCAGCGGCGCGACCGCCGCGGAGGATGCCATATGCCCCAGGAGCCTCTGGAAAAGTTTTAAGGGGACCGCTGTGCCCGGCCTGAGGGCGGCGAGGCAGTTCAACACTGACTGAGCACGCTCCTTTGTGAGACGTGCGGACATTGAGACCGAGTCTAACTCCATCCCGAGAAAAGAGATGCTCTGAACTGGAGTGAGCTTGCTCTTTTCCCAGTTGACCTGAAGCCCCAGATGGCTGAGGTGCCTGAGCACCTGGTCTCTGTGGGCGCATAGTAACTCTCGCGAGTGGGCCAGGATGAGCCAGTCATCGAGGTAGTTGAGTATGCGGATGCCGGCTTCTCGGAGCGGGGCAAGAGCTGCCTCTGCGACTTTCGTGAAGACGCGAGGGGACAGAGACAGGCCGAAGGGGAGGACTTTGTACTGATACGCCTGGCCCTCGAACGCAAACCGCAGGTAGGGGCGGTGTTGGGGCAGGATGGAGACGTGGAAGTACGTGTCCTTCAGGTCTATCGCTGCGAACCAATCTAGATGCCGGAAGCAGGTTAAGATGTGCTTCTGCGTGAGCATTTTGAACGGGAGTTTGTGCAACGCTTGGTTGAGAACTCGCAGGTCCAAGATTGGTCGTAAGCCGCCGCTTTTCTTGGGTACGATGAAGTAAGGGCTGTAGAAACCCTTCTTCATCTCGGTTGGAGGGACAGGCTCTATCGCGTCTTTGGCCAGAAGAGTCGCGATTTCCGCGCGCAGGGAGTGGGCGTGTTCGCCGTGTACTGCGAAAAAGCGGACGCCCATGAAGGGGGGCGGGGGCCTGGCAAACTGAATTGCGTAACCGAGTCGGATAGTCCGTGCCAGCCAGCGAGACGGGTTGGGAAGTGAAAGCCACGCGTCCAACCTCTGCGCTAGGGGCACCAAAGGGACGATCAATTTGGACGTACCCGGCGGGGCTTCACAGCGAGGCGGAGCAGGTAGGGCAGCGTTGGGCGGCGACGAGGCGACCCGCGACTGAGGTGCTGAGAAAAGACTCAAAGCACTTACCTTGCTCCGCACACCCGGCAGGGGGCGGGTTAGCGACTGAGGAGGAGGTCCTGGGTAGGCGTCCTCTAGACTCGTCGGAACCGGCCGGCCGGGGGACAGTCGTGGGGCTGAAGACGGGTGGTCCGTGTCCAGGAAGCCAGGACTGTTGAGATCTAAGGGCAAAGTGCCGTGAGAACGGCATTTGCGGGCCAGGTGACCCAGAGACATAGGAAATAGCTCTTTTACTGAGAATTTTGGTACCGCAACCCCATCTAAGGGGGGGCGGCAAATTAAATTGTTTGAAAACAAAAGATTCTCCTCCCGGCCCTCCACCGGGGGACGGAGTGGTCTTACCACCTCCGGAGCTAACATCTGTGTCGCTGGGTCGTCCGTCTCAGGACCGCCTGGGAGCCTTCCGGGTCCTCGAGGGAGTCCGGGAGACGGGGGGCGTCTGCTTCTTACGGTGTGCTCGACGCAGGGGCTGAGAGCTGGGCCCGGGTTGAGGCGGAGCAGATTTCTTAGCCGCAGGGGGACGCCCTCGGCGAGCAGACGGGGCAGTGGCCTTGGTGGCAGGTTTGCGGCGAGGCAGGATGTGAGAGATGGCCTCCGTCTGTCTTTTCACTGCGGAGAACTGCTGGGCAAAGTCCTCGACGGTGTCGCCGAAGAGGCCAAGCTGGGAGACAGGGGCGTCGAGGAAGCGAACTTTGTCGGCCTCACGCATCTCGACCAGGTTGAGCCAAAGATGACGTTCCTGGACCACAAGGGTGGCCATCGCCTGCCCGAGTGCCTGCGCGGTGACCTTCGTGGCTCTGAGGGCGAGGTCGGTCGCTGAGCGCAGTTCCTGCAACACATCGGGATCAGGGCTACCCTCGTGCAGATCTCTGAGCGCCTTGGCCTGGTGGACTTGCAGGAGGGCCATGGCGTGCAAGGCGGAGGCGGCCTGTCCCGCGGCGCTGTAGGCTTTGTTGTTTAAGGAGGATGAAGTCCTACAGGCCTTGGAAGGGGGTACAGGGCGCCCGCGCCAGGTTGTAGGGTCACCGGGACAAAGATGGAGCGCAACTGCCCTATCCACCTGGGGAATCACCGTGTACCCGTGGGCCTCTCCGCCGTCGAGGGTAGCGAGAGCGGACGAGCAGGGCTTTTGACGAATGGAGAGCGGCGCTCTCCATGAAGACGTCAGCTCGTCATGCACCTCCGGGATAAACGGGACCGGGGGGGGCGTGGCTGTGAGCGGCGCCCAGACCCCAGGAACCAGTCATCCAACCGTGACGGGTGTGGGGAGGGTGGAGGTTTCCAGTCCAACCCCACCCCGACGGCGGCCCGGGCAAGCATGTTGGACATCTGCGCATCCGCCTCAACCTGGGCCTGCTGGCCCGAAGGTGGCAGTCCAGGGCAGGAGTCAGCGTCAGATGCCGCGCTCTCCGATGGAGCGGCGAGCTGATCGGCTTCAAGCTCCAGAGGATAGGCAGACCGGCCCGGAGGCGAGTTGCCGTTACCTCGAGACTGGACGGAGGTAAACGAGCGTGCCGGGGGGCGGGTGGTCCGAGGGGACGTGCCTGGCGGAAGCGCACCCGCTGCCCTCCCCAAATCGCCTCCAGCGCCAACCGCATCGTCCTCAATCCCGTGGGAAGAAGGAGCGATACGGGGGGCGGCTGGAGTGGCGTGCTTTCTATTGAAAGCAAGCCGCGACCGCAACGTTACCATGGTCATGTTCTCGCAGTGAGAACATGAGCCATCCACAAACGCTGCCTCGGTGTGATCGGCGCCCAGACACACGAGACAGCACCTGTGGCCGTCAGAAGCGGAGAGCACTCTACCGCATCCAGGAACTACACAGGGGTTGAATGGCATCTTTATAAAGACGCGCCCTGAAAAGGGCGTTCAACACCACTATGTATTGCTCTTTTAGAGAAATAAACTCTTTATGAGAAATATAACTCTTTATAAAGTTAACTCTTTCAACTCTGCGCTGTCGAAGCGCCCAGGGGCAAACTGCACGCCGGCAGAGAAGAGAAAACAGCCGCTGTAGTACGCCGTAAATCCAACAGCAGCAGAGCGTCAGAGGATCAGAAGCAGGATCAGCAGTGTTACACGCAGCAGTCAGCATAAACACGACCATCGGCTCCGAAAAAAATTACTGAATGAACGCGCGTATTTCTCTCGCCTTTATATCCGTATCCGGAGGCGGAGTATGCAAATACTGTTCGCCAACTCTCATTGGCCTTTTTTCATAGATCAGAGGTATCTTTCGGCGCTCAAGAGAGACCCCTAGTGTCGCTTCTTCGACACGACGTCGAAGTGAGCGACAGACGGGGAACAGAGACTATTTAGCAGAGATGGATAAAATTAATGGTAGAAATTGGAATGCCTAATGGTTGTAGAAAAGGAAGTCCCGCCTTAGAGGTAAAAGAGCCAATTAGCATTTAGATAGAGAAAACGTCTGTCAATCAAATCGAGAATGTGCATGTGCATTAGCACAATGTATGATACCGTTTTTGTCAGATTTAACTGCTGATTTGAAATATGCACTTTGATTCTTCATATATATGTGTGTGTGTGTGTGTGTGTGTGTGTGTGTGTGTATATTAGGGCTGTCGATTTAACGCGTTAATTCAGTGCAATTAATTTTATTAAAAATAACGCATTAAAAAAATTACGCAATTAACCGCAATGCCCCCGACCGTAATAAGGAAGATTCCTGAGAAATGCAAGCTTGTCATACCACCTGTTTACTCCAGAGGGCAGTAAGTGAAACTTCAGCTGTATGGGCAAGTTTATACAGTGAACAAAACAAGCCTTCAGCAGGCAGCACAACTCAAACATGCATTATGTTCTTGCATTCAAAACACTTGATGGAGTGCAAATCCGAACTAATGGATCTCAAGATGTGTTCTAAGTATTAAACTATATTTAACTTGATACAGTGAGCTAATTTTTTTTTGTTTATGACGCAACGCACCCGAGACGCTACACAAGCATTTGTCTGATGCAGGTGTACATTGACGGGCCCTTAAACAAGCCCTCATAAAAATCTCAAACTGATTGACAAATTCACTTGGATGGATTGCTGTGAACTGTATGCCAATGATTGGCTTATGTTCAATAATATGGTAGTAAACAATACATTGTATTCTATAGCCGCTTTTTGGATTGTCTTATCAATGTTTAACACTTCTGCCACAAGAATGTAATGTATTTTAATTATCTGATTGTATTTATATATAATTTTAATTGAATTTTTATATTTAATATAACTATGTATAATTATTTCATCACTATATATTGAATTATTGTCATATGAGGATCTTTCTCAGCAAATATCTGTTTATGCGATTAAATGCGATTAATTGTAGACACCATGTAATTAATTAGATTAAGAGTTTTTAATCGATTGACAGCCCTTTTATATATATATATATATATATATATATATATATATATATATATATATTGTGGCAGGGTGGAGGGTGGGGACGGGTTGTGATGATACACACCCGGTCCCGTATCAGGCTAATCAAGCCTCCGAGAGGGATAAGGGCTGATGGCAGATGGTGGTGCGACGAGAGAGAGAGATCATTTACGGACATGTCCGTCATGTGTGTGTTTTGTCTTTTAAGTTTATTATTAAAATATTATTTATGTTGACAAGCCGGTTCTCGCCTCCTCCTTTCCCTTAAATCCTTTACACTGGTGCCGAAATCCAGGAAGGAGTCTCTACGCCGTAGTAGAGTTTTCACCACTACCGTCCACCCCAACGGAGCAGCCGCGGCCATCTGCCGGGGGACGAGGAGCCCAGCCGCCTGGAAGCGGAGGAACGGCCGCCAACCGCGAGGGGAGAAGGGGCAGGCAATGACACAGGAGCAGACGATGATGTGATGACGAACCCAAGTGCAGTTTATTTACAAAGAATCCTAACTTAAAACGTGAACAAAACATAAGCATGAACTTGACTAAACTTGACTTGACATGGCTTGACTATGAAACAAAACATAAACATGACTTGACTATAGAACCAACATTACACCAACAATACTCGACAAAGGACAATGGCAAACACGAGGGCTTAAATACATGACATGGGGGAAACATAAACCAATGAGAGACTTGAGGGTTGGAGCCTATGGGGCTGAGGACCCCTTTGGAGCAGAGATGTGCCTGGACCATGGAGCAGAGGCTTGCTTATGACATGGCATGGAGCTGTCTGGGGCTTGGCTGTGACATGACATAGAGCAGACAGGTTCGGCTGTGACATGGCATGGAGAAGTCTGGGGTTTGGCTGTGACTTGTCATGGAGAAGACTGGGGCTTGGCTGTGATATGGCATGGAGCAATCTGGGGCTTGGCTGTGCCATGGCATGGAGCAGACTGAGGTTCGGTTGTGACATGGCATGGAGCAGTCTGAGGCGTGGCAGTAACATGGTATGCAGCAGACTCAGGCATGGTGGTGACATGGTATGGAGCAGGCTGAGGCAGGGCTATGACATGGTATGGAGCAGTCTGAGGCGTGGCAGTGACATGGTATGGAGCAGACTCAGGCATGGTGGTGACATGGTATGGAGCAGGCTGAGGCAGAGCTATGACATGGTATGGAGCAGGCTGAGGCGTGGCTGTGACATGGCATGGAGCAGGCTGAGGCGTGGCTGTGACATGGCATGGAGCAGGCTGAGGCCTGGCTGACATGACTTGGGGCAAACTCATGGAAGGCGGAGCCTTGGGAGGCTCGAAACTAAGAGTCTTGGAAGATTGGGTAAATACCTCAGTGGTCGCAAACATAAACAGAGTATCGGGAGTAACCTCTGTGGACATGGGCATAAACTGAGTCTGGTGCTTTGCTGCATGAGGGACTGGTGCACTTCACTAAATAGATAGCATAATGAGTAATGAAAATTATTTGGGTATACTGAAGCAACATCTTAAGACATCAGCCATGAAGTTAAAGTTTGGTCGCAAATGGGTCTTCCAAATGGACAATGACCCCAAGCATACCTCCAAAGCTTTGGAAAAATGGCTTAAGGACAACAAAGTCAAGGTATTGGAGTGGCCATCAAAAAGCCCTGACTTCAATCCAATAGAACTGAAAAAGCATGTGCAAGCAAGGAGGCCTACAAACCTGACTCAGTTACACCAGTTCTGGCTGGAGGAACGTGCCAAAATTCCAGCAACTTATTGTGAGAAGATTGTGGAAGGCTACCCATAACGTTTGACCCAAGTTAAACAATTTAAAGGCAATGCTACCAAATACTAACAAAGTGCACGTTAACTTATTACCCAATGGGAATGTGTTGAAAGAAATAATTCTCTCTACTATTATTCTGACATTTCACATTCTTAAAATAATGTAGTGATCCTAACTGAAATAAGACAGGAAATGTTTTCAATGATTAAATGTCAGGAATTGTGAAAAACTGAGTTTAAATGTATTTGGCTAAGGTGTATGTACACTTCTGACTTCAACTATACATAAATGCAGGTAATTCCAAAGGATTCACATACTTTTTCTTGCCACTTTTATCTAAATTTATTTTTAAGTCCAGTGCCCTTAATTTCACTGACTAACAAGCTTACAATAACTGTATATAATGTAAAATATATAATGTAAAATTAACCTTTAAATGTATATAATGTTTGTCCAGATACATAACAATTGCTTTAAAAAAGAAAAACAGATCTGTTAATGTTTCACGAAGTTGGCATTTACCTTATTACTTATCTCTTCACTAGAAAATGTTATTTTGGTGTTTTTTGATTGTTTTGAAGAGCTGGAGAGTAATTAGAGAGTCTAATATGCTGAGAATGTGTTCATTTCTATCTTTGAATTTGGTTGTTACATCTGCAACTGCAGATGAACGCAGATCAAATGCAAAAAGATTGCCTTCAATTCTGCCCTTCAGCCAGTCGCATACAGTCTTTAAAAATGCACAGTGAGTTATAATGGATGCATACACGTGAGAACACACATGCTTATTAAAGAGGGCTGCTTTCATAGTGCACATGTCAGCAGGTCTGATTAACTCATGTGAATAATTTCCGACGTGGCAGCATGTCCATCCGCATTATGCAGGAAGACAATCAAAATTTGATTTGCTCTGTCTCGAGATATCTCATTTATGTTGCTATTAACTCCAGCAGTAGTTGATTCTGCAAAACAAACTGTAAACATATTTTTTTTAAAGGAATTTTTTGGTTTACAAAATATTTTTGTTGTGGTGATTGATGTGATTTTTTTTATTTCTGAGTGGAGTGTAGTTAACTGTCAGGATGAGATGAAGATGTGAGTTAATTGGTCATCACTTGTCTTTCTCTTCTCTTTTCTGTCATATCAGGTATAATGAGAAGAAAACATTTCAGACTTGCTCCAAAAAAAAAAACTACCACAATTTTATTAAAAAAGGCTTGAGTGAAAGTTACACAAGCGGCAACAGGATGGCATGAAGAAAGGACAGGAAGTGTAAATGAGAGGGAGGGTGTAAGACAGACAGAAAAAGAGGGAGAGGCAGCATGGCATATGGGGTGATGAGTTCACACATGCAGCACAAGCAGATTGAGTATCAGATGGAGGAATGAATGAGAGATGTGTTGTCACCCAACACTGGGTTACCTTTACTCAGAAAGGAAAAATCACACACACATACAGGCACACATCTCTGGATGTCCTTTTTGACAATTCTGCTACAGCATCTGTACCTGCTGTGCAATTATGCATATATGATTTTATTTTCGTGTCATGATTCTTTACCTCACTTCTGTAGAGAAATCATGTTGAATGCTTTCCAGCTTGTTTAAGCATTCTACAGCTTGCTTAAATGTGCACTCAGTAATTTGTTCCTGATAAAAAGTTTTTACTCCAAAATAATTTCATAGTTATTTTGAAACATATGCATAAAATCATGACCAATCACATGAGATGAGGAATCCATTCATATCAGTAACCTTAGAAAAGCTGTTTTATTGTAATTAGAGAGGGTCCTCTCATGGGGGCAGCCATGTTAGAGTCACATGACCAGCCGAATACTACTGACTTAATCTCAGTAAGTGCCCTGTTATTGGACACTTTCACTTATGTATTAAACTACTCATTGCTGTCTGTGAATAGTAAATGTCTACAGTGGCATCTGTAACTGAATACGTCTAGGTTACGTATGTAACCTCCGTTCCCTGATGGAGGGAACGAGACGATGTGTCGAAGAAGCGACGCTAGGGGTCGCTCTTGAGCACCGAATATGCCTCTGATCTATGAAAAAAGGCCAATGAGAAGTTGGCAGACAGTATTTGCATACCCCGCCCCCGGACATACGGGTACAAAGGCGGGGAAATACGTCTGTTTCATTCAGGATTTTTCTGAGAAGCCGGAAATGGTCCGTCCACAACATTGGCTCGGCTCAGCGACGTGGCCGGGAGGACACAATGTCTCATTCCCTCCATCAGGGAATGGAAGTTACATATGTAACCTAAACGTTCCCCGTCTATCGCTCAATTCGACGTTGTGTCGAAGAAGCGACACTAGGGGTTCAAGTTAAATCATCCCCTTACACGCATCGAGGGAAGGGGGTCTTACCTGGTTTCCTATTCTTTCAGGGGGAAAAGACCCTGCGGAGGCCACACCTGCTCGAAAGGGGGAGGGAAATGTGGCGACTACATCACATAGTTTTTTAGGTGGCATGTGGAACGTGGCACAGTGGTAGATCCAGCCTCAAGGATGGGGGAGTTGCTACAACACGGTGACCGGAGGGCAGCTGAAACTGCCTGAGGGAGACGCGGGTCCACTTCGTAAGGGGACCATACCGTGGATGATACATACAGGGGGAGTCCACGTAGGAGTCCTGACCTGTGGAGTACCTATTCCAGTACAGGGTAGATTAAGTACCCGCAGTGGATTGGGTCGGCGAGTTCCTCTGCTGAACAGCGGACCCACAGGGCTAGGGAGGAATCATCCAGGGATCCGAATGAGTGGGATATCCTGGGAGAGAAAGCGCACAGTTTTACCTCGGCCGAGGGAAAGGGTGCTAGGTGAAAGCGATCCACCCGGGAAATCCGCCAGCGTGTTACCGAGTTCTACCAGCTCTGACCTGAGAAAACACAGGACGAAACTGACTCTACCCTGAGATTGTAAGATCTCGCAAGGGTGTTAGGTGTTGCCCAACCCGCTGCTCTGCATATGTCTGCCAGGGAGATGCCTCTGGCCAGTGCCCGTAAGGATGCAACACTCCTTGTCGAGTGTGCTTGGACCCGTATGGGGAGGGGCACGGCCTGGGTGTGATAAGCCAATGTACTGGTGTCAACTACCCAGTGGGAAGGCCTCTGTTTGGAGACAGCGTTCCCTTTTAGCTGTCCACCAAGGCAGACAAAGAGCTGCTCAGAACATCTAGAGCTCTGCTTGCGGTCCAAGTAGGTACGCAAAGCGTAGACACAGCAACGAAAGGGCTGGGCCTGCCTCCTCCTGGGGCAGCTTCGCTTGCAAGTTCACTACCTGGTCTCTAAAGGGCGTAGTAGGAACCTTGGGCACATAGCCCGGTCGCGGTCTTAGGATCACATATGTTTCTGCCGGACCGAACTCCAGGCAAGTATCGTAAACAGAGAATGCTTGCAGGTCCCCGACACTCTTGATGGAGGCGAGCACAATTAGCTGGGCTGTCTTTAAACAGATGGCCCTGAGTCCAACTGATTCTAGCGGCTCGAAGGGGGGTCTCTGGAGGCCCGCGCGGACCACTGAGAGATCCAAGGAGGGGAACAGGCTTGGCTGGGAGGGGTTCAACCTCTGGACGCCTCTTAGGAACCTGATGATTAAGTCGTGCTTACCCAGAGACTTGCAGTCTAATGAGTCGTGGTGGGCCGCGATAGTGTCGACATAAACCTTCAGGGTGGAAGCCTTCTCCTGCGGAAATAAGAGCACTGACCTAACTGCGCACCTCTGTGGGTCTTCAGCCCAGGAAGAACACCAATTTGCGAACAAGCGCCACCTCAGGGTGTAAAGTTGCCTGGTAGAATGGGCTCTGGCTTGGTTGATCGTGGCTACGACGGCAGGTGGTAGACCAGCTAGATCTTCCGCGTCCCGCCCAGAGGCCAGACGTGGAGATTCCAAAGGTCTGGTTGCGGATGCCAGAGCGTACCCCGTCCCTGAGAAAGAGGTCTTTCCTCGGGAATTCGCCAGGAAAGGGCTGTAGTGAGGGGTACGATGTCCGAGAACCAGGCCAATAGGGAGCCACTAGGGTGACTTGTTCCTCATCCTCCCTGACCTTGCACAGCACCTGTGCAAGAAGGCTCACTGGGGGAATGCGTACTTGTGCAGCCCTGCAGGCCAGCTGTGTGTCAGTGCGTCTGCCCCGAGGGGACCCTCTGTTCGGGCATACCAGAACTGGCAGTGGGAGGTCTCTCGGGAGGCAAACAGGTCTACCTGGGCCTTGCCAAACTGTTCCCAAATCAGCTGGATCGACTGGGGGTGAAGTCTCTACTGAGCAAGCGTTGTCATGACAGCGCGTCCGCTACCACATTGAGGATGCCGGGGATGTGAGTGGCACGCAGCGACTTGAGGTGTCGGTCATGGCCAGGACGCGTTGGGACACCAGCTGCGAGGGGACTCTTGTCCACAGAAGGCAGAGGTCTTTCCAGGGTTTTGAAGTTTAGCTGCAGGCGGGGGTGATGGTCACACAGTGCGTGCCGCGGCGCCATGCTCATCTCGTGACTCGAGTCTGGGGCCAGTGCTGAGGTGGTCTCATATGCATCATCCCCAGCTGCGCAGAGGATGTCATATGCCCCAGGAGCTTCTGAAAATGTTTTAAAGGGACCGCGTGCCCGGTCTGAAGATGGGGAGGCATTTTAGCACTGACTGTGCAGGCTCGTTGATGAGGCATGTTGATATTGAGACTAAGTCTGACTCCTTGTCGAGAAGAAAGATGCTCTGAACCGGGGCGAGCTAGCTCTTTTCCCAGTTGACCTGAATCCCTAAACGGCTGAGGTGCCTGAGCGCCTAGTCTCTGTGAGCTCATAGTAACTCTCGGGAGTGGGCCAGGATGGGCCAGTCGTCGAAGTAATTGAGTATTCGAATGCCGGCTTCTCGGAGCGGGGCAAGGGCAGCCTCTGCGACATTTGTGAAGCCGTGAGGGGACAGAGACGTGCTGAAGGGGGGGACTTTATACTGATATGCCTGGCCGTCGAACACGAGCCATAGGAAGGGTCGTTGTTGAGGCAGAATTAAGATGTGAAGGTACATGTCCTTGAGGTCTGCCGCTGTGGACCAAACAGATGCGTCGGGTGGTCCGGGCCAGCCAGCGTGATGGGTTGGGAAGTGAAAGTCACACATCCAAACTCCGTGCTAGGGGCACCAAGGGGATGGTTATTTTTGACGTACCCAGCGGGGCAGAGCAGAGGGGCGGAGCAGGTAGTACGGTGTCGGGAAGCAATGACACGTTCCAAGGCTTTAGTGCTGAGAAAAAACTCGAAGCACTAACCTTGCTCCGCAATCCCGGCAGGGGGGTGGGTTAGTGACCGAGGAGGATGTCTGATGTAGGCATCCTCTAGACTCGTCTGGACCGGCGGCGCTGTAGGCTTTGGCGGTCAATGAAGACGTCGTCCTACAGGCCTTGGAGGGGAGCACAGGGCGACCCCGCCAGGTGGTAGGGTTTCCGGGGCACAGGTGGAGCACAACAGCCCTGTCCACCTGGGGAATCGCCATGTACCCGCGGGCCGATTTGCCGTCGAGGGTAGCGAGAGCGGATGAGCGAGTGGCTTTGTGACGAGTGGAGAGGGGTGTCCTCCACGAAGACGTCAGCTCATCATGCACTTCCGGGAAAAACAGGACTGGGGGGAGGCGAGGCTGTGAGACACAACGTCGAAGTGAGCGACAGACGGGGAACTATTGTGTTTGAATGATACTGCATCCATACTGCTAGGTGTTAGTGTAAGTACAAGATGTCAAATAAAAAAATTACCTTTTAAGTGCACCTTTAAGTATTCATACTAGTCATCTGGTTATTTGGGATTTTAAATGACCAATCCTGCTATCTAGAGAGCAAGATGGCCATTGGCAGATAGAATTATAATGTTATGTTTGTTTTATATTATCCAATTTAAAGGTCAAGTGTGTAATTTCTGTATCACTAATCTCAACAAAATACATTTTAGAACAGTATTCCCAAAAATGACTGCCCCAAACAGTCTGTGTTGTCCTTTCGGCTGGTTGGTATGCTCAAATTAAACACTAGAGTGTTTATACTCTTCATGACGTTAGCATATCAATGGCTTACCTATAGTTTACCTTATAATGATAGCAAATGAATAAATTGCTCAAATTTTATTTTTAGACTGTTTTTACTAAAAAATTCTAATCTATGTGAAAAAAAGATCACGTACATTTTCTTTTGACAAAGCTTTTAGTACATTTTGGAATTGGCAAAGCAGGTATGTTTATCGGCAAAAGATGATCATCTCAAAATGACCAAATATCGTCCAATTGATCGGCTTTGCCAATATCACTAAACCTCATTCAAGTCATTAAAAAAAGGATTTCATACTTAGACTTTCTGTCTTTGCCAGTTAAGAAACAACCTTTTACACGTAAAAAGAGCATGAAAAAATGCATTTTGAGGGTCCTGCAGGTTAATTACAGTCTCTCATCTGTTCTCTATGATAATCAGATAAGGTTATTCATTAATGTTCCATTTACAAACTGACAAAATGACCAGGCAGATTTGGTATCTGTTGTTCCAGACTGGAAGGTGAAAATCCAGCTGACAAATCACACCAAGGAGCCTGAGCTGTTCTCCTTAAATAAAATTCCATACCAAACATTAACTCAGTCAGTGTTAATATAGCCTGAAGAAGTGAAAGCCCCACTGATCAGTTAACTAAGGGTTTAGCGCTAAATGGACAGCCACATCAAAGGTCTGACATCCATTAAAAAGCCAGAGTATTAGAGAGTAGCTCCTGAGAAACTATCAAGTTTTTATTTGAAAATTGCTTTTGACTTGTGTGAATTTTAAAGGAGGATTGATTCATGTACACTTGTTTGTTCTCCCATATCCCTTAAGTGCAGATGGTTTAGCACATTCTGTCAGTGTTACATTAGTTCTGTTGGTGTCAAATCCCAAGCGCCCAATTTTAAACTCTCGCAGGATTTTACACTTGTTAGGCGCTTGTCTTATAAAATTCAGTTACTGAAAACAAGAGTGAGTCATAAAAAGTGTCTAGTTTAACACAAGGGAGCTTAAGGCCTCCTCATCCAAGCATCTGGTAATTGTGTTTGAAGGGTTTTTGACCAGATGAAGTAGCACAAAATGTAAAGCAGTCATTGAAACTGTGTGCAAATGGGATTCTATCACTCAGTTTCCTCATCATATTCTGTGTAAGGTCATCCGTAGCGGCAAATAGATCTGACCTCATTATCTGACCGAGGGAATGATGTTTTGTTCACCGTGACTCTGACCTCATCTGTCGGCCGGCTCAGACCCTTTCCACCGCTGCTGGGCTTAAATACAGAAAATATTTTTAATACAGAAGTACATATATTCCATGTATTCTTTCAAATAATTATACAATTATTAACAAGATGCTGTTTAAAATAGATTTAAATGTATAACATATAACACAGGACTTGTCAACTTTCCTAAAGTACTTTGTCAGGTACCCAAATATTGAACTTGACTTCTATTTAACACAGCGAAACTGTGACAAACCTGTTGTGAAGGAAAAATTTTAACTCATGCAAATATAAACAAATCTGAGGAGAAAATGGGTGTTTGAAGTGTTCTAATTTTTATTTGGTGTATTTATTTGGCTTTTAGATGAGAGCATCGTGGAGCCAACGGCTTCAGTGCAGCAGTCAACGCATGGCCCAGCAGTAAGTCACTCAAAGCCGTTTCATTCTGAAAACCTCCTAGTCTCTCCATGTGTGCGGTTTGTGTCTGTGTCGCAAGAATGGCAGCAGTTACAGAACAAACTCAGCTGCTGTACCCCAGCTGTGATGTAACCCTTTTGAGAATCAGAATCAGAGCACTCTTATTACCATGTTCTGCTGACCCTAGCACTCAGACACTGGTTTCTGGGAGTTATGGCAGCATTGCACCATGAAAGTTTGAAACATCTTTGGAGAGACTTTGCAGGCTCAAGACAATTCTGGAGGCCAGGATGGGGAGTGCACCACTGAGTCAATTTCCACACAGGCTCAAGATTCAATAGTACTGTTCCACTGCCAACCTACAGTTCATCATAGGGAACAGAGAACTTCAAATCCATCAAATCAACCACCTGATCAACATTTCAACAGTTAGTCTGCCTATGATAATGAAAAAAAAAAGAAAAAAAAGGTCTTTGATCTTTTGAAATAAAAGAACTCTGTTTCCTTGCTCATTTCATCCAAAACGTTGCTGCAAATACTGTTAACTCATACATTGTATCACAACCATAAGCAAATATGACCACTAGGGCTATCACAATTATGAAATTTGATTGTCAAACAATTAATTGTGATAATGGCGATTAATTGTCTGTTTGAGGGCATTCACGATTATGATGATTAAATGTCATAGAAATTGTTATAATTCTTAAGATGTGATTGTGCTTCATGCACCATAAGAAGGAATTTATTTTGTTTAAAATAGAGATATATGATTTCTTTTAAAAACTTAATGCACAGGGGTAACATGATGATATATATATATATATATATATATATATATATATATATATATATATATATATATATATATATATATATACAGGTGCTGGTCATATTATCAGAATATCATCAAAAAGTTGATTTATTTCAGTAATTCCATTCAAAAAGTGAAACTTGTATAATGTATACATTCATTCCACACAGACTGATATATTTCAAGTGTCCATTCCTTTTAATTTTGATGATTATAACTGACAACTAATGAAATCCCCAAAATCAGTATCTCAGAAAATTAGAATATTGTGAAAAGGTTCAATATTGAAGACACCTGGTGCCACACTCTAATCAGCTAACTCAAAACACCTGCAAAGGCCTTTAAATGGTCTCTCAGTCTAGTTCTGTAGGCTACACAATCATGGGGAAGACTGCTGACTTGACAGCTGTCCAAAAGACGACCATTGACATCTTGCACAAGGAGGGCATGACACAAAAGGTCATTGCTAAAGAGGCTGGCTGTTCACAGAGCTCTGTGGCCAAGCACATTAATAGAGAGGCGAAGGGAAGAAAAAGATGTGGTAGAAAAAAGTGTACAAGCAATAGGGATAACCGCACCCTGGAGAGGATTGTGAAACAAAACCCATTCAAAAATGTGGGGGAGATTCACAAAGAGTGGACTGCAGCTGGAGTCAGTGCTTCAAGAACCACCACGCACAGACGTATGCAAGACATGGGTTTCAGCTGTCGCATTCCTTGTGTCAAGCCACTCTTGAACAAGACACAGCGTCAGAAGCGTCTCGCCTGGGCTAAAGACAAAAAGGACTGGACTGCTGCTGAGTGGTCCAAAGTTATGTTCTCGGATGAAAGTAAATTTTGCATTTCCTTTGAAAATCAAGGTCCCAGATTCTGGAGGAAGAGAGGAGAGGCACAGAATCCACGTTGCTTGAAGTCCAGTGTAAAGTTTCCACAGTCAGTGATGGTTTGGGGTGCCATGTCATCTGCTGGTGTTGGTCCACTGTGTTTTCTGAGGTCCAAGGTCAACACAGCCGTCTACCAGGAAGTTTTAGAGCACTTCATGCTTCCTGCTGCTGACCAATTTTATGGAGTTGCAGATTTCATTTTCCAACAGGACTTAGCACCTGCACACAGTGCCAAAGCTACCAGTACCTGGTTTAAGGACCATGGTATCCCTGTTCTTAATTGGCCAGCAAACTCGCCTGACCTTAACCCTATAGAAAGTCTATGGGGTATTGTGAAGAGGAAGATGTGATACACCAGATCCAACAATGCAGAAGAGCTGAAGGCCACTATCAGAGCAACCTGGGCTCTCATAACACCTGAGCAGTGCCACAGACTGATTGACTCCATGGCACGCCGCATTGCTGCAGTAATTCAGGCAAAAGGAGCCCCAACTAAGTATTGAGTGCTGTACATGCTCATACTTTTCATGTTCATACTTTTCATTTGGCCAACATTTCTAAAAATCCTTTTTTTGTATTGGTCTTAAGTAATATTCTAATTTTCTGAGATACTGAATTTGGGATTTTCATTAGTTGTCAGTTTTAATCATCACAATTAAATGAAATAAACATTTGAAATATATCAGTCTGTGTGTAATGAATGAATATAATATCCAAGTTTCACTTTTTGAATGGAATTACTGAAATAAATCAACTTTTTGATGATATTCTAATTATATGACCAGCACCTGTGTATATATATATATATATATATATATATATATATATATAAGCAATATCACATGAGCAAGAGTGCAATATGGCCCTACATCAGCACTGCTGTAATTCGGCTGCAGGCCGAGTGCCAAAGGTAATCACTGCAGTGTTGATTTAGGGCATATAGCATGATTGTGAGTGTGATATTGCTTACATGCAACAGTTCAATGAACAAGTAAATGTAAAAAAATAATTGGAAAAACTGAGTAGGGCCATAAAAAGAGAGAGAGAGAGAGAGAGAGAGAGAGAGAGAGAGAGAGAGTGTGTGTGATCACCTGTTTTCACACCTAAGCAGAGATGCTGTCAGCTTGCTGAAGATCGGCATTCTCACTGGAAAAATAGCAGTCCAAGCTGGGGTAATTCTACCTATTTCACAGTAGCAGATGCGCAAGAGTCATTCACTTTAAAAACAAAATGCAATTGAAAAAACTCTCTTGCCTCTTCATCCTCTTGCCTGCTTCGGCTCTTTGCTCTTCTGCCTGCATGTGTTTCGTCTGGTCGCTTCGCTGACTGCCAGGTCCATGCCATGTGAGGCCCAAGGAAGCTCGGGACTCGACGTCCCAAGAAAGCTCATCACTCTCTATGGTTCACACACCCATGAGAAGGCCTCACTTCAAAGCTTACTCCATAATTCATACAGACAAAATCCTCATTCATACAGAGAACTGTCGACCAAGAAACAAGCAACATAAAGAACGCAAGGAAACACCAAAGACACGCAAGTACATCTCCAATATTGTGCTCAAAGTGCTGGTGTATTAATTAAATAATTTGGGTAATCCGATAGCAAATCGATGTAGACTCAAAGAACTATAAATGGTTATTAAGGTATTGTCAACAGACTCCATTAAGTTCATTTTCACTGTACTGAATATTTATTTCACATTCTGTCACTCTTTTCACCAACCTGTCTTATGTATATATGTGTTAGATTAGATTTATGTTTAGAATAGTAATAAAGTTTGTCTGTGTTCAAAGACGACGTGACTGTGGTATATTTTGATAAGTAATCTCATCGCTTCATTGACTTCACTTCAAAGCTGTACCTAAATATGTGTGATATTATTTTCAATAAGCCATGAGATTAATATCACTCCAAATAAGTTAATTAATCATAATTCACTCATTAAAGCTAATTCCTTAGAGTAGATGCTAGATGTTGTATTATGATTTCAATGGTGGAGAATCTATTAAGACAAATAATCTAGTTATTTGACATTTATCTAATTTATAATGGTTTGTAAAGGGATATAAACGGGCAAGGAGGAGGCGAGAACCGGCTTGGCAATATAAATGATACTTTAATGAGAAACTTAAACAAAAGACACAAACACATACATGATGGTCAGCTGACCGTAAATGAGCTCTCTCTCCTCACACCACCTTCCGCTGTCGGCCTTTATCCCTCTCGGAGGCTTAATTAGCAGTCACTCTTTTCTTTGAACCAGAAACATAACATAGAAACTACAAAGTTCCACACCTGTGATGTATATATTATTCGCAAGTTTGTTCTCATGATAATGAGCGAGAAAGAACTTGTATTTACCTCAATTATAAGTTAGGATGAATACTGCCTTCAGTGCTCATGAAAACAGAACAAAAATATAACCAAACAATCTGATGAAACCCAGACACTTTGACATTTGAAATTTCCCTTGCAAGGACGAAGAAATGTCTCTAAGTTAAGTGTGCCTTTAAGCAGCTTAGAAAATTCCAAAAATTATGTAAAACCTTTAGGCAATTAGCTTCTGATAGGAGGTGTACTGAATTTTAGGCGTACCTGTGGGTGTATTTTAAGGCCTACTTTCAAACTCAGCACCTCTTTGCTTGACATCATGGCAAAATCTAAAGAAATCAACCAAGACCTCAGAAAAAATAATGTTGACCTCCACAAGTCTGGTTTATCCTTGGGAGCAATTTCCAAACGCCTGAAGCTACAAAGTTCATCTTTACAAACAACAGTATGCAAGTATAAACACCATGCGACCACACAGCCATCGTACCGCTCAGGAAGTATACACATTCTTTCTCCTAGAAATGAACATAATTTGGTGCAAAAAGTACAAATCAATCCCAGAACAACAGCAAAATTCCTTGTGAAGATGCTGGAGGAAACAGGTAAACATACAGTATATCTATATCCACAGGAAAACGAGTCCTATATCAACATAACCTGAAAAACGGCACGGCAAGAAAGAAGCCACTGCTCCAAAACTGCAATTATAAAGCCAGACTACAGTGTGCAAGTGCACGTGGGGACAAAGATCTTACTTTTTGGAGAAATTTCCTCTGGTCTGATGAAACAAAAATGTAACTGTTTGGCCATAATGACCATCGTTATGTTTGGAGGAAAAAGTCTGAGGCTTACAAGCTGAAGAACACCATCCCAACCGTGAAGCAGGGGGGTGGCAGCATCATGTTATGTGGGTACTTTACTGCAGAAGGGACTGGGGCACTTCACAAAATAGATGGCATCATGAGGAAGGAAATGTATGTGGATATATTGAAGCAGCATCTTAAGACATCAGCCATGAAGATAAAGCTCGGTCGCAAATTGGTCTTCCAAATGTAAAATGACTCCTCTGCTCTACAAATGTATTAGATACCTCCCGTGATAACATCCCGCGAACGGGCCTTGAATGTTAAAAAATATATCTATGTGATGTACAAAACTGCTGTATGTACATTGGTACACATGCCACATATCTTTGGAAAGCTACAATTCTTGTGATTCTATTGATATAAACCATTTTAAGATTCAATCACAACAGCAGGTACAATCTATATCTTTGTCAGACCACCAACATATAAACAAACAATAACAAAATTTAGGCAACTCAACAATGAAGCCTCACAGTAGTCCACTGCTCCATAACATCCCGACAAAAACGGTGTTGTTACATTGTCATATGTCCAAATGATCAAATCAAGTAAAATTTTTTAGTCCAAATCACATAATTACATCAATAAATACCCACAGACTCTTGTTGCATCATTTCAAAGTACCCGGCAGCTGTGCCTAATCTTTCACATATTCTCGGTCATAACTTCAGTTCAGATGTAAACATTTCCTATATCCAGTATCAAAATGGATTCTGCAATCTGACCTTTCGATTGACATCTCATTTGACCCAATAGGAGCTTCCATGTCCTGTCCATAGTCTTCAATAGCCAACCACAGTCTGTGTGGAATATAAGAGCCTCCCCCCATTCCTTTGTGTAAAGATCGAGCCAGTTGCAATCGAGTGTGTAGATGACAAGCGCATCGTATAGCCAATGAAATTCTGAAAACAATGATATGCGTGGTAAGTTTTGAGAATGTTTCTGTAATGTGTGCACATAAAGATATCTTGCCATTACTGAGTGTTTTGTTACTATGCGTAAAAGCTGAAGAGTGTCGTTTTGGAAATGTTTACACTTTTGGAGATTGAAATATGGCGAAACGGACCAGGAAAACAAGATTTTCGCTCCAGGATGTGATAGAAGAATGCATTCGGTGTGAAAGTGATGTGTCTGGAGATGACATTTCTGAAAAAAATACGGCTGATTCGTCATATGTTGATTCAGAGGCAGAGGAAAGGTTTGTGGAGGGAGGAGACATTACTCTGGACAAGTCTGTTTTCTTGTGTTTTATAACATATATTACTGTGTATTCCGCATAAATAAGCTTTTGTTTGAATAATGAATACACACTTTTTAATTACCTTTTGTCGTGTTTCCCCAGTGATTGTCTTGAACTGTTTGTGGGAATTGTTTGTATTTGTTTGTACGTGTGTGAGGTTTTGGTTCATTGTTTGTTTCAGATCTAGCTCTATTTGCATGATTGGCAATCAATTTACGTTGCTAAAGTGTACATTATTTACAGTAAATATGCATACAATAATACATATTTACACGCACAAAAAGAAAAACTATATATATATATATATATATATATATATATATATATATATACAGTGTATATATATATATATACAGTGTATATATATATATATATATATATATATATATATATATATACAGTATATATATATATATATATATATATATATATATATATATATATATATATATATATATATATATATAAGTTGAATAAAAGAATATATGTTGTGTTTGTTTGTGTGTCTTGGTTTCACTGCTGACCTTTTGGGGGAGGTGTGTGTGTGTGTCTCTTTGTTTCATTGTGTAGTGTTGTGTGAAGAAGCAAGCTGTAAAAAGGTAGAATACAGAAAAGATGGAAAAGTTTTGTCTAGCTTTGTAAATGACATGTATTTCTTTATTTTCACTATAGGCAATTATCTGATGAATCACAATCTCCACAAGACCCAGATTGCAATTGTGAACGCCTTCCTCCTCCACAAAGATATCACCAAAGGTAAAGGAGATGTCCCCCAGAAGGCTTTCAGAGAGACCCTTGCTGAGGAGCTGGCAGAGTTGGGGTCTCACTCCACAGCCGGACCCGTATCTCCTGCTCCACGAAGAGCACATCACAGGCCGGTGCACATCACCGAATCTAGCACCGCTAATCGTCTGAAGTGCAGGCAGTGTCATGCAAAGACACCAGTGAAGTGCTCCTGCTGTGATGTGCCTTTGAGCTTTGTACCGAAATGAGACTGCTACAATAACTGGCATGTTGCTAGAAACATGTAAAATGTTATAATTGTTTGTAAATAGTTTGATGTGTATTTTTTATATAAACAAATTTTACACCATAGCACTAGTTTTGACTCTTTTATATGCATAACGTTTAGTTTCAAGAAGGGAAAAGGCACTCTAATGTGTTTATGCATCATTTACTCTGTGTCAGCAAAACTAATAGTGAATCTGGATATGGAATATGATAGCTCTAATTGTCATCTTTCATGAGAGTCCAAAATTATGACTGTACGTTGAAGCGTTCAAAAGTAGTAGCCTTTTTATCCTATATATATGGCCATGGTTACCAAGGGTCCTTGGTAGTTCCAAAAGGAACTTTTGTAAAACGCCTGGGTGTACCCTTAGAAAAACAAGTGTAAAATATTATTTTTTTATGGTATTATTATAAAATTTGAATCATGCTGTGATCCCATTGTGTTTTCAAGCTAATAGCTACAAGTTATAGTCATCTGCAGGCATCTGTATGCAAAATAAAAATTCAGGCAGAAAAACAAACTTCTATTTCATTGTGTTCAAACTTCTATTACTCAAAATCAGTAGCACTTACAGTAATTCTGACTGCTGGGGGAAAAACCTTTCCAATGTGACCAAAACCATGCATGTACTCCAAAAGGTTCAAAAACAGCTTAAAATTTACTTTGCGTATGCTTTGATTAGGCGTTTTAGGCTAATTTTACAGGATTGGGAAGAATGTTGTAACTAACATTAAGTTCATTAGTTCATGTTAACTACAGTAATGTTGTTAAATAATGTTAACAAATGGAACCTCTTTGTAAAGTTTTACTGTCATTTTACTTTGTGGTGCATAAACATAATTGCAGCATATCTTGCATAAGTGTGGCAAAGGGCACTTCGAACAAAAAATCGTTATCAGTCGATCTTAGTATTAAAAAAATCTAAGATCTGTATCGGCCTCAAATTGTCTGATCGAGGCACCACTAGATGATAGTCATAAATCACAGATTTTGAAAGTTATGAAATTTTACTATACAGTACACATACTACTTTTCCAGACAATATGCATCTTAGGAAAGAAAACCAAACAATATGTAACAGTAATTAATTAAATTATCTATAAATTACAATTTTCCAAACAAAGTCTTTGACAGTATAAAGATAGAGATGCACTAAAATAGCATCAATTCAAGTAACCTTAAATGTTTCCCACATACAAATGGTGCAAATTACTTTATTTCTGTCATCTGAGTTTGTTTTGTACAACAAATAGCATTAAGAGATCCTTTAAGAGGACACTGCATGTCTGAAATGACCAAGAAAATATGCCATAATGTGAACGTTAAATCAAAGAAAAGGTGGAGCAAAACCTTTGAGTTCACAATCACATATATTTTCATGAGAGATTGCCACAAACCTGTGCTGATGGCGCATACACTTCAGAAGTTGTTAAGCTTCATGCTCTTATCAAAAGCTTCTCTGAGTGTGGTCCGTAGTTCATTTGAAGTTCTCACATAATGCAATAACACCAGAGAATAAGACACCAAAATGCACCCTCAGGGCATTTTTATATTAGCTAAAAATTCTCTTATTTGGATACTAAAATGTGATTGTAATTTGAAGTGGACTATATTTATGGTTATTTCAAATAATCATGGTTAGATCAAAAACAAGATTAGAAAATCATTGAATAATCATAACTTGTCAAATAACCACCCACAATTACATATATATTTATGACATCTATCCAGAATTTTACATCTTCACCTGCCCTGCAGAATGACTTATTGAGTATAGTGATTTATGCCATTATGCAAAGTTTAGCCACTCATGACTGAGGTCATTTACATATAGAGATCTTATATGGGCTGTAGCAAAAACAGCCTGTTTAATTTCAAGGGTCAAAACGATTTTGGAAATTATAATGTACAATTTGGTAACAAAATAAGAAGTAGACTTCTGGGAATAAATACAATGCTACATAAGTGGAAAGTGTGGGTCCTATAGAGTCCATGATTGATTGTAGCCATTTTCCTAACTTCTATGATTTTAACGTCAACCTCTAACTTCTAATGACTTATGCTGTATATGTATTGTATTTGTGCATATATTGTGCATCATCAGTAACTCATTTATATTCTGTGTTAGACACTCTGAAGTTCTAAAATACTGACACTTTTCAGTATGTGCCCTACAAATATGTTGTTTAGATAGGTGTGACATGTTTAGTGAGACAAAATATGCAGGCATTGCCTGTACTAGGTTGGGCCTTCATTTGCACTTTAATGCCAGGATAGACTCCATCCATTTTTAGACACTGTATTGCAAGTTACTTGACTGCAAAAGAGATTTTTTTTTTTTCTGGCAGACAGAAATGTGTTGATCAAAATAACTCAGAATTCCTCTCCCTCAGCAAAGCCTGATTTAACTCTTGAGCAAAAGGAATGAAAATAAAGCAGATGCCTTTAGACCTTTAAGACCCTTGGAAATGCCCAGTGACACTTGCTTAACCCCACAGCTCGCATGGATGGATCTTGTCCACATCAATTTATGTAGGGATCTAATTTAAAGGGACACCAATTTAGAGATTAAAATCGCAATACAACGTCTCGTTGTGTCTGCTCAAAATTTCTATTGTAAGGAATTAGTTTTAATAAGGGAATTATGATTAATTCATTTATTGGAATAATATTATTCTCATGGCTTATTGAAAATAATATCACAGATATTTAGGTGTAGCTTTGAAGCACAATCTTTTAAAAACAGGGATGAGATTATTCATCAAAATATACCACAGTCAAATTATCTTTGAATAGAGAATAACTTTATTTCTATTCTAAACATAAAACTAATCTAACACATACAAAATGAAACAGGTTGGTGAATAGTGACAGATTTAACTCCATGAATTAACATCATGGAGTCTGTTGATAATGCCTTAAGAACAATTTATCCTTCTTTGAGTCTAAATCAATTTGCAGTCGGATTACCCAAAGTATTTAACTAATTCACCAGCACTTTGAGCAAAATTCTGGAGATGTACTTGCATGTTCCTTGTGTAGCATTTCCTCGTGTTGCTTTGTTCTTTGGCTCTTTGTCGAAAGTTCTTACATCAATGTTTTAGACTCGCGTATCCCATTGGGTGTGTGAACCATAGAGCAGAGAGTGAGAGGCTTTCTTGGGACTTTGGTGTTCCAAGTTTTCCTTGGACTCTACATGGCATGGAGGATCTGGAAGAAGCAAGAGATGCTTCCAAAAAGAGCGTTGCAGGAGATAAGTTCAGCAGAAGAGAAAGATCTAGAGAAGAGAGAGTTGGCCGCACCACAAAGGTGTCCTGAGCCAATCAGAAGTGACTTTCCGGAGTCACATGGTCGACTGGGCTGTCCTTTTCAAAAGTTGATTTATGATCTATTGTGGAGGATTCTTTCAAACTCCCACTCAAAAATAGTGCATGTTTAATCATGAACATTTATATCTTGAAAACTGTACAAGAGACATGATATTTGTTGTCATTCTATATGTAAACAAGCAATCCCTGGTTACAAATCATACTGGTTAATTCATTAGTTTTACAACATGGATAATACATTACACGTTATAAGAAACCTGATTGTCGGGGTATAATATTAGGTTGAACCTTGAAGTTACCATACAAGATTAAAGATTATAATCATCAATTTGTTAGTTAGAAGTGTTTACTAATCACTACACATATTTGAAAAGGTACATCGGCTATAATCATTCATTTTTCAGTTATACAAGTGATCGCAGGTCATAGAGTCATTTTCAGAATTATCTAGCAAGGCTAAGTATGGTTTATATTTTATAGGGTTAAATCACAAGTACTGGGTTCATGGATTCCCTTTTAGCTGCTGTTTGCCGTATACTAATCGCAATGTCTCATGATCTGATGAGTCTAAGTGTAGCAAATTTGTTTATATCGGAGGACAAAACAGAGTATGTTCTTAGTCTTTCTTGGGAATTGCAGGGAGTGTGTTCTCTGTATTTTATTGCTTGTGACCCCTGCACCCAGGGGCCTCCTTGCAGAAATGATCTTAATAGCAGTTTAGGCACCATGGATGAGTTTTGTGACTAATGGCTCAGTGGGGGATCTCTCTGATCTGTGGAATGTGTTGTTGTGTTCAGTTGATGGCTTTGTTCATGGATAATCCTACACATTCATGGACAAATCACACACACACAAACACACGTTGTCTTGTTTGATGTTTTATTGTCTTGTCTTGGTGACTTGTGTGGGTGTAGTTGGCCTTCCGGATTGGGAGCTGCGCTGGCCAAAGTGAGCGATCAAATGGCGGCCGGTTATGGCGGCATTGAAACATGCTGGTGCAGTGCAGCATGAGACCAATGAAACCAGCTGTGGTTAAAGGGAAAGGGGTTTCTAAAGGGACCAATGAGACCAATGAAACCAGCTGTGGTTAAAGGGAAAAGGTTTCTAAAGGGAAACAAAGGAAAATATATCTGCAAGAACAAGGGGTTTGCTAAAAGGTATATTGTTTATTGTTATGTTTGATGTTATTATTTGGTCTGATAATAAGGAAACGTGTATGTAAATAAGTATATGCAGTACTTATAGTGACTTACCTGATCAGTGGTATGCTGCTGAGGTAGAGGAGTCTGGGGCTATAAGAGGGGAGCCCAGACTCCGTTTCATTGCTTTTTGAGTAAGCCCATGAAGTGTGTAGTAGTATATTTGTATATATTTATACATTTTATTTTAATGATTTATCTTTTCATCGATACTTTTGTTTTGGTCTGCACTAGCTTTAAATATTACTTCATATTTGTATTCTCCTTATTACTGGTGCACTGTAAATACAATTCCATATTTCACCAAAAATACATTTGTGGGTCAATACATCTCCAAGTATCCAGTAGGTCCAAGTGGACTAATTTTTTGAACCAGTTTGGTGAGAAAGGTGTGTTCGCAAATGCCTACTGCATCACAGTTGGTGGCAACGGTGGGATGGCTACTCACAAAAAGGTGCCGAAGGAAGGAGAGGCGGCTTGTGCTCCCAAACAAAGGCTGTTGCTTTTGAGAACATGGCTTGGGACATTGTGGTAACTTTGGTGGAGGAGGGGCCTGAAGACCAGCCAAGGGCACAGAAGAAGTCCGGTACACCCCAGAACAGGCCAGTTACTTCAGCTACAACATCTGGTAAGGGGATGTTCAGCCTAATGTGTGATTTCCTGAGCATGCAGCAGCAGAGGGAGAAGAGATATCTGATGGAGCTCCGGGGTCTATGAGAGTCCATCCTACAGCCTGTACAGCCTGCAGCAACTTCGAGAGCCCTCAGATGAAACTCCCGACTCCAGCACCATCATGTAAAGCGCCTGCTGATGTCCTACCACCCGATGACTCATCTGTGACTCCAGGTCCTAGAAGTCAATTGTTGCCCTGATCCAAGACAACAATGCCAGTTCTACGGTAGGGGGACGACATCAAAAGTTATCTGTTTGAATCCAGGTTGTGCTGAGTGACTCAAGCCAGGTCTCCTAAGCAACCAAATTGGCCCGGAGAGAGTAGAGTCACATGGGGTAACCTCCTCGTGGTCGTGATTAGTGGTTCTCACTCTCAATGGGGAGCGTGGATGGCAGAGAGCAGCATGATCCTCCACATGCTGGGTGTCTCCTCGGTGTCATGCACAATGAGCCACGTGATAAGATGTGCGGATTGACTGTCTCAGAAGTGGAGGCGACTGAGACTTGTCCTCTGCCACCCGGAATGAGGTATGTAACCGCGCCAGCACGAGGATCTACTAAGTAGTGGGAATTGGGCATTCCAAATTGGGGAGAAAAGGGGATAAAAAAAAAAAAAAACATCTCATCGGAGACCTACCGTCAGTGGTTCTGAGTGGCTTCGGCACCAGAGGGAGAGACGCCTAAAGAAACGTACCATCATCTGTGGAACCTCTAACAATGCTGGGTGAAACTGGAACAGCACTCCATGGAGGAGATCAGTGAGCTAATCATCATGGAGCTGTTCCTTTGTGTGCTTCCCTGTGACAGTCTTGGGTGAGGGAACACGAGCCGAGGACAGGACTGGTGGCAGCAAAGTTGGCACAGCAGTACATGAATGCTCATCGGGCAATTCCATTGCTCTTAACCACCATGAGGTAAAACATGCTACCCTCAGCCTAACTTTGGGGGTGGGACTTATCTGGAACACACAGAAGATACTGAATGTGCACAAAGACCAAATTTTACAGCTGACAAAAAGCTAGTGTGGTTTTTCTGTTAGCTACCTTGGCACAAGGCTTCAGTGTGTCCAGTAAGGAAGGCCAAGCTGACAGGTTACTGCTATGTCCCCAGAGATGAGGACAATGTTAATGACTCTATTGGGGAGAATCAGTCTAATAATGTTATGATGGACAATTTGTTGATGGAATTTCTGTTAAGACTTTGCTGGACACTGATAGCACACTGTCTCTGATAAAGCCAAGTTTTGTCACAAATGTCAACTATGGCAATACAACTGCTGTGCAATGTGTTTATGAGGTAGTTGTGTGTGTGCAGGACCAGCTGTACCTGTTAAAGGTTGTGTAGTTTATAACTTTCCCACTGACATGATCTTAGGAAGATACTTCCCTGTGTTATTTGATCTAGTAAAGGCTAACACTGACTGTGACAACATCTCCACAAATACAAATGTTGTTATGTGATTCCCTCCTGTAACATGGTCTCAAGCCAAGGTGGATCTACAGCAGCTGACAGACTTTGATGATAGCCTGTTGCAGGGCAGGACCAAAGGCCCTAGAAAAACACACCAACAGTGGTGGATGGTGAGGTATCTGGGAGCTCCAGTCCCCAAAATTTCTATGGAGGGTTTGGAGGTCAGTAGCTGGATGAATCCAGAAGACATTGGTAGACTTCAAAAAGTGGATGAGACCTTTGTTTGTGAAAGCAGAGAGTAAAAGTATGGCTAATTTATGCAAACTGGTAACGTTACTCGCTTAATTGTTCCAATGTCTTGTTGTCCAATAATTTTGCACCTTGCAGACACAGTCCCATGGGCTGGTCACATGGCACAACAGAAAATGTTCTTATGCTCACACTTTTATTGGCCAAGCATGTACACTGACATCCAGACATACTGCAACCACCTGACAAAAGAACAGTGCTGTGCATCAGCGAGGCAGAGAACCAATACATCCACTGCCCGTCATCTCTACCCCTTTTTGCCACATCGCCGCATGGACATCGTGGGGCCACTGAACAAGAGCAGCAACGGACATCAATATATTCTGGTCATTATGCAACACTCTTAAGCCTTCTCACTTCGCACTATCACCATGCCCAAGATCGTCCATGATGTTTGTTCTGTTCACCTACAGAGAAGTTCCCACAGCATTTTCTCCCCCATTGATTTACAGTATGGCTGGCATGTCCAAGGACCACTGAACCTGCTGTGGAAGGGATGGTAGGCCCCTAAAACCTGTGCAGAGGAGAAAGGCATCATCCAGTTTGTCCTGGAGATGAGGGACAGGCTCGAGCACTACTTAGACCAGGTGAGGGAGAACCTGCAACAAGCACAGCAAGAATAGAAAAGGTGGTATGACCAGCATGCAAGGCTTCGTCAATTCCAGCCAGGGCAGAAATTTGTTTATATATCTGTATATATTTATATATTTTCTTTTATTTTATTGATTAATATTTTCTTTGATACTTTGGTTTTGGTCTGCACTAGCTGCTTGCATTTTAACAGAGATGGAACCTCATACTAGTTATGTGACTGATTTGGCACACTCTGCATAGACAGTGACTCTGTGTTTAGCCATAATAGGGAAACCTATGATGTCTTAAAATGCTGTCTCTATAGGCAGATCAAAAGGTTTTGGAACAGAACTACAGATTCAGAGTGGCATATAAAGGCTATTTTAGTCAATGTACAATCGGACAGAATGGATCAGATTTGTCCCCAAAGCATGCTTTGTTGTCTGATATCAAGCACACAGGGGCTTTCATTTACATACATTAAATGTGATGTGTGTGGTTTTTAATTGGTGGAAAGACATACATTGTTGTCTTTCTGCATTATGGATTTTTAATGCACATGGCTCTAAATAATGCCATCCCATGACGCTCTGCACATCCCATACTGCATGCGCTTACTCTGTATTTATTGTTAATGCGTTTTAAAAAGAGCCTCTCCCTCTCTCTTTTAGACACTGCCTCAAATATTGATTTTATGTTTTTAGAATGCATGAAAGTGAGTGGATGTCAAACAAGAGCAGGCTTTGTGAATATTGACGGGCATGATTTTTATTCTGACCTTGCAGCTTTTCTGTTGGCACTGTGTCTGTCAGTAGTTTGGCTGTCATGTGGATAAGTCTGTCTGTATTTCTCTTTACTGCATCTCTGTTCGCTTACTTTAACTAAGTGATGGGTGTAATAAATTTGAGTCCTTGTAGTCAGAGTCATTAATTTTTACATCTGATGCCTAAATAATATGAAAAATGTTACTGCTTTAAATCAGTGGCTCATTATACTGTCCTCAGCACAATCTAAATCAGGGATTTCAGTTGAACCCTTGAAAGTTATTTGCTTGAAATGCCCCTGATATTTCAAATAATGTTTCTAATTTCATTTTGTTCAAAATAACTGTAAGTGTAATCAGGAGACGGGAACAGTGAGACACTCTTTATGTTCTGCCTCAAGTTCAAAAACTTTAGCTTCACAGCTTCACTACAACAGACGCTGCACTCTAGTCTGGCTCTCTCTCACCCTCTAGCAGTGGCATGGCCATTTATATGCCGCTCCCTGTCACGATTCACTGTTGTCTGCCCTGTGTTTTACCTCTGTCATCTGTTCCCCATGGACTACACTTCCCATCATCCCCTGCTCTCATCACTGCCAGCTGTCTCTTATTGTTCCTCACCAGTGTTTAATGTTCTCATTAGTCTTTGTGTATTTAATGCCCTGATTTCTCTTCAGTATTGACCTACCATGTTCTGCCCGTGCCCTTCGTGGATGTTTTCACCTGTTTATGTTTTGTTTCCCATCGTGGATGTTTTATTTTGCCCCTGTGTTTACCAATCGTTTGTTTTTGTTTATTCATTAAAATCCTTCGCTGCATCTAGATCCAGCTCTCTTGACTTTTTCCCTGCATTACGCTCCCCCATGCTCACTGGAATTAGAGACAGGTGTTAGACATAATTTAGCTCAGGTGCAGGTATCCTAAAATCATGAACAATATGTTTAATGACTTCAGGAAGTATTTAGACACTTAAGTCACACTTAAACAATTATGCATTTCATTGTTTTATATAGCACTGTATTTAAACTAGATGACTTTTATTTTTAAAGAAAGATACAATAACCCTTTTTTCAAGCTGAACAATAAAATAAAAAAAATGTTATGTTTTAAAATATAAAACAATAAATATAGTGTTCAAAATTAGGACAAAAAAGGAGCACTTAGCACACAAACTTAGTGGAACATGCCCATAGGTAATGTCATGAGCATTGTGGCTACTCTGCAGTGTAAACTTGAGTGTAACTGACAAATAACCACTAAAAATTACTTTTGGACCAATAATGGCTCAGAAAAGTAAAGTCTAGCATCATTTGCACATGCCACTTTTTTTGTGGATGTTTTGTTATGTATGCAATGATATTCACACAATATATGTATGACTTGAGTGTCCAAATATTTCTTAGTAAGGTGAGAATAAAGTGTTATATTTTATTAAACATATTATATTTAAAATAATGCATTTTATGTAATTGAATTTCATGATCACACAAATCCCCCTCAGTTCTACCACTAACCTCCAATTTGGAAAGCCTAAGTCTAAACTCATAGAATGGGGCTAATGGGATCATGCATTGGGCTGACCTAGTCATGATGAAGCTGATGTTTTGAAAGTACTGGACACAATGGACTCATGAGTTTCAGCTGATCTGGGGACAGTGTAGTCATGCATTTAAGCAGTATTTGGGTCAGTGAGTCATACATTTAGGCTGTATTGGGGTCAGTGGAGACATGCTTTTAGAATCTACAGAGTGTTAGTGATTTAGGCTGTACTGAAGGCAGTTGACTCATGCGTTTAACTCCACTGACCCATCAAAGCCTACTGATTTACCCATCAACTAGCCTAGTGCAATTGAGATTACATTGCACAGCCTCTCTTTAGGACAGAGAGCAGCTTTAGATCAGCAACCGATGCAAACCAAAGCTCACTGCTCTTACCCTAATCCTGAGCAGAGTCAGTAGAGAAAACACAGTCTTTACACTCAGCCCAGGTTTAATCTGATTAAAACCAGCACAGTTACGTAATCAAATCAAATCAAATCAAAATCAAATCACTTTATTGTCACACTACTGTGTACACGAGTGCAACAGTAGGTGAAATTCTTGTGTGCAGTTCCGAGTAACATAGCAGTCATGACAGTGACGAGACATAAACCACTTTACAATAAACAACATATTTACACAAAACAATTTACATAACAAATGTACACATACTTACACAACAATTTACATAACAAATGTACACAATACACACAATGTAGAATACACATACACTAGATACGGGTATAAATATATATAAACACTAACTAATATCAGCATAGTCATTATGTCTTCATTTAGATAAGCCTGAGAGAAGTAGTTTTGTATTAATGGTGTTTTGGATGTCTGTACAGATCATATGTACAGCTAGACTGCAATGGTTTTGTGTGGTGTTAAAGGAATATTCCAGGTTCAATATAAAATAAACTCAATTTACAGCATTTATGGTATATTGCTGATTAACACAAAATATTTGGACTCATCCCTTCTTTTCTTTAAAAAAAAGAGGTTACCTTGAGGCACTTAATAATAATTGAAGTGAATAGGGTAAATTCTTGGAGGGTTTAAAGGCAGAAAAGTTTTTACATTTAAAAAATCTCTTACATTAAATATTCAACTAAATCTCACATTATTTGAGCTGTCAGGTTGTTTAAATTGTCGTGTTCATACTTGTTTATGGGTTTTAGCATCTTGGCAACAGAGTTGTAAATTGGATTTAAATTTACACAGAAAAGGTTTGTAAACGATGTTATCATACTAAAACTACTGACAACGACGTGCCTATGCTTTATGAAATGTTTATGGCTCTGCGATTAAGTAATGTGTGGAAGTTCAGCACTTGTTGCACAATGCTCCAAAGTCCAATGAAGATGAATGAGAAACCAATGAGCACAAGTTTACAATATATCACAGCTTTGAATCACTATTCACTACTCATAAAAAATTGCAATATTATTGTACCGCAACCCAGATATCAATATGCTTAATGTTGTATTGCCAAGTACCTGCTGATTCCCACTCCTATTATGAGGTCATTTTATTGTGTGCATTTTTTTCCCAACTTTAAATATATCAGTATTTCTATTAAGATGCCAAAATTGATAACTAATTGCAAAAAAAAAAAAAAAAAAACACTTGCAAGAATACATGCATGTGTTGTTGGATGGGTTTGCAATGTCAAAATATGAAAATATGTCTGCTTAAGCAGAAAGAGTAGTGGTAGCCAAAGCTGGATCTGTCATGTTTACACAAAAACAGGTTTCTAATTTCATCCTGCCTTTGTGTTGGCTGGATGTTGGCATTATATAGATGCCAGCTGCGGGGGATTGCCATTCCATCAGATGCTTCTGCCTGTTGTTTCGTGCGATAAATATGTATTAATTTTTTCTTTATTTTTGTCTTTTCTCTGGATCTATTGGTCAGCTCTCTCTCTCTCAGCTGGCTGCGACTTCACGCAACCTGACCATGAGCCACACGGTGGGGTCTCCATGGCAACAACAGCTTCCCTCTCTGCTCTCTCCCTCCCTGATGGCATCGGCCCACCAGCTGTCACATGTCATAAGTTTTCCGCCCACACAAATATATATGTTCCCCTTTTCTTTAAAAAAAAAAAAAAGACTGAGATACATTAATGCAAAATAATTAAACACCTACACTCTCTCAAGATGTAATGTGGCATACACATTAAAGGGAAAATTGCACACATACCAATTGCTGTATATACTTATGCACATCTACAAAATCCTTTGGACTAAACATGCACATATGTTTTCAGCTGTAAACAGACACAGTATACGCAAGAAAAGAAAACCTGTTGAGAGCAGTAGGAATCTCATATTAAAGTGGAACATTCTGTTTATTAAAAAGTTTCTTACAATTGTGTAGTTACATATTAGTTACATATTAGATCCAACTAAACTCTCTTCAGTTTTACAAATTAAAACTTTACTGTAGGCTACAGTCAAATATACAGCAGTACATCTGCCCTTCTAAGAGCCCCATTAACAAGTCTCATTCATTTGACCAAGTTAACTGTGGCTTCATGATAATTCGGTGCTTATGTTAAGATCCACTGCACATACTGGTTTTTTATTTTCTTCGATGCACTCATTGCAAAACAGTGGAGCAGTAGATCAGAACTGAAGCTTAAAAGCCAACTAGGATGAGTAACTTTGCTCTGCTAAAGTGGCAAATCCTGTAAATGAGTTTATTTGTGATAACTCTTCAGCTCCACATCTAATGAGGGTCCTCTGTGTATATCTGTCAAGGCTCTTTGTCCACAGCTCCCAGAATCTGCTGTGGTTCACTTGAACTTTGTAATACTTTCATTTGATTCTATGCTAAACAGTATGATTTTACTTTGTACTTTTACTGTACTTTCTACGTTGGAATATACTCACTTAGCATGCTATTAGGAACACTATGGTCTTCATATAGGTCCTAATGTGGTCTTCTGCTATTGTAGCCCATCCGCCTCAAGGTTCGACATGTTGTGCATTCTGAGATGCTATTCAGCTTACTAAAATTGTACAGAGTGGTTGTCTGAATTACCGTAGCCTTTCTGTCAGTTCGAACCAGTCTGGACATTGTCCATTGACCTCTCTCATCAACATGGGGTTTTAGTCCTTAGAAATGGCGCTCACTGGATGATTTTTGTTTTTGCCACCATTCTGAATAATCTCTAGATACTGTTTTGTGTGAAAGTCACAGGAGATCAGCAGTTAAATAAATACTCAAACTAGCCTGTCTGGCACCAACAATCATGCAACGGTTGAATTCACTGAGATAAAAATTTTTCCTCATTCTGATGGATGATGTGAACAGTAACTGAAGCTCCTGACCCGTGTCAGCTTGATATTATGCACTGCACTGCTGCCACATGATTGGCTGATTAGATAATCACATGAACATGTAGATGTACAGGTGTTCCTAATAAAGTGCTCAGTGAGTGTAAGTAAATATTAGTGGTTTGCTGTGTACAGAAACACAGTGTGATGAGATACAGCCAGTTTAGAGTGGAAACATTTCACAATTTTGGTCTTAAACTATGCACCAGGATATTCACAGATATTATGTTAATAGCCTGTGTGTGGGTCTGTATGTTTATACAGATGCCAGTAGTCACGCAGTGAATTTGACTATGATGAAACTGTGTAAATGAACATACAAAGTGCTTAGTTTCTGCCCCCACAGTTGTTTGAGGCTGTGTGTGCCACACATGGGCTCTTCTGTCACAGATTAAGGAGGAAGCTTCTGCTGTGCTCAAGTTCTATGATACACGTATAAGTCCTGGCTGATTTTACTTCATTTATGATGTTAAATGATTCCTTGTGTATTTTTTACATACGTCTTTTTTACTTTTTCTTTATATGAATCTGCCATTTTTTCTCCAGTAAGAGATTCCAAATCTTGTATTTATCTTTTATTTAGCTCTTTTTGATTTTTGTTGATTTAGAAATATCAGTTTGTTTTTGAGAAAGAGTTGCTGAGCACCCTGAGATGTTCCGTTTTTATGTCACAAAAGCAGAAAGTTGGAATTCACTTGCAATTTGCCTGATATGCTGCTATTGTGGTACCTGGTACTTTTTACAGTCTATTTACAGTCTAAATGGTGTACTGTATGGTTTTGTGTACTGGATGTGTGTGTTTGGGTTTGATTTTGTGTGCACGTTTAGGCCTATATTTATTTATTGAGCAGACAATTTTATCCAAAGTTTCTTATAAATGATGAATGCTACAACACAAGCAATTCATCACAAAGGGACAGCAACATTAGAAGTGCTGCAATACAGTGTTCTAAAAAGTGCCAGAAATGTATTAGCTAGTAAAGAAATGTAAATGTTAAATATTGCAGAGCAACACTAAAATGTAGAATGCAGACATTTCATAATTTTTTTCTTTGCTTGTTTCCTTTCTTTCTTTCTTTCTTTCTTTCTTTCTTTCTTTCTAATTTGAAGTAAGCCTACTGACTAGTGGCATAAAATCTGATTCACTTTTCAGTTTATCTGACATTATCGATACCACAGTAATAGACTATTTTGGAAAAGCTCATAAAGCAGCTTATTACCTTGTCAACACAAGCTTTGTTTCCAGGCAAACTGATAAAAATCTGTTTATCCTGACTCCCAAAATTTGCATAAATTATAGATTGCCAGATCAAGAAAGTGCTTGCCATTTTTGTACGCAATATAGTACATCAGTCATCACTGCAGTCTGTAGGTGTTCTGTCTAAGAGAATATGTAAGAAGTATAAAAAGTGCCGTAGTTAGGATTTTATAGAGTGTTTGTTGTGTCATTTCATAAAGAACTTGAAAGATTTGAATATTTGGATATTTTATTAGCTTGATAGCACTTGATTAAAGTGAATTCACCCCACAACACTCATGTTGTTTGTATAGTCATTAGGTGTGTCATTTTATGAGGAGTATTTCAATACAGAATTTTCCTATTTTATCTATAAACTGTTGACCTCCCACTTTCCTGTCATTTTTACTTGTCATAACCTTCACACACCTGGATGTCCTTTGCACATTCACTCAGAGGTTCTTTTAAATTTGCTGAGGGAATATTCTCTGTTTCAGTAACTGAATCTCACAGAGAGAGAGAGAGACAATCCAATGCAATCCTTCATAAAGCCTCTGTGGTTCTGTTCCCCCAAAATGCCCAAAGTGACTTCTAATTTGATCTGTTTTTCTCTCTTTCTGTTCATGTGTGTGTGTATGTTTAAAATGAATCAGGAGCGTCCCAGCACTGGTGTCATAGCACACCTGGAGTTGAGTGTTAAGGAGAGAGAGGAAGAGAGAAGTGAGGAAGTGTTTGGGATGCAGGAGTTGACCTTCACCCCAGTGCACACTACTGCCATCACCCTTGGAACACACGCTGCAGGGTGAGAACTACACACCATAGAGATGCATACTCACAAATGCCACAGGGTGAAAATAATACTATTTTGAAAGGGCCATATTCCACACTTTTGTAGCATCTTTTTTTCCTGAAAACAACTCATGTTAGTAGTCCAGGTTTCTTTCAACAAAAACAGTCATGATTACATTTTATGTGTACTTTTAAGACTTATGTAAATGCTGGTTTACTGAGGTTAGTCAATCATAACTTAGATCAATGTAGTTATTCGGGGTAAAGGCCATTTAAAGTTTCTTAAAGTGGAGAATTTTCTTATTCAGATATGTTTATTGTTAGATAATCATCTGCTGGTTCTGACAGAATTCTCCATTAATTTAAAGTCGGTCGACTGGTCAATATTTAGAGACCCAGAAAACATAGAACCAATGTGTATAGAATGTCTTTTTTAATTTAAAATAGGAACTCTAATTTCAGTTAGTTGTTATATCTGATTAAGACCTATGACATTATAATTGAAGTCTGAAAACTAAACCAGGTTAATCCAATTGGTATGAATTTTAAATGATGGTGATATTTTATTTTCAATTTTTTCATATCAGGGACCATAATTTGGTCAGATTTGTTTGATCAATTTTCTGAAGCGCTCACACTATCTCAAGTTATTTTAATGTTTCCCTGGGATACAGTATTACAGTAGAACATTTTCAAAATACTGTACATCTCACGTCGCTTGTCAGCATAGACTGTTTGTAATGAGCCTAGACCCCCTGGTCTATTGTCATTATGAGAAACCAGTGATTGCAGGTGTGGTTTAATAACACATACAAATTGAGCTAAATAAAAAACACTTAATTGGCAAAAACAATGCAGGTGTACTTATCAAATCAAAGTAACACTGAAGAATAGATGATAGTTCTATCTTTAATATTCTATCGCTATTTGCCCTTCCTTATCTTTTTCTATCTCTCTCTCTCTCTCTCTCTCTCTCTCTCTCTCTCTCTGTCTCTCTCTCTCTCTCTCTCTCTCTCTCTCTCTCTCTCTCTCTCTGTCTTTCATTAATTCTTACTCTATTTTCCTATGTGGATCCTGGGAAAGAAAATATTGGGCAGATGAGTGTGAATATAATAAGCAAGGATTGTAAATGTTTAATTCACCAGAAAATGATCATGATCCATAGTATTAGATAACTTTTTGTCTGTGGCAATTAAAAGCCTCTGATTTAAGTGTAGGCCTAATTGCCATTTCTCCTAATTATGCATAAGTCACAGGATGAACACATGGAAGACCTGCAGTTGTAATGCTCAAATATGTTTTCACCGTTTTATACCAGTTCTGAACTGGTTTCACTTTAGATTTTACTTTGGAGATCAAGTAGAGTCCCAACATACCAAAATCGTTTCTTATACAGTAGTAACAGAAATGTCCTTAAAATCAAACAGGAAATTGATTATTATTACCATGAACTACATGGACCCAACAAAATGCTAAATTTTGAACAGGATAAAGGCAAAATAGTACAATAATTGAACAATTTGTAGTGTTTTACCAACCAAACACATGGCCCAGAGTTGTATTAGTATTAGTCATATTTCCAAATGACAAATACATTTGCGCCAACTTTACTCTAAAGTTTGATTGGATGCATGGCACATGACCTCAAAAACTAAAGTATTGGGAAACTTTTCCTTTAAAAGTTGATATGTTTTTTTTGCTTTCCTGACTATGCAAGATTATATGGTTGGTTGCTGCGACCCTGTCAAAACCCACCAGTTGAAAAAGCTCTTAGGACTTTGTGGCATGGTGGAGGGCGGGGCCGGGTCATGACTCAACACGCCCGGTCCCGTATTAGGCTAATTAAGCCTCCAAGAGTGTTAAAGGCCGATTGCGGACGATGTGCGGGAGAGAGAGAGATCGTTCACGGACATGTCCGTTGTCTTATGTGTTTGTCTTTTGAGTTTTACATTAAACCTTTAGTTGTATGTCAAGCCGGTTTCTCGCCTCTTCCTTGCCTGTGAAAATGAACTGTTTTACATTGGTGCCGAAACCCGGGAAGGAGGAGGGATACGCCGTAGCGGAGTTCTCAACACTGCCAAGCGGAGCAGACGCGGCCATCTGCCGGGGGACGGAGGAGCCCAGCCGCCTGGACGCGGAGGGACGGCTGCAGACCGCGAGGGGAGGAGGGGCTCCTGGCCGACCGCCTGGAGCGGTTAGGGCCGCTGCCAGGGGCGGGGGAGTCCCCTACTAGCCGCTGGAACGTGGTGGGGTTGGAGACCGCCGACCACGTGCGGGGGGAGGGCTCGCCGCCGACCGCCTGGAGCGGGAGAAGCGCTGCCAGGAGCGGGGGGGAGGCCCCTTCGGCTCCCCGGGAACGCGGCGGGGCGTTCCGTCCACCAGGGGCTGAGGACTGCCTCCGATCCGCCCGGAGAGGCGCGGCTGTCGTCCTGTAGAGGGTGGAGAAGTGGCTGAGGAACGAGCTACGGCGTATCAGAGAACCGGCGAGTAAGTTTTTTATTTTATCTCTCTCTCCTCTCTCTCTCACTGCCGCTCTGCGTTGGCCTTTTCCCTCTTTTTTAAATTATGGTGTTTGTGGGAGGGGAGGTACTGCCCAGTACAGGAAGGACCACCCCCCCCCCATTTTTAATTATTGTTGTTTCCCTCCCCTTGCCCCCTCCCTCGTCCAGGTAGCCGGCAGACCGCGCGGAAGGCGCCCAGGGGATGTACGTCAGGCCGGGGGTCCCCAGCCTGAAAGAATGGGGGAGGAATGTGGCATGGTCGAGGGCGGGGCCGGGTTGTGACTCAACACGCCCGGTCCCGTATTAGGCTAATTAAGCCTCCAAGAGGGTTAAAGGCTGATTGCGGATGACGTGCGGGAGAGAGAGATCGTTCACGGACATGTCCGTTGTCTGATGTGTTTGTCTTTTGAGTTTTACATTAAACCTTTAGTTGTATGTCAAGCCGGTTTCTCGCCTCTTCCTTGCCCGTGAAAATGAACTGTTTTACAGACTTAAAAAATATGACTACTTATTGAGCTTAAATAAATGTTCAAATGTTTTTACTGTGGTGTTTGCTCATGGTCTTTATAGGAAATATATATATTTTTAAATGTACTAACATGATTTTATTTTGTTTCCCTAAATTAAGGATTTTGAACTTTGAGAGACAAATGAATTCAGCCTCACGAGTCAAGGATCACTGTCTTACAAATGGGGGATATCTGTGACATCTGTGACATTTCTCATACCCACATAGAGATGATTTAATTTCTTTCTTTGGTTTCCTTGACTAGTAGATAGAGATCAGCTGGGGTGACATTTAGTTGTCAGAGATGTACAGGCACTTGGCAGATTGTAGACCTGGACTGGAAAATAAACTGCATTTATATGAAAACTGTTTTAAATTGTACATAGTGTAGACCTATCTCTTATCGTGCAGCACCAACCACACAGCATATACACCACCCACATTTATGTTATTTGCTTTTTTTGGTTTCCATATGTAATTTTCTTTCTGTGTCTAAAGGGGCACATTTGAAATGCTTTTATCCTGTGACAATGCAATTCTTTCAGAGAAGAGGCCATTCCTGAGGTCTATTAGAAACTGGCCAATGATGTTGGTCTCATAAAGCCTTCATGTATGAGATCCCATTTAAGATATCACAGCAGCACATTACAGCACTTACAACCAGATAACTCGAGATGATTTCAAAATAGCTCTTATATTTGATATGAAGTAAATACAAGCCATGTTGTGGTTAAATTGGGTTTTAGAGTGAAGCACCTGGAATATTATGTGGAGATTATGGATTGCTTCATAAAAGCATCCCATAATGCACAGGAGGCTGTCACATCTGTTTACTGATCTGTATCCTGCATTGTTTTGATAGAACTTGGCAGCTCATATGCTCCAGGTGTGTGTACAAGTACAGTGTTGTAACTAAGTATCTACAGTATGAAGCGCAGAGAGCTGAATGAGGCTCAGTGTGATTCACTGGTACAGATGTTTGGTGTGGAAATGTTGTGTTAATTAAGTATACTAAGCTATTTACAGGGTACTTACTACCCCAATTCTGAAAATGTTGGGACAATATGAAAAAAATGCTAATAAAAACCAAAAGGAGTGATTTTTAAATTATATTCACCCTTTGCTATATTGGAAGCACTACAACTACACATTATATAATGTTTTACATAGTTTATTATGTACAGTAACTTCAAATAAGATGATTGCAACATGCTCCAAAAAAGTTCCAAGTTGAAACGTGCAATTTAAGACTAATAATAATTTAACGAGTTGAAGTAACAAGGCGATGTGAAACAGGAGACGTTAAACAGGCGAGGCAATCATGTCATAGTATACAGGTGCTGGTCATATAATTAGAATATCATCAAAAAGTTGATTTATTTCAGTAATTCCATTCAAAAAGTGAAACTTGGATATTATATTCATTCATTACACACAGACTGATATATTTCAAATGTTTATTTCATTTAATTGTGATGATTAAAACTGACAACTAATGAAAATCCCAACTTCAGTATCTCTGAAAATTTGAATATTACTTAAGACCAATACAAAAAAAAGGATTTTTAGAAATGTTGGCCAACTGAAAAGTATGAACATGAAAAGTATGAGCATGTACAGCACTCAATACTTAGTTGGGGCTCCTTTTGCCTAAATTACTGCTGCAATGCGGCGTGGCATGGAGTCGATCAGTCTGTGGCACTGCTCAGGTGTTATGAGAGCCCAGGTTGCTCTGATAGTGGCCTTCAGCTCTTCTGCATTGTTGGGTCTGGTGTATCGCATCTTCCTCTTCACAATACCCCATAGATTTTCTATAGGGTTAAGGTCAGGCAAGTTTGCTGGCCAATTAAGAACAGGGATACCATGGTCCTTAAACCAGGTACTGGTAGCTTTGGCACTGTGTGCAGGTGCCAAGTCCTGTTGGAAAATGAAATCTGCATCTCTATAAAATTGGTCAGCAGCAGGAAGCATGAAGTGCTCTAAAACTTCCTGGTAGACGGCTGCGTTGACCTTGGGCCTCAGAAAACACAGTGGACCAACACCAGCAGATGACATGGCACCCCAAACCATCACTGACTGTGGAAACTTTACACTGGACTTCAAGCAACGTGGATTCTGTGCCTCTCCTCTCTTCCTCCAGACTCTGGGACCTTGATTTCCAAAGGAAATGCAAAATTTACTTTCATCAGAGAACATAACTTTGGACCACTCAGCAGCAGTCCAGTCCTTTTTGTCTTTAGCCCAGGCGAGATGCTTCTGACGGTTTGTCTTGTTCAAGAGTGGCTTGACACAAGGAATGCGACAGCTGAAACCCATGTCTTGCATACGTCTGTGCATGGTGGTTCTTGAAGCACTGACTCCAGCTGCAGTCCACTCTTTGTGAATCTCCCCCACATTTTTGAATGGGTTTTGTTTCACAATCCTCTCCAGGGTGCGGTTATCCCTATTGCTTGTACACTTTTTTTCTACCACATCTTTTTCTTCCCTTCACCTCTCTATTAATGTGCTTGGACACAGAGCTCTGTGAACAGCCAGCCTCTTTAGCAATGACCTTTTGTGTCTTGCCCTCCTTGTGCAAGATGTCAATGGTCGTCTTTTGGACAGCTGTCAAGTCAGCAGTCTTCCCCATGATTGTGTAGCCTACAGAACTAGACTGAGAGACCATTAAAGTTCTTTGCAGGTGTTTTGAGTTAATTAGCTGATTAGAGTGTGGCACTTGGTGTCTTCAATATTGAACCTTTTCACAATATTCTAATTTTCTGAGATACTGATTTTGGGGTTTTCATTAGTTGTCAGTTATAATCATCAAAATTAAAAGGAATGAACACTTGAAATATATCAGTCTGTGTGGAATGAATGTATACATTATGCAAGTTTCACAATTTGAATGGAATTACTGAAATAAATCCACTTTTTGATGATATTCTAATTATATGACCAGCACCTGTATACAGTAGGGAGCCTCCTTAAACAGCCTAGAGCTTCAAGAGCAAGGATCATTCGAGACTTGACAATTTGCCAACAGATGCTTGAGCAAATAAGCCAGCACTTTGAGAACAATGTTCCTCAAAGACAAATTGGAAAGATTTTGGACATTTTACAGTGCCTAATATAGTATAGGTCTGGTCAAATCTCGGTGTGTAAAGGGCAAGATGAAAACCAATTCTGAATGCACGTGATCTCTGATCCCTCAGACGTCACTATCTTAAAAAACATAATTCATCTATAATGGATAACATGGGCTTGGGATTGCTTTAGTAACCTTTGTTAGTCAACACCATTCGCCGCTACATCCACAGATGCAAGTTAAGACTTTACTATGCCAATGAGAAGCCCTACATCTACACTGTCCAGAAGCGCTTCCGACTTCTCTGGGCTCGGTCTCAACTTAGATGGAAAGTAGAACAGTGGAACTGTGTTTTTTGGTTGGACAAGTCCACATTGCTAATAGTTTTTGAAAAACACAGCCATCGTGTTCTCGGGGCCAAAGCGGAAAAGGACCACCCAAGATGTTATCAGCATGTCTCTAATTTAGAATGTGTGGCTCATTATGAAGCGCATTATTACAACAAAGACCCCGTTCAATTGTGCAGCTGAAGACCTGCATAATGGATGAATAGGGTAAAATTTTATTTTTTAAACTTAACAAACTAGTGTCCTAAGTGCCCAAATGCTTACTAAGTGTTATTAGACGAAATGGCGATGTTTTATTGTGGCAAACCCTCAACTGTCCCAACAGGTGAAGTTAAACAGACTGTAGCCGATACAAAAATATCTGATAAGATATGACACTTGTTAGTGAGTGGGCATAATGTGGCCTGATCCTAGGGTGCTGGAACTCGGAAACAACATGCCAATCTGGAATAATTAATCCATTGTTCATACCCTACCTGCAATCAAACCTACAACCTTCTAGTTGCCATCACAGCTCCTTCCTACTCTCTTTACTCCTGTTATGATTTAATGCATATCATATTTTGATTGAGTCTACCTATTGTTAACTGTATTGGTGTGATTTCTATGTCTAATCTCCTTTAGGCCGACTTCTCACAAATCACTGGCCAAGCTGGTTTTCATCAAATCTTGGACCACCAGGACAGGGTGGCTGAGGTTCATGATCCTTCTGAGCCTGTGAACTTTGACCCCCAGAGAGAAGAGGCAGATTTCAGACCAACACTTTTATACTGCAGTTTCTGGCTTTTACCAGGTAAGTTTGAGTGTGGTTTTATATGTGTGTTTTGCATCTTAAAACTGCTTCTCTGGCCATTCCAGTGACCCTGTTTAATGTTTTCAATATATTTCTTTGTTCTTTTGTATTCTTCTCCAAGGATATTTCTTCACGCACGGACGTGTCTGTGCGTGCGTGCGTGTCCTTTTGTTTAAGTTTTTCATTAAAATATTATGTATATTGTCAAGCCGGTTCTCGCCTCCTCCTTGCCCATCTAAATCCTTTACACCTGTATTTTAGTCCTGTTCTAAATGGGATGTTTTAATGTCTGTAGCTTTAAATGCATAGGAGCTGCTGCTCCCCACACCCCTTTCTGGAAGTGGGCTGTTCCTTTTGTGTCATGGATACCCCTGGTTACAACAATGCAGGAGAACTTAAATAGTTAAAAAATTATAAATAACATGGGGAATACACTAAGTCAATCATCTTACTGTTTTGTGCATAACAAAGGCTGAGTTATGAAATAAGAAAAACAGCTATAGATGTTGAAATATGTAGTATTTATAGTATCGTTTCATAATAGTTTTTGAAATAATGATCGGTTTTATTACACAGAAAATCTTCATTGCATGAGCACTCATGCGGGACTGTGGAGGACGCCAATCAGTAACTGAAACGGAACTACAGCTTCATTGTTATGGAATAAGGTAGTTTGAGACTAGTTCCTACAGTACACAAAGCACATTGTTTTCACAACAAGTGTTTTTCACGCAACGTGCAAAATCAGAAAGCCAAACTGCAAAACTGTTCAACTTGAAAATGTATAGTTTAGTCATGGAGAGTTAGTATCGATCCATCCTTGATCCTTAGCTTTGAAGCAAATCCTGCCTTGTGTTGACCATTGTTGATGAAGCAGTTCGAGTTAGCAAAAGCGGCTCTAGTGTGGAGATAAAAATGGCGGACTGTGCGCTGCTCGCTGAGGTTTTAATGAGGGCGGATCTAAGCTACTCGGGCAAATCTCTTCACAAGCTGTGGACAGTGCCTTTCTCCTTTTGACATCATAAAGCCTTCATGTATGAGATCCCGTTTAAGATATCACAGCAGCACATTACAGCACTTACAACCAGATAACTCAAGATGATTTCAAAATAGCTCTTATATTTGATATGAAGTAAATACAAGCCATGTTGTGGTTAAATTGGGCATATTTTGTGGTTGGTTACACACACTGGGGACACATAATTATGTTACAACATTTTTAAAAAGTGGATTTTGCATAATACATTCCCCTTTTTAGAAATGCCAGCTGGTTCAGGTATAAACATCTCTAGCTAACTTATGTCTGGTTTTGATCAACTGATGAATGTATGTCTCGCAGGAACACAAGCATTTATGCTAACTTGCCCACAAACAAAATTACATTTTTAAGTCTGCTTGTGACTGGCTCTAGAATCTCTCTGTTCTTAGGTTCTTAGGTCCCTCTCTTTTTCTCTTGCATTCTTATTGTCTCTAAGAAGTCATCATCATCTCTCCAACAAGAAGAGAAATAAAGGGATCTCAGGGCTGTGATAAGGTTGAAAAGAGAACCATTTTTATGATTTTTTTTTCTGACAAAGTGATATTAGGATGTAGGACCATAATATAATAATGTAAATGATCAACAAGAAAGTAATTCAATAATTACCATAATAATAATAATACAATATTGATAAAAAGAATGAACAATAAAAATGGTAATTAAGTTACAATTTACATGGTTTTAGTCTTAATGTGAAGTAATGCTGTATTGTGAAGCTTTAAGTTTAGGATTTTCTCATTATCTGCTGTTTTGTGTTAAGATAAAGAGTGGCAACACGTTCACAGGCTAATGGATTTTTAAATGGATATAAATGCTGTTTCATTAACACTCAAAAACAAGGTTGGCGAGTCAACATATATTACATTAATCTACTAGCCCTAAATGTTAGACAGAATTACTTTTCTCTTCTTACTGTTTTGTAAAGGAAGTAAAGCTGTGCGTTGTTTAGATAAATTAATCTCCCAACTAAAATACATCATCAGCCCTTTTGACATGTTCCCAGTGTGCTTGTGTGTGTGTTTGTGTGTGTGTGTGTGTGTGTGTGTGTGTGTGTGTGCGTGTTGCTGCATTCACTCTCGTAATTTCAGTTTTCCATTCGTGCTTTGTAATTATCCATTCCATTGTTTACAAAATAAAAATGTATGTGAAAACCTTACATAGCTTTGAGGTCTATGCTTTTAATTGATGAATTCAAGCCATTTGATTGGCCCAATGGTCAGAACCGACGTTTTGAATAAATAACACTTAATCTCTGAATTGTGATGTTGAGTGTGCTCAGTGGGCCTGCCATTTGTCTACAATCTAAATAGTTTCTATCCTTATCTAATTCTGAGTGATTGATTGCTAATCGTCCTCACAAAGAGAAAAGAAAGCAATCATCCCTCCCTAATCTGTCCCTCTATTTTAATTCATTCTGCTGAGGCTGGAGACGAACTTTTCACACTGCTCTGTCAGCTCACAAATGTCACCTAGGACTTTGATTAATTAATTTATCCTTTCATTTATTTATTTATATATTCATTTGTCCTATTGAGGTTTTAAACCCAGCCTGTTGGTTTTAAACCTACAGGTTTGAAAGATTGAACCCAGAGCCCCTGAGCTCCCAATGTTTCAAATAGATATATGTTTCTTTAGGTATATAATAATTCCAAAAGTGATTATTGCTTTCATAAAATGAAAGGGTGATGTTGCTGGCTTATTAAATTAATTTAATCAGTAATGTTTTAGGTAAGTAATTTCTTCCAAAAAACCTGAATCACCTAATAACAAATAACTTCTTTTTTATTGATTCTGTCTCCTCCGTGACAATGGAAGTGCCAGAGTGCAATAAATTTGCAAGAAAGTCATTGATTTTGCTCTCAGGGAATAATGAATTCTGCATGATTAAATGGAAAGATTTACCTGCTCTTTCTGAATTCTACCTTGAAGCATTATAATTTCAAACAGTGGCACAATGATGCTGTTTTATTGTTTTCGATTAATTGAGCAGTTTCAGGCAAGCAGATGTTCATCATTAACTGTATTAATTGTAGTTAGTGATGGAATGACCATGGTTAAGAATGTCATACATTTTTAACATTATTTTCTACCTCTAATGACAGTAATTTTTTGCACTTAAAATTGTTCAAGGCTCACCATTCTCGCATGTGAATTGAACTACACAGCCAGGAATACTTTCCCAAATTTTACAGTAATCAGTAGTTCTTCTGGTGTTTAAACTTCCATTACTTCACTGCAACTGGAATGGCCAAGTTTCTAAATACTGAATAGGCATTGTTGAAGTCCAAATGTGGGTGGTCATAGTTGAACTATGGAATGAGATTGTTTTACAGAGTTTCAATAAATGCAGTTTTTGTTTTTTTTTTTTTACTGGAGAGGAAGTTTTAAGTTCTGGAAGTTATATTATGTTTTCATTGTACAAAGAACTAATTTCCTCTTTATGCAAATGCAAAAGTAAAATTAAACATTTCATGTTTCATATGTTTTTAAAGAATTATGTTTGTGTTCATCAGCCAGGCTTTCTGTCCATACACATGAGGTCTCATTCCAACATTCAGCAATTACTATTTATCTAGATGAAAGGGGTTTGTCATGGTGAGACTCAGATTCTTCATCTTACGGTGACTTAAGAGTGACGAACTGACTCTCCATCACTGAATTTACTCAGACTGGTTCTTTATAAAGGTGTCACTCAGACTTGCTCTTCATCATAGAGTCGCTGAGACTGACTCTTCATCATGACGTGACTCTGACTGTCTCTTCATTCTGGAGTCACTCAGATTGATTTTTCATATTAAAGTAACAACAAGTGACTCCTAATTATGGGTGACTAAGACTGACTCCTATCATAATATCTCTTTCATATTATTTGAAATGTCATCATTTATCCGGTCATATTTCAGTGCATGTCATCAATAATTCCCAAACCTTATGAATTTGTTCCTCAGGCTGGTGTGAATTCAGACTGGCCGAACTCTGTCCATTTCACATTCCAGCTTCACCGTTTTCCTCCTGTCACCACGAGTGCCTGAAGCTGCTTGACCCGGAGAGGAACAGCAAGCTCAAATCCAGCCCTGATTACCCCTGTGTCCTCTTGCTTATCAACAAGGATGGCACACTAAACTCTGGTAAGATTAAATACGGTCTATTTATTTTAATAAGCCAGAAGATCTATGTGAGTTTTACCACTGGTAAAGGTTTGATCTTAAGGGGTGTTTGCAGGTAACGGGTATTCTTTAAACCATTAAACTCCTTAACCATGGTAAAATCTTTTTATATACAATGTTACATGTTCAATGAACCTTTCTACAGTTACAGGTGTGCATTTAATTCTCACATTTTGTTGCTGTTTTCAACCACTTGTTGGCTTTTTGTTCACAAGCATCCTTGCTAATTGTGAAAATAGCTGCATAGTTATGGCAATATACATTCATAGAGCACATTATTTTGAACACCGGTACACCTACTTATTCATGCGATTATCTAATCAGCCAATTGTGTGGCAGCAGTGCAATGCATAAAATCATGCAGATACAGGTCAGGAGCTTCAGTTAATGTTCACAATAAACATGTGTTTGTGCAAGACGGGCTGGTTTTAATATTTCATTAACTGCTGATCTCCTGGGATTTTCATGCAAAACAGTCTCTAGAGTTGACACTAGAATGGTACCAGAAACAAAAAACATCCAGTGAGTGTCAGTTCTGTGGATGGAAATGCCTTGTTGATGAGAGAGGTCAGCGGACAATGGCCAGACTGGTTTGAGCTGACAGAAAGTCTACGGTAACTCCGATAACCACTCTGTACAATTGAGTGAGCAGAATAGCTTCTCAGAATGCACAACACCTCGAACCTTGATGCAGATGGTCTACAAAAGCAGATGACCAAATTGGGCAGTTTATTAGGACCATAGTGTTCCTACTAAAGTGCCCAGTGAGTGTAAATCTATTACATTAAAACAGCCATTGTCTCCTTTGTTGCTCTAATGAATTTGATCAAAATCTGTTTAAAATATTATAGCAGTTTTTAACTACAACATGTGCAGTATTTTAGTGAATAAAGATCCCAAATTGAGCAATTACAATTTTGGTGCACTTGGCTAAAGTCCAGTAATTGGTTTTAAAAAAGACTCTTCATATACTGCAGCCTTGTGAAGGGAAGTGAAAATGAACTGTGACTTTGTGATGAACTTGGTGGTGCTGAGAAATCAGTTTTGGCTCTGTCCATTCATTAAGCTGCCAAAAATGCTTATTACCTTCCCCTGATGCAAGTTATTTTATCAATATGTTCTTCCTACCTGGATCAATGGTGTAGTCCTATACCGACGTCTCCGTCGTGGGAGGCGGGTGCGCTAATGAGGAGGCTAAAGGCTACAGCCTCAAGCGTCAGTTGCTAGTGCACCTCTTGAGGTCAGGAGAGTGAGGTTTATACACTGAACAGCTATTTACCAGCTGGCTCCCGTTACACTCACCACCCTAAACCTCACTCCCATCCGGGCCACGGCACCACTGTTGCCGGTCCTTCTCGCCCCCGCACCGAACGGGACTCGAACCGACGTCTCCGGGTGCGGGTGCGCTAACGAGGAGGCTAAAGGCTACAGCCTCTAGCGTCAGTCACTAGTGCACCTCTTGAGGTCAGGAGAGTGAGGTTTATACACTGCACAGCTATTTACCAGCTGGCTCCCGTTACACTTGACCACATATGACTAACACCACAAAATAGAGGAAAACATTAATAAAACAATAGAGTTATAAACTTCAAACAACTCAAAGTAATTTTGCAGAATGTGTGATGTACACCTCCAGTGTGTGATGTAATTTCCTAACATACAATATATCTTCAATGTAAGATCACAATATCATGACATAACAGGGTGCGCAATAAATCAAGGAAAACACCAAAAACCTGTACTATCAGTGTTAAAATTACACATTTACCACAATTGAATACATGTTAGTGAGAGAATGTAACTCTAAACTCTTAACTGAATGTGAGGGGAAAATAGAAATCCAATGATTTAGCATGTATTTTTGTCAAAGATGTTTAATGTGCAGTTTTTGGGACATGGGAAAATGACACAGTACAATAGAAAATGATTTCAATTATTTAAAATGGGGACACACTTGTAATGGGGACAAATATGCCACAGGATTACCCATATTACAGGCGTTCCTATGCGAGACTCTGCTTTATGTAGAAAAACAGCTCAGACGGATGAAAAAACATGTTCAGTGCGAACATCCCTTACTAAACTTAAAATGAAAAACGCTTTAAAACAACGACCAGGAAGAAGAGACAAAGGGAGAGAAAAAGCTAAACATGAAAATAGTGTATTTCCTATTGGAATAGTGTTTATCATACGGGACATGTAAGAAAATCATGTGAAGTGCTTTACTACACCTGTATTACTGTACTTTTATTTTGAATTAATACAGTAATCCAGTTTTTCTTACCTCTCTCACTCTCTTTCTCTCTATCAGAACTTGTTCTGACATTTGCAATAAAATGTAATGGCATGTCATGAATGGGTGCATTTACTGGTGTTTTAAAATCCCAATGGTGGGAAACAATTAACTTGCACTCGAATGCTATATGATTTTGACAAAATGATCTTGCTTCAGACAGAAAACACGCACTGATTATCACTGATCTCCTCAGACTTTTCGGTGTCAAGTTTTATAGTCTGTGTAAAGCAACGACATCTCACATCACGCAAATCACGCAAAAGGTGTGTGTGTGTGTGTTTTTCAAGTCCATTTCTCTCGATTTGTGAAACATTCTCAGTAGTTTGGGTGTGTGATGCAAAAATACGGGACAAACAGCATCGTGTATGGATTTCATAAGGAACGGAATGTTTTTCCCTTAATTACGTAACGATTCCTAATTTTACAGGAAGTTTGGCATATTTTGTTAATTAATTTTACCTGATGCTGGTTCAGCATGAGGGTGACTCTCTCTCCACTCACTGTCATAAATTCCCTCAGTCAATGATGGTGGCGACAATGGTTGTCTGGGGTGGGAATGACAGAATTCAAGTGATAGTACACCAGTTGCAACAAAGAATCTCCAGTTTCACAAAATAGCATCCAATACAGTTAAAGGGAAACTAACGACAGAATATTATGGACATCTGAAGCAGCAAAACAAGTGGGTATACCGAGGGTATATGCAAATATTGATTTCCAGAGCGTTCCACCGATATGAAAATGATGTCTTGAGTATCTTTTAATTTTTTACAATATATAGACATTTCAGTGCTAAACTGCAGATTCCTTCATATTGGTATACCGATATTTGCCATACTTCCTATCAAGAGCATACTAAATGCTGGCTTACACTTCTTTACAGGTTTTTAACCTCCAGAATTTTCACATAAAATCTGTGCTCACGTCTATACTCACACCCAATATATTCCAGACTCCTCCACATGAAGTATATTCACTTGGTTCAAAATCTTCAACCTTTCTTATCACCCATCCAAAATTAGTTTTGCATAGATTTGCATGATTTTCTGTAAAGCTGATTTGAAACGATGTTGTGAAAGTCGCTATACAAATAAAAATGACTTGATATGACTTTGCACATTCATGACTGCATAAGAGATGCTTGATCAATGACTTGAAATCAAAAACAGAGCAAGTTATCACATGAACAGTGCAGTTGCTCAAGTTAACACATGAACACTTGAACAAGCTTCTCACAGACTGAAATCAGCGAATGGAAAATATTCAGCACAAACTGGGCTACAGTAATATGTGAGCAACATGTATGTACAGGTTTGTATTTTTGAGAAAATAACATTTATGCGTGGTTTTTGAAAAAAAAAAAAGAATTTTATGTCATTGAAATAAGGCCATATAACACAAACTAAACATTTGTCCACAAGACTTTTGAGAACTGGATCTTGTAGCCTAGAGTTTTTGCTACAAAATGATGTGAAAACCATCCTGATCACTCATTCATACAAAACAATATACTAATTTAACTTTTGTAAGACAATTTTAGTGTTAGTAAGGTCATATGCGAGGAGGCGTGCACTATCATGAATAGTGAGGTGATTCACACCTGAGGAGACAAAAGAATCCTCCCCTGGGCCTACCAATGAGGAATGTGACAGAAAGAGAATGAATGTGAAGAGGCTTAATGATCAAAATCAAGTTTTAAGTTAAAAGAATAATCTGACTATACGTTTTCATTACATAAAGACTTTACTTGATTTTATACCTACACTACAGTATAAAAGTTTTAGAAGAAGTCTCTTCTGCTCACCAAGACTGCATTTATTTGATCCAAAATACAGTAGAAACATTGTGTGAACTCTTTTTACAATTTAAAAGAACAGTTTTCTATTTGAATATATTGTAAAATGCAATTTGTGATCAAAGCTGAATTTTCAGCATCATTACTGCAGTCTTCAGTGTCACACGATCCTTCAGAAATCATTATAATTTGCTGATTTTCTATTATGGGCATATTTAAAGTGCATTTTACTCATTTACAGATATTACAGATATTTACTCTGAACAGATATTTGCAAGCACAAGCATTGATGATAATGAGGCAGCTGACACTAGATAAAATATATTCTAAACGTTCATATAATTTTACATCATATTACATATCATATTTATATCATACAGCATACAATTTAAATACCTGCTTTAGCCAAAACAACATTTAAATTTAACTAAAACTTGCCTATTAGGAGTCATATTTCAACTTTCAATACTCTGAATCCTGGCTGGCAAGTCTGGGAACAGTCCCACTAGTAAAATATGTACATGTTTATATAAAATAGCATGTCAGCTAGTGTAAGTAAAACTAAATGACTTACCTGTCCAAAATTATATCCTCGGCTGGATCAAGTGCTCTTCAAAATGCAAATGTTCATCGGAGTCCCGCTCTTCCTTAAAATGTAAACTATCCAGGAGTTTCCTCCCCTATGTATCGTTACAAATGCACAGAAAAGTGAATGAATTGTGTTTACATCAATCCTCACTGTCGGGGCATTTACCATATGCATTGATCGTCTCAGCACATTAGCGTATGAATAGCACGCTCTGCTGGTGGGTGGGATCACATTAGAGATAATTTGCTGAGCCAGAAAAAACTGTATATCGCTTTGTTTCATACAGATTACATTGCAGTAGAATATTTGTTTTAAATTTGAATTGTTTTATTTTAAAGTAGAAATTTTAGGCTTTCTTTAGACATACACTACCGTTCAAAAGTTTGGGGTCACTTGTCTGAAATGTTTCTCATGATCTTAAAAATCTTTTGATCTGAAGGTGTATGCTTAAAAGTTTGAAATTAACTTTGTAGACAAAATATTATTCTGCCAAAACATATACATTTATTTAATTACAAATCTAAAATTTCCTAAAAAAAAAAAAGTTTTTGAAATGGATGACTTGGATCAAAATATGAAGAAAAGAAGCCAATAAGTGCCCAACATAGATGGGAACTCCTTCAATACTGTTTAAAAAGCATCCCGGGGTGATTCCTCAAGAAGTTGGTTGAGAAAATGTCACGAGTACATGTCTGCAAAATCTAGGCAAAGGGTGACTACTTTGAAGATGCTAAAATATTACATAGTTTTGGATTTATTTTGGATTTTTTGGTCACAAAATAATTCCCATATTTCCATTTCTATTATTCCATAGTTTTGCTGACTACTATTATTCTAAAATGTGAAATAAATAAATAAATAAAGAATGAGTAAGTGACCCCAAACTTTTGAACGGTAGTGTATGTTTCATGTTTGTGTGATAAGTATTCGCGGAGTTTCGGTTAATTTTTGTGACGTGTTTCAGAAATATGCTCATGGAGACAGAGACGTCTGATAGCCCACCCCTTTTATTTTCTTTATTTTACAAAAGCACAAGGTTTTGTTGTTATTGTGAGTGTACACAAATAAAAGTAGACCCTTTATAGTCTCTAATGATGTCTTACACTTATATGTATACCCAAAAATGATGGAGTATTTTAAGTTGTTTCCGCTGTAATGACAAAAATATCCAGCAGGACCCGCCGGCGCATCCGTCTACCCCAGAGGGTTAATCCTGATTGGCTCAGCTGCTGTGGAGCTCAAGCAAAGGAAACATTACATTATCTAGCACATGATGAGTGTGTTTATATGTACAACAAAACTTTCGCTGTCTTTTCTGCATATCGCAGCCCCCTTTGGCATAACATGGTGCCGTTTTGCAGCCCTCTTCAGCCTGTTGCAGCCTGTTCGGCATAACACGGCAACGCATTTCAGTTTATTGCACCCAATTCGGCCCTGTGTGGCCATGTTTCACAGACATAGAAAAGTCCTGGTTCTCCCTATGGCCACTCTGCCTCTGGATGTAGGGAATTAGAGACTTTGTGATAGGGTATATTTACAACTGCCAGCATTCATCACCAATTACATGTAGGAAATTTGCATGATGGTTAGCTTATAGCTTTAAGCTTATGCCTGCATCATTTTCCAACCATTAATAGCTCAATAAAGGGAATAATGATTGATTTGGGGAATATTCAATAATAATATAATATTCAAATAATTATTTTTACCAAACAATCAAAGTCTTCAGCAAGCGATGAGTTGACCGGCACATATGATTCATTCTTACAGTAATATTACTTTCATGGCCATTGAAAATATCACAAATTGATTGAGATACTGTTTATGAGCAATGCAGTTTTTTTAGGATTGAAAAATTTCAAGGGACTGATATGATTTGATCAAATACACAGTCAAATCTTCTTTAAATACAAAGATGACTTTATTAACTAATATACAACATAAAACTAAACTAACACATTTACAGTAGACAAACATAAAACGCATCTTGGTGAGTGAGCTTTAACATAAAATTAAATAGAAATAATCTGTTACAGAAAAATGAACTTTATGGAGTCTACAGGCCATGCCTTCAGAACCATCATTGCTTAATTTAGTATACCTTGATTTAGATGACCTAGATAACTAATAAAACACTAGCTCTTTCAAAAAAAGTTTGGAGGTTTGTACTTGCGTATGTTGCATTGCATTGCACTGCATTTGGCTGGGTCCATAAAAAGCCTTTGTTACATCAATGTTTGGAATTCTGTTGAAGATCGTGGATGCTGGATGGGTTATGGAATGACCAGGTGGAGCCCTGGAAGCAAGGCCTCCCATGAGGGAGACCTGCGACTCCCAATCATGTGTGTAAGAAGAAGAATGAAGAACAGAGAGCAAAGTTAGTTTGTTGCAGGTTTATTTTATTGAGTTGAGATTGGCCACACCCCAAAGGTGTCTTGAACCAATTGGAAGTGTCTTTTTTATGTCATGTGGTCATTTCTGTCCTCCTCTTAAGATGATTATTTTACAACCTATTGTTCTACAGTTTGCAAGTTTCTTGAACTTTAAGTTCAGTTTTTTTTTTCCAGTTTCATAAGAGAACTATAACTGCAAATAACCCAAAAATATTTCACACTATCTTTCTGGAATGTAAAAAAAAAATATTAAATAACATTCAAAACTCTTGTGCTTTCTTATTAAATTACAGTTATAATTCAGTTAAATTACATGATAAACACGGATAATGCATTACATGTTATGAGAAACATAATTCTCAGGGTTATCATCGACATAAGATGCATTTGTCAATTCTTGGTAAAATCCTACACACGGCTGTGTATTTGGATAGTAGTGAAATAAGAAAAGTCCATGTCAAATGTTCCTGAATTAAGCTTCATATGAGCTGGTAAGCCAGAAACATGCATCATGATTAGTATAATAATTTTAAGTGTAGAGAGTTGGTTATATCGAAGAACAATGGAGGTTTACATGGCAGACATAGAACAGTCCGTAAATTTATCAGTCATGTGATGAGTTAAATTGGGGTTTAATCTGATTAAGTACAAAGAGGAGGGAGATTTTGTTGTGCTTTCCCCCACAGTTAAGGTTTGCCAGATGTGACAAACTCAGACTTGCTGGCACCAGTCCGAAATAATTTATAGCTCTGGAGAAAGTCAGTGTTGATTCAGTATTTAAGTCATTCTGTGTATAATTGTTACATTTCTCTTAGTTCTCTTCTGCCTTGAAGTCCTACACTGACAATGCAAGTAAACTATGGATTTCAAATATCAGAGTTTTCTCCCCGCTCTTAAATTTGAAAAATGTAACATCAGAATCAGAATGAGCTTTATTTTAAGCTTTATTTATTTTTATACTTTAGTCAAGTATGTTTACACACACAAGGAATTTGCCATGGTGACAGAAGATTCTAGAGCAAGAGATTTCAACGGATATACATACAAACATAGAAATTTAAACATATATACATATAGTGACAAAAATAAAATCAACAAATATGAAAAATAAAAAATTGTGCAATAATGTTGTTAGAAAATTTTAAATAAATATATACAGTTGTGGCAGGTGATGAACTGAAGAAGAGGTAAGATTTGTTAAAAACATAAATGAAATATGGATATAAGTAGGAATGGATGGACTGAATATTGCACATTTTTGTACTGACCAAAGAAAAGCATTTGGGGGCACTTTTTACTGTCCATGAGGTGGATGGCCTGTGGGAAAAACTGTTCCTGTGCCTGGCTATTCTAGTGCTTAGTGCTCTGTAGCGCCGACCAAAGGTTAGCAGTTCGAAGAGGAAGTGTGCTGGGTAAATGGGGCAAGAGTGATTTTACCAGCCCTTTTCATAACTCTGGAAGTGTGCAGTTCTAGCAGGGTTGGTAGGGAAGCAGATGTAATATTTTCAGCAGTCCAAACTATCCTTTGAAGTCTTCTGATGTCTGACTTTTAGCTAATCCAAACCAGACAGATATAGAAGTGCAGAGGAAAGACTCAATGACTGCTGAGTAGAACTGTATCAGCAGTACTTGTGGAATGGTTGAACTTCCTCAACTGCACGAAGGAAGTACAACATCTTCTGGGCCTTTTTCAAAATGTCAATGTGGATCCTCCCACTTCAGGTCTGGAGACACATCATCATCTTGTATAAGACAGATGACTGTAGTGTCATCTGTGAACTTTAGGAGCTTAACAGAGGGGTCCTTGTTAGTGCAGACATTTGTGTAGAGGGAGAAGAACAGTGGGGAGAGATAACTTCCCTGGGGGGCACCAGTGCTGACTGTACATATGCTGGAGGTGAATTGCCCCATCCTCACTAGCTGCTGCCTGTCTGTTAGAAAGCTGGTGATCCACTGACAGATAGAGCTGGGGACAGAGAGCTGGGTTAATTTAGTCCATAAGAGAGCAGGGTGATGGTGTTAAAAGCCAAAATGAAGTCAACAAATAGTATCCTTGCATAAGTCCCTGGTATGCCTAAATGTTGAAGTATGTGATAAAGTCCCATATTGACTGCATCATCGACAGACATGTTTGCTCTATAAGCAAAATTGAAGGGGATACAGAAAGGGTTCAGTGATGTGAATGACTTAATGACCACAGTCATGTAGTCATTACATCTAAATGACTGTGAAAGGATTAATTTATATCCTTTGATCTTGGATTTCTTTGGGACTGGGATAATTGTGGAGCATTTGAAGCAGCAGGGACCATCACACTGCTCCATTGATCAGATGAAGATCTGTGTGAAGATGGGGGCCAGCTGGTCAGCACATGATTTTAGACAAGTGGTTGAAACACCATCTGGGCCCTGTGCTTTTCTTGTCTTCTGTTTCCAGAAGACCTGGCACACATCATCAGCTGTGCTGCATTCACACATGCGTGTGGAGGAATATAAACACACAAGAATACACAAAGAAAACTGCCGTGGTAGAAAGTAGGAAGGCTTACAGTTTATGGAGAGCATCTCTAAATTAGGACAGCACATCTTTTTTAGCGTTGTTACATCTGTACACCAACATTCGTTGATGTAAAACCAAGTTCCAACTCTCATTTTCCCCATTAACTTCACGGTGTGATCTGCTCTGAACAGCTGGAAGCCCCGCAGAAATGTGCTTTGAATGTGGTTCGAAAGCCACGCCGTAGGAGCTTGACCAGCATGCCAGCTCACTTCCAATGTTTGCATCTTTTATGGTGCTTGGACAGCCTCGGAGCTCCTCTGACTAAAATGTCCAACAGAACGTCAGAATAATCAAAAACTGGTAAAATATGGTCTGGTGTGTGCTGCTGAAAATAAATGACTAAACACAGGACAAACAAACAAACAATAAGAGTAAAAGAACTGGAGAGCTCCATACTGAGGTGGCCATTCACAGCGGCATCTAATAAAATACATAAAATCTAATTCATAGTCAGATATGCACATATTGAATAAGCAATAAGCAATTATATAGGTGTTTACATCCTAAGATAAATGTGGCTACAGCTCAACCATTTATGACCTTTCTCTGAATATGTTTAATATGTTTATGCAACCTTAAATGTTGTAGGCTTGTTAAGCATAAGCGGTGTATGATTTTGCATATAAACACTATCTGACTCAACATAATACACACAACTACACCTCACACAAACAATGACAAAACAGTACTATAACAGCGCAGTCAATGAACCAACATATTCCACATGGCTGTACTAAGTTACAGCCAGCAGTTTCTCAAGGGCAGTGCTTGGTAATAACCCCACAAGCTGTACACAGACATTTAACACAAGTGCAAATACTGCCAAAATTAATAGCCCAACACAGCTCACATGGCTGTTAAACTCAGTCAGACTGTCGCCCTGCACATCTAAACCTTTCTGTGGTATTTATTATTTATTGTGCTCAGATGGGAGTGTAATGTTGAAATGATAAAATATGCATGTCGTACTTCAGGAAACCTGTGCCTGTTAGATCTCACCACCACAAGTATCTTGGCTAGAGCACTCAGCAATGTCAGCTGTTGAATTAAGGTTAAAACAAAACAAGGCCAGTAATAGATACAATCACATCGACATAATTTAACTTTTCATCTTTAGCATGGATTCTGACCTTTTCAGAAAAAAATGAGATTCCATTTGGACTTCAGACAAAACCAAAAGGTCGTCACACTGTGGCATTTGTCAATGGCCTGTAACATATGTCTCAGTAGCTGTTTTGTTTACTTGTTTGTTTACTCTTTGTTCTGCATGGCTTCTTTGTTCCCCTTCTGTCACACACTCGATGTTGTGTCGATTGTACGACAAAATGACACAGCGCTTTGGTAACATCTAAGGTTAAAAAAGGTGCTGTATAAATGCAGACCATTTACCATAATGTTTCTAAAAGAGTAAACACATTGCCGTCGAACATCTTTTTAAAGAAGTATATTTTTAAAGATGCCCTTTGTGTTGTTCCTGTATGTGTCAGATATCTCTCTGCTTCTGAAGGCCATAGGCGCTGCCTTGTGTGTCTGGGTCATGATCACACTGAGGCAGCGTTTGTGGATGGCGCTATCATGTACTCAGTGCGAGAACTTGACCATGGCATCGTTGCGGTCGTGGCTTTCCTTCCTTAAAGGGAATGCCACTCCAGCCACCCCCCACGTTGCTCCTCCTTCCCACAGGATTGAGGATGACCCAGCTGGTGATGGAGGCGATTTGGGTCATGCCATGGAGCACGATGATGACGCCGCCACTGCATCAGAGAAGGTCACGGCGTCTGACGAGGAGGACTCAGATGGGCTGCCATCTTCTTGTCTGCCCGCCCAATTTGAGGCTGACGCACAGATGTCCAATATACTTGCACGGGCTGCTGCGAGCATGGGGCTGGACTGGAATCCTCCGTCCTCCTCTCAACCCTCACGGCTAGATGATTGGTTCCTCGGGTCAGGGCATCGCTTGAAGCCACGCCCCATGGTTCCTTTCTTCCTGGAGGTGCACGACGAGTTGACGAGGTTGTGGAGGGCACCTTTTACTGTCCACCAGGTGGACAAAGAGGTTGCGGTACACCTGTGCATGCAAAGCAGGACCACTTAGCGGGGATCACCCTGCATTCCCCTCCAAGGCCTGTAGGATGATGTTGTCACTGACAGTGAAAGCCTACATGACCTCTGGACAGGATACCTCTGTCCTGCATGCCATGACCCTCCTGCAAGTTAACCAGGCCAAGGCACTAAAAGATCTGCACATGGGTAGTCCTGATCCTGATGTGTTGCAGGAACTTCTCTCAGCTACCGGCCTCGCCCTCCTGGCCATGAAGGTCACAGCATGGGCACTCGGAGAGGCGATGGCCACCCTTGTGGTCCAGGAATGTCATCTATGGCTGAACTTGGTTGAGATGCGGGAAACTGACAAAGCCCGCTTGCTCAACGCCCCCATCTCCCAGATCGGTCTATTCGGCGACACCGTTGAAGACTTTGCCCAGCAGTTTTCAGCAGTGAAAATGTAGACGTAGGCCATCCAACACATCTTGCCTCGGTGCCAGTTTACACCCAGCCGAGCCCGTCTGCTCGCAAAGGACGTCCCCTTGCGGCAATAAGGAACCAACAGGTAGCGCTGCCTCAACCAGAGCCCAGCTCTCAACCCCAGCGTAGAGCTACCCACAGGAAGCGGATTCCACCCGTCTCACAGACCTATTCGAGGTCCCGGAAAGCTCCCAAGCATTCCTGAGATGGCCCACCCAAGGGACGAGAGGTTCACACAGGAACTGGTAGCCAGACCAATCCTTCCCCGGGGGAGGGCAATGAGGAAAATCCTTGGTTTCTTTATTTTCATTTGCTGCACCCCCTTCGGGCTGCGGTACCCACATTGTCAATAAGAGAGTGATTTCCTCATTCCTTGGGTCACCTAGCCGGTGCCCGCAAACACCATTCTCATGGTGCCCCAGAATCAAACCCTTACAGGCAAAGTGGCACTATTGACGTAGAAACTTCACCTCCTCACCTAGGACTGTAAAACGTTCACAACCCCCAGCCGGCCGGTTCTGACGAGTCACTAGAAACTCCTCTTCAGTCACTAACCCACCCCCTGCTGGGTATGCAGAGCAAGGTAAGTGCTTTGAGTTTTTTCTCAGCACACATGCCTCAAGATGCAACTTTGCCTCCCTACGCAACACTACCTGCTTCCTGCCATTGCGAAACCCCACCGGGTATGTTAAAAGTGACCGTCCCCTTAGTGCCCCAAGTGCAGAGTTTGGACGCATGGCTTACGCTCTCCAACACATCGCGCGGGCTGGCCAGGACTGTCTGACTTCGCTACGCAATTCAGTTCACCAGGTATCCGCACCGTTTCAGTGGAATCCGCCCTGATTTGGCGCACGCCGAAAAAGCCATGGGAACAGGTGCTCAGGCACCTCAGCCTTTTAGGGCTTGAGGTCAACTGGGAAAAGAGAAAGCTCTCCCCAGTTCAGAGCATCTCTTTTCTCGACATGGAGTTATACTCAGTCTTAATGAGAGCGAGCCTCACAAACGAGCACGCGTAGTCAGTGTTGAATTGTCTTTCATCGTTCAAATTAGGCACTGCGGTCCCTCTTAAACAGTTCCAGAGGATCCTGGGACATATGGCATCCTCAGCCACGGTCAGCCGCTAGTGTTGATGCATATGAGACCGCTTCAGCACTGGCTTCGGACTCGAATCAGGAGATGGGCATGGCACCATGGCACGTATCGTGTGGTCTTCACCCCCCATTGCCGTATGTTATTCAACCCTTGGACAGACCTCGTCACATGTCACAACTTGCCCGCCATCTTCTCCTTTGGAGTCAGCACCGACTGAGGTTGCAGCACGCCACTCATATCCTCCCAGGCCATGCCTGTTCCCCTCGTGGGATCTAAATGTGGTTGCTGTGTCCAGTACGTGCTTTGTAAACAGAGGCTCGCCCACTGGGTAGTCAACGCCATCACATTGGCCTATCGAACCCAGGCCATGCCCACCTACTTGCGGGTTCGAGCACATTCTACAAGGTCCCCGCCATTTATACCCATATGTCTGGGGGTGGGACATGCAAATTCTGTTAGCCAGTTGGACTTTTCTCATATTCAGAGGTATCCGAGGCTCCCGAAAGAAGCCCCTTGTGTCACTACAATCAACAATGTCTCATTCCCTCCATCAAGGTAAGGGAAAGCTAGATGTTCTACATGGCTAGATGGATGAAATCTAGAATCAACACTACAGAGAGTGTTGTATATTTGTATTCATACCACGGGCCTGTTGAATGCTTGATTCTGATTGGTTGTGCAATTATTTTCCAGTAAAGCATGGCTATGAAGTAGTTCCAGGTCTTGACCGCATAACAGCTCCATATCACTTTGCCAAATTATTTCAGTTATTTCAAAGTGCCGTACAGCAATTAAAATTTGGGCAGTATCAAATCAAGATGCCAAATCCATGGCGTAAGAAATAGTTCAACTCACAAGAGCTTTTACGGATAATAAACAGAAAATTTCTTGAAACAAAACCCTGAACAATGTCTAAAAGGTGTGGTAACCATGGTATAAACAGAATAATTGACTCCAGCCCATTGATTTATTGAAAAGTAGTGCACACGAGGTGTAATGGCCACTCTGCTGGGGGTCATGACTGAAATACCACCTCGGAGTGTTCATTATTTTTTTCTGTAATTCAATGGTCCATCATCAATTATTCCTCACTTTTTTGCCATTTACATCTACATCATAAGTTGCAGCAAGGACGCACAGCCCCTGGCACGGTCCACACACTGCCTCTCATGACGCAAGTAAAGCTAACTGCCTAATGCATACCATGTAAAATGCCCTTAAGCGTTTGAGTTGTTCTTAACTCTGGAAATCAAAGCTCTTTACAATCCTTCTTCATGTTTATCTGCTTAAGCTATTTCTTAAAGGCCTGATGAAAAATGCAATTGTTTCTTGTGATTTTACCCAGTCAAACAGTTAGATAGCCATCAGCATTTCTATGTCTCTTGTTCTAAGCGGTTGAAATCAATTAACTCATCCACAACCCAAAATCAATGCTGCTCAAAGCTGCACAATGCCATATCTCAATCTTGGATTAATGCCTTGTCCATTTATTTGTTTCCTAATGAGTGGTCGCCATTAGCAAAAGATTAAAGTTTACTCACTCTCAAAGGCTTAGAGATTTTTATCCATGAAAAGTGCCTCAGAGGATTGACTAGGTCAAAGCAAAGACAATTATTGGAAAAAAAAAATTATGGTCTCTATTATGTTCACACAAATGTCATTGTCTTTTTAAATGGATTATTCTCTTGATAGGTTTGTTGAATACATTCAGTCTGGTTTTGATTAGGTGGGATGTCACAGGTCTACCGTGCTGGTTAATGCCACAGAAGTTGATATCTTATTTTATGATCCTGCTCTGTTTTGACATTTTCTGCTCAGATAGGATGGCAGGAGTGTCATATCATTGGGAATTAATGAAACTTCTCTAGAATTGGACTCGTGATGATTGGTGTTTTGTTCTGTGTTAAAACGCAATGAAAAATCTAATGAAATCCTCTTTAATTAACTTCAGCTTGATGTGAACAGACAAGTGAATAATTAAACAAACAGCAAATCCACAGAAAAAAAGTGTATAACTTAATTCAACACTAATATAATACAAATGAAATGGGTTCAAATATTGTCACTTAATTCAGTGCTTTGGTGCATCTGTCAAAAGGTTTTTACAGAAGCAACAGGCTCTATCACCGACATACTCTTTCTGCCTTTTATACCAAAGACAGAGAGACACAGGGCCAGATGGAGGGGAAAAAAAGATTAGGATTTTATAATTCCACCTGCCTATGGCCACCACACTGCTCATCTGCAAACGTTTGATAAGCATGGCAAAGACTTATGTAAAGAAAAAGATAGATGTGGAATGAGAAAATCGCATTTCTTCTACAATTATTTCCAAGCAAGTCCATATCAAGATAAAAATGCAAAAAACAATGATTTACATTTGCATCAGGTTCTAATGAAGACTTGTCCCCTCTAAACAAAGCTACATTTAAAAGATAAGAGAAACTTCATCCTAATGGAAATCCTATCATCACTCCAGATTAAAGAACTCTATAATTTAATGATTTACAAAACTTTAGAAATATATTCTGCATAATCTACACAGACAGACACACAGAAACATGCACATGCACGCACGCACGCACGCACGCACGCACGCACGCACGCACGCACGCACGCACGCACGCACACACAGATAGAGAGAGAGAGACATACACACACACACACACACACACATACACTTGCTACATTATTACAATCCAAGCACCGAGAAGCCGTCTGCTCCCGCTATCCTGCTCTCTTTACACTCTGTAGTGTGGGAACCTACAGAGATACACAGCCAGACACACAGAAACACACATGCATGCACACACACACACACACACACACACACACACACACTCACTCACTCACTAGATAGGTACATTGCCTAAAGAAAATGTGAGTGGTGCTTGCCGTAGCAAAATATATCACCACGATGTCCCACCAACTGCCCCAAGTTGAAAAAGGCCTCCCACATGATAGTAGGATGTTCTGGTCCAGAGATATTGGTGTTGTTCCATGGTTGCTAGGGTAACCACATCTGGTTGCTAGGCAGTTACCAGGGTGATACTTATCAAGGCTCCTTGCTATCCTGAATGGAATAAGTCAACCCGGAAGTCTCTACGATTTCCTGGTGCAGGGATATGTGTTTAGCTATTTGGTTGCTAGGGTAAGCCAATGTGGTTGCTAGGTAGTTTCCAAGGTAATACTAAGAAGGCTGCTTTTTATCTTGAGTCATACAAGCCATCAATGAAGTCTCTAAGACATTATGATCCTGAGATACACATCTAAGCGAATTGGGATGTAAGTCAATGGGGTCTGGTTGCTAGGGTGCTCTAAATGGTTGCTAGTGTGTGGCTAAGTAGTTTCCATGATGGTACTCGAAGACTGATTGCTCATCCAAGTTAAACGAGCCAATTCTCTTGTCCAATTCATTCTGATCTGAAGATCCCTCTCAGCCTTTTTGAATGGATGTTAATGGGCTGATTGCTAGGGTGCTCTAAATGGTCGCTAGGGAGTGGTTAACCATTAAACAGAATGATTCTAATTGGTTGATTAGTAACCTGACTCAAAGTCTCAAATCTGCAAGTCTCTAGGATATTCTGTTCAGAATATATCCAAATCTTTATTATAGTGGATTTTTCACATAAATTATAACTTTATCACTAAAAACGAATGTCACTACCATTGTTAAATTTGATCTAGCAGAGATTAATTGCAAACATTAATCATATATGTTATCTATATTGTTTGGAATGGAGATAAAGACAATATATGTTAAGGAGTTTTTAAGTAATTTTTTTTCTGTATCGCTTTTAAAACCCCAATAATATCCTGGGTCAAACTGACCTGAACAGAACCAAAGGGTCAAAAAAGTGACATTATTGGAAACCACACAAGGGTTAGAACAATTCAACATACCCCTTCATCTGTTCAGCTGCCACAGCTGCTAATATGACTTAAACTTTTTAACTGTCTGCTTATCAATTGTTAAAGGGATAGTTCCCCCAAAGAAGAACATTTTATCATTTACTCACCCTCATTTCATTCCAAACCTGTTGTCACGATCCACTGTTGTCTGGCCTGTGTTTCTCCCCTGTCATCTCTCCCAGACTACACTTCTCATAATTCCCTGCTCTCATCACTGCCATCTGTCTTTCATTGTCCTCACCTGTGTTTAATTTAATCATTATCCTTTGTGTATTTAAGCCCTGTTGTTTGATCATTTGTTGTCAGTTGTTGTATGTATTCAAACCTCCCATGTTCCTGTTCCTGTTCCTGTTCCTGTTCCTGTTCCTGTTCCTGTTCCTGTTCCTGTTTTCCCATCGTGGTTGTTTTAATTGTTCCTGGGTTTTCGTTTATATTCTGAGTTATCTGTTTCATCTTTTGTTTTTTCATTAAACACTGCACTTAGACCCTCATCCCTCGTCTGCCTCGTTACACCTGTATGACTTTCTTCATTGGAACATATATTAAATTTAGAAAATTTTTATTGTTGCCCCCCCATCCCCCTTATAATGAAAGTTAATGATAACTGAGGTTGACAGACCCCAACATTTTGACTAACATCTCCTTTTGTGTTCCATGGAAGAAAGAAAGTCATTTGCGTTTGGAACGAAATTGCATGATTAAGTAATGATTTACAATGAATTGAGAATTTTAATTTTTGAGTGAACCATGCCTTTAAATAATGAATGATTTTATTAATTATATACTGTATGATAAAAAGTTACATGGGTCAGAAAGTGAGGCATGAAATATCTCTTAGGAATGGCTGATTTGTATTATTCATTAATGAAAATGCTCATTTCTTTTTTTTTTTTTTTAATAAAACGTGTAAATGTTGCACAGGTCAAGTCTGCAGAAGGCCCATTCTCATCTTACTTTCAATGAACTACTCAGGATTATGCATGACTCGAGAAATTGCAAGAGTGAAGCGCTAATTCCATACAGCATGCATAGGTTAATTTAATAGATTTTTCAGTTAAATTAAGTCAAGCCTCAATGAATGCAGAGATTTTGACAAATCAATAGAGTGTGCATCCACATTACATAATGTTTTAATTGAAACTCAGAATTTCCTGTTTAATTAGTTTTGTACCTCAAATGCTGCTTGAATAATAGACTTTAGTTGTTGATAAGTTCATACATGTTGTGTTGTGGGATCTTAGAAAGAAAGAGATCTGTCATTTATTATATTGATAAAATATTTTTCATACAAAGGATATTAAGTAGCAATTTTTAGAACAGTTAACTGTGCAGATAACCAAACATATTACATTTATGAGGGGGAAAACGTCTCGGTTACATATGTAACCTCCGTTCCCTGATGGAGGGAACGAGACGTCGTGTCGAAGAAGCGACACTAGGGGTCTCTCTTGAGCGCCGAAAGACACCTCTGATCTATGAAAAAAGGCCAATGAGAGTTGGCGAACAGTATTTGCATACTCCGCCTCCGGATACGGATATAAAGGCGAGAGAAATACGCTCGTTCATTCAGGATTTTTCTGAGGAGCCGGGAGTGTTCCGGGCATCTCAGCGGCTCGGCTCAGCGACGTGGCCGGGAAGACACGACGTCTCGTTCCCTCCATCAGGGAACGGAGGTTACATACGTAACCGAGACGTTCCCCGTCTGTCGCTCACTTCGACGTCGTGTCGAAGAAGCGACACTAGGGGTCCACTTCAAAACTCGCCATGCGCTGAGCCGTGTACGTGTACTGCTGACACAGAAGCGGGCAGGTATTTTGCACGTGCACAAGCGACCAACTGTGTTCAGGCTGCACGTACTCTTCCCCAATGCCCCGAAAAAGCGTCAGCACCCTTTTGGTTACCCTAGGGGGGAACAAGGTGACGCTCCCAACTAGGGAACGGGCCAAGCCTGGCTGGGCCTCTTTTCTCTCTATGTTTTCTCGGCATAGAGCAAGAGCAGCCGGGGCCCTTACCGCATTGAGGGAAGGGGGTCTTATTCCGAAGTCCTATTCTTTTAGGGGGAAAAGACCCTGCGGAGGCCACACCCGCCCAGCAGGGGAGGTATAGGTGGCAAAATACACCACATGGCCACTTTGGGCATGTGGGAGGAAATGGCGCGGTGGTAGATCCAGCCTCGAGGAGGGGGGAGTTGCTACAACACGGCGACCGGAGGGCAGCGAAGGACTGCCTAAGGGAGACGCGGGTCAGCTCGCAAGGTGACTGTACCGCGGAAATACACACAGAAGGAGTCCCGTAGGAGGCCTGATCTGTGGAGCACCTATTCCAGTAGGGGTAGCCGGAGGTACCCGTAGTGGACTGGACCAGCACGTTCCTCCGCTGAACTGCTGCGGGCCCGAAGGGCTAGGGAGGAATCAACCAGGGACCTAGGTCCTCTGGGACAAAAGCGCACTGTTTTGCCTTGGCAGAGGGAAACGGCGCTGGAACAAGCGGTTCACCCGGTCAGATCGTCGACGTGTACCGAGTTCTACGGGCTCGGACCTGAGAGAACACGGGACGAGACTGACTCAACCCTGAGATCATAAGGGTGTTAGGTGCTGCCCAGCCCGCAGCTCTGCAAATGTCTGCTAGGGAGGTGCCCCTAGCCAGTGCCCATAAGGATGCCACGCTCCCAGTGGAGTGGGCTTGAACCCATAAGGGGGGCATGGCCTGGGTGTGATAGGCCAACTGAATGGCATCCACCACCCAGTGAGACACCTCTGTATGGAGACAGCGTTCCCTTTCTGCTGTCCTCCAAAGCAGACAAAGAGCTGCTCAGAGCGCCTGAAGCTCTGGGTGCGTTCCAGGTAGGCACGCAAGGCACGTACCGGACACGACAGTGAGAGGGGCTGGGTCTGCCTCCTCCCGGGGCAGCGCTTGTAGGTTCACTACCTGATCTCCAGAGGGCGTGGTAGGAACCATGGGCACATAGCCCAGTCAAGGTCTTAGGATCACATGAGTATCTGCCGGACCGAGCTCCAGGCAAGTGTCGTTAGTAGGGAACGCTTGCAGGTCCCCGACCCTCTTGATGGAAGTGAGCGCGATCAGCAGGGCCGTCTTTTCAGGAGAGGGCTCTGAGGCAACTGATTCTAGCGACTCAGAGGGGGGGATCTCTGAAGACCGGCGAGGACCACCGAGAGATCCCAGGAGGGGAACAGGTTTGGCCGGGAGGGGTTTAACCTCCGGGCACCTCTTGGGAACCTGACGATTAAGTCGTGCTTACCCAGAGACTTGCTGTCTACTGGGTCGTGGTGAGCTGCGATAGTGGCAACATACACCTTCAAGGTGGATGGGGACAGCCTCCCCTCCAACCTCTCCTGTAGGAACAGGAGCACAGACCTAACTGCGCACCTCTGTGGGTCTTCTGCCCGGGAAGAACACCGATTCACGAACAGACGCCCTTCAGGGCGTAGAGTTGCCTGGTAGAAGGGGCTCTGGCTTGGTTGATCGTGACCACGACCGTGGTTGGTAGACCAGCTAGATCTTCCGCATCCCGTTCGGGGGCCAGACATGGAGGTTCCAAAGGTCTGGGTGCGGATGCCAGAGCATGCCCCATCCCTGAGAAAGAAGGTCCTTCCTCAGGGGAATTCGCCAGGGAGGGGCTGTCGCGAGAAGTACAAGGTCCAAGAACCAGGCCTAAGTGGGCCAGTAAGGAGCCACGAGAGTGACTTGCTCCTCGTCCTCCCTGACCTTGCACAGCACCTGTGCAAGAAGGCTCACTGGGGGAATGCGTACTTGCGCAGCCCAGCCGGCCAGCTGTGTGCCAGTGCATCTGCCCCGAGGGGAGCCTCTGAATGGGCGTACCAGAGCGGGCAGTGGGAGGTGTCTCGGGAGGCAGAGGGGTCTACCTGGGCCTTGCTGAACCGTTCCCAAATCAGCTGAACCGAGTGGGGGTGAAGCCTCCACTCTCCGCCAGGCAAGCGTTGTCATGACAGCGCGTCCGCTATCACATTGAGGTTGCCGGGGATGTGAGTGGCACGCAGCGACTTGAGTCGGTGCTGGCTCCAAAGGAGGAGACGACGGGCGAGTTGTGACATATGACGGGAGCGTACGCCGCCTTGGCGATTTATGTACGCGACCGCAGTGGTGCTGTCCGACCTGACTAGGATATGTTCGTCCCGAATTAACGGGAGAAACTTCCGCAGGGCCAAAAGGACGGTCAACAACTCGAGGCAGTTGATGTGCCAACGCAGCTGGGCCCCTTTCCAACGGCCTGAGGCTGCGTGCCCGTTGCAAAAGGCGCTCCAACCCAATCTGGAGGCGTCGGTCGTGACCAGGACGCGTCTGGACACCTTCTGTAGGGGCACTCCAACCCGTAAGAAACAGGGGTCTGTCCAGGGGTTGAATGTCTGATGGCAGGCGGGGGTGATTGTTACCCGGTGCGTGCCGTGGCGCCATGCTCGTCTCGGGACTCGGGTCTAGAGCCAGTGTTGGAGCGGTCTCATATGCATCGACCCCAGCGGCGCGACCGCCGCGGAGGATGCCATATGCCCCAGGAGCCTCTGGAAAATTTTAAGGGGACCGCTGTGCCTGGCCTAAAGGCGGCGAGGCAGTTCAACACTGACTGGGCACGCTCATTGGTGAGACGTGCCGACATTGAGACCGAGTCTAACTCCATCCTGAGAAAAGAGACGCTCTGAACTGGAGTGAGCTGGCTCTTTTCCCAGTTGACCTGAAGCCCCAGACGGCTGAGGTGCCTGAGCACCTGGTCTCTGTGGGTGCATAGTAACTCTCGCGAGAGGACAGAGATAAGCCGAAGGGGAGGACTTTGTACTGATACACCTGGCCCCCGAAAGCAAACCGCAGGTAGGGGCGGTGTCGGGGCAGGATGGAAGTACGCGTCCTTCAGGTCTACCGCTGCGAACCAATCTAGATGCCGGACGCAGGTTAAGCGTGAGCATTTTGAACGGGAGTTTGTGCAACACTCGGTTGAGAACTCGCAGGTCCAAGACTGGTCGTAAGCCGCCGCTTTTCTTGGGTACGATGAAGTAAGGGCTGTAGAGACCCTTCTTCATCTCGGTTGGAGGGACAGGCTCTATCGCGTCTTTGGCCAGAAGAGTCGCGATTTCCGCGCGCAGGGAGAGGGCATGTTCGCCGTGTACTGCGGAAAAGCGGACGCCCATGAAGGGGGGCGGGGGCCTGGCAAACTGAATTGCGTAACCGAGTCGGATGGTCCGGGCCAGCCAGCGAGACGGGTTGGGAAGTGAAAGCCACGCGTCCAACCTCTGCGCTAAGGGCACCAAAGGGACGATTAATTTTGACGTACCCGGCGGGGCTTCGCAGCGGGGCGGAGCAGGTAGGGCAGCGTTGGGCGGCGACGGGGCGACCCGCGGCTGAGGTGCTGAGACAAGACTCAAAGCACTTACCTTGCTCCGCACACCCGGCAGGGGGCGGGTTAGCGACTGAGGAGGTCCTGGGTAGGCGTCCTCTAGACTCGTCGGAACCGGCCGGCCGGGGGACAGTCGTGGGGCTGAAGACGGGTGGTCCGTGTCCAGGAAGCCAGGACTGTTGATATCTGGGGGCAAAGTGCCGTGAGAACGGCATTTGCGGGCCAGGTGACCCAGAGACAAAAGGAAATAGCTCATTACAGAGAATATGAGAATGTGAAAATTAATTCAACAAGAAAAGATTCTCCTCCCGGCCCTCCACCGGGGACGGAGCGGTCTTACCAGCCTCCGGAGCTAACATCTTGGTCCCTGGGTTGAACGTCTACGGACAGCCTGGAAGCCTTCCGGGTCCTCGAGGGGGTCCGTGAGATGGGGGCGTCCATTTCCTGCAGCGTGCTCGACGCTGGGGCTGAGAGCTGGGCCCGGGTTGAGGCGGAGCAGGGTGTTTCACAGCCGCAGGAGGACGCCCGTCGGCGAGCAGACGGGGCATGGCCCATGGCGGCAGGCTTGCGGCGGGGCAGGATGTGTAGTGGCCTCCGTCTGCCTCACCGCTGAGGACTGCTGGGCAGAGTCGTCAACGGTGGCGCCGAATGGACGGAGCTGGGAGACGGGGGTGTGGGAGAAGGTGTGCCTTGTCCGCCTCCCGCATTTCGACCAGGTCCAGTCCACAGGTGCGTTTCTGGACCACAAGGGGTGGCCATCGCCTGTTCGAGTGCCAGCGCTTCTGACCTCCGTGGCCCGGGGGCGCGGTTGGTCATCCAGCGCAGTTCCTGCAGCACATCAAGAACAGGACTACCCAAGGTGCAAGTTTTGAAGTGCCTTGGCCTGGCATTGGTTGCAGGAAGGGCCGTGGCGTGCAGAGTGGAAGCGGTCTGGGACCGTTCCACCGCGAGGGTAGTGAGAGCGGAGGAGCGAAGAAGCCTTGGCTTAGCTCAACTCGTCGTGCACATCCGGGAAGAAAGGAACGGGGGGGGGCGTGGCTGTGAGCGGCGCACCTGCCCACGGAACCGATCAAGTAGCCCGGGAAAGCATAGCGGATCTCCATGCGTCAGGCTCAGGCTGGGCGGCAGACCCGAAGGTGGCGGCCCAGGCGAACGATCAGCATCCGATGCCGCTGTAACGCTCTCCGATGCAGCGGTGATGTCATCCAATTCTGAGGCAAGCAAGCGTGCCGGGGAGGCGGGCGGTTCGAGGGGGTTTACCCGGCGAACAGAGCCCGTCATATTCCCCAAATCGCCTTCATCGCCCGCGGCGCCTGCGCCGATCCCGTAGGAAGAAGGCGGAGCGCGGGGGGCGGCTGAAGTGGCTTTCTCTCATTACAAAAGAAAGCCGTGCGACCGCAATGCTATAACGGCCATGTTCTCACACTGAGAAGATGAACCATTGGAGAGAATACTCATCCCGAGCTCAGACGGAAGCAAACAAGCGTGCCGGGGAGGCGGGAAGTTCGAGGGGATTTACCCGGCGAACAGAGCCCGTCATTGTCCCCAAATCGTGTTCATCGCCCGCGGCGCCCGCGTCAATCCCGTAGGAAGGAGGCGAGGCGCGGGGGGCGGCTGAAACGGCTCTCTCTCATTACAAAAGAAAGCCACACGACCGCAATGTTGCCATGGCTATGTTCTCGCACTGAGAACATAAACCATTCATAAAACATTGCTTGCGTGCGATCGCAGCCCAGGCATGCAAGACAGTGTTTTATGACCGAGAGAGGTGGGGAGAAATCACCGCATCCAGAAACTACACAGGGGCGGAAATTACATCTTTATAAAGACGCGTCCTGAAAAGGACGTTCAACGCCGCTGTGTAATGCTCTTTCAGAGAAATAAACTCTTTTATGGAGAGAATCACTCTTTCAACTCTTTTAACTCTGCGCTGTCGAAGCGCCCAGGGGCAAACTGCACGCCGGCAGTGAAGAGAAAAGCCGCTGTAGTGCGCCGTAAATCCAACAGCAAAGCAGAGCGTCAGAGGATCAGAAGCAGGATCAGTTGTGTTACTCGCAGCTGACTGCATACACACGACCATCGGCTCCGAAGAAAATTACTGAATGAACGAGCGTATTTCTCTCGCCTTTATATCCGTATCCGGAGGCGGAGTATGCAAATACTGTTCGCCAACTCTCATTGGCCTTTTTTCATAGATCAGAGGTATCTTTCGGCGCTCAAGAGAGACCCCTAGTGTCGCTTCTTCGACACGACGTCGAAGTGAGCGACAGACGGGGAACTTATGTTTTCTAGTCTGAAATATCTCTATTTTCAACATAACCATCCTGGGATCAAATGCAGTGTTTCTTAGTGCCACCAACATCCTCTCTTGCTCAATCACGGTTTCAAAACACAGTAATTCACTTAAATTACAAGTAAAATGCTGATCAGAAACTTTTGTCTCACTGGCTGTTGTCTCATTGACAAAAGAACTGTGTGTTTTATGTGTGGATTGTTGGCTCATGTATCCCTCTATTACTGTTTTCATTAAAGTTTAATCAATCACAGGCAGTGACCTGGGACCCACACACTCCCACATTCAATCCACCGTTCTGTGCATGACCTCCATATCAGACTTGTAATTACAACCCTCACCTGTCTGTAATCACAGGTAAAGCACATAGAATGTTTGGGGCAGTTGATGCTGGTTGTTAACCCCATGGGAGAAAATAAGTTACACTGAGGTTTAGACAATTTTCTGCCTCTCAGTGCACTGCAATCACAGAGAGAGATAAGGTGTCTTTACATAAGCCTGCTCAAAATTCTGTGTAAAGTCGCAATGGTGTGTAAAAGCCAGACTATATAGTGCTTGCTCTGACCCATTTCAGTCATTAGTATCAAAGGCAGTTCTGATGCAGCTTAGATTCTATGTAAATGAAATGTAGCATTACATTTATGCATTTGGCAGATGCTTTTTTCCAAAGCAAATTACAGTGCCCTTATTACAGGGACAATCCCCTGGAGCAACCTGGAGTTAAGTGCCTTACTCAAGGACACAATGGTGGTGGCTGTGGGGATCGAACCAACAACCATCTGCTTAGTGCTTTAGCCCACTACGCCACCACAACTCCATTTGTATTATGACTGATATGATATGAGCCAAACATACAATCCACTCTAAAATGTGGTTATGGGAGATTCATCCAAAGTGTACTTACATACACATGTGCCTGTCTGGATTTAAAATTTCTACATAAACATGCACAGACAGATGCCTTTGACCACTTGATACATATCTTGCGCCATTTTTAAAAGATGTGGGGTCAAGTTACAACTCTGAAGAGGAGAAACTTTCTGCCATGGATGTGTACTTTGGCCCATCTGTGCTATTTTTAGTTGTTGGTGTATGAAAACATGATGGAATGATACTGGAAACTGGATGTGTTTTAACCATATTTTAGAGTCGATTGTATGTTTGGCTCATATCATATCAGTCATAATGCTATTCAAACTTTGCAAAGGAACTGTTATTGAAATATGGGGCAGTTAAAAAAACCTAACACACAAAAACCATGAGTAAACAGTTTAATTCATGAACATTTTATATGTCATGACTGTGTGATCATTTATGGTACTGACACCCTGATTACACTGGGCACGTCCTATTGGTGCAACACAATGTATCGGTTGTGGGCTGTGTCTACACCTGGAGTGTCGACAAAAACTTTCTAAACCACTTATTTGTGTTGTTGACACAGTAGCACAAAATGTATATATATATATATATATATATATATATATATATATATATATATATATATATATATGTATGTGTGTGTGTGTGTGTGTGTGTGTGTGTTTGTGTGTATTTAGACTTTCTGACCCAAATATTCAACTAATTTCTTCAAATCTCCAACTCTGATCCTTGGAGATGGCCACTTGAACTATCCTCCTCACTGTGTGTAGAGACAATATAGGCACACATCTTTTTCCAGGCCAATTCTTAAGATTTCCAGGCCAATTCTTAATTATTGCCCTGATGGTGGAAAGGGGTATTTTCAATGCTTTGGCTATTTTCTTATAGCCACTTCACATTTTGCGAAGCTCAACAACCTTTTGCCACACATCAGAACTATATTCTTTAGTCTAACCCACTGTGAATGACAATTAAGGGAATTTGGCCTGTGTGTTATCACATATTTATACCCTTTAAAACAGTGAGCCATGGCTGAACAATTTCATGTTCCTAGTCACCCAGGTGCACTAAAAATGTAAAATATGCATGGGAATATACATCAGATATATTTTACTTATAAGAATTTTTAGACGTGACAATAATTGTGGCCAAAGTGTTTTTGAGAAAAATATTTATTTAAAAATTAGACATTTCCCCTCTTTGTTTTACATCAATTTATTTTTTTGTGATTTTATTATTTTTTTTAATTAAAGATCAAAAGGATAAACAATGCAGATTTTTTTCACTGCTTTTGCTCATATTTAACAAGGGTGCCAATATTTTTGGTCACCACTTTATGTTCATAATTTTATATTATATAACATTAAAATCAAAGCATTTTTTTATGCAATTGTTGTGTTAATGCATTTATGTCTGCTCTGAGCAGCATTAAGTAGTCTGTGTGCCCTATATGCAGATGCAGCTTCTGTGCCACCTTTGCAGTGTAAAGGTGGCTATAGAGGGAAACAAGACAATTAAGGTAAAGGAGAATATACCTATATAACCTTTAACTTTTCAGTCATATCATAAGGAATCAAATATCCATTAATCTTTTGAGATAAGAGTTCATTGTGCTATGAAGTTTCAGAACTCAAAACTTCTTTCCAACTCCATAAAGACCATTTATTGAAACTAAGCGCACTGCAAAAACAACTTGTTCTGTAATCCACTGGTTTCTGACTCAGAAACAAACCCATTAATGTGTTTTCCAACAGTTATGTGCCAACAATGCCAATTTGTGTGTCCCTGATCATTTATTAATAAAAACAAAATTACATTACAATCCCTTTAGATATTGTATAGTAGTTCCTCCCCATTTTCTCATCCACCTCTTTCCATTTCTCCCTGTTAACATTCCTGCCTGTCCTCCTTGACCACAGTACTTTCTTACCACAAGGCACTAATCAATACACCTTTGTTTGTCCCATTGTCACAGTAATCATCGATGCAACAGAACAACAATGGTGCAGTCTCTCTGTGTGAATGCATTACATTCTACAAACAAAGCAACATAGCCCATTTTCAAGAAGAATAAACTTGTCTCTAACAATTCATCAAACTCTTTGGCTATTCTTAAAATTGTCTTTGTGGAAAGCTATTCACCTTATTAGCTTGAATTGTGTTCAGGAAAAGTAAGAGAGAAAGCCAGCTGTGATCAGACAACAGCTAATGAAGCCAATTCAACACTTAGATCATGTAATCAACCGAATTGAAGGAACAAAGGAAGAAAGTTACAAAATTGCACAAAGTCAGTTTATGCGCCCTCTGGAAAGCTCTTTGTTTTCATTTATTTAATTGTTTTCATCAATTTTAATTGAATTTGACAAAACTAAAATGATTTGGGCTGAGTTCAAGTAAATTTCTTTTGATTATTTTTTTCACAACATGTGGCAGTATATCAAGTACCCAGAGTTCCTTGACTCTTCCTCTAGCACATTCACATGTGGTCCAACCCAGTGATGCCCCTCAGGGTTTTGCAGGAGGAAGTTTCTCTGCTTTTACAGTTCTCAAGCTTAATGGCACAGCACAACATCTCTCTAAAGAACTAGAGCTTGACTTTATCCCCTGAACTCAAGAGCTGTGCAATTCTAGAGCTCTGGAGAAGTTCAAAAGTACATCATGCAGGATTTGCTGATAATTCCGGAAATGATTTATTTATTTATCCTGGTTTCTCTCTTTTGTTATAGTGACAGTGTTTCCCATTATTATTCTGATCAAGAAATACAAGAGAGGATCACAGTATTATGATAGTGTAGTATGCAGAAGTCTTCTGAGAAGTGTCAGTATTTCCATTGTTTTATGAATTGCATTACAACACATTTAGGAACACAACAAGGTGGGAAATCAATTTGTGTAGCTAGAAAGTTTTGTCTGTTTCCAAGAGTATGTTTCGGGACTTACAGTGCTCTTGATTGTAATGTGTATGCTCATGGTGCCATCTATTGTGGTTTATCTGTCCACTGAAGAGTAGGCTGTCTGTGACTGTGTCAGACATCACTGCCTCAATGTCATGTCCTGTAAAGATAGCTGAGACTCAGCCAGTGAAAAATAACAGTGGCTCCCACATATCTTTGGGCCATGAGTGGGCTGTTACAGGAGGGTTGTGTGTATGTCAGCCTGATGAGATGGAGATAAAAAGAGTGAATCAACATCCTCTTATTCATCACTAAGAGGCTCTTTTGTCTCCATTGCACTGTAGATCTCTCTCTCTCTCTCTCTCTCTCTCTCTCTCTCTCTCTCTCTCTCTCTCTAGGCTGGACAACAGTGGGAATTTGGGTTTAGGAAAAAACACTGGCAGGCTCCGTTTGATCCTGTGTCTTTTGATCCTCTGGCATTCTGTCTTCATTGGCGTTAAATCACAGGATTATGTTAGTTGTGATGTTGAATTGCAATGAAGCATGGATCTCAGAGCAGGTGTATCTGAAAAGTGGGTCTCATTGGTTGAGAGGGATAACTGGAAAAGATGAAGATAGATATCAGGCCAAATGGAGATTAAAAAGTGGGCCCCAGAGGAAGCAAAGAGAGAGAGAGAGAGAGAGAGAGAGAGAGGGAGAGCGAGAGAACCTGTGTGTTTTGTAGGGCAAAAGATGTTTATGCATGTATATATGTGTGCGTGTTGCAGCAAACAGTGCCAGACGAGCACGGCGAGCTGGCCAGACTGATACAAAGCACCATGAGGGAAGTGGGCGGAGCCGTTCTTTCATAAGCAAAGGAAAATGGACAAAGTGCACCAGAGGAAGATTGATAGAATGTCTGTCAACTTGTGGAAAAGAAGGCCACATCTCCTTTTCAGGACAATACAAACATCACTGTGAGAGAGAAGGGGAGAGCAAGACACATTTTTTATTGAGCGGGATTGAATAGCTGTCTATCTCAGCATGGGCTATTTTCTACCATGTGATCGTGACATTCTCTCTATAGTCGATATTGAAAACATGAGCATCATTTTGGCTCAAAACAGGAAACAGCCTAAACAAAACTGCATTATTCACCATGCCCTCCCACTCTGAAAGAATGATTAAATCGAACCTAAATTCACTCTTTCTTTCTCTGTTGCTACAGCCTGACACAGACTTGCCAGATTGTAGGCACATCAGTTTTATTCGTTTATGTGCCTTTCTGGTGCAGTTTCAGCATGTGAATTCCAGCCAACAAAGGCAAAGCACAGTACCTATGCCAATATTGAAACTTTAGTTCAAGTAAATTGGTTTTAGGGTGGATTTTGTAGTTCCTATGATTTATACACTCCATTTTTTTTAAAAATTTGAGCATAGTTGAGCCAAACCTATCGGTCGCTGAACAGATAACTACATTTTGACGTGATTTTATACATTTTTCTTTGCCTTTACGCAGAACACCAATGTATTAGCACATTTCTATAAATAGTTTCTTGTTTTTCTCTCAGAGGCATAAGTGTGCAGAGCGTGTGCAGCATTCCCATGACCTGCGAGAGATTGAGGCCTATCTTGAGCTCTCTAAAGCACAAGAGATCACCAACATGCTTTCTCTGGCCATTACTACCACACACACTCTCTACACCATACTGGGTACTGCTGAGTTCTATGAATTCATGCCCAAGAATCGATTCAATGTTCCTTAGACAGTCACCATTGAATTTGTCAATCCATAACTTGGGTAAGATATTAAGCTTGGTAATACACTACACTTAATTTTCATTACACTTTAAACTTTCTCTATTAGGAACTGCTGTGCGATGTGACAATCGCTGCCAATCAAAATATATTTTAAGTTAGATGTACAGTTATGAGAAGCAGGATTTTGTATTAATTGGAAGTTTGTCCTCCATTTGCAGCTATAGAGTGCATCAGTCTGGTTCTGGAAGTAAATCCCATACATTTTGTACATTGGGGATTTGATCATTAACGATGACTTTCTCCCAGCATGATGCCATACAAGTAGAAATTAAGCTATGGCTTGTTGCTTGTCATAGCCATGGCTGGTTGCAAAAACAAAAACTTACATTTACAAGTGTAAGAAATTTAGTAGTATAAATGTACATGGTATGGATTAAAGTGCCTGCATACCTCGACCATTATATGTTGGAAATTTGGTTGTATAAATGTATACGGTACCGATTAAAGTGCTGCAATTCTCCACCATTATATGTACGAACAGTATGTGTGAGCTAGGAATTATATTAAACTGTCCTTATTCTACATTATTATGTAAGGAAATTTATAATGGAATTAGTCATGTTCGACAACCACTATAAATTAGATAAATGACAAATAACTACAAAGCTCACAATGAATTAGCTTTAATAAGGGAAATATTATTAATTCAATTATTGGAGTAATATTACTCTCATGGCTTATTGAAAATAATATTACACATATTTAGGTACAGCTTTGAAGTGAAATCTTTAAAAAAAAAGGATGAGATTATTTATCAAAATATATCACAGTCAAATTATCTTTGAATACAGACAAACTTTATTGCTATTCTAAACATAAAACTAATCTAACACATACAGCATGAAACATGTTGTTGAGTAGTGACAGAATATGAAGTAAATTATCAATACAGACAAAATGAAATCTATGGAGTCTGTTGACAATGCCTTAAGTACCATTTATCCTTCTTTGAGTCTAAATGGATTTGCAATCGGATTACCCAAAGTATTTAACTAATACACCAGCACTTTGAGCAAAAATCTTGGAGATGTACTTGCATGTCATTGCATTTCCTTGTGTTGCGTTCTTTGTGTTTCTTGGTTCTTTGGCTCTTTGTCGAAAGTTTGTTCCGTTGATGTTTTGGATTCTGTTATGATCACGGATAGTTATTGTCTGGATGAAGCAAGGCCTTCTGCAAGGAGGACCGTTGAGTGTGTGAACCGTAGAGTAGAGAGTGAGAGGCTTCCTCTGGACTTTGTGTGTCCCGAGTTTTCCTTGGACTCAGAGGATCTGGAAGCAGCAAGGTATCTGAAGAGGAGAGACCAAGCGATGGTTCAAAAGAGTGTTGCAAGAGAGAAGTTCAGCTTCCTTGGTTAGGAAAGTTTTGAACTGAATTTGGCCGCCCCCCAAAGGTGTCCTGAATCAATCAGAAGTGGCTTTTCAGAGTCACACGGTCGACTGGTCTGTCCATTTCCAAAGCTGATTTACGATACTTTGTGGAGGATTCTTACAAACTCCTGCTCAAAAATAGTACATGTTTAATCATGAACATATCATGACAACAGTACAAGAAACATGAAATTCATAATATGTAAACAACATGCATTTACATACTAAATATCAAATTCTTTCATGAATATTATACGTGTAAGTAACAAAACATGAAAATCCCTGGTTACAAATCATACTGGTTAATTTATTAGTTTGGCTATAACCATTAATTTGTCAGTTATAACAGTGATCACAGGTCATAGAGTAATTTTCAGCGTTATCTAGCAAGGCGAGGTATTGTGTACATTATGGGTTTAAATACATTCTGTACATATTAGAGGGTTAACTTAGCTAAATACATAATTCATGGATTCCTTTTTAGCTGCTGTTTGCAGTATAATTATCACCGTGTATCGTGATCTGATGCCCCTTCGTTGCTGTGTCCGGTACATGCTTTGCATACCTACTTGGACCGCACACAGAGCTTTAGATGCTCTGAGCAGCTCTTTGTCTGCTTCGGTGGACAACGGAAAGGGAACGCTGTCTCCAAACAGAGGCTCTCCCATTGGGTGGTGGATGCCTTTTCATTGGCCTATCGCACCCAGGCCATGCCCCCCCCTGCGGGTCCGAGCACACTCAACAAGGAGTGTTGCGTCCTCATGGGCACTGGCCAGAGGCATCTTCCTGGCAGACATATGCAGAGCAGCGGGTTGGGTAACACCTAATACCTTTGCGAGATTCTAAAATATCAGGGTAGAGTCAGTCTTGTCCCGTGTTTTCTCAGGTCCGAGCCGGTAGAACTCAGTAACACGCTGATGGATTGACTGGGTGAATCGCTTGCACCTAGCGTCTTTTCCCTCGGCTGAGGTAATACCGTGAACTTTTTCTCCCAGGAGAGCCCACTCACTCGGCTCCCTGGATGACTACTCCCTAGCCCTCTGGGTCTGCAATTCAGCGGAGGAATTCACCGACCCAATCCACTGTGGGTACTCAAATCTACCCTGTACTGGAATAGGTGCTCCACAGGTTAGGGCTCCTACGTGGACATTCCGCCTGTGTGTATTTTCTGTAGTACTGTCTCCTTACGAGTGGATCCGCATCTCCCTTGGGCAGTTCCCACTGCCCCCCAGTCTCCGTGTCTGTAGCAACTCCTCCCTCCGAAGAGGCGGGATCTACCACCGCCCCACTTCCCACATGTGATCTAAAAGCCCATGTGGTGTATTTCACCACTTTTACCTCCCCCTCTCTGGGCGGGTGTGGTCTCCACAGGGTCTTTTCCCCCTGAAAGAATAGGAAACTGGGTAAGACCCCCTTTCCACGATGTGTGTAAGTGCCCAGCCATTTTGCTCTATGCGAGAAACATAGAGAGAAAAGAGGCCCGGCTAGGCTCGGCCCATTCCCTGGTTGGAAAGCGTTGCCTTGTTCCCCTGTCTAGGGTAACTATAAGGGTTCCGACGACTTTATGGGGCATTGGGGAAGGGTACATGCAGTCTGATACAGCTTGTCGTTTTGGCACCTCAAGTACCTGCCTGCTCCTGTGTCAGGACTGTGTTTGTGTGATTTAATTTGGACCCCTAGTGTTGCTTCTTCGACACAACGTCGAAGTGAGCGACAAACGGGGAACGTCTAGGTTACGGATGTAACCTCCGTTTCCTGATGGAGGGAACGAGACGTTGTGTCCTCCCGGCCACGTCACTGAGGTGAGCCACTGTTGTGGCCAGACCATTTCCGGCTCCTCAGAAAAATCCTGAATGAAACAGACAAAAAAAGTTGAAAATTTGTATGTTCCGCCCCCGGACATACGGGTATAAAGGCGGGGGCCTTTATACCCGTATGTACGGGGGAGGGACATGCAAATTCTGTCCACCAACTTCTCATTGGCCTTTTTTCATAGATCAGAGGTATATTCGGCGCTCAAGAGAGACCCCTAGTGTCGTTTCTTTGACACAATGTCTCGTTCCCTCCATCAGGGAACGGAGGTTACATCCGTAACTTAGACGTTCTGAGTCTTTCTTGAAAATTCCAGGGAGTGTGTTCTCTGTCTTTTATTTCTTGTAACCCCTGCACATAGGGCCCTCTTTGCATAGATGGTCTTAATAGAAGTTTAGCAAAAATAAAAGATCTCCAAATTCAGAATGACAAAACTATACTAGAATTAAAGTATAGATCAATGTTTAGGTTACATGTTAATAGACATGTGTGAAATTAGCATCTGAGTGAATAGGTTTCCTCAGCAGGGCATATCAGGGAACAAGAGCCACCCCAGGGGGTAGAAACACAACATTGAATAAATAATCAATCTCCCTTTTCAAGCTTATTATGATTGCAGAGTATTATTAAATATCTTACCCTATCCAGATTTCGTTTTAAGCTCTAGGCACACAATCCAAGATTAACACACAAAATATGAGTGTACGCACGCACGCACACACACACACACACACACACACACACACACACACACACATATATACACACCATCATGATAAACAAAAGCCAATAGAGAAGTTGAGAGGGATGGGCTGAATAAATAATGAACACTCCTACATTCGGTCATCTCTTAATTAGAAAAGAGATTTGTAGTGCAACTACAGACACACACAAACTCTGCTTTAGGAGATCTCCCTTTTCCTTCCTGGAGAAAGCTATCCTCTAGCATTCCTCTTAATTTCAATGGTAGTTGCTCAACTGGCACAGGATCCCCTAAAGTATGTGATTTCAAATCTGCCATCTTTGCTTATGGAACTACAGAAAAGTTTGAGCCAAACACATGAGCCACTTGACTCGCAGGAAAATTACATCATGACAATACAGTTTTGCTAATGGCACCACAAAAATACACTCATTCCCAAACCCTTCACTAGTGTCTACCCTGAACTGTGGCAAACTGTAAAAAGCAACAAAGAGTGACATACTATAAAAGGCTGCAGACAGGGAATTTCCTGAACATTTCCTCCAACAAATATCGGGCCCTGTCAAAACATCTACAACAATATACTGAAATATTTGCTATTTATTTGTAACATGCAAAAATTTTTAGAATAAACAGCTACTTTTGAATGGCCCTTTTGAGTGTTCCTATAGCTAGGAATGCCAAGATCTTGGGTTTAATTCCCAGAGACACACAAACTAAAATGTGGAGTTTAGATGCTGTTACGAACTGTTCTGTCTTCAAGAAACTCTTATGTTGAAATCACCTTCTGCACTACATTTCCCAAGAAGCCCAGTCGGCATACTCACCTGTCCTCCATTATTGTGTTCAGCTGTTTTGCTTTTACATTAATTTTGCCCATAATTAGACCGTCATGTTCAGTTATTCCTTGTCTAGTCTTGTCTATAGTAGCATTGTAGCCAAGTATTTCCTTTGTTCTTCAAGCCTTGTGTTAATTGTATTTGTATATTCGTCTTCTTCATTAAATACTGCATTTGTGTTCACTAACCTCTCTCTCTCCTAGCTTATTGCTGACAGATGCACTGTTAGTTGCTTTGGAAAAAAGTGTCTGCTATATGAGTGAAGTTAAATGGCCCTCAGTAAAGAATTACCTAAATTTTTGGCTCCAGATCATGTAGTAACAGCATCTGTCAGCCAAAACTTGACACCAGGTTTAGGAGATCAAGCAGCCCAGCCATTCTCACCACTCAGAAGATGAATATTCTCTGCTGTCTCTCTCTGTAAAGTACGTACTGTATGTTTGTATGGTGAATGCCTTCTCGGCTTGCTTTGTTTCATTGCTGCATAAATTCTAAGCTCATTCAGATCTGTCGTGGAGGTGATCGCTCGCCCACCTCTCTGAGCCAGAAGCAGTGTGTGTATATGTTTGTGTGTGTGTTACCGCTGTAAGTCAGTGCAAAGTCCTCTGATATGTATGCACTGTGTTGTGGCAAAGAAAACAAATACCTGAGATCTTCAGTATGCATTTATATGTTTGTGTTGAATCTGAAGCTTCTTTCAATCAGTGCAAAGTATATGTCAGGTCTGTGTTTGTATTGCTGATGTATGCCACAAAGCTAGCCTTATAAAGTCACATTTTCTATCTTTATTGTTCTCTCTCTTTCTTCCTTTTAAAGAGTTTTGTTTTTCACCTGTAATCGCACATTATATATAGACAAGCTTAACTGAAGGAGCTGCAGGTTATAGGATATGCCAGCTATCAAAAAAGTGGCCCTATTCTTTCTGCCTAATTCTCTTTAGCTCCTGATTTGTTTTTCTTTTTCTGAATATATTATTTAGTCATAGCTCAGGTGTAATTTTACACTCTTTCTTCACACAATTTCATTTATATTTATGCCAGTAGCACAAATGTGTGTGAGACGAGTTAAGGCCAAAGCACACTCTTTGCAATTCTGTGAATGCAGATGATTTTGTTTGTCGTTGCAAGCCAACTATTGTCATGGTGGAGCAACAGTTAGAATATTGCTGAGCAAAAAATGTCAAAGTCATTATATTTATAGGAGCTTACCTGAGTAATAACAAATCCAGTGTGATGTCTTTTTTTTTTTAAGGTAACTCAATGGTCCATTTGAGTTCTGAGATTTGTTCCTGCTACAATAAAACAGAACGCATGTCAAGCATGTACAACCGGGCCGTACATTGAAAATATGTTGGCACTCGCATTTTCTTTTTTTGTGTGTAAAGTTTTCGTTTTTTTTCAGCAGGAACAATTTGCAGGCACCACTAATAAAATAAACATTTAAATATTCAGATGTTAACAGACATTAAGAATGCTCTGTTTGTATTTTTTTTTACAAACAACTTTTAAATATGGTGATCAAAGCAGAAATTGGTTTCAGAGGGTATGCAGATTAAATATAATTTGTACTGCAAGTGCAGAACTGGTCTACCCCAGCAACACTTGCATTTTATCATATTCTGACTTTTCTTGAAAGAAGTTTTCAATGTATCTCTCTTTATCTTGCAATTATAATTATGGTGAAGGGGAAGGTGTGCCTCTGTTTCAACCTCACCAGTCTTGCAGTGACCACAAATTCTGTTTTCCTTTGGGAGCCCTGTTTGTGTGTCTGTCTTTTTTTTATGGCTGGCAGTGTTATAATCGAGACCAGCTCATCCAAGTCCAAGTCCAGTCCGAGACCAGAGTAGGTAGAGTTTGATTCAAGACCGAGACCAGAAGAGGTTCGAGTTCGAGTCAAGACCAAGACTGGAGAGGGCAGAGTCTGAGTCAAGACAGAGACCAGTAAAGGCTGAGTCTAAAACAAGAGTTTTTTATTAATGTGTTACATTTATAGTTTAAAGGACCATTGACTCTAGGCACATATATCAAATAAACTTTGTTTATTATTTGCTTAACCTTATGTTGATGAAACAATATTACCAGTTGAGAATACAAATTATATAAATGCATGTCCTAAGTTAAGTGAACAAATTAGCATTACAATTTCGACAGGTCAGTGTTAACAAAATGTCAGTGAAAAACTAAACTTTTCTGTTTAAATGTGGCTTAGCATGGCAATACAAACTACCAGTTTCTGTATACTATTATATTCCATTCAGGTCAAGTAAAAATTTCTGCTTTACAAAATACAGTATTAATGTACTATAACTAAAATGGGCCTAAAAACAAACAATAATACATTAAATATGACAATGTTTACGCAGAAAGTGAATATAAACATTTACATTCCATTTGTTTACAATTTAACTATATCTCATTCACTGTAATTCAAGTAAGCATTTCTGCTTACTTTCGCCTGCAAGATTTCATCTCGAGTTATGGACAGAAACCTTTTGTTTTCCAGGAATTATTCAATTCTGATGACATCGAGATAAATATTTTTACATTTTCTTCAATAAAGTATGTATTCTAAAAGACTAGAAGCTGTTCAGACCAAGGCAGTGCAATGAATCCAGATAGCAAACGTACATCTATGAGATGTATTTTTTAGATCTTTTCATCTGGAAAGCATCTAACATCTGCTAAACATCTTAAAAAGATCAGCTTTACAATCATTCTAAATCATAAATGTCTCAAAGATATTTGCTGAAACTCTTATTGACATCCGAGACATATTTATTGACACATAGCAAACAACGTAAAATAGAAGTTTTCCAGGTGTAAACATACATTAAATAGACGCCTGGGTGTTATACGTGTACTATCAGGGAATAGAGTATTACACAGGCGTTTCGAGACACATATTTAACAGTTGATGTTCTTTTTTACTTGACAAAATAACTTAAAAAAATGGTGGTGTTCCTACACAAAAAAGGCAAAAGACACAGCGATACGTAATGCAATGGTCAAAGACATCTCTTTAGCATGTTTACATGCTAAAACAACTGAAAAACAGCATTTATGGACACAATAACGTGTTTAGTATGAACAGCCCCTTATTAACAAGAAACAGCACCAATCGAAATTTCTCAAAGTTACCTCTCGAAAAAGCAGTCTTTTGTTGACTATAGGTAAATATCCACTTTGTCAAAATATTGGTTTGTTTTCCGTTTTCTAAAATATCCCGATGTTATTTTAATGAGTGAGAAACTGCTGCAAAATTATTCAGTGAGATAGCAGTCCAAACTAATTGGACTGAATAGCCTATTAATTCAAACCTTTATGCTAACCTGTTTGGCCAATTTGCTGAAAAGAACCTACTCAATTGAATTATTTATATGTGAACTGGGCATCATTAGTTCTGATTATACGCAACAGACTGAAATGCAAGACAAGCAAGATCTCTGATATTGACAATCAAAAATATTTGTCTGATAAGTCGAAGCTTTCACTGTATATTATTTTAAAAGGGACTCAACTGAGCTCAGGGTTAAGTCAGAGTCTTTACTTGTTCGAGTTCGAGTACAAGACAGATTCAATTTGCTCACGAATCTATGACAAGATCAAGACCATGAAAATGTCTTCTCTGTTTTTGCATAACTCTTAAAAAGGACTCCTTACAAATGCATATGTATGAGAGAAACGGAAAAAGGGAAATTGTTTTTGTTCATGTAAGAGTGCTTAAGAGTGCTTGCCACCTACCTGGCTCTCTATTATTAAAGAGGGAATGTGATCGAAATTTATGAGACTTGGTTTCACATTTAAAGGATTTTTTCTCCCCAATTTTTTATTTTTTTTTATTTTCATTAATGGAGAATGTTCCCTTCTCAAGCCCAGCGGTGCAGCCTTTGATGTTTAAAATGCCATTTTCCATCATATATTTGTGCATGGAATACTTCTCTATGAAACAGTATGTTATCTTTAAACCGTACCCTCCCTGGAGTTTCAGTTCTGTGAGGGCTTATGTTCAACTGCTTCATGCATACTCAAATACTATCTTTTTCATTGCCAGAGAAATACTGTTGGCAAGTCAGAGAAAGTCCTCAAGCTGTTCTTTTCTTTTTCTCTGTCTCTCCCTCCCTCATTACCTCTTTTTTAACTCCCTCTCTCTTTATCCCTCAGTGTAATCGTGAAGACTGAAGAATGGAGATATTTTAAAGAGTTGACAAACACGCTGACTCCTCTTGAGGAGGAGATGTTTCATGTGAATGAGAGCACGCTGACTCCACAGGTTTACCTGGGCCCAAAGAAAGCATCCACATCCCCTTCAAGTATCAGACCTTGCTCTCTCAGGTGAATCTAGAACGTTATTTACTTCAAGTATTAATGTCTATATTGGATGATCCAATACAAGTTGTCAGGTGAGACACATCACTCTTTACACCTGGTAGTAACACAAGTCTCATATCTCCTCAAAACAAAAGATGTTACTGTAGGCAGAATGACAGTCTCAGTCACCATTCTCTTTTAGTATATGTAAAAACAGATACAATGATGGTGAATAGTGTAAATTGAAGCTGTCATTCTGCCTAATATCTCCTTTTGTGTTCCACGGGTTTGAAACAACATGAGGGTGAATAAATGATGATAGAATTTTTATTTTTGGGTGAACTGTCCCTTTACTTCCAAGTGTAAACTGTATCTTTACAACATCTCTCACAGCTACAGTACAACCAAGTTAATTCTCATCAGTACATGCCGCACAAACCCAAAGCCCCAAATCTGTCTGCTGTACTGCTGATGCTGGAAATATCATCAGGAAAAAATGTGGATTTTAATTTTCTTTGTGTTTTGTACTGTAGTTCAATTCAACCATGAACAATGTGCCATCAATATGAAGCTGCAGTTGTTCTCTCATTTCCCTCATCCACTGATGAGACTTGGATTAGTTCACATGTTTCCGGTTTAATTGGATTTTGGTTTGTTTATAGTCTGTAGTATTACAGATGCACCGAGAAGGGAAGGAGGGAGGTTAAAATGCCTCAAAGCATCAACAATAATGAAAGAGATTAAAACAGCTACATCCAGACGGTCTGAATAGACCTGTACAAACAATGATTTTCCATCCATTAATGAAATTATTGCATTGTTATTGTTCTCTGTCTCACTGAATAGTGCACTGTAAATTAATCACTCTCTTCTAATATTGCAAGATTTCAAGAAGTCCAGATATGGCTCAGAAGCATTTGTCCAGTACAATTCAAGCCAAATCCATCAAGGTAAGAACTTCCAATGCACTGCTGAGCACACACAGAATCTTATACAGTCTGATTAATATTTTTGCAGTCAGAGGAGTGGGCCAACACTTGTACAGTGGCTGGTTTGGTAAAAAAATACAGACAAACAAAGATGACCTAGTCAACAACAGTAAAATTGAATTTATCTCATGTTGTAAGATTCTCCTGAACTAAACAAAAATGACATTTACTACTGTTTGTGTATTAATATTCAGATTAATGCTCCTATCCCTCAGAGACAAGAGAATAAACCAGTTTTAAGTTTCAAAAGGAAAGTGAAAGATAATGTTAAATGATTGTAACCAACTCTGAGTATGAGATGTGTCTGAGTAAAATTTATTGTAGTGCTCTCTATATTTATTTGGTTTGGGAGGAGTTTGTGTATTTAGAAAAGCATGTGTGTAAACTGTGAATCAAAGCTGTGTGTGTGTATGTGTGTGTGGGTGTGTGTGTGTGTGTGTGTGTGTGTGTGTGTGTGTGGGCAGGTTTGGGTGGTTTACGAGGACATTTCTTTAGGTTACAAGCTGGTAATTACAAGGATATTCTGCTAAAAATGTGGTTTATGAGGACATTTCTAGGATCCCCATAATTCAAATCGCTTAAAAAGCACACTAAGCAATGTTTTTTTGAAAATGTAAAAATGCAGAAAGTTTTTTGTGAGGGTTAGGTTTAGGGGATAGAATCTATAGTTTGTACAGTATAAAAATCATTATGTTTATGGAGATTCCTCAAAAGGATAGCCGCAACAATGTGTGTGTGTGTCTGTGTGTGTGAGTGTGTGTGTGATTGCTGTTTCATACCATTGTGACTCATTGTGCCTTTGGGCTACTGCTGCCATATGTAGCCGAGAGGGACTGACGGTGACACTTTGAAATGCCTCTGACACACACATAGACACAGAACTCCCATATAACTTTTAGGTCACTTGGGGTCAAGCATTGCTGTGCACAAACTGACATCACCTCCAGAGAAGTGTCAGTGTGTTGTCTTGGGCTGTGAATCTGACAGCCAGCTCAACTGTATAACATGCCATAGAGGTTATGCTCTCAGACAGCAGATGACTTGCGTTACTTCATATCGATGTACATACTGTCAGTGCGGTTCATTCAGTGTGACTGATCTCAGATAACTCTGTCATTTATTGGTAGTCCTTGACCACTCCTTCTAAAAAGACAGGCTTAAGCCCTATTTGGATTTGATTAGTTTTCTCCATGATGTTTGAGTTACTTTTATTATCATCCAACTTCTGCGATTTAATGGAGTGATCTGGATGGGACTAACATCTCCATGTTTATGACAGAGGTGGGAGTGTCTGTTTTCTAGATGTGGGCACTACAGAAGGTTAAACACATAATTTAGGTGTTAAAATTAACATATCTTTTAAACTTTATCAGTTTCAATGTAAAATTACTTAAAAATGTATTTTAAATAATAATCCTTTATTTTATTTTATTGTAATTTATTAATTATACATACATTTGCATGAGTTTATAGAAGTGGCTGCTTATAATAAACCCAATTATATAATACATATAATTATAAAATTACATAACTGAGTGGAGAAAAAGTATCTTACCAGATGCTGGTACTACAATGGCCAGTCAGCATTTTCCGTGATTTGGCTCTCCTTGTTCATTTTCATTTTTTATTTAAAAACTTTACATCCAACTGAATGTTGACGCGGAAGCGGCAGTGGAAGTGGTAGCCCTCGTGTTAAGCCCTCCTCGTATGAAGACCTACTTGGGTAAAGACCAGCGAGTCTACCTGTGCGAGTCCACCGAGCAAGGACACAGACAAGGCGCCACTTACCAAAACACTTAAGTATTTTTTATTGATTCTCTTTTATTATTCTACTTATACATACATACTAACAAGTCTAGCTCACTAATGACACATGCCTTCGAGCACATCCCTGTTATCTGTTGTAGACCATTCACAAGATACAGATGCAAGACCAAACGCAACCCACACAACCTACGGCCACTTTGCACTTCAACTCCTGCTCCACTCTCGTTCTCAGTGGGACTCTGGAACTGCCAGTCTGCTGTGAACAAAGCTGCCTTGATTCCAGCTTTCGCCACACAGTCCACCCTCAGCATCTCTCACACCACTCGACATACCGGTAGGGGTGGGGAACAGGTTTGCTCATTCATATTAACTGGACTTTTTCTCCACAGGCTTCACTATGTAACAATACATCCCTTGAATTCCATGCCATTACTACAATGCAACCCACAAAAATACATGTTGTTGTCATCTTGAGGAGTTGGATGTCCTGCTGTCCTCTTTGCCAGAGGATGGTAGGCCTCTTGTGGTTCTTGGCGATTTCAACATACACCAAGACAAGCCCCAGGCCACTGAACTGAATACTCTTCTGGCCTCATTTGACTTGGAAAGACTACACACCACAGCAACTCACAGATCGGGCAACCAGCTGGACCTCGTTTTTACACGTAACTGTATTACCTCAAATATTCTTGTTACACTTTTACATGTCTCTGATCATTACTTTGTTCAATTCAACATGATTCTCCCATCCATAGTAAAACCAACTCCACCTTTGGTTTCCTTTCGCCGTAACCTCCGTTCCCTCTCACCCTCTCGCCTATCCACTGATGTCTCTGCCTCTCTTCCCACAATAAATGTATTTTCTACGCTCAATGTAAACACTGCCACAGGCACACTTAGCTCTACTTTAACAACCTGTCTAGACATCATCTGTCCTCTCTCCTCTAGACCAGCACGTACTATACCACCCAGCCCCTGGCTGTCTGACGTAATTCGTGAACATCGGACTGATCTCAGGGCAGCTGAGAGGAGATGGCGGAAATCTTAAGATCCAGCCGATCTAGGTAAATAGCTTCTGCTTGCACCTTTTTCAGATAACGTTAAAGCTGCAAAAACTTCATATTACCAGACCAAGATCAACAGCACCACAGACACTCAAAGCTTGTTTAGAACATTTAACACACTCCACCACCTGACACATCACTTACAGCAGATAATAAATTTTTTACTAATAAGGTTACAGCCATCAGCAATACATTCACAGCACCACACCCTGTCAAACGCCCAACTCATGTATGCAACAGTTCTCTCTCTATGTTCTCTCCTTTAACTAACACTGATGTCTCAAAACTCCTCATCTCCAACCACCCCACCACCTGTTCTCTTGACCCCATTCCATCACACCTTCTCCAGGCCATCTCTCCGTCCATCCTACCTGCACTTACACACATAATTAACACATATCTTCTTGAAGGCACTTTTCCCACTACATTTAAGCAAGCTTGAGCAACCCCGCTGCTGAAAAAACCTGCACTTAACCCCAGACAGATAGAACACTACAGACCAGTCTCTCTCATCCCATTCATGGCAAAAACACTTGAAAGGGCAGTTTTCAATCAGATATCTGCCTATCTCTCACAGAACAAGCTGCTGGATGACAATCAGTCAGGCTTCAAAAGTGGACACTCCACTGAGTCTGCCCTGCTGTCTGTCACAGAGTCGCTGAGACAGGTGAAAGCTGAATCCAGATCATCAGTTCTGATTCTGCTGGACCTTTCTGCAGCCTTTGACACAGTCAACCATCAGATCCTACCTTCCACCCTCTCTAAACTGGGCATCAACGGAGCTGTGCTTGGCTGGTTCAACTCCTATCTCTCAGGTAGGTCTTTCAAGGTAGCCTGGAGAGGTGAGGTATCCAAGCCACATCAGTTATTTACTGGGGTACCTCAGGGATCAGTGCTTGGGCCACTTCTCTTCTCCATATACACAACGTTATTAGGACCCATCATCCAGTCACATGGTTTCTCTTACCACTGCTACGCTGATGACACACAACTTTACTTGTCTTTCCAGCCCAGCGACACCACAGTGACCGCTCGAATCGCTGCCTGTCTGGCTGACATCTCAGCCTGGATGAAGGAACACCACCTGCAACTCAACCCAGCCAACCTGAACTCCTTGTCTTTCCAGCCAACCCTGATGTTGAACACAACATCACTGTGCAGCTGGGTACAACTACAGTGTCACCTTCCAAAACGGTCAGAAATCTAGGGGTAACCATTGATGACAAGCTAAATTTCACAGACCACATCTCAAAGACTGCAAGATCATGTAGATTTACACTCTACAATATCAGGAAGATAAGACCTTTCCTCTCTGAACATGCCACACAACTGCTTGTTCAGTCACTTGTCATAACTAGACTGGACTACTGTAACGCTCTCTTTGCAGGCCTTCCTGCATATGCTATTAGACCTCAGCAAATGATCCAGAATGCAGCAGCACGTCTGGTCTTTAATGAACCAAAGAGATCACATGTTACACCACTCTTTGTCTCTCTCCACTGGCTGCCGGTTCATGCACGTATTAAATTCAAGGCCCTGATGCTGGCATACAGAACAGCCACTGGGTCTGCTCCAGCATACCTAAAAACATTTATGCAGAGCTACGTTCCCACCAGAAGCCTGCGGTCGGCTAAGGAACGTCACCTTGTCGTACCAAAACAAAGAGGCACCAAAACACTTTTCCGGACTTTTAGTATTATCATACCACGTTGGTGGAATGACCTCCCCAACTCAATCCGTAAAGCTGACTCACTCTCTATCTTCAAAAAACGTCTAAAAACACATCTTTTCCAAGAGTATTTAACCAGTCACTAAAAAAAAATATATATAAAATCGGTTTTGTATACTATTCTGATGAGAGTGAAACTTTGTAGTATGGCACTTTTCGTACCACTGTCTCCTTAAGATGATTCGCTTATGTTTTTCCTCTTTTGTAAGTCGCTTTGGATAAAAGCGTCTGCCAAATGAATAAATGTAAATGTAAATGCAAATAAAAATTCACGCAGCAGACAGAAGATTGGTGTGCACGGTGTTCTTAACGGTAATGAAAATTCAACATTAACAATCACAAACATTTGCATACTGACGACATTAGATTTCTCAGAAGTCCCTTGAGTTAGCTGGAAAACAGAAGGTAATTTGCTTTGGAATTTTTTTTGGGGGGGGGGGGGGGATTCAAATCACAAAGTACGTCTGTGTAACACACATTTCCCTAACCTCCTCAAGGAAAAATAGTCCCGTACGAATAGGCCTTTACACAAACTTTAATTTCCATGACAGTTTATGCTTGTTTGTAAAAACAAACACAAATTAAAATACGCAATAATGTGGTAAAAGCATACAACCCTCGTCTGTGCATTGCTTCCATTGCAAGAGCATCACTATACACAAATTTTTTGTTTTTACAAACTGTGAGATGAGACAAAGTTACATTCTGTAGTAATCGACAGCATGCCACAGAAGTGCTCGATAGAGCTCAACATGTTTTGAACCTGTGACATTTTTTTATCAGATTACTATATTTAGTTTCTCCTGTTAGCTCTTTGAGGTTTGTAACTTGCAGGAAGCCTTTCAAATATTTTCACCTTGAGTGTGATGTGTGTTGTGTAGCCTGTAACTTGTCTGCTTGTCTTACAGGTGCAGTTCCTCGGGGAGGATGGCAAGCCTCTGGCAATCTGCCAGGTGAATGTTGAACCAACGCCACATGTGGTGTGCCAGACCTTCAGTTTCTACCAGCCTGAACTCACCTTCCTAAAGAAAGCCATTCGCCTGCCTGCAGACTGGTACAGCACAGCATGTGCAGCTCATTACAAACATCTTCGCTGCAGCATACATAAACACACATGCAAGCACATGTCAGTGTCTGCTATTTGTCCTGAACTAAAGACCTCATATGTGCTCTGTCTCCTTTTGTACTGGCTCACAGATGGTTCCGCCACCCTCCATGTGAGCTGCAGTGACCCCAATGTCATCTGCCACATCACCACCTTGGTGAATAGTACCCAGCCAATCAGACTGGAGATGAGTTAATAATTAGTGTCTGAGGTTTTGAGCTGACCTCTGGTGGCATCACCGAAATAGCTGCACACTAATTTTTCAAAAAAAGACAATTTTAAAGTGGAAATTCTGTAAGATCTTTGTGTACTGGGATAACTGTTCCATATTTTTTCCCTGTTAACAATCAATCAAATGAATCAGTTCATCATTATTGAGGTATTTTTGGCTTTTGTTAAGGAGTTTATTTTTTCATTCCATTCTTGCTTTTTAAAACTTGCTCTGTGCAGAACCACAGGGTGTTTATCTGAGAGTACCTGGTTGTCCAAGTCCACAGATTAGGAAATTCTTTATCACCATTTTTGCGTATGTACACCTCCTTTTTCACCTTTTCCCCTACATTTCAGTCTTCTGTTTTCTAAGAAGATATAACCTGTTAATGTATAATTTTCACTTCACTTTTCTAGCTGCACAAGAGGTGTGTGTCTTTTTGTAAGTGTGTGCAAATGTGTGTGTGCATGTGTATGTGTGAAAGCCTGGTCCCTGATTAATCCCTTTATGAGTGATTAATGACATTTGCCTAATCAGGATGTCTCATTTACTGTCTGATTGCATAAGATCATAATATTCATTTATTCATCAAAATCCACAACATCTCATAATTTCAAAGTTCATAATCAGTGAGCATGAATAAAAACACAATTTCAGTACCTGCAGATCATACATCTCTCTCTGGAACTCGAGTCAGCGATAGTAACAGCAATCATAAAGCAACACAAATCATTTACAGGCAAAGTGTTCATTACACTGTTATTCTTATATTTTAATATTACGATGGGAATTCAGTAAGAATGAGCTGTGCCCCACTTATAGCACAGTTCTTTTGCATTATATTTTCAATATATTTTATTTGCGCTGTCTACAATGATTTGGCACACAATTAAATGCAAATAAAATGATGGCGCGAACACACCAAAAATGTTGTGCTTAGCTCAATTTGCATGTTGCAATTCCCAATCTTGCAGGTTGTGGAGGATACAGCAGACTATCAAAATCTGTTACATTTTACTAGGACTATACAGCACTGCTCTACCACTGTGATCCAGGCACGTGATTCCACTCTTTTAAAAGCCAAAAGTCCACTTGACTTCACCACCCATCTGAATACTTTATACGCCTGGTTGCGGCATTGTTTCCCCTATATGGATTTTGCAGCGGTGCTGCGCCACTGCTGAATTATGAGCACCTCATAATGTTGGGATTTCACGTGGTTCATTTAATATTTTTGATGTAACATAACGCTTGCCAGCCGCAGTCAACTGTGCGCTTTCTACACTGCGCAAGATACCCCAGAACACACACACACACACACACACACACACACACACACACACACACATACAGTACATGCACATACAGTCACGTCATCGCATAACAACATGTGCCAAACTTGCTTCAGTTCAAGTGGCCTGCAAGCTCATTTCTGAAACGTAGGATGGCAGGGGATCGCAACATTTCACTGAACAATCAGTTAGCAATTTCCTCATGAATCCCTTTTCTCCAATATTCAATTAATTTAATGAATTACTGCTGCAATGATCCATTGAAAATAAACATAAACATCTATTTTAAATTTAATTTACTTATTCACTTTTTTGAATAATGCAGAATCTATAAGCCAAAAGAATGACAATGACTTAATTTAAATTCTCATAAATTGTAAAATAGCACAGTGCTATTTTGGTGCATTTAGGTGAAACTTGATTGCATACTGTAGTTAAGACACTAAAATACCAAATGTAAAAGTGGCACAACTGTTCTTTGAATTCATCCTAAAACTGTTTTGCTTTCTTTTTACTCCTTTTTTATCTTGCAAAATTAAAATAATTAGAGTTTGCTGTGTCAACAAAACAAATGCATTGAAATCCACTCTAATTAGTGAGATCTTAATACACAGTAGACAAACTCAAAACCAACACAGTTTCTGAGTAATTATAATAAACAGGAAATCTATCAGCTATAGCTTTTTGAAACAACAGCTGTGGTTAAGGACACCTTACCATTCAAGGATGGCACAAATGTTCTTCAAACTTTGTCCCTTGAGCTTGAACCCCCTCAGGCAGGGTGAAGAGCTCAAACACAAAGTCCATAATTTTTAATACATTGAAACTCCAGATATCCAGCAGGCAGAATAATAAAGAATAATATCAACATCTCTAAACTTTCTGCTGGGACATGACTGCCTGCTGGCTTATGGGGTGCTCCTAATGAATGGGGTGAATGAATTAATTTAAAAACAGTGACATTTTTGTGTCTCTCTGAACATCTCTTTTGAAGATTTGCGATATTTGTCTCTCTCTGGTGACATGAGACAGTCAGAAAATATAAAAAGTGATAGTTTTTTTATATGTGGGGGTTTGTTCACATACTTCTATGGCAATCTCTCCATGGCAGTGACCATTGGCTAGCCTCCCCTGCACAGATCTGGCAGGCATACGTGCATTACCTGCAAAGGATGGACCTGAGCTGTGTTTGTGGCACTCTCATTTGGCTTTCACTGTTTTGCACTGCACTCAAGCCATTCGCAGGGTCAAGTCCTGCACATCCCCTGGAGCTTCAGGCAATGTACACATAGCTGGGTCACAGAAAAAGTACACAGATCACGGTAGCAAACTTGGGGATTATGTGGCCCATTTCTTCCTTTGAAGTGTTTTCTCACCAGAGATCTTGATGCAGACCCAAAGCTTTTGACGTCTGGTTCAAAATTGATTATAGTTCATGTGAACTTGGATATACGGTTCACGGTCAGTATGAACCGCAATCTGGACTAACTTGCGGAAGTGAACTGTTGTCATTTTTTATTATACTAAAACATAGGCCCCGATTTACTAAGATCTCAAGTAATGGGTGCAAATTTGCTTGTGCAATCTATGAAATTGTTTTTGCTCATCGTGCACACCCTCCAAAAGGAGGCTTTTGCATGTGGTACTTGCACCAAATGCAATTACTGTACAGCTCTCACTAAATACCATTTTATTTTTATTCAATATGGCATTTGTATGTTTATTTATAGGATTGTAGGATATCATCATAAAATGTCTGCTATTGACACTTCACTTGAAATGTTCATAATTCACATAGAAAATACAATATTATGTACACGTTAAGCCATCGCACCACTGATGTATACTTCAATTAAATCTGAATTTCAAAGCGCTACTATCTTGACCATGGCAAAGTTAGCTGCGCACGAGAGAAAAAAGGGAAGCGGCATGGTACAGAGATTGCGCTTCCTGTTCATGGTATCAAGACGAAACCTGTCTGGCTTAAAGGTGTGTATCAGCCTACCTGCTGGAAAGAACCACCACTAAAAATATTTCGCAATATTATTATGTTATCAGTTATGATATCAAGTTTTAAAATAATTTAATAAAACAGTTTTTTCATGAGTATTCATTTAATTTCACATTTATGTGTGTCAATAAAGGGTGTTCTTCATATTGTATGTTCTCAAAGTCTCCTTTTTGTCACAATGACAGCATGATGCACAGTGCAAATCAAATTAATACCTGCCTTTCATATTCATTTGCTCTCATAGTTTCTGATTCAGAAATTACTTTCAGGCTTTATAAATCACTTTGCTGGTGCAGTTTGATTAATTAGCATCTAGACCTCCCTTTATTAAGCACATTTTGGAGGCCTGCCTCTAAATTGCATATTAATTTCGGACATGCTATTTTAAGAATTTTCAGACATGCTATTTTGTGCATCTGAAAGACACAATCTAGACTACAGTAGTAGATCAGCGCAGACCTTCCATTAGCGTGCTATCAAGTTTGCATGTTTTTATACAGGCAAACCTGTAGTAAATTGGGGCCATACTGTACGATCCTTGGTTCAGAACTGATAATGCAATGTTAAAAGAGAAAGAGGGAGGGTCTTGGAAACTCTGGTTCTGATCGAGCAATCGAATCAAGTGTGAAAAAAGGGAGTATGATGAAAAAGAATGAGCAATAATAAGCAAAGCACAGTATGGAGCAGGGACGTCACTAGGATTTGAAGACTGGCTTAGCCCCCAGGCTATTTGTAACTTGCGTTTGCAAAATCTTTGCAATCACTTCTAGAGCTACACTTATGTCAACAACCAGTCAAGAAACCAAGATGTTAACAAGTAAAACATGACAGACATATCCTCTTCTTCCATTTCTACTCTGTTAAAGAAAAGTTACTGTAATGTTAGCTTTTAGACACATCAAAACTGCATAGGGGAATTTACTTAGGCCAGACTTTGCTCCTGATGAGTTATTCTATAAGCAATGACTTAAATGCTATCTGTCTGCTCATGTAAATGTATGATAAAGTAATAGCATACTATATCTAATTCCTCTCTATATAAGATAAGTTGTCCACAGAATGCTATTTAATTGCTCGAATTACTGTAACTGCACTGTGGATTGGTTCAATCAGAGTGTAATTTCGCTGTGTAGTTTGGCTTGCATACAGTTTAACCCAAGAACCAGAATTTTAAGGTCATAGTGAAATTTGACAACACAGGTTTGAGCGTTTCTCAATTAAAGATGATTTATTCTGCCAAATGATGTATACAATGTATGATATAAATCAACAACAAAAAGGCAGTATTCAAATAAAGGAAAATTAAGAATGAAATCATTTTCAAAACCACAGTCAACAGTTACTTTTTGTTTATTGTCTACTTCATTGGTGGAAGCATCAAAAAATGCCTTCTGTTTTTAAGGGTGGCAAATCGGTCTATCATTCTGTTGTGACTTAGGTGCTTCAGTATGTCATTTTCAATCGACGTGGCTGCAAGATTGTGAAGCCTTTTCTGCCCCCTGATGCTAATTTCATGACTTTGAAATGCAAATTGGTCACATGAAACAACATCCAAAATGTCCAAAAACAGACAAACAGAGGCCAGACAGCTAAAAAGTTGGTAAGTTAAACAAATATGACAAATAGCAGTACAAAAAAAAGAAAAAAATAGGCATCACTGCATACTTTATCATGTAAGCTATTGATACGGATCCTATTTAAAGTGGCTACTGTCTAAATAAAATAACCTGATGGCGGTAGGAATAAAAGATTTGGAGTAATGATTACTGTATATATGTACTGTGTGTAGGATTGCTTTCATTTTAGTTTCACATGTGTATCTGTGGGCATTTGCTCATCTTTAGCCTACATTTAGGTAACATCTACGTATTTATTTAATTTATCACAGCTAATGAATGCAGAAAGTTAATTGGTATAGCTAGCATATATAATAAATATGATGAAATAATTTAGTTATTAAATTAGTAGTACTAAATTAATTTAGTAGGCTATGCATAGCGCCTAGACCTGCCAACAAATGCTTATTGTTAGAAGAAAACAAAACAATCCTTAGACCTATAGACCATTACTGACCTCAATCACACCGGCTCCCTCAGAATCAACTGGCCTGCCAATCTCCTGTGGCTGCTTCTCTTTCTCTCTGCGAAAATATCTTTGAATATCCATCTCATCTGCTCAATGAATTGAAGGATACAACGGTAATAGCATTAACAGGGACCCTATGACATTTAGTTTTCAGTGACAACAACGTTCTATGGGGATTGATATTGTTTTATATGCCTATTATAGAGAAAGGTTATATTATTGGCAAAGAATAAAGAGTTGTGATTAGCTTGCTAAGTTAACCATTTCTTGTATTTTGCTTGTTCACTCTAGCTGGACTACAGTTTTCCATAGCAAACCAAAATATCCCCTTTCCTTTACCTCAAGAAAACGTAGCTAAAGGTAAGCAGGTAATTAAAAACAACTTACAATTTCATAGCGAGTTCAACTTAAGACCAAACTAGAGTAACGAGGAGACGAGATGAATCCTCCAGTTACTTGCAGCGCTCTGGTCTACGAGACGGTGCGGTGCATCATCTTGATAGCACAACGACTCTTTGTACTTCTGTCCAAATTCAGACTTTTCGGCTATTTTTTGTAGCTGGATATTTATCATTTGTTGCGTATAATTCTAAATATGAATGAGGATACGGTTATTGATAAATCAAATTGTTATTGTTGTTCTTATTATCATTTAGGGGGGCTTAGGAACATTTTGGGGTAGCTTCAGCCCCCCTAAAATAGGCCTAACGACGTCCCTGCTTATTATCATTTAGGGGGGCTTAGGAACATTTTGGGGTAGCTTCAGCCCCCCTAAAATAGGCCTAACAACGTCCCTGGTATGGAGTAAACACTTTCAATACTAAATGCAATTAAAATGGTGTCTATATAAATGAGGCCATGTAAACTGAGAGGTTGAAAACAATAAAGCCCTTCTGGTTGAAACAATATCATTGACTTCCTTTGTTCAGTATACCTCAGCAAAGCAAACAGGGCTTTAATGTGAATTCAAACAGAAAATTACAGGAAAATAATGGAACATGCATATTATATTAGCGTCATAAATCTTGAATTGGATATTTCCTGTTTTTCTAAATATACAAGCAGAGCAAATATAGCAGCTCCCTTGTCAACTGAGCACTGATGGTTTTGTTGGCCATGTGTTAGTGTTGGATAGCAGATGCTGACAAAAGATAATGAAGCAATATTATTATACATTATGAGTTTAAAGTGCAGCTTTGAATGTCCTAGGGAAAGTCTGCATAGAGTAACAATGTGTTCCCTGACTTGAAATAGTTTTTTGTTCCTTTTTCTTGCTGTGTGGGTCTCTGTACTTCCTCTGATGGATACCAAAAGCTCTATGAGTGTAAGATCTCTTCTGTTTTGGTGCTGCAGGTTGATCCAGGTGAGGTCGTCGCTTTTCGCTTCGTCTGCTCAATGAGTACAGGATATCTGTGTGGGCGTGAGGGCTCTGCGTCCTAGAAGCCGCTTCTTTTACCTCAATGTAATCAATGGGGATATGCGGCAGCTAGTTGCCTCCTGGCTACTCTGCATCACATGTCGACAGCCTGTAATTTCCAAGGTAAGGAAGCAAAATAAGTGCATTAATAGTAAGAAGCATATCATTTTCCTCAGTACTAAGTACACATTTACTCTACTCCACCAAATAGTAAGTTCCCCGTCTGTCGCGCACTTCGACGTTGTGTGTCGAAGAAGCGACACTAGGGGTCTCTCTTGAGCGCCAAATATACCTCTGATCTATGAAAAAAGGGCAATGAGAAGTTGGCAGACAGTATTTGCATACCCCGCCCCCGGACATATGGGTATAAAGGTGGGGAAATACGTCTAGTTCATTCAGAGATTTTCTTCAGAGCCGATGGTCGTGTATGCAGCAAGCTGCGAGTCACAAACTGTTCTTCCCACCTCTGAGTGCGATTGCTGTTGGATCTACGTGCATATCAGTGGCTTTTTCCTTCTCTGCACGGCAGTGCAGTTTGCCCCTGGGCGCTTCGACAGCAGTTAAAATAGTTATTTTCTCTAAAAGAGCAAATACATAGCTGGCGTTGAACGTCCTTTTCAGGACGCGTCTTTTTAAAGACATCTTTCCGCCTCTGTGTAGTTTCTGGATGCGGTTGATTTCTCTCCACTTCTGACGGTCACAAAAGCTGCCTCTTGTGCCTGGGCTATTATCACACGCAGGCAGCGTTTTATGAATGATTCATGTTCTCAGTGCGAGAACATAGCCATGGCAGCATTGAGGTTGCGGCTTTCTTTTGTCATGAGAGAAAGCCACTTCATTTTTCTTTCCCTGTTATGCATAATATTAACTTTTAATGTGATCCGTATTATGCGGTGCACATAAGAACAGCGCATCTGTTTGTTTTACTGTATTCCGCCCCTTAGTATTTGGTGGTTTTATTCATAGCCTATCAGCGCACATTCGTGGGGTATATCAGGGTGTCTATGTGTCGCCTAGATGCGCGTTATGGTCTAATGACCGTAAATGTCCAATAAGTTGGATCCGTCCTCTGTATGTATATATTCTGAGCCATCGATCATTACTAGAGTTTGAAAATGGTGGTATTTTGTATTAATTTAACCCATTTTATTATGTTTTTGTTTGTGTGAAGTTGGTCCTGGTAGGGTGATTTGTTATTAGCTCGCCCCTACCCTTCACACCAATATATTACGTGTTGTATGTTAAAAATCAGTTGTGTGTTTGTTTGTAATTTTATGAGTATTTTGTGAATTTTCTCTTCTGTGTTCTCAGGAGCTGAAGGCCTAGTGCAGGGGGCTAGTGGTTCCCCGCTAGATGGTGATAGTGCCCCTTTCACCTGTGGAGTGCTGTGGGTTTACAACTGACTCACCTGTGTTTGTGTGTGTGTGTGTGAGAGAGTGTACACTTGTGGGTGATGTGTCTTTCATCTGGGAATTGCTGCCCCCGGTTAGCCTTCCTGCTCCTGGTAAGTCTCAGCCCTTATTGGTAGTGTATATGTTTTATGGGTGTGTGAAGCCTACTACGAATCTCGCAGCTAATTGTGGTGCCCATAATTATAATACATTGTGGAAGGATGAAATGAGCATGCAGTGTCCATTATGATTCATCTGTTAAAATAAGCTATTTTTGTACTCTGGTATTCACGTCTCTCGTCCTCTTGAATGGAAACAACGAACCTGTGTGCCCTTTTATTGGGAGTATTTCCCTGGCTCTCCCCCAGGGTGGCGTAGTCGGGTTTAAATTAAATTGATTGCACGTTTCCCGCCGGTCCTGGAATGCCACATAAGCATGAAAAATACATAACTCAATGTACACATACTTCCTGACAAAATCCAGCTTTAATAAGATGGAACATTTTTAGATATACTGTTGGGTTCTGTGTGAAATAAAAGTGTAAACTGACATTTTCTTTTCACTCCGTCTGCCATCTCAAATTAAAATTTTCACTTAGCTCATCACATCATTACATTATTTATTGCCTTATCTACAGTGAAGGATAAATGTGATGCTGCCTTAGGATTTGGTCAAAACATTAAAACTAAAAAAAACAGCATAATATTGCTGCCTATGGTTTAAAACTGCCTCATTGGTAGTGCAGCTGTTGCATAATGCCTAAAAATACTGTCTACTTTATGTTTTGTAGGAAGCTCAACAGATTTTAGAGCATGGTGTGACGTAGTGATGAATTGGATATACCATTTTTTTAATTTTGTTTTATAGTGTATCTCACAAGAAATGTGTTAACTAACAATTAACCCACTGATTTTATTACTATGTATTTAAGTACTGTAATGAGCACAAGATTAGTTAAACTATACAGCGAGTGGAAATATAGAGTAATAAAATGGGTAGTAAAAAGTTGTTTCCAAACATGTTAAGTGTAGCTGTGAAAACTTAGACCATAGTGACGATTTTTCTTAGCATATGTTGTTTTTTTTAGCAGAGAATTGGAAAGGACTTAATGAGACTTTAAATTTAAACACTATGACAGATGATGTGGCAGATTAAGTCAATGTTAGTGACTTAAACCTGACGTATGTTTCAGTCTCCCAAGGCATTTGAAATCAAAGTTCCTGTAGATGGAGGGAGGGGCAGCAACAAGAAAATCAGTTTCACAAACACTTAATCATCCTCCAGAGTATTCAGACTGTACACCGACCACACAAATCTGCTTCAGTTTAAAGAGGAACAATTTCAAGAAAGTGACCCAATCTCAAACTTTCATCAAGAGGAGTGGTTTTACCAAACTAATGCTCTAAACTGTGATCTACCAAACAATTGTCATTGAATACATGGGTTACTGCATTAACCTTGGTTCCTTGAAAGGAGGGAACAAGACCCTGCATCAGTAGCTGATGCTATTGGAACTCCGATCTCTGAATCCTTTTAAAATCACAGCAATCTATTGGCAGATGGTGCTTGACACTCTGCCCCTAATGCACACATCATCACTGTTATAAACAGGAGTACAGCGCCATTTCATCAGGAAGAAGGGATAGAGTGCATTTCCGGTCCACCTCGGCTTCCACAAATACCTCCCAAATCCTCAGAACCATCTGAGGGTGAAGTCTTTTTTCTCCCTGGCTGATTTCCTAACGGGAGAGCAAATCCACAGTTCAGGTAGATGTGCACTGCACGTATTGACAGGAAATTCTTCTCGCAGCAGAGGTGAATCTGGTGTGCCAAAATCAATATTGGGCACAACCGCACTCCCCCCTCACACTTTATGTACACTTTATGTACACCAGTTGTCTGGATCAGTACATGAAAGCCCTGCACAACTTACAGAAAACTTCTGAGAGCAAGGAAGATTGCAAGCAGTTCTAGCCAATTTATATGCCATGCCACTTGTGCACCTGGCCAGCTGCTGAAGGCTGGACAATAGTCGCAAAGGGCTCCCCAGCCATTGCTGGACAGTTTGTGATGATCACTTTGCATCTGGCCACCTGGCTAAGCGCAACACCCTTCTGATAGTACACAGGCATTTTCCAAATAGCTAAACGGCTTGACAGCAGCATGTCTCTACAAGACGTTAGCAACTGTGTCGCCATAAATGACAAGGCACTCTCTAGTTTACCCAGAACTGAAGAGGCCTCATAAGCTACAAGCACAATGGGGTGACTGTGGCCACTGCTCCCAAGACCCTCTGTTGCTGTTTCAGCGGTGAAGCTCTCCCGAGCTTGAAGCTCGTCAAGCATTGTAGAATAGACAGTGCATTCATCAGTCAGATGTGCCAACATGGTCACCAAGTAAAGTTAATTTCCAAGAAGGAAACTTGCCGACTGGGCATCAACATACTCTTCACATAATTGACTTTGGGGCTCAGATGCTCCAAATTTGTGAGTAAAGGTCCTTGTGCTTGCATCTCTGACTGGAGCTTCTCGATCGCCTGAGAGAGAACCTGTGTCAGCTCATAGTCAGAGATTTTGATTTCAGATTCCTCTCCGTGGGGGGAAATACCAACAACTCTGGCTGAGTGAGACCTGGCCTCACCCTCAGATGCTACAAGTGATGTAGCATCTCCGTCTTCCTCACAGCTGCCAAACTTGATCACACCTTGCAGGCCAATCACTCACAAATCCAACAGGAGGAGCAAAAGTCTCTTTTATATGCTTTAAACTGCAATAACACACACAACAACAATTGCAATGTCAATAGCATTTCAAACGCAGAAATGATAAAGGATATGTTGTTCATCTGAGTATAAGCAAGGAGATATAAGTAATCCACTTGCTCTTAAGGTGTGCAGATTCAATGACGAAGCATAGATTCGGATGATCAAAGCTCAAGAGATGTTATCGTGAACCTAAGAAGAAAAAGTCTGATGAAATGGTGCTGTGCTCCAGGTTATATGCCCGTAATGATGCATGCATTGGGCAAAGCATAAAATGGCATCTACCAATAGATTGCCGTGATTTTAAAGGTCTTCAAAGATTGTCACCCAGTGTCAGAGCCCCATTTACTAAAAATTAGAGCCCAGAGAAGAAGATTCCTGACAGGTATCTGTCTAGGAATCAATTACTCTCTGTCTAAACTGTCATTCTTAGACATGTTTCACAGTACGTAAAGTTCTCTGTTTGTGCCTTTGCCCCTGGTAATGCTTTCCTCTTGGGGAAACCATAAAGCTGCAGTCCAAATAAAGGAGAAAGAAAGAGATTCACTGTCAGACTGTGACTGTCAATACATGTAACCTTTAGGTGAGGGGATGACGCATCTAGGTCTTATAGCTCTACATTAGACTTCAATTAAAAGCTGTTAATTGATTAGGTGATCAATACGCAACCACTGGCTATTACTCCAGACAGAAACAAAGAACATTAGTTAGCCACAGGGACAGAATATATCATATATATATATTACTGTGGCTATGGGGGTGAAAAAATAATTTTTCTTGATCATCATTTTGCCCAGAAATTGTGTAAAACAGGATGGGGAAAGTGTTAATTTCATCATTCAGTGCCCTCATTGATCACTCTATGGTTTAGTGGGGCTCACTTGATTGCCCACAGCCCATATCTGGGCAATAAATAGCAGAACAACGTGAAATATGCAGCTGACAGTATTGAACACAACAGATTAATGATAATTTAGCATCAAATAAAACGATGAAGCTCATAAAGAAAAGTAAAGGCCTGTTCCATTTTCTTGCTAGTCAACACTGCTTCAGTTATCTTCACTTGCACTGGATTTATGAGGTCTATATTTTTGAGGAATGCGGATAGAGAAGTTGTTTTTTTTCTCTTTGAGAAAAAACAACTATGTCATTGTAAAATAGGCGCCAAGCCAAAAAACTAAAGGAAGAATCGATACATCTGTGCTTTTGAGGAGATTATGAACTAAATCCTCAACTGTGGTACATATGTCTTAGTCAGCCATTAGAGATGACGTATAAAGACAATGATAGAGCCATTTCTCTCATCTCCCTTTATACGCTGGAATGTAACCAATTTCTGCAGCAAAAGAGCACTTAGGATAGGGATGGAAATTGTAAAGAAATTAATGATTCTGTAGTGGTTCTTTTTTTTTTTTTTCTTTTAGTAATTAAGAGGAAGAAAATATGTATAATGTTTGGAAAACAAGACTTATTGCATTCACTACCCTCCATAGTTAGGGTAACTGGTTATTACCCATTCACATTTATTGTATGAAGCAAATTTGCTGTCTTTGTTATCTCTCCTACAGCCATACTTTGGATTTAGTTAGTCTGTAAGTCAGGTCATTTGCACCATGTCTACAAAGAGACATATATACCACAAAAAGTTTAATTTACACAGACTTTGAATCACATGCCCAGAGTTGACTGTTGAATCACATGCATGACTGACAGAATATAAGATGTATGATGACTGTTGTGACAACAACATAACTCACGCATATATTACAAACATATTTTATTTTGGTGTTCCGTGCACATTGGCGGAAGAATACAGACTTTCCAAAACCCTTAATGGAACCGAATTGCATTTTATTCCAGTATTTTTGTTAAGAAAACTGACCAGTTATCGATACCCAACCATTCACAGGAAAGAAACCTGTTACATTCCTAATAAATCCACATATCTGGCAGGACGACATATAGTAATGTACCAAGTTGCTATGTTGTTTGGCAACCATAAACAGAGTTATATAATTTATTAATAATAAATTATAAATTAATAAATAATATTATTTTATTAATAATATGTAACCATTTCTTATCTATTAGCATATTGCTGTTACCACTGTTTTATAAAAAAAATAAGCTGTGAGAGGTGTGTTTTAAATTGTAGTAACCATCGTAAATCCCCCCTAAATTAATCTCTCTGTGTTAATTAATTAATTAACATAAAGTTTTGTGCTTTTGTGTGTGTTGTAGATTACACTATCCGTCTTCGCTTTGCTCCAAGTCAGAACCCAGGCATGGAAGAAGTCCTTGTCTTCATCAATGTCCAAAAGGATAAGAATGAGGACACTTATTGTGTTAGGGTCCAGTACAGTTAACATTCATTCCACTTATCAACCCACACACACACACACACACACACACACACACACACACACATACACAGACACAAAATCCAGAACAGATAACACACTTTCTTAAACTGCAATATATTCACTGTCTTTTCTAGCACAAATAAACCTTGAACCTGCATTTGAAATTAATTTAGATTTGGAACTTCATGGAAATATATATTTTTTAAATATATACTACTTAAAGATTCAAAGAGCTTGAGATGTAACAGAAAGAACAGACCAAAAGTACTCTCTATATAAACAAAGACAACAAACAACTCCAGAGAGAAACGTGTCTCTCGTGCATTGGATTAAAGCCACCCTGCAGTGCTCTAAGCTGAAATGGAGAAGAAATTCCCTATAGAGCTCATGCCCATCTCAGCACTCTTGATGTGTGTGTGTTTACCGTAAAGATGAATCCCCACTGTGATATGTCATTAGCAGCGAATGGCCACTTGCCCAGGACTTCAGCTTTAGATCTTCAATAAGTGAGAAACTTGTGTACGACTCCATGAGCAATATTTTTATTTCATTAAGTTTAAAGTGTTCATAGTGTCATGTTTGATCTCACTACAGATATTGTGTTTTAATATGGGGAAAATAAATACATTTGGCATTTCAATAATTGTTGTTATATAATAGCAAAGAATTGCTGTCCTCAATACTGCTGTACATCACAGCAAGCATTTTCAAGAACAAATTAAGGTAAAAAAAAAAAAAAAAGTTTATATTTGTTTGTAATGGAAAATAAGAAGTGGGCACATCGCTTACAGGCAAACAGAGTGACCATTCATAAATATACACATTTTATGATGTAAAAATGTGCTGCATCATCTTCTGAGAACAGGGGCCATATGCATAACACTTCTCAGAAATGCTCAAGAATATTCCTATGCTTTGACTTAAAGTTCATTTTAAAGACGCTAAAAGCAACTTTCAGCAAAGTCTAAGTCTGATTCTTAAGTGCTGACTGAGGTGACACTTAAGTGTTGTGAATTAAGGACTACAATGATGTCTACGCAAAATGGCTGCCTTCAAACTCTAAATCAGCCAATACTGAATCTGCAAGGGTATTGCGTCAGAGCGACATAACAGTATTAATTTATTCCTGATTAATATCAGACATTATAAATCAAATTTGATAATATGTTTGTAAGGGAGATAAGGGAAAGGAGGAGGCAAGAAACGGATTGACAATATGAATAATAGTTTTAATATAAAACTGAACCAAAACACAAACATAAACAATCAGAGCAGCTGCCTGTAATTCTCTCTCTCGAACCGAAATTTTCTTCGGAGCTTATGGTCGTGCATGCAGCGAGTCACACACACCTGTTCCTCTTACGTCTGGTCAATTTGCTGTTGGATCAATGGCACACATCTGTGGCTTTCTCCTTCTCTGCACGGCAGTGCAGTTTGCCCCTGGGTGCTTCGACAGCGCAACTAAAAGAGTTGTATTAAAAGAGTGATTTTCTCTAAAAGAGTATTTTCCTCTAAAAGATCAATAAACAGCAGCATTGAACGTCCTTTTCAGGACGCTTCTTTATAAAGATGCCCTTTCCTGTGAAAGATGCCCCTGTGTAGTTCCTGGATGAGGTAGAGTGCTCTCCGCTTCAGACTGCCACAGGTACTGTCTCGTGTGTTTGGGCTGCGATCACACCGAGGCAGCATTTGTGGATGGTTCGTGTTCTCAGTGCGAGAACATGACCATGGCAATGTTGCGGCCATGCCTTTCCTTCAACAGAAGGAAGGCGATGGCCACTCTCATGGTTCAGGAACATCATCTGTGGCTGAACTTGGTCGGAATGCGCGAGATGGACAAGACACACTTACTCAACATGCCGGTCTCCCAGTTCTCCCAGTTCTGACACCGTCGAGGACTTTTCCCATCAGTTCTCCATGGTGAAGAAGCAGACGGAGGCCATTTCACACATCCTGCTCCACCGCAACTCTGCCGCCATGGGCCAAGACCCGTCTGCTCGCCAAGGGTGTCCTCCTGTGGCTAAACAACACGCAGCTCAGCCTCAATCCGGGCCCAGCTCTCAGCCATGGCGTCAAGCACCCCGCAGGATGTGCACGCCCCATCTCATGGATCCCCTCGAGGACCCATAAGGCTCCCAATCGTTCCTGAGACCCAGAGACCGAGACGTTCCCTCCGGAGCTGGTAAGAAGACAACTCCATCCCCAGGTGGAGGACCGAGAGGAGAATACTTGAGTTTATTTAATTTGCCGCACCCCTCAGAAAGCAGGGCTGCGGTACACACATTCTCAACAAAAGAGCTATTTCCTTTGTCTCTGGGTCACCTGGCCCACAAATGCAGTTCTCACGGCATTCTGCCACCAGACCTCAACAGTCCTCTGGACGCGGACCCCCTGCCTGCAGCCAAGCCACGACTGTCCACCGGCCATCCATTTCTGACGAGTCTAGAGGACGCAGTCACTGGACCTCCTCCTCAGTCACTAACCGGCCCCCTGCCGGGTGTGCGGAGCAAGATAAATGCTTTGAGTCTTTTCTCAGCACCAGAGCCTCTGGACGCACTTTCGCCTCCTGACGCCGTACTACCTACTCCGCCCTGCCGTGAAGCCCCACCGGGTACGTCAAAAATAATCGTCCCTTTAGTGCCCCTAACATGGAGCTTGGATGCGTGGCTTTCTCTTCCCAACCCATCTCACTGGCTGGCCAGGACCATCTGACTCGGTTCAGATGGTCCTGATTCAGTTTGCCAGGCCCCCGCCCCCCATCACGGGCGTCCGCTTTTCCAGAGTACACGGCGAATATGCCAAGTCCCTGCACGTGGAAATCGCGACCCTTTTGCTCAAAGACTTGATAGAGCCTGTCCCTCCAAACGAGATGAAGAAGGGTCTCAACAGCCCTTACTTCATTGTACCCAAGAAAGGCGGTGGCTTACGACCGATCTTGGACTTGCGAGTTTTCAACCGGGCCTTACACAAACTCCCGTTCAAAATGCTCACGCAGAAACATATTTTAACTTGCATCCGGCGTCTATATTGGTTCGCAGCGGTAGACCTGAAGGAGGCGTACTTCCACGTCTCCATACTGCCTCGACATCAACCCTTTCTACGGTTCACGTTCGAAGGCCAGGCGTATTAGTACAAGGTCCTCCCCTCCGGCATGTCCCTGTTCCCTTGTGTCTTTACGAAGGTCGCAGAGGCAGCCCTTGCCCCGCTCCGAGATGCCGGCATTCACATACTCAACTATCTCAACGACTGGCTCATCCTGGCCCACTCCTGAGAGTTACTATGCGCCCACAGGGACCAGGTGCTCAGGCACCTCAGCCATTTAGGGCTTCAGGTCAACTGGGAAAAGAGCAAGCTCGCCCCGGTTCAGAGCTTCTCTTTTCTCGGCATGGAGTTAGACTCAGTCTCAATGTCAGCGTGCCTCACCAACAAGCGTACGCGGTCAGTGCTGAAATGCCTTGCCACCTTCAGGCCAAGCACAACGGTCCCTTTAAAACTTTTCCAGAAGCTCCTGGGGCATATGGCATCCTCTGCGGCGGTCGTGTAGCTGGGGTTGATGCATATGAGACTGCTTCAGCACTGGCTACAGACTCGAGTCCCAAGATGAGCATCGTGTGATGGTCACCCCTGCCTGCCGCCAAACATTGAAACCATGGACAGACCTCGTGCCACTCACATCCCCGGCAACCTCAATGTGGTAGCGGATGCGCTATCACGACAACGCTTGCCCAGTTGGGAGTGGAGGCTTCACCCCCAGTCGGTCCAGCTGATTTAGGAACGGTTTGGCAAGGCTCAGGTAGACCTGTTTGCCTCCTGAGAAACCACCCACTGCCCGCTCTTGTATGCCCAAACAGAGGCTCCCCTCGGGGCAGATGCACTGCTACACAGCTGGCCCGTGGGGCTGCGCAAATACGCATTTCCCTCAGTGAGACTTCTTGCACAGGTGCTATGCAAGGTCAGGGAGGACGAGGAACAAGTCACTCTAGTGGCTCCCTACTGGCCCACTCGGGCTTGGTTCTCAGACCTCGTACTCCTCGCGACAGCCCCTCCATGGCAAATTCCTCTGAGGAAAGACCTTCTTTCTCGAAATTTTAATATATTTAATGTATTGCAGTGTCTATGAAGCAGATGCAAATATGTCTGATAGGAGATGCCACATGTCAGTGAGTTGTATACTTTCGCTGATCCTAGGGTATCAGAACTTTCGGAAACAGCATGCCAACTTCTGGTGGGATTACAGTATATTGTAGATTCTTAAGTCTAGGAATAAGAGAAAAATTCTCTTAACATTCTATTCAGTGCCTAAACAGTTAACATTTGAGAATTTTAAATTCAGAAACAATCGATTTACTTCTCAAAAAAAAAAAGAAGAAGCTTGCAGCACATTACACCAAAATCCACTTAAATATTAATACAGTGATCAGAGGCCATATGCATAAAACTTCAAGAACAGTCTTAATCAAATACTGAATCAGTCAATAGTGAGCCTGCAAGGGTATTATGTCAGTGTGGCATTACATCACTCATTCATTCATGATTGTTTACCACACATTATAAAACAATATTTCATAATAGGCTATTTCCTGGCAATCAATTGACTAATCAATTTATTAATCATATGAAAAAGCAGTTTTTTAATGTCATGTATTTTTAAACATTTTACATTGTTAATGTTGTCCTCAAACAATGTGATAATTGAAAGCCACAAAAAAAATCGAAATGTAAAGGTGTGTGCTGTGCATTGTATGCAAACAAATTGCAATATAAATTGCATAAGCTTTTCACATTATCAAAACAAAACAAAAAAAAAAAACAAGTGTTTATCCACAGTTTTAATGTATTTAATATATTTTCATGTATATATTTAACTTGATTTCAATTAAAACTAAATTTTAAAATTATAAAACAAACTCTCTATATTTCCAAAACTGTTATTTGTAAGATTTCAGTTCAACATGGTTCAATTTACAGGTAAATTTGACTTTCAACATATCAACATTATTTGATCAAAATCAGTATTTTAGTCAAAATGTTTGCAGTCCCTTTCTCTGTCATTATGCTCCGTTTTGTTGACATGCATGTGCTTGCACTTGCTCTGTGCAGTAAGCCTATTTAACTTAAAATGACTTCAATCAATAAAAACATGTTTTCACAACTGTAAAAATGTCACTTGAGGTTCATCATGCTAGAGTGAAGGTATCCAACTATTTAATCATAATTAAATTAATTAATTTTCATAATTGATTTTTATAATTTAAGAGATATTTAGATTGTATTGATTAGTTGTTGGATCCCTCTGAAAGTGTAGGCCTATACATGTTTTTAAATGCTTAATTCACAGAGAGTTGCAAGTATTTATTACATGCTGTATTAAAAAAAAAAAAGTATGATTTCACGTGTCTGCTGACCTAAGATTCATATTTGCCCAAATTCCACTATCATGTAAGTTTAACACACACTTTATATGTTGGAGAGTGCTTGGTTTTAACATAACACAGTCATCTTCCTACTCTTATGTAGGTTAGGATCTTAAATAATTTAGGAGCTGAGACCAAGTCTTAACATTTATGAATCACACTTACTCTTAGTTCTAGGAATAAGAGCAAAATAACATAATTCTTAGAATTTTGACACACTTAAGACTAAAATTTTACTCTAAGCGACTTTATGCATACAGCCCCAGGTCTTTATTCCAGGACAAATGTTTTATCGTAAAACTGTTTCAAAAGCTTTCTTTTTCAAGATTGTATGTAGTTAAAAGGCCCTTCATTAAAGAATCATACATGTTTGAGTGTATTGCAATGTGTGTAGTTTTTTTTTAATGGATTCTGTGTGTGTGCCGCTTTCAGCATTTTCCTCTCAAAGTTTCCCCCTTTGAATCTATAATGGCATAGTGAACTTCGCTCGTGACTCCAGAAGTTCTTTAATGCCTCCTAAAGACTCCTCCTCCTAAAATGTAATGCTTTTCCTATCAGATATTACAAAGTTATCTTGTTCAGATGGCCCTGTGCAGTCCACAGACATGTTGACATACTATTTGGTGCTTGTAGAGTTTTTTTTTTTTTTGGAAAAAAAAAAAAAGTGTATGCTTGCTTACTCACATGAACGAACACACAAAACATTATCAAAATGCACAGGCTACATGGAGACAGCGCCTTGATGTTGAGCGGTGCTGCTTGTAGTGTGAGAATGAGTAGGAAACATTATCAAAAACACAATGAAAATGTATCATCTTCCTCCTCATGCGTCACAGAGGCTTAACCATCTCTGAGTGTCAGCGCTATGGCAGGCTGATTTCACTCTGTGTGTGAGAGTGTGTGTATACACAAATCTGAGCGCTGGTGTGAAATTGTGTATTTTTGGTGGGTGAGAATTAGAGTGAGGATTTGAGAGTATGAGTTTGAGAAGTCTTGAGAAGAGGGAGGGAGAAAGTGTGAGAGAAAGAGAGAAAGATGGGAGGGGGTGGGTGTTTGATGGAGAGGTGTTGAGACGAAGGTTAAAAGGAGCCGCTCTCAGCTATTGCGTGTTGTGAACTCTCTCAGTCTCTTTATCTCTGGAAGAGAATAGATTATCTCTGCAGCAGTTAACACAGTGGTGTCTTAATGAGCTGATCTATGTGAACATATGGAGCATGTTTGTAACACGCATCAATTTCCTGCCGTCATTGTCGTCATCACTTCCCTACTCTTCTCTATAATGGTTACTGGCCTGTAGAGGGCACCCCTCACCATGACAGGAGGAAGAGATAAGAGAGCATGCCTGGAAACCACATATCTGATTGTGTGTCTCTGAGTTTGTCAATGGAAGCATCTCCAAATAACACACCCTGTCTTTTTTTTGTGACACTTGCTGTCTCTCAGTCTTTTTTCATTTGAGTTTTTTGTGTGGTATGAGACTCAAAAAAACTTTTCTAGTTTTATTTCTAGAACATAACATATCTGTTCATAACATGTCCAATTACTTTTTGTTTGAATCAATCAAGATTTTAGGTTCAAATATGTCAAATAAATTATTTAAATAAAATAAGTATTTAAGGATTTAAGGTAAGATTTATTTGATCATGAAACTTGTCAATATTTCTTTTTAGGCTATTTTAATCACCTTTTGGCCTTAACTATTTCATTTAAAATGTCATACAGAGTGACAAATGAGGTCATAAAAACTCCATGCATAACAGTTTTAAAATGATTAGCAAAATGCTTTTTAAAATAGTTTTATATTGAGTAAAGCATGTCACACTGCAGATATTTCAAGTATTTCTAACCATATGCTTTTGATAATTGTGAAACGAGTTTTATTAATTACATTTTTCCTTGTTTGTGTGTGTGTGTGTGTGTGTGTGTGTGTTTGTTCCCTGTTCAGTGGGCTTAGGACCAAACAAAATAAATTATGGGCTGTCTATTGAGCTAGCTGAAGGCAAAACCCATTGTGGCCTGTACATTGCTTTGATGCTGAGGTCTTATATCAGGGAAGGATCAGGATTAAACTCTGGCTGGTAGCACATATCGTTTGGTGATGACACAGTTAAAGATTGTCTGTACTTTACACATATTCATTCATTCCACTACAAGTCTAGTATAAAGTATTCTGTACTCCCCACATTGTATTCAGTTTAATGAAGTAGCAAGTGCATTTAAGTTTTGATGCTTGTAAATGGAATATTACATCATATCATCTAAAGCCAGACTTTCCTTTGTTTTCAAGGCTTCAAAACTTGGTATGTGAATAATATAAAAGGATCAACACCAAATAAAATACCTTGAACATGTTTCTCTATGTTTATGTCAAAGTAAGTACAAATTGGACTTGAGTATTTATGCCTTTAGAAAGTTTCTGGCCTTGGTTTTGCTTAAGGCTTGACACAGCTTTATTGCACTCTACATAGTGTGCACAAAAGAAGCAAATTCTGTCTCAATCTTGCCATTCAGACAGTTTTATTCTTTCCCAGCAGGGTCCACTGACAACAGCCTGTCATTTCAGTCACAGAGACTCCAGCAGATAGGCAGAACACATATTGATCAGTACTTCTATTGTAAAGATGCATATGTCACTCACCACACTTTTAGTTGGTTTGCTCTCTTTGAGACACACTCATTTAATTACATGGTAATTGCAAAGACATTTATGACAGAAAGAGTAATTAGCACATAATAAAGTCTAATATCATAAAAAAAAGACAACAACACAGTATCTTTTTTAAAATGTACTGTTATTGCAGAAATAATCAAATAAATCTAGACTTATATAATTATGAAACTGTCATGTAGTCCTAATTAATTTGGATAGCACTAATTATAGGACAACAGCATCATTTGAGACAAATAGTAAATAGTCACCACTCCTCCAAATAAATCTAAAACTATACTTAATGAATAGTGGCTTAATTCGCTTGTGTCAGACATTATCAGCAAATTATTACAATGGATTGTGTTTTTCTTGGCCTGGCCTTACAGTAGACCACTTTTTTACGAGTTCAAGAAAAAAAATAATACTTTGGATTCTTCAAAGTACCCCCCTTAAGGCTAGCTCAGCATATTCTTGGTATTCTCTCAACCAAGTTCATGATGCGTCCACCTGTATGGCTTTAAGCAATATTTAAGGAGTTCCCATGAATGTTGGCTTCTGGTTTGCTGCTTTTGGTAGTTTTTGGTAGACACTAAAGTGTGTCTAAATTTTTGACTTGCATTATAATCTAATACAATTTACTAGTGTAATTTTGTAGAATAAGATCAAACTATAAGGTTAATTTCATTGGTATGTGGACATTAAGGGTTTAGAGTTTAAAAGCCTGTCTCTTGATGAAGTGCTCAATATCTGAATGCCACTGCTTATATACAGTTTTTATTTTTTGCTTTATAAAGCAGCTACTGGTTAATTAGCTGCAGGTGTTTGCCCAAGGTTATTGCTGAATCTCAAACAGGCTGCATGGCAGACATAAGAAATATCTCTCATTAACCTTCTTCATTATTAGGCTTAAGCCTAATTAGAGCAGCACTGGTATTCCATTACTTCAAGCCATGTGCCTGAAGCGTAGTCTTCATATTAACTAAAACAAAAGAGCATTCACTCAGCACACAGTAATGAGTAGGAGTGTTTGTATATATCTACAGCTGATGGTGGCGTCTCCTTATACAATAGGCATATGAAATGAAAGTTTTGTTATAACTGAATATCTCTGATTGCCTTAGAGAGAATTTAAACTCATTTATTTTCAGGCTTGAATTTGTTAGAGAAAATTCTTTGATTAAGAAAGCAAATATATAGTTATACTTAGCAAAGTACCACAATGAAATGCAATTGTGTGTCTAACCTTGACCAAAAGCTGATGATTATTTGATGTGCCACAAAGCTCTAAGATAAACTGCTTTATTTTTCCTCACAGTTTTTCTGATTAGTTAATTTTTTTCTCCGAGTTGCAAGAACAAATCATTACTGTAAAAATAAAATCAAAGCAAATGCTAGCTGAATTTGCAAGCCTAGGTCTTGCAAGCATATCATAAGCTGTCACCCTATAAAGGTGGATACATTTTAGTTTTAAGTATTTGATTTGTTTCTGGTGGGTTGACTCGCATGTCTAAGGGTGTTCTCTCAGGCTGTGGGGTTTTGAGCGCTAATCTTGTCCGAATATCCCATTGATGTACGGTATTGGTTTGTAGCATATCCATTAGATTACCTTTTTTTTAGATTGTTTACATTCTTTTAGGAGCTGAAGTTCCCCTGGGTAGGGAGGCTAGCTGTGCCCATCCCCTGGTGGTGGTATTTCTTCAATGAGTGCCATGACTTGCTACTTACATCCAATTTCTCACTGTGTTTGTGTGTGTATTTGGGTGAGTGAAGTGCTTTTTAGGAGATCATATAAGCTCTCAGCTAGCCTCCCCTGTTTAAGTCTAAGCCATGTGGTGTTTTTGTTTATGTGTGGAGTAAATTGTGAACATTTCTCTGGTACATAGGCGAGTTCAACCCAGTCAACCACAGGTTTTATATATATTTATTGTTGTTGTTCATTTCAATAATGAAATCTATTTATGTACTGGTGCCCGCATCTCTGCCTTTTTTGGTAACGAACCTGTGTGCCCTTTATGGGTTATCATTTCCATGAGTATAGTCCCAGGGTGGCGTAGTTGGTTTAATTCTAGAATTTGAAATATATGTAAGCAAGTTTGCTGTTTTTTTCTTTGTGGTCAGTTCTTGCTATACTACATATATGTACATCATTGTCTATTTTTGTTTGTTGACTATGACTTATAGTCAAGGTATACACAATTAAAGATTTAAAGAAGATGATGGAGATTTGATGAGGATCAGGTTAGATTTAGTTCAGATTATTGTTTTGACTTAAAGCTTATTGTGGCTGAGCAATTGGATAGCAACTTATTTATACAAATATGAAACATTTCTAGATCAGCATCCTTTATTGTTCCTAGAACAACATTGATCTTTGCATTAGAGCTGCGATTGATTGATAGGAAGGGTGTTCCAGGAACAATAAAGGAAATTGATCCAGATACATGTTCTAGTTGTGCAACTCATGTTGTGCTATGGGGCAGACACATGCAGAGTAGTAAAAAAAATGGTTTTGGTATGTAGTAGGTGGATGACATCAGCCCGAGAGGTCAAACTCAAGCTGCAGTTGAGTATATAACTCAAGTTGAGTTCTTGCTTAAAAAAAAAAAGCTAGCATAAAGAATGGAATAGAATGTTAGTGTCTCGAGAAGCACTCTTACAAGTTGAAGTTTTTTTTAAATAGATAATGCTTAGACTTTGGAGCATTTTCTCATTAATAAGGTCTATCATAATTGACTTTCACTAATTTAAACATTCATCGAATCCTCACATCCACCTCCATGCAGTTCATGACCCACTCGCTGTCAAACACATTTGCTTGTTTTGTTCCATGAATAGCACTTCATATAAAATTCTGGTCCACAGTGAAAGCATGTTTGATCTTCAGCTAATCATTAAATGAAATCACTACATGATGTTTCCATCTGTGCTCACTTGGATGTAATGACCTCAAACCCTTTTCGATTTTTTTCCCCTTCAGCATTTCCAACATTTCACTGTTCTACAGCACATTAATTTCCAACAAACTACCAAAGAAACTCCAAGTTGTGTTTAATTAGAAGGTCTTTGTTTGCAGAAACATTTGATCCACACAAAACAAAATGGCCTTTCATGCTATTAATACTCTCTGTGTTTCTGAGGCTTTTCATTGATTCTGACAGGCATGAGTTCAGGAGGAAAAAAAAAAAATATTGAAAAAATTCAGAAATTATAACACTACAAAGCTCAGGTTGAAAACATAAGTCTCTCAGGAGTATTGCAATTGATGTGACTATACTGTATGTTGCATGCTCCAGTAGCTTTTTATTGTGGTATAAACACATGCTGTATCTCTCAGAGTAGTGCTAGTTATAGATTTGCTGAAGCTTACAGTATGTAAGGTAAAGATGCCAAATTTGTAAAGGCATTTTATGATAAAATATATATATATATATTGACCATCATGACATGATGAAAATCCTTAGAAAATGTTTTCTTAAACAATATTATAGAAATTATAGTAACAAGAATATTTAATAAAGATTGCTAAGTATACCTAGTTTAGGACATTTGAAGGACCAAAAATAGTTTTTCAAAAGAGTTATCTTTGGGATTTTGCCTGTGGACTCCATGTAATTTCTAGGTAAAAGTTTTGATTTGGAAGTCATATTATCCATCACTGAAAACTTTATTAGGAACACCTGTGCACCTATTATTCATGTGATTATCTAATCAGCCAATCGTGTGGCAGTAGTTAAATGCATTAAATCATGCAACTACAGGTCAGAAGCTTCAGTTAATGTTCACATCAACCATCAGAATGGTGAAAATATTTTAGTATTTCTGTAACTTTTTATCTTCTGGCATTTTCATGCACAACAGTCTCTAGAGTTTACTCAGAATGGTGCCAAAAACAAAACAAAAATTTGTAATCGGTAGTTCTGCGGACAGAAATGCCTTGTCGATGAGAGAGGTCAGTGGTGAATGGCAAGACTGGTTCGAGCTGTCAGAAAGGCTATTGTAACTCAGATGATCACTCTGTACAATTGTAGTTAGCTGAATAGCATCTATGAATGCACAACATGTCAAATCTTAAGGTGTATGACCTACAACAGAAGACCATGTTGGGGACTTTATTAGGACCACAGCATTCCTAATAAAGTGCTCAGTGAGTGTATTTAGTAAAGATTCTGTAATATTTTTAATATACAGTACATATGATGTTTTTTTTTTTGTTTTTTCGGCCCCTAGAGCTTCTTACTTTCATATGCACAAGCTACTCTTTAGGTGAGGACATTTGTGTGTGTGTTTGTGAACTACTCGGTGCAGAATGCAAAAATGGGCTATAAAAGGAAGGATCTGGAACAAAAGCAATAATATGTTCATCCACTTACCCTCTAAATGAATCCAGTTAAGGTAAATTGAATGTTTCATATGAAAAGCCAATCCTTATGAAAGCACACATAACCTCAAATAAAATCTGGATGTTTGTGCCTGATTGTGTTCTTTATGGTACTGTTTTATTTTCTTTCTTTTTGTTTCATCTCTGGAAAAGAAAGAATGTTCCTGAATGACAAAGAAATATTAGTTAGATACTTTTTTTTCTTTTTATCCCCTTTTCTCCCAATTTGGAATGCCCAATCATGGTGGCACGGTTACTCAACTCAATCCGGGTGGTGGAGGACAATTCTCCGTAGCCTCCACTTCTGAGACAGTCAATCCGCGCCTCATATCACGTGGCTCATTGTGCATGACACCGTGGAGATTCTTCGCGATCCACACTCAACTTACCACATGCCCCATTGAGAGCGAAAACCACTAATCGCGACCACGGGTAGGTTACCCCATGTCATTCTAGCCTCCTTAGCAACCGGGCCAATTTGGTTGCTTAGGAGACCTGGCTGGAGTCACTCAGCACACCCTGAATTTTCAGGGGTGGTAGTCAGCGTCAGTACTCGCTGAACTACCAGGCCCCAGATTAGTTAGTTTCTTTAGTTTAAATCTACATCAGTGAACTGGCATAAATAAACAGAATTATTTTAATTGATTCCTCAATGTAATTTTACAGTTTTTAAGAAAACAATTTCTTCTCTGTGCAGGCCCTTTCACTTTCTCTGATCAAATCAGGGGCTATTGAGAGCTGGACACTAGAGATTTGCTATCTCTCCTTATTAATACGGCACATTGGAAACATGGGCAGGAAAAATGAAGTGGGCGAGTGTATGTGTAAGCAATAGTGACTGTGGGTGCAAACCATCTGTCTGCATTATTCCAGTGTAATTACAGCTCAAGTCCTTTTATGTTTGCTGAAGCCTACAGTATGTGTGATTATTACACAGAGGCACCGCATGTTTCTTTTGACCCTGACACAACAACAACACACACACACACACACACACACACACACACACACACACACACACACACACACACACACACAAATTGGTGTAGCTATTAATATGAGGACTCTCCATAGACATTATGATTTTTATACTGTTCGAACTACAGATTATATCCCTAATCCTACACCTAGCCCTTGTAACAGGGTTATAATATTCATAATATTAATAATTTGGTTCACTAAAATCCCTCTGATATTTTGGTGATTATTTTCTTTTTTGTTTATGCAATCTTGTTATTTTGACAAAGAACTGTTTTTGGGACTTTTGTTTTTGTCCCGATGCTGGTAGATGCCATTTTGGATTTGCATGCTTCTCTCGCCAGTTCACTTAATGCACGCTGGGGAGAGGTAAGCGTTTTTCCTGTCTCTTCATATAAAAAGTTCTTAAAGTTCATTGAAGTATTAAAATAAGTTAGTTATTACAACAAGTGTTGTAAAAGGGGTTATACTATGCTTGAATATTAGTTTTAGATTTGGATGGCATAAATGCGTAATTATATCGAGTTCAGTGGGCCATGTAACATTAGTTGGTGCACCTTGAATAATTGCAGACCAGCTAATGAGTTTTATATCATGGAGGAAGTAAAAACGATGCATTTTATCATCCTGAAGATGTACTGAACTTTTTGTTTTACACAGGTATTTCTCTTTAATCTTATCCTATCCATACATGTAACTGTATTTGATATATTTCCACAACTGATGATTTATTGGAATGTGTCCATGCTGTCTGCAGAGATCACAGTGTATGATAGCATGTGATAACTCAATTAATTATTAATTCATGTTAATATGTATTTTCTTAATTGTTATACATTTCATTTAAGTGTTTGTTATTCATTCATATTTATTGTTGTTGATATTTACATATGGATATTTATGTGTGTATATATATATACACACACACTATCTAGGAGTTCACTTTATGCACGCTGGGGAGAGGAGGTATAAATGATGCGTTTTATCATCTTGAAGATGTACTGAACTTTTTTATGTTTTACACAGTTCACCCCATGCAAGCTGAGGAAAGAGTGAAATCCTCCTTTGGTTAATCAGAAGTGGCAGTTGTCCGACCTCTTTTTCATACACAACGCAGAATGGGTAACAGCGGTTAGGAGTAGACCGGTTACATTGGTGCTGTGACCTGGATGAAGATCAGTTTGCTCCGGGATCTTCATCTAAAATGATCAACGTCAGTTGGGTCACCGAGGACGCTGCATTGAGGTTTAATGTTCTTCTTTAAAGGACTGTAAATATGTCAACGATGCAAATTGACATCTGACACCAATTTTCTCATTTGAGTAATTTATTTTCTTAGATTTATTTTTATTTTTTGAGAGTTATAGTGTTTTTTGGACATTTATCTTGACTTGTATTATTTTCATGTGTAACTGAACATGGCATTTAGTCTAAGGGGAGACGAATTTGATGCATTTGAGACAATGACAGGTTTAGGTCTGGGGAGGGGAAGGTTTCTTGGTGAAACTCCAGTCACCCCTATGGTGAGAGAAAGCAAAGTGAACAGAACAGCTCCTGTATTATGCTCCACTCGTATAGGTGACCATGCTTTTAGTCCCACAGCTGACACCTTACCCTTAGCTGTCCCTGACATAACTGACCCAAATTGGCATGGTTTGATAGCACACATTGCTCAACAAGTAGGGCAGACCATGTTAGCATCTCAAAAAGAGACTGGGTGTGGGGGAGGGGAGGACAGAGGTGCGCAGACACAGGGGATAGGGACTAGTAAGACATTCTCAGACATTCCTTCACTTAACCTGACTGGAGTGAAGCTAGTTATGCAGAGTGAAGCAAAAGAGCCTCCAGTCTACCATGGTGATGGGTCAGATAAGTTTAGTGTGCATGAGTGGGAGGAGCTGATGGATACGGATCTGCGAAAGAGAGCCATATCACTAGCAGAGCAACATCAAGAGATATTATGCAGATTGATGGGTAAAGCTAAAGATAACGTCAGAGTAACATTTCGCTGCAATCCATCTCTAAACCAAATAGAGAACCCAAAAGTTATTATTCCGACATCCTGAAACAACATTTCGGTGATGTTAAATACTCATGCATGCCTCTGGCTGATTTCTATAGTACTGTCCCCTTAGCAGGGGAGGATACTGTTGAGTACTGGGTGCGACTAAACAAGGCAGTGGATCTTGCACAGGAGGCTTTGAGGAGGCTTTGGCGATGAATGGAGGACCCATGCCAAGAATTTTCCATGATGTTCATAAAGTACTGTCCTGATGCTACTCTCCCTGCAGTATTCCGATTCAAAGCTCCTGAAAAATGGACTGTACAGGAGATTCAAGAACAGCTTGACAGATCACATTGAAATGAAAGAGCAAATGTCAGCTAAGCCATAGCGCCATGTTGCCACGAGACATGTCACAGCACAAATTCAGACATCTAACGAGGGTGATTCAATTAATGCTGGTCCTCCAGTAGAGCCAAGTGTGTGGTGTTGAGCTAGTAATGTATATGCCTCACAGAGTGACAATTGCATGAGCACTTTAGTCAGCCTTCTAGACCATGCGCTGTCTCAGAACATCCAGAATGTGGGTAAGCAGTTGCCAACCCGCCAGTCACAAAGTAAGCCCTGTAGAATATGTCGATCTCAAGAACACTCTACCATAGCACATTGTCATAGACATTACCTGTGCTTTACATGCTTCCAGCCTGGGCACAGTAAGAGAGACTGTACGAGTGACAGATACAGACCCGACCCTGCAAGTATGCAGCCAATGCAGGGTCAGTCAGCTTTAAACTAGACAGCTCACATTTGGAAGGGGGATTCGTGGACAAGAGTGAACAACACCTAAAGAGTGCTGATGTTCAAAAGTTTTTAGAGAGCGCATGCGCGCAAGCTTGAGCTGGAGCTAAGGTGATAGCACAGAATGTCCAGGCAGTTTAAATTTTCGATGAACTGTTCTATGCACCAGTTAGAATAAATAATATGTTTTTAATGAAGGGAATGCTTGATACGGGGTCCATGGCCTGCACCTTCAGTGACGAAGCAGAGAGAAGGATTTTAAGTGAGAATGTGCTTCCTACACCGGCACTACTTAAGCAGGAAGTGATTTTAGTAGGATGTGGAGGCAAAGCCACAAGGCCAAAATGTTTGAGTGAGGTGGAGCTAAAGATTTATGGAGAAAGTTGTCTTGTACCTGTTCTTGTCGTACCTGGCCAGCAGGAAGATTTGATCATTGGAACAAATGTGATCAAGTTCCTCTCACAACGCATGAAAGGTATTAATGACTATTGGAGACTCGTTTCTAATCATACAGTGGAACCAACCGCCGAATGTGAGCAGTTCTTGGATGTCATGGCCATTACGTGTCGATGGAAGGGTTCCGAGCTGCCAGACAAGGTGGGAACGGTTAAGATACAACAGAGCATTACTCTTCTGGCCAAACAAGAACATCTCGTCTGGGGAAAGTTGCCAAAAAATGTCCCTATGTTGCCGGGGAGCACCGTTGTAGTGGAACCAACTTCGTCAAGGTCCATTTCATGAGACATTATAGTTGGCCGGGTTGTGACGCCATTTTGGAGTGATCGCTGGGTTCCCGTAAAAGTAACTAACTTCTCTGATAAGCCAGTCACCCTCAAAAGGAATTGCAAATTGGCATACGTGTTTCCATGCATTTCTGTTGAAGATTTTGAAGTTTTCCAAGGGTTGAGTCAAGTAGTTTGGAATGAGAGTCTGTGTTCACCAAATTCTTCTGCTGATTTCAAACAAAGACTGGAAAATGTGGGACTTGCGGATCTTGATATCAGGTCATGTTCTGTCAGCCATGCATCTAAGGAAAAGTTAGTGCAACTATTAGAGAGATACAATGATGTGTTTTCCAAACATGCACTGGACTGTGGAGAAGTCAAATGATTCGTCCATCGTATTCGACTAATGGATGAACGGCCATTCCGACTCCCCTATCGCAGAGTTCCACCCGCACATTATCAAAAGCTGCGACAAGTTTTGTCTCAGATGGAAGAACAGGGCATCATTTGGAAGTTGGTGAGGGAATATACTTCCCCTTTAGTATTGGTGTGGAAAAAGGATGGCAGCCTGAGGATATGCACTGACTTTAGATGGTTAAATGCAAGGACCATAAAGGATGCACACCCACTCCCACACCAGTCTGACTGCTTGGTTGCTCTAGGTAGAAATTTTCTTTTCAGTACCATAGACCTGACATCAGGATTCTATAACATCCCCATGGCTGAAGAGGATAACAATTACACTGCATTCACGACCCCCTTAGGGCTGATTGAATACAACAGAATGCCACAAGGACTATACAACAGCCCAGCGTCCTTCATGCGTATGATGATGAGCATTTTCTGAGATTTGAATTTTACCAGCCTCTTGTGCTATCTTGACGACTTGCTAGTTTTCGCCCCGAATGAGCAGGAAGCATTAGAAAGATTGGAAGTCATGTTCAACCGACTGAGAGAGTACAATCTCAAATTGAGCCCTAAGAAATGCCACCTCCTTTGGGCATCTGTCAAATTTCTGGGCCACATCATAGATCGTGATAGAGTTTCTGTGGATCCTGACAAAGTTGAGGCCATATCAAAGCTTTCCAAGTTTGATATCATGGAAGATGATGGATGTACCCTGTTAGTGCAGAGAGTTAAATCAGTCCTTGGCCTAATTTTCTATTACCAATATTTAAATCCTGGGTGTTCATCTTTGGCAAAGCCTCTTTTAGATCTCACAGCTGGGCAAAGAAGGAAAAGAGGAGCTAAGAGAGATGCAAAAGCAGGCACTTACAGAAAAGTCAAGCCCACAGATTGGACACCGGAATGTGATGATGCTTTATCCAGTCTTAAGGAGAGTCTCCTACACAGTGTGGTATTAGCACACCCTGATTTTACTCGGCCATTAATCCTGGCAATTGACGCTTCCTTGGATGATTGGGAGCTGTATTATCCCAAGTACCTGCAGGCGAGGAAAGAGCCCGCCCAATTGCATTCACGAGCAAGACTTTAAGCAGCTCTCAGAATAACTATCCGGTTCATATACTCGAGTTTGTCACTCAAGTGGAGTGTGTGTGAAAAATTCAACCACTGGTTGAAGGGAAATTAATTTACAGTTTGGACTGACAACAACCCACTCACTTGTGTTATGACAAAGGCCAAACTTGATGCTTTTGAGCGACGTTGGTTGTCAAAACTGGCAGCTTAAACCTTTGAATTAAAGCATATAGCAGGGACAAAGAACGTGGTAGCTGACACTTTGAGCAGAGACCCTTTCGTTTAAACAGGGAGCAGTAGATTGATGACGGAATGTTATCGTGACTTGCTTGTTGAAGCTAAGGAGGTCAGTGTAGATGGAGTTCAGGATGCCTTTCGTCAGGGAGATCAGAATTCACAGGCCTTCCTTCAGCCTTGTTTTGCCATGCCTTGTAACGGTGCCACAGTCAAAGCTTGTTTAAGCCTACACGATAAGTGGGAAGAGGCATCCCGAGCAAGAGCCATGCAGTTAATTCAGTCATTTCAAGATTCCGTACCAGCTGGTTTCGATGACCTGCTTGCGATAACTGAGGATGAAATTTGGGAAAGTCAAGAGTCTGATCCAGTCATTTCAAGGGTCTTGTCATTTGTCAATTTGAAGTGTCAGCCTTCAAGATGTGAGAAGGTCAGAATGAGTTCTAAAATCTTGAACTTCTTGATACTTTTCAGACAATGGGACAAGTTTAAAAACTCAAAATGGGATCCTGTACAGAGTCACAAAATTTTCTTGCAGTAAGCAAAAACGGTATCAGCTAGTTCTACCTTCCAGTCTCAAGGGACAGGCTTTGAAGGGTGTACACGATCTTGCGGGTCATCAGGGCCAAGCCAGAACCATTCATCTAACCCTCCAATGGTTCTACTGGCCAGGAATGGGACAAGATGTGTGTGACTACATCAAGCACTTTGAAAGGTGCATCTTGGCAAAGACCCCAGAACCTTCAGCGTGAGCTCCTCTTGAAAGTATAAAGACTTCTGTGCCAATGGAGTTAGTGTGTCTGGATTTCTGGACTGCAGAGGATGGGAAAAAATGCTCTGTGGATGTGTTAGTCGTGACAGACCATTTCACGAAGTTGGCACATTCTTTCCCTTGCACAAATCAATCAGCAAAGCAAGTGGCAAGGAAGTTGTGGGACCGTGTGTTCTGTGTCTATGGATTCCCAAGTCATATTAACACAGACCAAGGAGCTAATTTTGAAAGTGTTCTCTTAGCAGAGTTGTTAAGACTATCAGGGGTCGTCAAATCTCATACCACTGCCTACCATCCCATGGGAAATGGAGGGACAGAGAGATTCAATCGGACTCTAGGCATTATGCTCCATACCTTGCCTCTGAAAGAGAAACACAAGTGGCCTGAACAAATACAGACTCTGACATTTGCCTATAATGCAACAGTTCATGAGACAACTGGGTTTGCTCCATTTCAGCTTATGTTCGGCCAGGTACCAAGACTTCCGGTCGATGTCATGTTCAGATGAGTGCTGCATGACCCTGTGGTTTTCAATCACGGTACTGACCTGAATTCGCTGATGTCATACCTAAATGAAGCAGCAGAGATTGTGCAGAAGCATTCCAGAAAAGAGCAGACCAAACAGCCCAAAGGTTACAACAGGAAGGTCAAGGGAATATGTCTGAACATTGGAGACTGTGTGCTAATAGCAAATAAAGGAGAAAGAGGGAAAAGGAAACTGGCTGATAAGTGGAATCCGGTACCATACACCATATCAGACAGAAACCTTCAGACACACATTTACAAGCTAGTGTATGAGAAGGGGAATGTGAAAGTGGTGCATAGAAATCTGATACTGGGCATAAGTTTCCTGCCTGTTGAATCGCCTGATGGAGAGAGAAGTGTTTCGCCTATCATAGAGGATTCAGAGAGTAAATCTCAAGGCTCGGAGAGCGAATTCTGTATACAAGATCTCTCAGATTTCTCACAGAAAAACCTGAAAGAAAGTACCAGAAAACGGGAGAATATGGAGCTTGGAAATTCTGTAGTTCAAGAAAAAACAACAGATGTCTTGGAAACAGATAATTTCAGTGTCTAACGATCAGACGCAAACAAAAGAAAATAGTAGCGAAAGTCTTTCTGAGTATCAAGATCCCAGTTCAACATCTCTTAACGTTAACCATGACTGTGACACAGAAGTACCATTTTATTTTCAGCTGACATTCAAACTCTAGCATTAAAGCTGACGATGATATTGACACACAAGTTTCAGTTCCAGCTGACACACAGGGTGTTAGGACAAGGGCAGGTAGAGTTGTTAAGAGAGTGAACAGATTAATTGAATCCATGGATCAGAAACCCTTTAATGTTCAAGGGGTAGGAAGTCATTTTAAGAAGAAATCTGGGTCATTTCTTTCTTTATTCTAAGGAGTATTTGTTTAGTTTTTTAGTTTTTTTGAATGAGTTGTGAGGAGATATCTCAATTCTAGATATGGAATATAAGGATCGGGGTATATTATGGTGTAAAAGGCATCATATTTCTCTGATAAAATCTTAGGTTTGATCACCCTGGGGTTTTCTTAACCCTTTAATGGTTAACTCACAAGTTGAATTAATGAATGTTTCATTGTGAATCTGTATCAGTTTACTTATTGGAGTTTAGTGTGGATTTTAGAAAATCTAGGAAGGGTGAATGTAACAGGGTTGTAATTGTAACGACCCACACCGTCTTTGGTTTGTTTACCTTTTTATTTAAGTTTTTGGCACTCTTTATGTTCCACATTGTTCTTTGTTTATGCACTCTTTGAGTTTTGGCACCTTTTATGTTCCGTATTGCTTTCTGTTTTATGCACCCTTATTTTGAAGTTTTGTCATGTCCTGTCTTCCCTCCTCGTCCATGTGTCCGGTCCTCATTGGTTTATTGTTTAATTACTTTACTCTCTGTTCTAGCCTCGTCATTGGTTTCAGTTAAGTGCCTTGTTATCTTGTTTTGAGTTCTGTTTGTCCATTGGTTTATGTTTTCCCTTGTTTTGTATTTTAGCCCTGATGTTCACCTTGTCCTTTGTCGGTCGTTGTTTAATGTTCAACGTTTGATGAAGTTGTTCTGTTCATGCTGTCCCTGAATCCTGCCTTGGCCTGTGTTCCTGCCTACACCTTCCTTGCAAGACCCCCGTGTTATTTTCTTGTATTCATTCCTTTATTTTCCCCTCGTGGATGCTTTATTTGTTCCTGCCTTTGTTTTTGCCTTTACTTTTGAAAATTCCAATAAAGCTGCGTTTGGATCCTTACTCCCTCGTCTGCCCTCTTCATAACAGAACGACCGACCGCTAATGGATCCAGCAGCGTTTTTCGTAGAGCTTGCTAGGGCAAACCTGACCGTACGCGAGTTCTCCTATTTCTTTTCCAACGTGGCCAGCTGCTCCGGTTGGGACGACCAGGTCCTAAAGAGCATATACAGGTACAACGTACCCGTTCGCCCAAGGAGAGAATTGCCGGAGATCGAGGATTGCACCTTGCAAGAGTATGTGGACCTGATTGTGGAGACCTACGCTGCAGGGGAGCCGCCTCTCTCAATTCCGGGCAGGGCCCCCGGGTGTCCCACGCCTACCACGGCCAACACACCCCCAGTCTCGTCTGCCCCAGGGCCAGTGTTGACAACCCCATCTGCCAGGAGAAGGAGGAGAAGAGGAAAGGCTTCCGCTCCTCAGTCTCTGCCTGCCACGGCCAACGAGCCAACGCCCACGCCTGCCACGGCCAACGAGCCAACGCCCACGCCTGCCACGGCCAACGAGCCAACGCCCACGCCTGCCACGGCCAACGAGCTGGAAGCCTCGTCCGTCCTAGAGCCGGCGTTGCCAGCCTCGTCCATCCCAGAGCCGGCGTTGCCAGCCTCGTCCGTCCCAGAGCCGGCGTTGCCAGCCTCGTCCGTCCCAGAGCCGGCGTTGCCAGCCTCGTCCGTCCCAGAGCCGGCGTTGCCAGCCTCGTCTGCCAGGAAGAGGAGGAGAAGAGGAGGGGCTTCCGCACACCAATCTCCGCCCTTCACGGCCCCGTCCTCTGAGCCAGCGCCTGTAGCCTCGACCGTCCAAGAGCCAGAGCCAGCGCCTGTAGCCTCGACCGTCCAAGAGCCAGAGCCAGCGCCTGTAGCCTCGACCGTCCAAGAGCCAGAGCCAGCGCCTGTAGCCTCGACCGTCCAAGAGCCAGAGCCAGCGCCTGTAGCCTCGACCGTCCAAGAGCCAGAGCCAGCGCCTGTAGCCTCGACCGTCCAAGAGCCAGAGCCAGCGCCTGTAGCCTCGACTGTCCAAGAACCAGCCCTCCTTGAGCTTTCCGCAGCTCCGCCTCCAGAGCTTTCCGCAGCTCCGCCTCCAGAGCTTTCCGCAGCTCCGCCTCCAGAGCCACCCACAGCTCTGCCTCTCGAGCCACCCACAGCTCTGCCTCTCGAGCCACCCACAGCTCTGCCTCCCGAGCCTCCCAGAGCTCCGCCTTCCACGGCTCTGTCTGCTCCGCCTTCCATGGCTCTGTCTGCTCCACCTCCCACGGCTCTGCCTTCGCCTACTAAAACCCCAGGACCTTCCAAGCCTCCTTGGTCACCGCCCACCATGGCACCGTCCCTGGGGGCCTCCTCGACTCCTCCCAGGCCTTCTGACCCTGTCTTGTGGCCTCCTCCCAGGCCTTCTGACCCTGTCTTGTGGCCTCCTCTCAGGCCTTCTGACCCTGTCTTGTGGCCTCCTCCCAGGCCTTCTGACCCTGCCTTGTGGCCTCCTCCCAGGCCTTCTGACCCTGCCTTGTGGCCTCCTCCCTAGCCTTCTGACCCTGCCTTGTGGCCTCCTCCCTGGCCTTCTGACCCTGCCTTGTGGCCTCCTCCCAGGCCTTCTGACCCTGCCTTGTGGCCTCCTCCCAGGCCTTCTGACCCTGCCTTGTGGCCTCCTCCCTGGCCTTCTGACCCTGTCCTGTGGCCTCCTCCCTGGCCTTCTGACCCTGTCTCGCGGCCTCCTCCCTGGCCTTCTGACCCTGTCTCGCGGCCTCCTCCCTGGCCTTCTGACCCTATCCCGTGGCCTTCTCCTTGGCCTCCTGACCCTGTCCCAGTCCTGAGGCCATCTCCAAAGCCTCCTGACCCTGCCCTAGCCTTGTGGCCGACCCCCAGACCCCCTGACCCGATCCCTACCCTACGGCCACTTCCCCGGCCTCCAGACCCAGTCCCTGCCATGGGGCTGCCTCCCTGGCCACCTGACCCGATCCCTGCCCTACGGCCACTTCCCCGGCCTCCAGACCCAGTCCCTGCCATGGGGCTGCCTCCCTGGCCACCTGACCCGATCCCTGCCCTACGGCCACTTCCCCGGCCTCCAGACCCAGTCCCTGCCATGGGGCTGCCTCCCTGGTCACCTGACCCGATCCCTGCCCTACGGCCACCTCCCCGGCCTCCTGACCCAGTCCCTGCCCTATGGATGCCCCCCGACCCGGTCCCCTACTTCAAGTTGTCCCCTGGGCACCTACCCGGCCTCCTTGGTCTCCTGGCCACCCACCTGTTCTGTCTCTGTCTTCTTGTCCCTCTGTGCCCCTCGTGTTCCCTAGATCTGCCTGTTCGTTCTCGTTTTTTCGTTGTCATTTTGCCCCTCCTTTGAGCGTCTGGGATCCGCTCCTTAAAGGGGGGGCTCTGTAACGACCCACACCGTCTTTGGTTTGTTTACCTTTTTATTTAAGTTTTTGGCACTCTTTATGTTCCACATTGTTCTTTGTTTATGCACTCTTTGAGTTTTGGCACCTTTTATGTTCCGTATTGCTTTCTGTTTTATGCACCCTTATTTTGAAGTTTTGTCATGTCCTGTCTTCCCTCCTCGTCCATGTGTCCGGTCCTCATTGGTTTATTGTTTAATTACTTTACTCTCTGTTCTAGCCTCGTCATTGGTTTCAGTTAAGTGCCTTGTTATCTTGTTTTGAGTTCTGTTTGTCCATTGGTTTATGTTTTCCCTTGTTTTGTATTTTAGCCCTGATGTTCACCTTGTCCTTTGTCGGTCGTTGTTTAATGTTCAACGTTTAATGAAGTTGTTCTGTTCACGCTGTCCCTGAATCCTGCCTTGGCCTGTGTTCCTGCCTACACCTTCCTTGCAAGACCCCCGTGTTATTTTCTTGTATTCATTCCTTTATTTTCCCCTCGTGGATGCTTTATTTGTTCCTGCCTTTGTTTTTGCCTTTACTTTTGAAAATTCCAATAAAGCTGCGTTTGGATCCTTACTCCCTCGTCTGCCCTCTTCATAACAGTAATATTCATAATATGAATACTTTGGTTCACTAAAATCCCTCTGACATTTTGGTGATTATTTTCTTTTTTGTTTATGCAATAACTGTTGACAAATAACTGTTTGTGGGACTTTTGTTTTTGTCCCGGTGCTGGTAGACGCCATTTTTGGATCTGCGTGCTTCTCTATGCACGCTGGGAAGAGGTAAGATTTTTTCCTGTCTCTTCATATAAAAAGATGTTAACGTTAATTGAAATATTAAAATAACATTGTTATTACAACAAGTGCTGTAAAAGGGGTTATACTATGCTTGAATATTAGTTTTAGATTTGGATGGCATAGATGTGTAATTATATCGAGTTCAGTGGGCCGTGTAACATGAGTTGGTGCACCTTGAATAATTGCAGACCAGCTAATGAGTTTTATATTATGCAGGAAGTGTAAACGATGCATTTTATCATCCTGAAGATGTACTGAAGTTTTGATGTTTTTCACAGGTATTTCTCTTTATTCTTATCTTATCCATACATGTAAATGTATTTTGATATATTTCCACAACTGATGATTTATTGGAATGTGCTGTCTGTAGAGATCACAGTGTGTGATTGCATGTGATAACTCAATTAATTATTAATTCATGTTAATGTGTATTTTCTTAATTGTTATACATTTCATTTAAGTGATTGTTATTCATTCATATTGATTGTTGTTGATACTTATATATGGATATATATATATATATATATACACATTTATATATTCTATCTAGGAGTTCACTTTATGCACGCTGGGGAGAGGAGGTATGAACGATGCGTTTTATCATCCTGAAGATGTACTGAACTTTTGATGTTTTAAAAAGTTCACCCCATGTGTAACGAGGCAGACAAGGAATGAGGATCTAGATGCGGCTTTAATAATGAAAACAAAAGAAGATCCAGGTAACTCAGAATATAAAGAAAAAACAAAAACACAGGGAACCAAGAGCAGGGCTTAGAACACAACAGGAATACATTCAAAAACTGACAAAGACTGAACAGAAACCAGGGCATGATATGCACAAAAACTAATGAGAAGATTAAACACAGGTGAGGAACAATGGGGAACAGCTGGAGGTGATCAGAGCAGGGGATGATGGGAAGTGTAGTCCGGGAACAGATGACAGGGGAGAAACACAGGCCAGACAACAGTGAATCGTGACACCATGCAAGCTGAGGAAAGAGTGAAACAGACCAATAAACCAACCTTTGGTTAATCAGAAGTGGCAGTTGTCCGACCTCTATTTCATACACAACACAGAACAGGTAAAAGCGGTTAGGAGTACCCTCACAAAAAACTTTCTGCATTTTTACATTTTCAAAAAAACATTGTTTAATATGTTTTTTAAGGGATCTGAATTATGGGGACACTACAAATGTCCTCATAAATCACAATTATAGCATAATACCCTTGTAATGAATTTTGTTAAAAATAACAGCTGTCAAGCTGAAACCAAATCCACAGTTTTCAGGCTCAGATTGATTAACCAGACAGCTAAACAGATATGTATGTGTGGTATGTTAGATAACTCACCACCTCACTTCATAGTTTAATTATAGCAGTGCTTAGAAACAGATACTCCTGTATCTGCATGTATTCACACAGACCAATTTCAAAATTCCCTCCCATGCTAAAGAAAATAATACTGTATAGATGGGTTTCATGGTAGGACCACTAAACAAGTTATGTATTACTGGTGCAAGCCATTTAAGAGCAAGTTGTTCTTAGGGATCTTAAATTATGTAATTTCGGTAATACAAGTGGCACCAAACAGAATTACAATAAACCTTTGCCATCATCCCTTAGACTCATTAAGCCCTTTTGCACTCTTTGATTCACTATGAACAAACAGGCCATACTAAATAAAAGGTAATGAACTAGAGCGAAAACATACTGTATACACGCTGGACAGAAAGCTTAGCAGAGGAATCGGGTCGTCCAATAACATTGCTGGATTTAAAGATGGCTGATTATATGGAGGATCAATACCCCCATAGTGGAATTGTATTGGAATGTAGCTTACCTAATACATTTTCTCTTTGTTTGGACTTCCAAAGGCAGACAAATTGATGAATCAGTGGTTAAAATGTATTTTTACCACTATTCCTCAGCAGTACAACCACCACCAATGCCGGATTTTCAAGACAGTTACTCCTGAAAATGGTGCAATTCCCACTTTGTTGGGACAATCTGGCATGTCTTGATCACAACCTTTAAGTATGCTTGATTATTTGTGGATTTATCTGCCAGTTTTGTGCTGTTGCTATGGTGTACAACCAGTGCACAGCTGTAGGTCTCTGCTAACCTGCTAGCTAATGTTATTGTGTTGAAATAGATTTGCTAATCAGCCCCGGGTCCACTTGTACCTACAGTTGTGCAAAATTATGTAGATTGATCATGAATAGTGATCAAGTTTGGGGATGGATTTATTTGTACAAATAGCAATTTTACATCTGTAATCCACGGTAGTGCTCGGCTAACTTGCTATGTAACATTATTGTTTTGGTAAAGGTTTACTATTCAGCTATGGGCCAGCTTTTACCTAAAACTGTGTAACAAAATGGTCGATCTCAAGAGTCTTATATAATTATATACAACAGTTAGTTCCGGTCCTCGAATCTGATTGGACGAGAGACGTTCCATGAGTACTGATGGCCTCCACCATCAGCACTCTGACGCTTTACTGTGTATATCACTCCGCTTGTGTTCATGCCGTTTTAAACTAAAGTAGAGCAGTGCAGATCTGTTAAGAGCTATGGTTTGTCTATTTATTTTTTTTTATATTACATATGTTAGCCAGCAGGTGGTGGCAAAAGATAATTTTTATGTGTAATATGAGCAAGTTAGGTGACGTGAAGTGAATCAGTGTTTACATAAAACAGCTCTTCGTGATTGCTTGTAATACTACTACACTACTAAAGCTAGGAAATAGCTTTAAACGGCTTTAACAGAACATCTTCAGCATTACAGCTCATCACAGCTCATCACAGCTGAGAGACGCAACAGACTGATTAATTACACAATGGGTGCTTTTTAAAATGGTGGAGGAAATTGCAGTTTCTTCAGTGTCTATCGACTCTTGCGCACCGGCTACTGTGAAATAGGGAGAAATACCCCCACTTGGACGCTATTTTTCCACTGAGATAGCTGATCTTCAGAAAGCTGACAGTATCTCTGCTTGGGAGTGGCAACAGGTGAATGCACATGCTCCATCACACTCTCTCTCTCTCTCTCTCTCTCTCTCTCTCTCTCTCACTCTCTCACTCAAACACACACACACACACACACACACACACACACACACACACATATCCTTGTTTATCCAATAACTTGTTTGAAACAGCAGAAGCTGTGATACTATTTCTGAAGTGATATTTTTGAATTACTAACAGAGACTTTCTCACTCTGGTTCCCTGTCTGTCGCTCACTTCAACATCGTGTCAAAGAAGCGACACTAGGGGTCTCTCTTGAGGGTCTGGGCAGCGCTCACAGCCACGCCCCCCGGGTCCCGTTTTTGTCGTCTGCTCGCCGAGGGCGTCCCCCTGTGGCCAAGTAATCTGCTCCGCCTCAACCCGGTCCCAGCTCTCAGCCCCAGCGTCGAGCACACCACAGGAAGCAGACGCCCCCCATCTCTTGGACCCCCTCAAGGCCCCAGCGACACAGACGTTAGCTCCGGAGGTGGTAAGACCGCTCCGTCCCCCGGTGGGGGGCCGGGAGGAGAATCTTTTGTTCTTAAACAAATTTCATTTGCCGCCCCCCTTAGATGGGGTTGCGGTACTCACATTCTCAATAAAAGAGCTATTTCCTATGTCTCTGGGTCACCTGGCCCGCAAATTCCGTTCTCACGGCACTCTGTCACCAGATCTCAACAGTCCTGGCTCCCTGGACATGGACCATCCGTCTCCAGCCCCACGACTGTGCCCCGGCCGGCCGGTTCTTACGAGTCTAGAGGATGCCTACCCTGGACCTCCTCCTCAGTCGCTAACCCGCCCCCTGCTGGGTATGCGGAGGTAGATAAGTGCTTTGAGTCTTTTCTCAGCACCCCAGCCGCGGGTCGCCCTGTTGCCGCCCAACGCTGCCCTACCTGCTCTGCCCCGCTGCGAAGCTCCGGCGAGTACATCAAAATTAACTGTCCCTTTCATGCCCCTAGCGCAGAGGTTGGACGCATGGCTTTCACTTCCCAACCCGTCTTGCTGGCTGGCCCGGACCATCCGACTCGGTTACGCAATTCAGTTTGCCAGGCCTCCGCCCCCCTTCATGGGCGTCCACTCTTCCACATTACACGGCGAACATGCCCAGTCCCTGTGCACAGAAATCGCTACTCTTTTGGCCAAAGACGCGATAGAGCCTGTCCCTCCAACCGAGATGAAGAAGGGTTTCTACAGCCCTTACTTCATCGTACCCAAGAAAGATGGCGGCTTACGACCAATCTTGGACCTGTGAGTTCTCAACCGAGCATTGCACAAACTCCCGTTCAAAATGCTCACACAGAAGCACGCATAACCTTAAGCATCTTAACCTGCGTCCGGCATCTAGATTGGTTTGCAGCGGTAGACCTGAAGGACGTGTACTTCCACTTCTCCATCCTGCCTCGACACTGCCCCTTCCTGTGGTTTGCATTCGATGGCAGACATATCAGTACAAAGTCCTCCCCTTCGTCATGTCTGTCCCCTCGCGTCTTCACGAAAGTCGCAGAGGCAGCTCTTGCCCCGCTCTGAGAAGCCGTCATCCGCATACTCAATTACCTCGACAACTGGCTTATTCTGGCCCACTCGCGAGAGTTACTATGCACCCACAGAGACCAGGTGCTCAGGCACCTCAGCTGTTTAGGGCTTCAGGTCAACTGGGAAAAGAGCAAGCTAACTCCAGTCCAGAGCATCTCTTTTCTCGGTATGGAGTTAGACTCGGTCTCAATGTCAGCACGGCTCACCAGTGAGCATGCCCAGTCAGTGTTGAAGTGCCTCGCCGCCTTCTGCCCGGGCACAGCGGTCCCCTTAAAACTTTTCCAGAGGCTCCTGGGGCATATGGCATCCTCCGCAGTGGTTGCGCCGCTGGGGTTGATGCATATGAGACTGCTCCAACACTGGCTTCAGACCCGAGTCCCGAGACGAGCATGGCGCCATGACACACATCGGGTGACAATCACCCCCGCCTGCCACCAAACATTCAAACCCTGGACAGACCTCTGTTTCTTCCGGGCAGGAGTACCCCTACAGCAGGTGTCCCGACACGTCTTGGTCACGACCGACGCCTCCAGATCGGGTTGGGGTGCCGTTAACAATGGGCACGCAGCCGCAGGCCGTTGGAAAGGGGCCCAGCTGCGTTGGCACATCAACTGCCTCGAGTTGTTGACCGTCCTTTTGGCCCTGCGGAAGTTTCTCCTGTTAATTTGGGATGACCATATCCTGGTCAGGTCGGACAGCACCATTATGGTCGCGTACATAAATCATCAAGGGGGTGTACGCTCCTGCCACATGTCACAACTCACTCAAGTCGCTGCGCACCACTCACATCCCTGGCAACCTCAATGTGATAGCTGACGCGCTGTCACGACAACGCTTGCCTGGTGGAGAGTGGAGGCTTCAGCTGATTTGGGAACGGTTCGGCAAGGCCCAGGTGGACTTGTTTGCCTCCCGAGAGACCTCCCACTGCCCGCTCTGGTATGCCCGCTCAGAGGCTCCCCTCAGGGCAGATGCACTGGCACACAGCTGGCCGGTGGGGCTGCGCAAGTACGCTTTCCCCCCAGTGAGCCTTCTTGCACAGGTGCTGTGCAAGGTCAGGGAGGACGAGGAGCAAGTCACTCTCGTGGCTCCTTACTGGCCCACCCAGGCCTGGTTCTCGGACCTCGTACTCCTCACAACAGCCCCTCCCTGGCAAATTCCCCTGAGGAAGGACCTTCTTTCTCAGGGATGGGGCACGCTCTGGCATCCGCATCCAGACCTTTGGAACCTCCACGTCTGGCCCCTGGATGGGACACGGAAGATCTAGCTGGTCTACCACCCACGGTCGTAGCCACGATCAACCAAGCCAGAGCCCCTTCTATCAGGCAACTCTACGCCCTGAAATGGTGTCTGTTTTGGTGTTCTTCCCGGGCAGAAGACCCACAGAGATTCACAGTTAGGTCGGTGCTCCTGTTCCTACAGGAGAGGTTGGAGGGGAGGCTGCCCCCTTCCACCTTGAAGGTGTATGTTGCCGCTGTTGCAGCTCACCACGACCCAGTAGACGGCAAGTCTCTGGGCAATCACGACTTACTCGTCAGGTTCCTAAGAGGTGCCCGGAGGTTGAATCCCTCCCGGCTAAACCTGTTCCCCTCCTGGGATCTCTCGGTGGTCCTCACTGGTCTTCAGAGATCCCCTTTCGAGCCGCTAGAATCAGCTGGACTCAGGGCCCTCTCCCTTAAGACGGCCCTGCTGATCACGCTCACCTCCATCAAGAGGGTCGGGGACCTGCAAGCGTTCTCTACTAATGACACTTGCCTGGAGTTCGGTCCGGCAGACACTCATGTGATCCTAAGACCTCGACCGGGCTATGTGCCCAAGGTTCCTACCACGCCCTTCAGAAATCAGGTAGTGAACCTGCAAGCACTGCCCCGGGAGGACGCAGACCCAGCCCCCTCACTGCTGTGTCCGGTACGTGCTTTGCATACCTACCTGGAACGCACCCAGAGCTTCAGGCGCTCTGATCAGCTTTTTGTCTGCTTTGGAGGACAGCAGAAAGGGAACGCTGTCTCCAAGCAGAGGCTGTCCCACTGGGTGGTGGACGCCATTTTATTGGCCTATCACACCCAGGCCGTGCCACCCCCTCTGCGTTCGAGCCCACTCCACTAGGAGCGTAGCATCCTCATGGGCACTGGCTAGGGGCACCTCCCTAGCAGACATTTGTAGAGCTGCGGGCTGGCCAGCACCTAATACCTTTGCGAGATTTTACAATCTCAGGGTTGAGTCAGTCTCGGACACAAGGAACATACAATTGTAATAAAGTGAGTTTTATTTACAAATAAGATAAACAAGAACAACTAACAAAATGGTACTAATAAGGGAAAAGATAACATTAATGAATAGGTAAATAAAAGTGCAAAGGATGGAAAGATGTAAGTGGTTGAGTTGGATTTAGCAATGGCAAAGTATGACTATTATCTTATGAAAGATAAATGGCTGTTTCTTTGTTAATTAATAAGATGAAAACCTTATTCCTAATTTAACAAATAACTCCTGGATTATTTGCAATACATTTGATACACAGGTTATGTAATCTAAAGAACATTAGAAAATCATAAACTGATAGTATATACTAATGCCAAAGTCTCTGGAAAGAGGTTTAGTAGTGATATTTACGTTCTGCTTGATGTGATGTCTTCCACTGGGGCTCAGGGCCACATTACTGTGGTGAAGGAACTGGATTCCATTTCAACAGCCTTGGACATGAAGGAGCTGAGGAATGCTGATCTCCTGGAAGCACAGAGGGGTTTCTTGCAATCTGGAACTCGCAGATATTCAGCCTTTATGTCGGTGCAAAATTCATCATCTGAAAACTTGAAGAGAAGGTTTGCTCGCCGGAGCTAAACCTTGTCACTGTAGTTATATCCCTGGTATAGGGATTCCGAACTTGCTATTGCAATAGTCTCTTGTACTGAGACTTGGTACTTGATCAATCTTCTTCTGTCTCTCAGATGGAGTCTAAGAATGTTGGATGGTCTGTTATCCTCTCTCTCATGGAGAGAGACTTTGCATGTTGGATGGTTTGTATTCTGTTAATGACCCTCTAGATGAGTACTCAGGATGTTGATTATTTTTCTGTTATTGCCTCTCTCTCGTAGAGACCAGAATAAAAGTGTGGCTATTGTAAGGATGCTTTATACCTTCCTGATGAGGAGTAGATTTCAGTTTGGCGCCTTCCTGTTTCAGAGTTATGATTGGCTGCTGACATTAGAGGAGACCCACACAGTGTGGCTCACCCTCCCTTTTCTATGTGGAACATTTGCATATTTTAAATGACATAGTTAAAACAAGGTTTTTAAAGTTTCATCTATGCATTGTTCCTTTTCCAAACCTCTTCAAAATACTCTTGGCATTTTACTGATATTAAAATATTAAATATTACACATGCATTAATTTATAACACCGTAGTATAAAATTGGCTCAGGAATGACATCTTGTCTGATTGTTCACCACAGGGAGGTAAACCCACGAACGGCTTACTAAAAGTTGTCAATGAACAATAAACTGGGATAGTACAATGTACAGTACCTTTGAGTCTAAAAGAGGAATGTCAATGTGTAAAACTATGCACAACAGAGAGGAATTCACACATCCACAAACCCACATACAATAATGCTATGTCCCATTTCCCCATCTGGGAGTCAGAAAAAGGCTTATTTTCAGCACTTTTCCTTCTTCTCGATTTGGCGCCTTGACAGTAATTGCATAATCACTGATAAAAGGCTGAAGAATATTGTATTGAGCAAAGACAGGGTGAGTTGAACGTCCCTTCTGATTTCAAAGTCACTCTCTGAGCATAATCAAATCTGACAGATATTTCTCAGCACTGCTCTGACACTGTTCTACATGGAAATAATTCTAGAACAATCAGATTTGGCCGACCCCTTTTGCTCTCTCCCAGGACGCCCTAATACACTGCTTTTCACTTTTCTCCATTTAACACAAAGCTTGCCTTACCTACTTAGCTGTGTTTGTGTGTGTGTGTGAGTGTGTGCGCTCGTATTAACGTGTGTCTGTGGGTGTTGGGACAGTACGAAAAATGCGAATAAAAACAAAAACGAGTGATTTTTAAATTATATTTCATTTTGCTATATTGAAAGCACTATAACTAAACATTATATGATGTTTTACATTGTAAATTTCATTGTTTTGTTTTTTTAATGTGCAGTCATTTCAAATCAGATGATTTGACAACACACACCAAAAAAGTTGAGACAGAGGCAATATAAGATTAATAATAATTTGACAAGTTAAAATAACAATGTGAAACAGGAGATGTTATACAGGTGAGGAAATCATGTCATTGTATATAAGAAGCCTCCAAAAACAGCCTAGTGCTTCAAGAGCAAGGATCATTCGAGACTTGCCAACAAATTCTTCAGCAAATATTCCAACACTTTGAGAACAATGTTCCCCAATGACAAATTGGAAGGATTTTAGGCATTTCACCCTCTACCGTGCACAATATAGTTAAATATAGATTCAAGGAATCTGGTCAAATGTCAGAGTGTAAGGGGCAAGACGAAAACCACTTCTGAATGTGCGTGATTTCTGATCCCTCAGACATCACTGTCTTAAAAAACATCATTCATCTGTAATGGATATCATGAACATGGGCTTTTGATTACTTTGGTAAACCAATGTTAGTCAACAATATTCACCACTGCATCCACAGATGCAAGTTAAAACTTTACTATGCAAAGCAGAAACCCTACATCAACACTGCCCAGAAGTGCTGCAGACTTCTCATCCTCTATGAAAAGTAAAACAGTGGAACCATGTTTTTTGGTCCGATGAGTACACATTTCAAATAGTTTTTGAAAAACACAGCCTTCATGTTCTCCTGGCCAAAGAGGAAAAGGACCATCCAAGCTGTTATCAGCATCAGCTGGGCCAGGGGTGTGTCAGTGCCCATGGCATGGGTAACTTGCACCATTAATGCAGACAGATATGTAAAAATTTTGGAGCAGCATCCAACCAGCACCATCTTTTCCAGTGATGTCCTGGAATTTTCAGCAGGACAACTTCAAACCACAAAAAAACAACAACAATGAAATTCACAAGGTAAAACATCATATAAGGTTTAGTTGTAATGTTTTCAATATAGCAATGGGTTAATATAATTTACAAATCACTCCTTTGTTTTTATTAGCTTTTTTCATAATGTCCCAATTTTTCTGAATTGGGGTTGTTCAACTGACATAAATGGCATAATCCCAACGCAGGACGTAAAGAAGGTAAATCTCATAATCCTAATTTATCCTGCATGAAGGAAGTGCATTTGAGGGAAACTCCTTTTTCAATTCAAACTTTAGAGGCAGTCGTGTTTTATGCGTCCAACCAGTCTAACATTCAAATCCTTGCCTAACATTATACCGGACCTGGAGTTATAAAAAACTAATCTGGCTATAAAAATCTGATTCGAAGAGCAAATTTTGAAACTTCCTGTAAAATAAATAATATATAGACACCTGTGACTGCATATTAGTTGAATTCTTTATTAAAGGTGAAGTGTATAATATTTGTGTCTTCAGAGGAAACAAACAGAATTGCAAAAATATAAACTTTTTCAACAGGTTTCTACGGACACTCTCCTGTCCTCCATTGTTTTGAAAAACAAATACAGTAGTCCTGCCCCAAACTCACACTATTGACTGAAAGTTCTTGTGTCAGGCTGGTTGGGTTGCTGAATAGCAACAGTATATTTTGATAGCACCACAGTCACAGTGTTTACACTGCTGTCTCTACATATTAAGCGGAGATAGGAGAAAGTATTTTAACATCGAAAAAATTACACACATTACCTTAAATGAGCCAAGTTGCTATGTTGCTTGGCAACTGTAAAAACCCTAATGCTAATGAAATGTATACCTTGGTGGAAGATTTTTTTTTAATGTGATTATTAATACATTGAATTTTTTTATGAATATTGGTGAAACATTTTTATCATATTATTGTCATCTCCATTTTATAAAACCAAGAGGCCATGCATTACAGCAATGCTGTAACGTATGGCCTCTTGTGGTTAACTGCTTTAATCACACACTTTGAATGATTGAATGATTACTCATCTAAAAATATACATTATTTGAAATAATTACCAGTTATCTTATCCCCTCACTCCCCACTTGTTTATAGAGTTTATTATGAAACATTTACGTGATTTGAGTGTTAATGATTTTTATGCTTTAATATTACAAACCAAATTAAGAATATTGCTCAAGGAGATCTCCAGATGTTGTGCCATGAAATTAAACTGCGTGTTTTGTTTCCTGCTTGAGTGGTGCCACATTTGAGTCTTACAAAGACAGCATTTTATACAAAAGCCAAATATTACAGACCTTTAAATGGGCTTAAGACACACTAGTTTATGTTGTGTCAGAGAACTCTGCAAATGCATCGATCTCAATGGGGATGGTGCGTCACAATGATGGAGAGGGATAACACAGGAGACACTGCAGAACAAGAATAGGCTTTTCTTAATCAGTGGGCATTTTCAAACTGCAGTGGGCATTTTTCAACTGCTTTACAATTTGCCTACTTTGATGACATTCCCTGCTGTCTTTGGATAGTTGAGAAATGCCCATCCTGGTTTGGAAACACCCACTGACTGGGAAACACTGATGATGATGTTTTTATTGAAGTTCCGTCATGTGAAAAAAAGTTGAAAGACAAATTTAATGTCATCTAATATTTAGTCGTTTCAGATGGAAAACATTATACATATAAATGATGCGATCCAAAATGCATTTGAACAGTGGTGAAACAATTGGTTATGATGTGTTACATTCATACTTCAAACTTACTTCTCTGTCTGCTGCTCTTATGAATGTAACACATCATGAGAAAGTGTTTCACCGCTGTTTAAATGCACTTTGGACCACATCATTTATATGTATATATTTTTCCATCAGAAAGGACTAAATATTAAACTAAACAAATGAAAATAAAATGCAAAGTAATCTCTTCAGTAAACAAAATACTTTTTTAAATATAACTGTATTCTAATTACCAATTATTTAAATTGTAACTGTAGTGGAATAGAGTTACTACCATTTTGTATATTAAATATGTAATCCCGTTGTAACGTTACATTACTCCCCAACCCTGTGTATGTCTACGTCTTTTTTTAGATCACAGTTGACACAAAAATAGATCAGAGATGCAAAAATAAAAATAAATGAAAAAATTACAGGGTGCCCACATTCATGGGAAGCCTGGAAATATCGGGGAATTTTAAGATGGTAAATTCCAGGCTTGATAAAGTCATGGAAATTTTTAATTTGTAAGAAGTCAAAGAAAAGTCATGGACATGTTTAAAGAGAATACAATGTGTTATATTGTCTTTTTAATTTTGCTTCTGATTTTTAAAAAAATCTTTAACCAGTAATCATGAATGACTGGAAGAATCAAGAAAGTCATGCAAATTCATGGATATTAATTAATTAATTCAGAGAGAGAGAGAGAGAGAGAGAGAGAGAGAGAGAGAGAGAGAGAGCTATGGTACGTGGACATGTATGGTGAAATATTTCCCATATTCACACACTGTTCAATTTTGAAAGTGCAGCCCACACAGACAAACACACATACTGTATACCACAAATAAAGCTTTATAATCCAGTGTGTGAAGTGGCTGATGTTATAGCTGAGGAAATGAAACTGGACCTGAGCACATTAATACAGATCAGATGAAATCAAATGACTGCAGGCAGGGAGCATTATTTTGTCACTGAAAGTTGTAGATTTAAGTGTACAGCATGTGTGTCAGGGAAAGATTTATTAATTCAGATCTGGCCTAACGATGGCAGATGTGTGCTGTATTAATTTGGACAAATGATTCCTAAATGAACCCTTTATTTAAGAGGAACTAAAACACAGTGTTGTTACAGTGGCTCATAAGAATATGAGTCAGCAAACAAAGTTAAAAAAAATACAGTATGTGGCCACAGTGCAGAGTGTGTTTGTGTTTACATGATGTGCGTTTTGTAGTACGATAGATCTGGATAGTGAAGATAAGTCCACAATTCTTGTTTAAGATGTAATCCCAGACCTACTAAGGAGCCACATGTATTCAGACTGCCTCAATCTGAGCCCATCTGTGTCATGAGTCTCAGCTTTAGAATACTGATCTCGGATCAGCTTTCTGAAGCGTTAATAATCCTATTTTCCAGGAAATGAAAGTCACAAACTGATCTAAGACCAGTTATCATACTTTAATGCTAATGCATGCAAGCCAAATCATGTGGAGTTTCCATGTTCATAATTAACAATAATTGCCACCATACAGTAAGTACTACTAACTGGGACTTCTTAAGCAGATAATTATAATAAGAATGGAAGGTGAGGTCAAAAACTGGGTCTGAACGCATACTCTGTAAGCACCATACTGGAAGACTATTAGCAGATCAGCAGATGTGGATTGGTTTCTTTTATCATAACAAGTGATGCACCAATATATTGGCAGGTGGATTGACCAGCCGACATTTTGCATCCGCATTGGACAGTAACTGTCCCCTGTTGGTTAATTTGTGTAGGTTCCTTAATCTATTTACAACCTTGTCAATGGATAATGCACAACATTTGTTGTCAAATATTGTGAATTTTGAGTGAATATTGGGACCCTGCTCTCTAGATATCAATATCAACATTCATTTTGGTGAAAACCCCATATTTGTGTACCACTAATTATGACAATTTGAGAACAACTTTGGTCACTGTTATGCTCACTGAGCACTTTATTAGAAACGCTGTGGTCCTAATAAAGTGCCCAACATGGTCTTCTGCTGTTGTAGACCATCCACCTCAGGGTTCGACATATTGTGCATCCTGAGATGCTATTCTGCTCACTACAATTGTACAGAGTGGTTATCTGAGTTACTGTAGCCTTTCTGTCAGCTCGAACCAGTCTGGACATTTTCCGTTGACCTCTCTCAGCAACATGGCGTTTCCACCTGCAGAACTGCCACTCACTTTTTCCCCTTTCTGATGGTTGCTGTGAACATTAACTGAAACTCCTGACCCGTATCTGTTTGATTTTATGCATTGCGCTGCTGCCACATGATTGGCATGATTGAAAAAGTAGGCGTACAGGTGTTCCTAATGAAGTGCTCAGTGAGAGTATAACAGTTCTTAAAGCCCAGTCTAGACCACATGGTGAAAAGACCCTCAGGAGGGCGGTATCGTTTCTGGCCCTTGCTCTTCAAATGAATCACGTAGGCTCTTGATATAAAAAAGGGATTTTTTTTCATCTGAAGTTTTTCTGAATTTCATCTGTAGAGGTATTTAATCAGCAATAAAAAGGTCTGAGTTTAATGAATTCTGTGCTAATTTTCTACCACATGTATTGCTGGTAGCCATGGAAACAGGTGCTGTTCTTTCTTCACACATTCATTGCTTGTGACAGACATCAAAGTCTGACAGAGCATTTTTCAAGAGTTTGATCAAATTTTCATGGTGCGATTTAAGATCCTAATGTGCAGGCCCATTATTACACAAACTCAAAACTGACAGAAAAATGACAGGTAGAGAGAAAGAGAAAGAGAGGTATCTAAGTGATTGTGTGAGAGGCAAATTTTGCGAGAGAAAGCCAGAAAGGACAACAAAGTGTAAAAAGGGTGGCTTTGCAAAAAAATAAAAATGAGATAACAGATTTGTAGTGGTAAATGAACAATGAAAAAGTGTAACTGCTTCCAGCAAAACAATAAATCAACATGAAACAGATTTAGATACCTGTAACTGAATATGATGTGACAAACTGAATGTGATGTTAGAAATAATGAACACAATTTTTGCTTTTCATTTCTCGAATAAAGAACGCTGATGAGAACCTGGTGTGTCAATAAACAGAAACAGCTTGTGCATAAATACTGAAGTGTAAATACATAAAAATTAAGCCTGGCTTGTTTTCCCCTAGTGTCCTCTAAGTCATAAGCTTTGTCAGCATGCTGGTTTGTTTACCAAATGTTTTACAGTTAATTTCTCGATTATGAAACATCTCTTTTATGGGATTAACTGCTAAATGTAAGGAGATGTAAATTATTCAAATATTTGTTGGTCAAAACAATGTTTTGATACTTTGTATAGCTCAGCTTTCTATTTCAGCTGTTTAATTAATCTTTTTTTAGTCTTTAAATTTGGCTGAAAAGCCTGCAATAGAATGTTTAATGCAGGTGTAGATTTAAAGAGAAGCAAAAATTACATTTTGGTGGTGGTGTGGTGACATGGGATCATGTTTCCCCAATTTTTACATGAAACTTAAATCACTGGTTTAATTGCAGTTCTATTGTGCCAACTTACCCCAATATTGGGGCATGTTGTCTCAAAAGCTCAAAAATTAAACATACCCAGAGTAATATTCACTAAAGTAAAAAGTGCAACAACTAGGTGGAGTCTCCACTATATACAGATATGTTTCAAATCTTTCTAGAATATATACATATATAGTATATATATAATCTCTCTCTCTCTCTCTCTCTCTCTCTCTCTCTCTCTCTCTCTATCTCTCTTTCAGTATCTTTCTATGATGACTGTTATGGTCTTGATTGATCAATATCTTTCTTGCTATTCATTCTTCATGTTAATTATTATCATTCCTCTGTACAGCAGAGCAAACTGATAGGCCTTCAGAAGAGGTAAACAGGCAAGATGAGGTGAGTGAAAGCGATTGCAATGCAAAGATACATGAGAAAGCTGGATGTAGTAATACTGTCTATATGCATTCAAGTGATGTTTCTCACAAAATGGAGAAAATGGATGATATTGAGAAAGTGATTGAGACAAAAGTACTGGAGGTAGAGAAAGGCTCAGGTGATGAGCTGGATAGAATGTCTCTATGCACAGATGATAGTATAAGAGATGATAAACAATGGTCAGAAGGGTCTGAGATGACAAAAATAATGAAAGAAGATCTTTATACTGTGGATCAAATCAATGCATTTCTTGATGAAACAAAAGCGTTAAGTGATTTTTCCAGATTTAGATTTAGCATCTGTTATGTGGGCAAGAGAGTAAGTACACTGATAAAAACAACTTGTAGGATTTACTTGATAAAATCATTGTAACAATTTGCACTCAATTTTTCTAAGTACATTTTACTGCTGTGATATCAAGTACAACTTACTTGCCAGTATCAAGTAAAATGTACTTAACTCTAAATGTAACATTTGTGAAGACATTAAGTAAATGTTACTTAATTATATTTAACTTAGCAGGTTGTATTTATTAAAAGTAATTAAGTAAATTTAATTTTAAAAGGAACATCACTGTTGAGAAAATATCAAGTACATTTTATAAATCTGTAATATTTACTGTTATGAAGTAATTAAATAGATTTTATAATGTCTGTCCATTTCACATTCTGAATTACTTAGTTTTATGAATTTATATTACTCACTATTATTATGTAATTGTTGCTTTTTTTAAGTGTTACTAAATAAATGTAATAATTTTCTCTGCATCAAATACTTTTATCACAAATCACAAATAAATACAATTAAGTTGAACAGTTTATTATGTCAACATTCACAATGAACCATTGAATCAGTAATCTTCACATCAACTGATTAGTAGTTAAGGTACATTCAGTAACCTCTCTGATAATTTACAATAACTGTAGACTAAACCTCAGCAGCCAACAGTGGCATAACTAACATTAATGACGAGCACATGCATAGTCCAGCTGAAACAGAATGTTCACTTTTCCTTAATGCTCATTCAAGCATCTGCTGTTCTGTAAAAACAAAACAAAAAAACAACAATTTGCAATTGAATTCAATTAGAACATTGCGCAAGACAGCAGCTGCAATAAAATGAATGTTGTTCTAAACCATACATTGTGTGCCTCTGCACCTTTACAGTGCCAGGAAACCCTATGACTTTGTAATATCCAGACTACGTTTAAGTTGTGACTGCAACATAATCTGGACCATTGCTGAGTGGAAAATCTTCATGTTTGTGTCTTACTTTTTCACTTGCACTTAAAAATAATTTTTATGACACAAAAAGAAAATCATGCTTTACCTGGCAATCTTCAAATAGCTCTTCTTCTTTCTCGCCGAAGTACAGGATAAGGCTGCGGATGACAGTTTCATGTCTCATCTCAATGCTTTGGTTCTGTGAACAGATTGATAATGTGTCAATACTGTGTGCATTACAAGCAGGAGGAGTTGTCCTGCATATATACCTGCATGCAGTTTTTGTGTGTGCAGTTTTCTGCAGATTTTAACAAGTTAAATTTAAGTTTTTAAAAATGCCATTTTATATATATATATATACAGTTTTATGACCTGTCAAAAACACATGCATTTACTTATCTATCTGTGGATTTTAGACATTTTTTTTAAAGATTCCCTGGTGTGTAAGTGTGAGAGTGTGTATGAGAGAAACTTTCTCCCTGCATGACTATTTTAAATAAGCCTACCCGTCTCAGTCTGTCCATAAACGGCCTCAGCTTGGTCCCGATACACCTCCCTTGGCCATCATCTGGGCAATAAGTTTTGTTGTTTTACAAGACCATTTCATAACATAGGAGGACTATACTGTTTCTCCTGATGACACCTGTGTTGAAACGGGTCAATCTCTCTTCCTCCCTAGACCTCAGTTGTCCACTGTATTAGTTACTCCTGAGAACAAGGTTACCCTGTAAAAGAACAGACACAATTTGTGATGTTAAAATAATACTCTAAAAGTTGACGCCAAATGTATTTACAATTCATATTACATTACACAATAAAGAACAGGGGAAAATAAGAGCAGCAATATTATAGTATTGTTACAAAGATTTCGACTTGCCTGTATGAGACTAATGTTGCCGTGTCAGACCAGTCACTAATATCACAACGCACTGCTGTACTGTTCTGTTACCTGTTGAGAGAAACAAATTGTTGCATTGAGCTCTCATTTACATTGTGTTTTAATGCCTTATAATACAGTATTGAGTTTGTGACGAATTTGACCTGTAATTGGCATGGTAACGAGGCGGAGGGGCTTGCCGTCCATTGCATTCAAAGTTAACTGTTCCTGCTTCAGCTCCTAGACTGAGATGCACAGGGATGAAGCTAACCATTAGCCCAACTCCTCCCTCACTTTAGCCGTGAAAGGCTGTGGTCTAACATTAGGTTTTAAAAACATTACATTTTATTTTCATTAAAAAGGTGACCGGACCTTCATACCGTTAGCACACTAAAATAAAATGACTGACATCATACAGGCACTTGCTGCTAAAGTTACACATCAATGTTTAGTTGGTATCCAAGTTCACCTGCCATCTGATACTGCATTTTTCAAACTTTCCTTCTTTGGTGCAGACTAGCTTTGATAAATTACTTGCTGCGAAATTTTCAGTGGATATAAAAACGACTAGATGCTTTTAAATAAGGCTAACGTTAGCTAGACGATAATGTTACACACACAGCCAGCACGTTAATGTTAACATCGATTTCCTTACGGAACGTAACATGACAGTTTGAGCTTAATCACGGCCAGCTAACATTAAATGACTCTGAAGTTAACCAGACTGGGTGACTTTTTCTACAAGAACGCAGCTAACTACATTTAATCCCCTCTGTTTTTGACTAACCACCAGTCTCAACTTTATAGAAGTGGATAATGGCGGCGCTTTAGCTAACGTTATTGTGATTAAAACTCACATTCAGTTAATTTTGAACCGTAACGTCTATGCAATAATCAAACCATCAAAATGAACACATAGTTGTTATCACAAATCTAAAATAGAAAAGTCAAAACTTAACGAAAATAAGTCAGCCATGTAAAAGCGACATCCCAAACCGACCGTCTCTGCCACAACTGAACAAGCGGGATCATGCTGTAAAAAAAAAAAAAATTAAAAAATGCGCGCGGATTCAAACACACATTGCTTTTCAGATTAAATTTTACTTAGTATTTTTGGGTGAATGTGCTGTGACTATAAAACATTAAATAGTATTTGTAAATATATGATAAAATTTACTCTTCTCAGTAAAGTTATTACATTATTATCTTAAGTAAAATTTACACAATTTATTCTAGTTCCAACTTAATCTTGATTTTACAATGTATAAATTACATAAATTAATGTAATATATTTTACGATACCACAAAGTCATTTTTTTCAGTGTAGTCTGGACGAGCTTTCGCAGAAGAAACGATTCAGGTTAAAGAAACATATAACTGCAATTAGACAAGAAAAAAAAAAGGAAAAAGGAAGCTAAGAAGGGGAAAAAATATCTAATCACTATGGTTAATGTACTTTCTTTCTTCCTGACTTGGTTTCTTCTTATCTCTCTTTTCTTTATGGAGGTTTTATGGGTGGGATCCCTAAATGTTAATGGGATGAGGGATAGGAAGAAGAGTGACACACTGTTACATTTTATGACGTGAATAATGAGGTTGATTGGCACTTTGGTGGAGAAATTATTGTGTTCTTAGTCATGGGACGAACTTGAGTGCAGGAGTTGCAGTTCTTTTTTCTTCTTTTATTAAACCAAAAATTCTGTCAAAGAAAGAAATTGAGCCAGAGAGATTGTTAGCATTTAAAACTGAGGTTAATGGTCTTTTTTTGTTTTGTTAATATCTATGCTCCTAACACAGGGCCTGATAGGATTGATGTTTTCAATAAATTGCAAGATTTTTTAAAACAACAGCAGGACAGTGATTTAATCATTCTAGGGGGAAACTGGAACTGCACACTCAAATTTCCTGTTGATAGAAACGGAGAAGAACCACATGTTCAATCATCTACTGTTTTAGCTAAAATAACTGAAGCTCTAAATTTTTCAGATATGTGGAGGGAAAATAATCCCTCAGTAAAACAATATACTTGAGTTAAGGTCAATAATGGGAGGATCTCCGCAGCACGTTTAGATAGAATATAAGTATCAAACAACATGAGAAATAGAGTTGTACATACATCTATTGTGCCTACACCAATTTCGGATCATAAACTTGTTACTGTTGACTTCACTTTGGTTTCCACAAGACATAAAAGTGTTTATTGGCATTTTAATGTCAAGTTGCTGCAAGAAAAACTTTTTTGTGAAAGTTTTAAATATTTCTGAGAAACTTGGAAAAGTAAAAGAATAGGTTTGAGAATATTATTCTGTGGTGGGAAATTGGTAAAGTGCATATTAGAGAGTTTTTTCAACAGCACACTTCTCATTCATCCATGTGTTTGAAACAAACTCTTGAGTGGCTTGAGAAAGAAATCCTTGTTATTGAAAAGAACATGATGAGAGGTAATTTGCTAATTTACAAGAGTGGTCTGAAAAGAAAAAAAATTTAAATGAGAAGGCTAAAGGTGCTCTTGTGAGGAGTAGGTTTTTATCAGTGAAAGATATGGATGGTCCAACCTCATATTTTTTGAGGGCTCTTTTTGAGTAATGCATTTCTGCGTGAGCATCTTGAATGGGAGTCTGTGCAGAGCCCGGTTCAGAACTCGCAGGTCAAGGATTGGCCGCAACCCACCTCCTTTTTTGGGTACGAGCACAAAATTGTACAGGAAAAACAAATGTATAGATTGAAAAACAGTAATGGTCAAATATATTATTGATCCTATAGAAATGCGTTGATTAGCTTTTTATTTTTATTCTCAGTTGTATGCTTTTGAAAATACAGATGTGCAGAGTCAAAATGAACTGTTACAGAATCTTCCCTGCTTATCATCTGAACATAAACAAGCTCTAGAGTCTGGACTCACCTTTGAAGAAGTGAGTGCCGCAAGTAATGGGACTGTCTTCAGGTCATACCCCTGGTATAGATGAACTTCCTGGCGAGTTTTACAAACACTTTTGGACTATTATTGGAACTGATCTACATGAAGTACTAGGGGAAGTGTTTCATGTAGGGTTTCTTCCTAAGAGCTGTCAACAGGCAATTTTAACGTTGCTGCCCAAGAAAGGAGATCTCACATTATTAAAGAATTGGAGACCTGTCGCAATTTTATGTTCCGAATATAAAATAATATCAAAGTGTCTTGCCAACAGACTAAATAAGGTGTTACATGAAATACTGTATAAAAGACAGATGCATTTCTGATAATCTGCACTTGGTACATGAAGTTATTGATTTTGCCCTGCGTAACAACATGGATTTTTTATCCTTAGGTCAAAAAAAAAAAAGCTTTCAACAGAGTTGACCATCATTTTCCTTTTAATGCTCTGAAGGCTTTTGGTTTTGGAGATAATTTTATCTCAATGATAAAAACACTTTACAACGATGCCACATGTATGATTAAGATGGCAGGTGGTTTTAGTGTTCCTGTTAAGGTGCAGAGGGGTATAAGACAAGGTTGCCCACTTTCAGTGCAGCTTTATAGTTTAGCCATTGAACCCCTCCTCTGTAAACTGAGAAAAGAGTTAATGGGTATGCAAATAAATGCTATAAATTTAAATAATGATATAAAAGTCTCAGCATATGCTGATGATATAACAGTTGTGATCAGAAATTATAAAGATGTTAATTTTTTGAAGAAGATTTTAGAGAATTATGGTAAAGCTTCTTCTGCAAAGGTGAACTGGGACAAAATTGATGCTTTGTGGTGTGGCTTGGATGATAGAAGACTTGGTTTTAAGTATTTTGGGGTATTTTTAGGAAGGGAAGAGTATATAAAACAGAATTGGGAGGGCCTGGCGGAGAAGGTGTGCTCGGTTGTCTCGCTGGCAATGGCTGCTACCCCAGTTATCCTACAGGGGAAGGGTGTTGGTCTGCAACAACATTGTAGCCTCATCTCTATGGCATAAGATGTCTATTTTGGAGCCTCCTGAAGAGCTGGTAAAAGTTATCCAAAAATATTAATAATCTTTTTTTGGTCTGGCCAACATTGGGTAAAAGCACCAGTTTTGTACCTTTCTAGACAAGAAGGAGGTCAAGGATTAGTGGACATTAAAAGCAGAGAAATGGCCTTCAGACTACAGACAATTAAGAGACTCCTTTATGGAGAGAATGTAAGCTGGTCAGGGATAGCCTGTCCCCTCTTGAAGAGATCAGTCAGGATGGGACTAGACTGACATCTCTTTCTTATGGACAGTCAAAGTTATGATTTGACTGGTCTAACACCTTTTCATCATTCTTTGATGAAAGCATGGAGGATTTTCAGCATTTCAAGGAATTTTAATGATACTCGAAACTTTTGTCTGAAAGAAGAACCTCTGTTGTACAATCCTGTCATGGAATTGGAGATTTTACAGTAAACTTCTATGAGGAATGCTCTGAAAAATGCAGGGTTTACCAAAATTGGACATTTGATGACAACAGAAGGATGGATGACTGCTGAGACGCTGGCTGCTAAACTTGGTTTTAGATCAGTCCGCCTTACACAGAGACTGTTGAAACGTTTTTTGGAATTTTTACATCCAGATTTTAAAAACATCTGATGAAGATAGAGACTCTTTGTTCCCGGAGATTACAGTTGCACCTGCTGTTGGTAAGTTTCAAGAACTAGGTGGCTTTGCTTACTTTTAGAACTCCACAACTGGAATCTTTTAGTGATACCAGGAAAAAAGTACTGTATGCAATGTGTGTATAGGTTTCACATCTTCATTATTTGGAAGGACTTAAGGAATCTAAATGGCATGAGTTTTTCAGATCACATACATCCATTAAGGGTAGCTGGAGGACCTTGTACAAGCATCCCATTGGACTGGAAATCTTCAGTGGAGGACTAAGCATGGTATAATAGCTACAAACAGACACAGAGCACACCTTGTTTCACAGGTAGAGAAGGGGTGTCCTTTTTGTGGAGAACTTACCTGTTTGTGTCACCTGATAACACACGGAACGAAACTGGCTCAACCCTTAGGTTATAGAACCTCGCAAAGGTGTTAGGTGTTGCCCAACCCGTGGCTCTACATATGTCTGCTAGAGAGGTGCCGTGGGACAACGCCCAAGAAGCCGCAATGCCCCTGGTAGAATGGGCTTCGTAGGCCCGGCAGGGGGTGGCACGTGCTGGGCATGTTATGCCATTGTGGTGGCATCGATGACCCAGTGGGCGATCCTCTGTTTAGAGACAGGGCTTCCCTCCCGCTGTCCACTGAAGCAAACAAAGAGCTGCTCGGAGCTTCTAAAGCTCTGCGTGCGGTCCAAGTAGATGCGAAAAGCATGCACCGGACACAGTCGTGCCTGACCCTCAAAGGTAAACAGGAGAAAGGGTCTGTGTCGAGGAAGGATCGAGACATGAAAGTACGCGTCCTTCAGGTCTACCGCCGTGAACCAATCCAGATAACGGACACTCGCTAGAATGCATTTCTGCGTGAACTCGTAGGTCAAGGATTGGCCTCAACCCACCTCCTTTTTTGGGTATGATGAAGTAGGGGCTGTAAAACCCCTTCTTCATCTCGGCTGGAGGGACAGGCTCTATCCCGCCCTTCCGTAGAAGGGAGGTGATTTCCGCACATAAGGCAGCGGCGTTCTCGCCTGTCATCGTGGTGGAACGGACGCCGTTGAACCTGGGCGGGTGCTTGGCGAACTGAATCACATAGCCAAGTCGGACAGTCCTGATCAGTCAATGCGACGGGTTGGGGAGCACGAGGGACCAAGGGGACTATAGCATCGGATGTACCGGTAGGCGGGGCCCCGCGACGGGACAGAGCACGGGGTACTGAGTCTAAGGACATCGAAGCACTTACCTGGCTCATTGTAACCTCTCTGTAACAGCCTGGGATGGGGAGGAAGAATTTCGTCCTCGTGGCCCGCTGAGACCATCTGCTCGGGGGCAGGGTTGTGCCACGGCTGGGCGCATGGAAGCGGGAGGACCGGTTCCATGGCGCTCTACCTGCCAAAGAGAACTGGTGGCCGGCAGTCATGATAACGACGGCTGGGGAGACCGGAATTAGAGCCCGGGGGCTGAGGAAACTGCTCTTTTTGAAAATGTGGCAAAATAAAATTCAAAAGGAAATAAGGATTCTCCACCCGCCCCTCCAGAGGGGGAGGGAGTGGTCTGCTTACCAGCTCCTGTTGTGCAGTTTCCTGAGTTCCGGGGCTGCCTGTCTCAGGGGCGCTTTGAAGCCTTCTTGGGGTTCTTGGCAGCCAGCCGTGAGGCGGGGGGTGTCCTGCGGGTAGCTCTGTGTCGGGGCCGGCCCCAAGGAGTGGGCTGTGGCGGGGCTGGTGTTGGTGCCGGCACCGCACGGGGATGCGCTGGGTGACGAGCAGACGGGGTGTGGGGTTTGTGGCTCTGCCTGGGCAGGATGTGCTCTATAGTCTCTGTCTGCTTCCTAACCGTTGAGAACTGCCAGGCAAAGTCTCCGACGGTGTCACCAAACAGCCCAACCTGTGAGATGGGGGCTTTTCAGCCTCTCACGAATCAACCAGGTTGAGCCAAGGTGGACATCGCCTGCCCGAGAGCCTTGACCTTCGTTGCCTGGAGGGCGAAGTCGGTCGCCGATTGCAGCTCCTGCATAAGATCTGGGTCAGGACTACCCTTGTGTAGTTCTCTAAGTGCCTTGGCTTGGTGCACCTGCAGGAGTGCCATGACATGCAAGGCAGAGGCGGTGTGCCACCGCCTTGGGCGGTTCCGCCAGGTGGAGGTGTTTTGCGGGCATAAGTGCACCGCGACCGCTTGGTCCACCCGGGGAATCGGTGCGTAGCCCCTTGCCGCCCCGCCGTCGAGGGTAGTAAGAGCGGAAGAGCTCACGGCTCGTGTGCGGGCAGTAAAAGTTGCCTGCCACGAGTGTGTGAGCTCCTCATGCGTGGCCGTGAGCAGTGCACTGGCCCCAGGAACCAGTCGTCAAGCCGCGAGTTCGGGGGAAGGCAGAGGACCCATACTCCAGCCCGACACTCGTGCCTGCCCGGGCAAGCATGGCTGTCAGCTCCACGTAAGCCTGCGACTGAGCCGCCGCACCCAAGGGTGGGAGTCCAGCCGAGTCCTCAGCGTCAGACTAGACGAACCTGCTCTCTGATCCCGCGATCGAGATCTCATCGTCGTCAGGCGCTCGGAACGAGATTGCGGGTCCACCTTGAAGCGAACTGGCAACCCCGCTCCAGTGCTCCGTTGGAGCATACGAGCGTGACGGGAAGTGGGAGGTCTGTGGGGTTATACCCGACGGAGAGGCTCCCACTGAGGTCCCCATATCGCCCCCAGTGATAGCCGCCACTGCCTCATACCCGTAGGTAGAAGGACCGAGTCGGGGAGCGGCTGGGGTGGCTTGCTCTCTTATGAGGGTGAGCCGCGATCGCATCGTAGCCATGGTCATGCACTCGCAGTGAGGGCATGAACCATCCACAAATGCTGACTCCACGTGGGTAGCACCCAGACACGAGAGGCAGCGATCGTGGCCATCAGAAGGGGAGAGACAACGACCGCATCCAGGAAATACACACAAACGGAAAGGCATCTTGAAAAAGACGCTTCACTGTTTGCGCCACTCTTTTAGAGAAATATACTCTTTTATTGGTGTTTATATATATATATATATATATATATATATATATATATATATATATATATATTGTTACGAACGCCGTTGAAGGCACGCCCACAGCCGATCACCGGAGATCCAGCTCACCTGAGTTCTAACCAGCCTTGATTGCCCTACAGCTGTTTCTCATCACTTTTCCTCTACATAAGCCTCACTTTCCCGTGCCTTCACTGCGAAGTCTTGTTTGCCCCGGCTGCATCACTGAGCGCTCTTTAAAACTCTATTCCTGATCTCGATCATTGTAAAAACCGACCTTGCCCGAACCTGACCATTCTTCAGTCCGCCGCCTGTCCCGACCGAACCGCCTGCCTGATTACGAACACGATTTCTCCTGTGTTTGGCTTGACATGCAGCTGGTGAATCTGGCAGGGGAAGACTGTAGGAGGTGTGCGTGAATGTGGGTCTCCAGGCTCCAGGGTAGATCATACCTGTATATGCCTCTCTACATAGTTAGAACAGACAGCACCTTAATTCTGCTATTAATAGCTGCTGACATCACTTAATAGACTGTGACAGGGTGGAGGGAGAGACCGGGTCGTGATGCTACACACCCGGCCCCTAATCAGGCTAATCAAGCCTCAGAGAGGGATAAAGGCTGACTGGAGACTGCAGTGGGACAGAGAGAGAGATTTACGGGCAGCTGTCCGACACCTTTGTGTGTTTGTATTTTTTGTTGAGATTCATATTAAAATATTATTTTCTCCTCTTTTCCCATTAATCCCTTTACATAGACCTCTACCTATGAACCTCATAGGTACAGGTAACCCCTGCAACCTGAGCTGAAAAATATGTTCTTCAGAGTTAACTTTGTACTTTTGCAGTCAGACTCTGCCTTATCTTTAAATGTGTGCTGCACTTTAAAAATAATTTGCAATGTGTGGAAGAAAATTTCAGAAGAAAATGTCTGTGGTGCTTGCGCTTGCAAAACTCGATGCTATGATGCTATGGTAGGAGGTCAAAAGAGCCCACCACCAAGAATCTAGATATGGCTATGTCTATGGGATTTCACCTGTTTTAAGTTCAACAGGCATACAGCATAAATCTGATCGCTTAGAAAAGTAATAGCACACCTCTCCTTTAGATATCATTCTTGGCCGTAACAGTGCGAGGTGAGTTTAAGTTTAGGAGTTTATTCAAATGAAGCACCACTAATTAGTAGCATTCATGTCACAGCTCTGTGTTTTCATTCAAAAAGCATGCACTCAAAAAATAAAATTTTGCTCCTTGTTAATTAAGTTAATTAAAATGAGCTATTATAGCACAATTCTTGAAAATGTTTGTCACAATTTAATTTCATAGAACATTTTTAAAATGGAAGTTCACTTAATCCATTGGTATTGGGACAACATAAATAATTTTTGTATTAAATAGTTTTTTATTGCAGTATATGCACTAATGGTGTTGTGTTTGTTGCCCTTTTGAGTGGCATGTCATGATGTATCAGCTTAAAGTGCATCTCTTTTCATAAATATGGTTGTGTGCATTGTATGATAAGGGCACTGCATGCCAGGTCGACATGCTTATTGCTTATTATTGTAGGGAATTAGCAACTTTGTGACGGGGGATATTTACAACTGCCAGTATTCAATCCACCAATATATGTAGCAACTTGCTATATGTAATTAGTTTTAGAGTTGTGTTCCCTATCTGTCATTCACTCAACGTTATGTCGTTGTAGTGACACTAGGGGTCACTCTTGGGAATTTTCATGCCACTCCCCCAGACATACAGGTATAAAAGGAGCTGGCTCACAACCACACCTTCAGATTTTTTATTCGGAGCCGAGTGGTTGATTCTCACACAGCTGAACTTCACTGCCAGTCCATTCACCTCTTTAAGAAGCGTATGCTGTTAAATATACATCACATTTTAGCGGCTTTCTCTCCCTCTGTGCGATCAGTGCAGAGTACGCCCCTGGGTGCTTCGACAGCTTTAAAAGAGTGTATTCTGAGCAAAGATTATATTTTTCTCTAAAAAAGCATGCATTGACGGACAGCATCTTTTTAAAGATGTTTTCCATCTTTGTGTAATTCTTTGATGCAGTCTTTATCTCTTCACCTCCAACGGCCATGATCGCTGCCTCACGTGCCTGGGCCTTAATCACGTTGAGGCAGTGTTCGTGGATGGTTCATGTTCAATGTTTTTGGCTGTGAAGAAGCAGACTGAGGCAATACAGCATATATTGCCGGGTGTGCATCAAGATCCTGTACCACATCTGCTCGCTGAGGGCTTCCCCCAGTGGCGTTGAAAGCCCAGACGGCTCTGCCTCAGCCCAAACCAAGTCCTCGGCCCTGGTGTAGAGCCCCCCCCCACAGGAAGCTGATGCCCTTGCCTCACAGTCCAGCACTTGTTACCCAGAAGAAGACTCCTAAGCGCCCATGTGATTACCTTGGATCTGGTGTCCAGACCACTCCGTCCCCCAGTGGAGGGTAGGGAGGAGAATCTTTTATTCCCTTTTGTATTGTGTTCGACGCCACCCGGACAGGCTGCAGTACCCACATTGTCAAAAAAAGAGCAGTTTCCTCTTTCCTTGTGTCACACAGCTGGTGTTTACGGCCGTCATTATCACAGCAACTGGACACCGAGCATTTCCGAGCATTGGAGGGCCCCTGCCTTCGTGTGCCCGGCCACACAATATTCACACCCCCAGCCAGCCGGTTATGACGAGTTATGAGGATGACAAAGAGGCCCTCCTCCTCTGTTGCTGACCCGCACTATGCTAGGGGCTCGGAGGAAAGTAAGTGCTTTGAGGTTCACCTCAGCACTGCCAAGATCTCGGGACGAAGCGAGGCTCCTCGATGTGGCGAACTGCCTGAAGTCATTCAAGTGAAGAACAGTGGTTCCACTGAAAGACTTTAAGAGGCTCCTGGGGCATATGGCATCCTTGGCAGTGGTCACGCCTCTCAAGTTGATGCATATGAGACCACTTTAGCACTGACTTTAGACTTGAGTCCTGAGATAGGCATGGCACAACGGCACACATTGCATGGCCATCATGCCGATCTGCCACCACTTGTTCAGCCCTTGGACATTTCTGCAGGCAGGGGTTCCCCTACAGCAAGCGTCCATGTGCATAGCTGTTAGGACAGGTGCCTCCAAGCTAGGCTAGGGTGCTGTGTGCAATGGGTACGCATCCTCCGGTCTGGACTGGACCGCGACTGTGTTGGCATATCAACTGCCTCGAGTTGCTTGCAGAACTGCTCACCCTGTGGAGGCTTTTGCCGTGTATCCAGGACAAGCACGTATTAGTCCGGACGGACAACACAGTGACGGTAGCATATATAAACCACCAAGCCAGCTTACGCTCACTTTGCATGTCACAACTCGCCCACCGTCTCCTCCTCTGGAGTCAGCATTGACTCGTGACAGCCCCTCCCTGGTGAATTTTCCTGAGGAAGGACCTTCTTTCACAGGGACGGGGCACTATCTGGCACCTGTGCCCAGTCCTTTAGAACCTCCATGTCTAGCCCATTGTAGACACAATCACTCAGGCCAGGGCTCACTCTATGAAGCAGCTATATGCCTTGAAGTGGCATTTGTTCATGAATTGGTGTTCTTCCCGAGGTGACAACCCCCAGATATGTACAGTTGGGTCAGTACTTTCCTTCCTGCAGGAGAGGCTGGAGGGGCGGCTGTCCCCCTCCACCTTGAAGGTGTATGTGGCCACCATAGCGGCACACAATGACGCAGTGGAGGGTAAATCATACCAGGCCCAGGCTGTGCCTGCCCCATTGGGAATACGAGCACATCCTACGAGGAGTGTGGCATCCTCATGGGCACTGGTCAATGGCACCTCTCTTGCAGACATCTGTAGGGCAGCAGGCTGGGCAACACCCAGTACATTTGCAAGATTTTATAATCTCCGGGTTGAGCCAGTCTCATCCCGTGTATTGTCAGGTACGAACAGGTAAGTGTGCGGGACAGCTGGCCAGGTGTATCGCATGCATACAGTGCATTTACCCTCCGTAAGGTGAAGACATGTGCTCTTTTCTCCCATACAAGTTCACGAGTCCGTGAACCCTGGATGTCTTTCCTCCCTAGACCTGTGGCTGGCGAATTCGGTGGAGGAATTCCTAGCCGGACCCAGTACGTGTACAGGGTAAGTGCTCCACAGGCTGGTTACCTCCAGTAGCTCACTGTTATGTATTTTCAGCGTAGACCCATGTCTCCCTTGGGCAGAGCCCTCTCTGCCTCCAGTCGCTGTTTTTGTAGAGCTCCTCCCCATCGGGCGGACCTACCACTGCACCTCTTCCATGTGCGACTGGTAAACCCACATGAAGTATTTGTTCCCATTCTAGTCACATCTTTGCCCCCCCACCCCCAGGGATGTGGGGAACTACATTACGTATTTTGTGGTATTGGGGGAGGCTATGTGCATACTGGTGCACATGCTTTGTCTTCTGCCTCGAAGGCCTATATTGTCTTCTTTTGAATTTTGGTTGAAAATAAATATGTTACAAATTATGTTATCTTAACTTAAAGGAATAAATTAATTTAGTCACAACTACTTATGACGTGCTTCCTGCTTACTCCTCCCTATGACGTGTGACCTTACCAACAAGCTTATGTCATCCCTCTCATGAGCGCGCATCACAGAGATATATGGAAGTGAACATTTGTAGTTAAAAAGCATATAAAGTATTGTTTTGTTTAAACAATTATCAATCGTTTGGGTTCAGAATAACTTATTATTATTAGTCATCATAACTGGATTCGTGTGGATTATTTTGATGCAGAACTATTCTTTTAATGATGACTTTAAAAATTATTATTTTGAATTTGTAACATGAATTGATTCCTTTAAGTTAAGACAACATAATTTGTATAATTTTTTATTTTTGTATAACAAGACTAAATTAAATCCATTCAAACAAATTATTATTTGTAATTATTAGAAAATTAAAGAAATAAGCCCTGCACCATGGTAGAATGATCACACTCATGCTCTCAACAGAGCAGCTCGGAAAATGGAGCGCATGTGGAAAAATACAAAATTAGAGGTATTTCGTGGTGCAAGGAAGGATAGTGTCTGTAGCTACAGACAGGCACTAAAAGCTGCCAGGTCAGCATATTTTATTAAACTCATAGAAAATAACCACAACAATCCTAGATGTTTATTCAGTACTGTGGCTAAATTGGTTAGGAATAAAGCCTCAAAGAACCAGATATTATGTCACAGCTCAAGAGTAATGACTTCATGAATTTCTTTACAGATAAAATTGAAATTGGAATTATGCAATCATCTGTCATCGCACCTCAGAATACAGTGCCTAATAATTTTCCTCACGTGCAACTTCAACCTTTCTCTGTCATAAGTCATGAAGAGTTAACAAAACTTAGCGAAACATCAAAAGCCACAACTTGTTTGTTAGATCCTATACCAACTAAGCTCTTAAAAGAGGTATCTCCTGTAATCTCAGAACCTCTTCTTAATATCATTAACTTCTCGCTATGCTTAGGACATGTCCCAATAAACTTTAAAATGACAATTATCAAACCGCTTATTAAGAAGCCCCAACTTGATCCAGGAGAACTGGCTAATTATAGGCCGATTTCAAATCTCCCATTTATGTCAAAAATACTAGAAAAGGTAGTATCCTCCCAAATATGTTCATTTCTACAGAGAAATAGTATATACAAAGAATTTCAATCAGGATTTAGGCCTCATCACAGTACAGAGACTGCACTTATCAGAGTTACAAATGACTTGCTCTTACCATCTGATCACGGCTGCATTTCACTTCTAATGCTTTTAGATCTTAGTGCTGCATTCGACACGATAGATCACGACATTCTCTTGAATAGGCTGGAGAATTATGTTGGCATTTGTGGAGTTGCATTAGCATGGTTTAGGTCATATTTATTAGACTGCTTCCACTTTGTCTATGTAAATGAGGAATTGTCAAACCAAACAAAAGTAAAATATGGAGTGCCACAGGGATCAGTTTTAGGGCCTCTGCATTTCTCCATATATATGCTTCCCCTGGGAGATATTATCATAAGTTTCCACTGTTATGCTGACGATACACAACTTTATATTTCTACAAAACCTGATGAGATTTCACAATTCCCGAAATTAGCATCAATGAAATAAAAGATTGGATGGCCAAAAATGTCCTAATACTCAATTCTGACAAAACAGAGGTACTAATTATTGGACCAAAAAACTCTAAAAATAAGCCACTACAATATAATTTGACTCTAGATGGATGTACTATTACATCAACTTCAACAGCGAAGAATTTATGTGTAATATTTGATATCAATCTGTCCTTTGAAAATCAAATCTCCAATGTTTGTAGAACAGCATTCTTCCACCTAAGAAATATTGCTAAATTAAGGCATATGCTCTCTGTTGCTGATGCCGAAAAACTAATTCATGCGTTCATGACCACAAGACTAGATTATTGTAATGCATTACTGGGAGGATGTCCAGCAAGATCAAAAGTTCAAAATGCAGCAGCCAGAGTGCTAACAAGACCAAGAAATATGATCATATTAGCCCCATTTTATCATCGTTACATTGGCTACCTGTTAAATTCTGTGTTAACTTTAAAATTCTGTTAACTACGTACAAAGCTTTGAATGGTATAGCTCCGCAGTACTTAAGTGATCTTTTTCCACGCTATATTCCAACACGTTCATTAAGATCACAAAATTCTGACCTGTTAATAGTTCCTAGAATATCAAAATCCACAAAAGGAGGAAGATCCTTGTCATATTTGGCTCCTAAACTATGGAATAGTTTCCCTAACACTGTTCGAGATGCAGACACACTCTCTCAGTTTAAGTCTAGACTAAAGACTCATCTATTTAGCCAGGCATACACCTAATTTATCCACCAACCCACAATTAGGCTGCTTTAGTTGGGTCTGCCGGAACCAGAAACCAGAAACTTTGATCATGATCTCTAACTCTGCAATAAATTTAATGGCATCTATGCTAATATTATTTTATTTGTTTCCATGTCTCAACCTCGGGACTCAGAACCGGCTGGATCCAGCACCATTCCTGCTTCGTGTTGGACTCCACTGCTACATGTCGCTGAATGAAGATGAAGATTCAGCCGGTGCCAGCCAAACATCACTTCACTCTTGTTGGGTATGAGCTCAAGGTGAGGGGAATGTATAATCAATAATCACTAATTCATAATTAATAACCATTGATTATACGGGTTACGAGTTATCACCTACAATTTTAAATCACCCAAAAAGGGAATGTATAGCCCATGTATCTGCATCTATACACATAGATAATTAACCACAACGAATTCTAATCAATTATGAATAAATACAATATGCAGATAGGCTATACCAATTTCAGAAATAACCTTTAACAGAATTAACTGCACCTCAAACAATCTGTCCGTCCGCCGAACCGACCGTACGATGATCAACTCTTAAAAGGATTATCACTCTCAGGAAAGATTATTCTTCTGGTTATGAAGAATAACTTTCTGGTAATATTACTAACTGAAATTACTTAATATCAAGCTTGTAGCTTAAGATCACACATTAAAGAGGCTTTATTCGATGAGCAACAAACAGAGACAATTATAAGAGTATAATGGGGTTTAATAAAATGAGACTATAACAAACAATTACATTTAACAACGAACATATATGCAGAATAACGAAAGGAATGAAAGGAAGAAATAGAGCAGATCACAGAAATAGCTTATTTCACAAACAGTTAACCTCGAGAGCCAGCAAGAAATTACATCACCTTAAAGCAGGGGTACACTCTTAAACGTCAGTGAGCGTTCTTTGGTTCTTCTGGAGCTCGTGTCGCTCACGGGAAATTCAAACTACTTGAATTAAAGCTGTCGAAAGCTGAGGGAGAGTCCGTTTCACCCGAAGGATATAGGACTGATCCAAAAACATAAATAATGAGCTTTGTCCAAAGACAAAAACTAAGCACTAAGAAAAAGTGAGATAAAGGCAAAACAAAAAGATGTAACAAAGAAAAGAAGAGAGAGAGAGGAAGAGCCGGAGGGTAAGTTCTCTTAAAGAAGACCACCTCCACACCTCTTTGGAGTGAACTATCCAATAATCATCCAGCAAACTTTGGCGGGAGAGGATTTCTTTGTTTCTTCTGACAGCCTGATTTGCATGTTTTATGGCAGTGTCAGAGTTTAGTCATTTCACTCCAAAGATGGTAAAACATAGTAAAATACATTTTATCATAAACTGATATATATATTTAGCTAGGGCTAACCGAGAGGTTTAATTTGGCACCAAGAACTTTATGTTTGGCATAGTATAAAGGTGGATATATACTTTTAGACTCTTTATATAAGCACTTAGAGTTTAACTACACAACTATAAAATCCTAACTAGGCTTGATACAAAAGCAGAAACACAGGTATACATGAATATATCGTATTCTTTACAGAATTACTCAAATTATGTATTTCAATAAAGGAATGTTTGGGTATGTGTGTGCGTCTTGGAGGGAGCTTTTCTTTGGCCATCTGGAATTCCTGATTCCTGAAAGGAGGTGTTTGAGGAGATAAGATCTGTTTGAAGCTCAAGAGTTGAGTTTGTATTATCTCTGTCTACACTCTTGCGTGCTATAAAACTGTCAGTGTGGTGATTTCACCCGACTCGCTGGCGCTATGCCAGTGAGTTACCGGGCAAAGTCATAGGTTAAAAGGAAATTTTTTTGAATGCACGGAGAACGAACCACCATGTGAGCCTGTCCAGATACGCTACACTCTATTACAATGGACTTCAGAGGATGAACTGAAGCCGACTCCAACCTGCTTCACCTCGGTCTATTGATGGACTACGATCTTGAAATGGAATGCATAGACTAACTATTGCCTAACTAACAAAAGCCTTCATCAGCCAATTAACAAGGACAATTACATCTATGTGAACTTCTGCAATTAATCAAGGATGGACTTCAAAGACACTGGTCATTAATCTTGCAGTTCAAACACAATCAATGTTTAAACACTGACCCTTAACACTTAATAAGTTTAAGAATTTTAAACCATGATTTTAACTATACGTAAGTAATATTTAGTAATATTCATGATGTTAGCCAGAGGGGAACTGGCCCCCACAGTGAGTCTGGTTTCTCCCAAGGTAATTTTTCTCCATTAATCAACATCTTATGGAGTTTTGTGCTCCTTGCCACAGTCACCTTCAGCTTGCTCACTGGGGTTATTAATACAATTATTATTTAATGATTTTTAAACACGATAAAGAATCGTATTTTATCTAATTACACAATGATGATTCATCGACTTTATAGACATTTCAGTATTATCGTCTGTTAATGCTGATCTTCTGTAAAGCTGCTTTGAAATGATGTGTGTTGTGAAAGTTGCTATACAATAAAATTGACTTGACTTGATTGATTTTTTTTTTTTTAATTTTGTGGAAGTATTTTCTACTATTTAATTAAGTAATTTTTTTCTTAAGTATTATCAGCCTGATTATTATTCAAATGTTTCTCTGCACTTAAAGTTAAATTTATAACAATTAACTGAAAGAAAAAAAAATGCCTTCCAAGAAATCCAGTCTCTTAGATAATTGATTTTGAAACCTTTTTATTTAGTATAAAAGCTGCCATAACCAGACAGAATTTGTTTGCACTTAGTAAATGTACAAACAGACCTCTGCTCATCTGTTTATCAGCTCTCGATACATTTCTGCTAGAATTGTATTGAGAAAATGGAGACCACTGGGCTTCTGTCTATCAAAGTTTATATTATTATATTCTGACCTTGAGGCTATAGTTATTTCTCTCTCTCCCTCACTCTTATACTTCAAACCAGGTTTCACTGTATCCTTCATATTTTCTATCAGCCATGGATTTAAAGAATTGTTTATAAAAGAATGTGTATTAGCTAATTCAAAATAACATATTAACATAAGCATAAAGTCTACTTTTTTAATGAGTATTAAATTCCAACTATTTTTATTTTGAAGTCTCTCTTACAAACCCAGACGTATACTGTAGTGTTTGTTAAAAAAAAATATGTAGTGAAGCTTTCTTCTCAGTATGAACAGTCAGCCTTTTTTAATGTAACCCTGGCTTTCGGCCCCCCTTCCTCAAACTTACAAAGATAAGAATATATTAACCTTAATATGTCTCATTTCTGATTTTCCTATTGTTACAACACAGGGCAAGTAAAATCGCAGACATAACTCACCATCTGGATTGCATCATAAATATTGCCCAGCCAATCTTATTGTTTTCTGCTTACTGCAGGGAGGAGTGTTAAAAAGAGAACATACTGTAGCAAAGATAATTCCAGTTTAGCTTGCACACCACAAACCTCTCCAGAAACATAAAATAAGGACAAAGATCTAAAACAAAATAATTTAAACTCAATTTAAATGAAAGTATTTAAGCAAATTGAATTAAAATTGATCAGTTAATACATTTTAACATGAGTCAAAATAAACATACTGTGCTACCCACAAACAATCTAAGAGCTTAGCGGTGAATTACAAATGTGTTGTCCATACCCATTTTATGGATTTTGCCCTCATTTCTATGTCACTAAAAACTGGATAAGTGAAACCTCTTAGTGTGGTTCTGGGATTTTCCAGTGTTTTCATTGGTACAGAAGTGAAATGCACATCAAGACTTTACTTTTCTTTGTTCCAAGAAATGGCACAGCCTCTTTTTATGAGTATAATCATGTTTACAGAAACACAGTGTTATGTAGGTTTTTACAGTGGAAATAAAAAGTATGTGAACCCTTTGGAATTACCTGGTTTCCTGCATTAATCGGTCAAAATGTGATCTCATCTTCATCAAAATTACAAGTATAGACAATCACAATGTGCTTAAGCTAACAACATACAAACAATTCTAATCTGTGTTGTCTTTATTTAACACATAACATTAAACATTCACAGTGCTGGTGAAAAATTATGTGAACTCTGTTTAATAACTGGACAATCATACTTTGACAGCAATAACCTCAACCAAGCATTTCCGATAGCTGTTGATTAGACCTGCAAATCATTCAGAAGGAATTTTGGACCATTCTTTCTTACAGAACTGCTTCAGCTCAGCCATATTCTTAGGATGTCTGGTGTGAATGGCTCTTTTGTGGTCATTCAACAGCTTCTCTATTGGGTTAATGTCTGGGTACTGACACTTTAAAAGGTGTATTTTCTTTGTTTAGAAGCCATTCTGTAGTGGATTAACTTCAATGTTTAAGGTCATTGTCCTGCTGCATCACCCAAATTCTACTGAGCTTCAGATGGTGCACAGACACCCTGATATAATTTGGTAGGATGTTGTGGTGATGTGGGCATGGCCGAGCGACGTCTATAGAGAGCCAGGCCGGGAGAGGAAGAAAGGTCTTCGATCGGGTGGCTGAAGCGGGGGGATGGTCCAACAAACATTGGGAACCCGATTGCTGCCCTTGCTGTCTGGGAAAGCCCAGCTCGCAACCCAACAACTTCTGGTTATGAACGTCATGGAGTACGCGGACCTAAAGCGGGCCATCTTGCAACGGGTCGTCCGTAACTCCAAACACCGGCAGTGCTTCTGTACAGTGCCGTACAGCGAATGCGGCCACCTGTTTGCCTTCCCTCAACAGCTACGCAATGTCTGTCGGAGGTTGCTGCTGGCAGAGGATTGCGGTGCTGAAGCTGTGATCGACCTTGTGGTACTGGAGCAGTTCACCTGCCATTTACCGAAAAGAACATGCTATTCCAGAAAGCTAATCATAATCCAAAGGCAGGTCACTTAGGGTAGGAAAAAACACTAAACTCTCTGATGGTCTGATTCTATTGGCAGGGATGTTCGCATGTGGTGTGTGGCATGCCGTGAATTTCAGCTGGTGAATCCCACGGCCACCCCAAAAGTGATATTGTGCCCCTTTCCATTGATCAAGGTCCCATTCAAAAGGATTGCCATGGACTTTGTAGTGCCATTAGAGTGGATAGCACACTAGAATCACTTTATGTTGTTTTTGGTGGACTACGCAACGCGATATCCGGAAGCAGTGACTCTCAGCACAAAGTGTTATGGAGGCTCTCTTCAGAATAATCTCCCATGTGGGGATTCTGAAAAAAAATCCTCACTGATCAGGGCACTACGTTTATGTCACGTACACTACGCTGACTGTATTATTGGGGATGAAATCGATTCGGACCAGCGTTTACCACCCCCCAAATGGATGGCTTGGTCAAATGATTTAATCAGACACAAAATAATATGATTCGTAATTTTGTGCATGAAGACGGCCGAAAATGGGACAAAAGGCTTAAGCGCCCCTATTATTTGCAGTACGAGAGGTGCCGAAACCCTCCACGGACTGCTCCCCAATTTTAATTATAGACCGTGAGATGTGCTCGATATCCTACGTGAAAATTGGAAGGAGGGACTTTCAAACAGCAAAAATGTATTTAAATATGTTATTGACCTGAGAGCAAAACTCCATACACTTGGGAAATTAACACAGGAGAATCGGCTCCAGACTCAAAAACGTCAAAGCTGGCTGTAATAGAGGTAACTAGCTTCAGGAATTTACACCGGGAGATAAAGTTCTTGTATTGCTTCCCACTTTGAGATCTAAATTACTCGCCAAGTGGAAAGGACCCTTTGAGGTCACATGGCGAGTAGGAGAAATTGATTATGAGGTTAAAAGAAAGGATAGTGTTGGATAATGTGATTTACCACCTTAATCTCTTAAAACCATGGAGATAGGCAGTCCCTGTGATGATGCGGTTCCAGAGAAGGAGGAACTCAGAGGGGAACTTAAAAGCCACCAATCAAGGGGGCCTGGTTATTTCAGCATGTAAAGACTCTGACTACCACACCTGGATTCGCAAGTTAGAATCCAGGCTGTGTTGAGTGACTCCAATCAGGTTTCCTAAAGCTAAAGGTTGCTAGGGTGTACAGAGCTGTGTCAGCAGGTGTTGACATGGGTGAAAGCTATACTTTGTGGTGGGCAGTTATCGCACTCTCCTGACTTCTCTCTGCCTTTTATCTTGCAGACGGATGCATCGGACAGGGGGTTGGCAGTGGTACTGTCCCAGATGTTGGAGTGGAGGAGCGCCCCATCCTGTACTTTAGTTGCAAACTCTTACTGAGGGAGACTAGGTACAGCACGATAGAGAAGAAGTGTTTGGCCATCAAGTGTGCAGTCATAACCCTCCGGTACTATCTATTGGGGTGTGCTTTCACCCTCTGTTCAGACCACGCCTCACTCCAGTGGCTCCATCGAATGAAATTTACCAACACGTGGATCACCCTTTGGTATCTAGCTCTCCAGCCTTTTAAGTTCGAGGTGGTCCATAGGCCAAGGGTGTCCAGACTGCCAGAGGGGACAGAGAGAGAGACACACGCACAGGAAAATGAGAGGAGACCGCTCCTTTGCAGCGGCTGCCCCCAGGCTGTGGAATAGTCTACCCCATTATATTAGAGAATGTTCCTCTCTTACTGAGTTTAAACGACACTTTAAAACGTACTTTTTCACTCTAGCGTTTGATCATTCATGAGTGCTGTGTGGTGTAATAGGTTATTATTGACGCCGTTTAGATTGTGAGGTGTCTGTAGCAATGTTTAGAATTTAATTGTGATTTTATGATTACTATTTTATCCTATGTACAGCACTGTGGTCAACTTTTGTTGTATTAATATGTGCTTTATAAATAAATTGAACATTGAACATTGAACATTGAACACGCAGTAGAGTGTGTGTGCATTTCCGTTGTTCTGAAGAATTGTTTTTTTTTTTTGTGTTAAGCTGAAAAGTGGAAAAATAAAGATTTATGTGGACTGTTCACCTGGCCCCGCTTCCTCCTTCAAAGTAGATCTGTCTCAGATATTTTGATAAACTTGGGAATTAATTTTTCCATCGAAGATGGCAAGTGCAAATGATGATGCTCCCTCCACCATACCTCACCATTGGGATGATGTTTTCATATTGGTATGTGGTGGCCTTTGTACACCATACATAGTGCTGTGTGAAAAAATTAAATCTTAGTTTCATCAGTCAACAAAATATTTTCACATTAGCATTATGGAGTGACAAGGTGGTCTTTGGCAAACTTCAGATGCAAATAAATGTTTTTGTTGGAAAGCAGCAGCTTCCTTTGTGGTGTCCTGCTATGGACACCATGCCTGTTTAATATTTTCCATATAGTAGACTCATGAACAGAGATGTTAATCAGTTCCAATGATTCCTTCTTGTGAGTAGCAAACTCATAAGTAGCTCTAGCCCACACCTCCAACCTTGTGTCATTAATTTGATGCCAGGTTTGCTAACTCCTGACTCCAATTAGCTCTAGTTGACATCATTAGCCTAGAGGTTCACATACTTTTTCCAGCCTACATTGTGAATGCTTGAATAATGTATTCAGTATGTACAAGAACAATACAGTGTTGTTAATTCAAACAGATTTTTTTGGTCATTATTGTGACCGATGAAGATCAAACCAGATTTTAAGACAAATTTAAACATAAATGAAGGTAATTCCAAAGGTTTCACATAATTCACATAATAGTACTTATATGAATTGTTCACAAGCAATTTCATCACATATAGGAGTGTGAGATATGAAAAATAGTTACATACAGTATGTGTGAGCATTATGTGGTGCTAAATTTGTATGTTTGGCAAGGCAGTGTGAGTCCTTTTGTTCTTTCTGTCTGACCTGCTTTTTAGGAGAGATAGAGAAAGAATGAGAGCAAGAGAGAGAGAGAGAGAGAGGGAGAGGAGGCAATTTATCAGTGTATGAGAGCAGAACTTTTTCAACACAACATGAAAATCCTGACAGGTACATACACAACGCTGAATTGTTTCACAGGAAAAATGGTGTAGTTGTAAGTTCTTACCTGGATATTTTTGTCAAATGAAGTCACAGACACTGAGTACACAGTGCCCAAGATGAAGCAGTCAGCTAAAAGGAGTCAATACTAACAATGTAATTAAATTGTTATAAGACGTTTATTAAGATATAATACAAAGCAATCCATTCCAAATTACAGGAAATTCAAGACTACTTTGGCATATCTTTTGTACTGCAGAATAGTTATAGACCAATACAAATCAAAATACGTCATGTGTAAATCTATAGCTATGTTTTGCACATTTTCTGTATTAAAATACTGTAATGTGCCAATGACAAATACATGCTCTGTCTGTTAGATATTGATTATATGTTCTAATCTTTTAATTTAGGATATACTTTTTTCCATGCACATTAGTTCTGTTCGGAGGTAATAATGTACATTGCTTGTATTGGATTTCTAGTTTTGTAAAAACTTCAGCCTTGATTTGTGAGAACATAAATGAGGAGAACTTGCATATATTATTCTCATTATAAACATTTTACACTTAAGCAATAAAATGAAGAGATTCTAGGTTGTTTTGAAGTCCAGGCCTGGAGGTGAATGGTTCTTGTTTGGCCGTGGTGTTTGGTGTTCTCTTGTTGATCACTGCATATTGTTAGCCATGAACAGGAGACCGAGCTGAAGACCTTAATTAACTCAGCTGTAATTGCAATGATTATCAGGACCTCAGAAGGAAAAGTAAAAGAGGAGAGAAACAGAAAGCTCTACATTTTGAAAGTTTAACCTGATATGAAAAGTTTTTACCTTGATGAAATGCAGATAGTGAGAATCTATAAGGTTTGAAGTCAGCAGAAACTAAAAATGTTTTCTTATTTTAACTTCACATCATTTATCTAGGTTTGAGGACAGATTTATACAGAAATCCAGAAAAACAATATAATAATATTGTTGAGTCACACACTTATAAAATGGATTTATTAATCATCCTTTATTTCACTGTAGTAAAACTTTTATATGACAGCGCTTGCAAAATTAATTATGCCAAGATCACCTGTGCCTCTGTTGTGAAAAAGTTATGCTGAAAACAATTTGAACATACATGCTGGAAGTCGGTGTGGGTGGATAATAATGATATGTAATGATTATTGTTGTTTCTTATTATATTGTTACATAGTGACAGAATATGGACTCATGACATCATGATTAAAGAAAATGTCAATGTTGTATTGATTTAGTTTTTTCATCCACTCCAAAAATCATTTCACCCCAAGACTCACATGTTTTCTTCAAAAGTAAAGTAGATTAAAATCTGTATGACTATAATTATTTTGTAGAACACAAAGAAAGTTGTTTGGCAGAATGCTCATTCACTATCAGGGTATGGAACAAAAAAAATGCAATGAAAGTGAATGATGACTAAACCTCTCCCTAAACTTTTGCCTAATATCAACTATCCATTTAAAATGTGAAGTCTAAAAGGTTTGTCTGTGGTATTCACTAGCAACAGATTGATTCTGTGACCTGATGGAAGGCCTCTCTTCCATTCTGTCTTTAATGATTGTCATATGTCTTTATCAGGCTGGCATTTCCTGGCGGGATATGTGTGATCCTCTGTCCACTATTCTCTGTGTATATGTCTCTCACTGAACCACGTTGATCTTTAGCTTAGCACAGCTTGACTAGCAGACTGATCTATTTAGAACAGTCTGTGCATATCAGAGGAAAGAGAGAAAGAGAATAGAGTGAGATTGGGGGGGGGGGGGGGGGGACGACGACACTGTTTTTGTTCAGCCGAAAAAAGATGAGTAGATTGTCTGTAATTAATTAGTGGCTGTCATAAACATTATTCACAGTATAGATGAAAACTACTACTCAGCTACTTTTTCCTATTTTAAATCAGTGTTTAGCTACTTATTCTAACCACAGATTCTTATACATTTAAATCCATTTATTCTTAAACTGTACAAGGAGTCCTCTAGAAACTGTGTGGATGGTGTGTATGTGTGTAGATTGGAGAGTTGTAAAGTCAACATAATGCCATTTGAAACTAATTTTACTTCTGTAATATGACATATTTCAGTGTGAAAAATGTAGTGTGGTCCTTGATTTTGTTTCCCATCAGGATTGATTGGATTGTGAAAGTGAGTGATACCAGAATGGTGTCAGATCTCAATGCAAGTTGCCAGTTGATTGTGTATTCCATTTCCACAACACCACTGGCACCTGCTTTTAAAATGACTTATACCCCGAGACATAGAGACTGGCATGGGCGATGCTAGCAGTGGGCTACCAGGCCTAATTGAAAGAACTAGCATCCTCATAGGTTGCAAATTAATTTCAATTGGCATTAAATCTTTTAAACTCTCTATCTCCACAATATGGCTATCCACTGTTCTACATAAATTTTTAAGTTGGTTCATGATTCGCAGAGCGTAAATGCTTGTGTCAGTTGTTGCGGAAGGACGTTTCCTCAACAGGAAACGAGCTTGCAGACAAAAGCATCTAGGTTACGTATGTAACCCCGTTCCCTGATGGAGGGAACGAGACGTCGTGTCGAAGAAGCGACACTAGGGGTCTCTCTTGAGCGCCGAGTATGCCTCTGCTCTATGAAAAGTATTTGCATACTACTATACATTCGCCCGGACATACGGTATAAAAGCAGGGAAATACGTCAAGTTCATTCAGGATTTTTCTGAGGAGCCGGAAATGGTCCGGCCACTATAGTGGCTCAGCTCAGCGACGTGGCCGGAAGGACACAACGTCTAGTTCCCTCCATCAGGGAACGGAGGTTACATACGTAACCTAGACGTTCCCCGTCTGTCGCTCACTTCGACGTTGTGTCGAAGAAGCGACACAAGGGGTCCACTTCAAATCACGCCATGCGCTGAGCCGTGTACGTGTACTGCTGACACAGGAGCGGGCAGGTATTTCACGTGCCAGGATGACCAGCTTTGTCAGACTGCACATACCCTTCCCCAATGCCCCATAAAAGACGTCAGAATCCTTCTAGTTAACCAAGCAGGGGAAAAAGGCGACGCTTGCCAACATGGGATGGGCCGAGCCTTGCCAGGCCTCTTTTCTCTCTATGTTTCTCTCATAGAGCCAAATGGCTGGGGCTCTTACCGCATCGTCTCCCATTTTCCTATTCTTTCAGGGGGAAAAGACCCTGTGGAGGCCACACCTGCCCAGGAAGGGGGAGGTAACGTGGAAAAATACATCACATGGGCCTCTTCGGTCACATGTGGGAAAGAATGGCACGGTGGTAGATTCAGCCTCGAGGAGGGGGGAGTTGCTACAACACGGCGACCGGAGGGCAGCGGGAACTGCCTAAGGGAGATGCGGGTCCACTTCGTGAGGGGACCGTACCATGGAAAATACACACAGTCCATGTAGGAGTCCCGATCTGTGGAGCACCTATTCCAGTACAGAGTAGATTGACCCATAGTGGACTGGGTCGGCAAGTTCCTCCACTGAACTGCGGACCCAAAAGGGCTAGGGAGGAATCAACCAGGGACCCGGGTGGGTGGGATCTCCTGGGAGAGAAAGCACACAGTTTTACCTCGGCCGAGGGAAAGGGCGCCAGGTGCCTCTGGCCAGTGCCCACGAGGACGCAACACTCCTTGTTGAGTGCGCTCGGACCCACGGGGGGGCACGGCCTGGGTGCAATAGGCCAATGAAATGACATCCAACACCCAGTGGGAGAGCCTCTGTTTGGAGACAGCGTTCCCTTTTTGCTGTCCCCCAAAGCAGACAAAGAGCTGCTCAGAGCACCTAAAGCTCTGTGTGTGGTCCAAATAGGTACGAAAAGCATGTACCGGATACAGCAATGAAAGGGCTGGGTCTGCCTCCTCCTGGGGCAGCACTTGCAGGTTCACTACCTGGTCTCTGAAGGGCATGGTAGGAACCTTGGGCACGTAGCCCGGTCGTGGTCTTAGGATCACATACTGTATGTTTCTGCCGGACCGAATTCAAGGCGGGTGTCGCAAACAGAGAACGCTTGCAGGTCCCCGACCCTCTATTTAGAGATAGGGTCCTGAGTCCAACTGATTCTAGCGGCTCGAAGGGGGGTCTCTGGAGGCCCGCGAGGACCACTGAGAGATCCCAGGAGGGGAAGAGGCTTGGCTGTGATGGATTAAACCTCCGGGTGCCTCTTAGGAACCTGATGATTAAGTCGTGCTTACCCAAGGACTTGCCATCTACTGCACTGTGGTGGGCTGCAATAGCGGCGACATACACCTTCAGGGTGGAAGGGGACAGCCTCCCTTCCAGCCTCTCTTGCAGAAATAAGAGCACTGACCTAACTGCGCACCTCTGTGGGTCTTCAGCATGGGAATAACACTAATTCGCGAACAAGCGCCATTTCAGGGCATAAACTGTGGGTGGTAGACCAGCTAGATCTTCAGAGTCCCATCCAGGGGCCAAATGTGGTGGTTCCAAAGGTCTGGGTGCGGATGCCAGAGCATGCCCCGTCCTTGAGAAAGAATGTCTTTCCTCAGGGTAATTCGCCAGGGAGAGGCTGTCGCTAGGAGGTCGAGATCCGAGAACCAGGCCCGGGTGGGCCAATAAGGAGCCACAAGGGTGACTTGTTCCTTGTCCTCCTTGACATTGCACAGCACCTGTGCAAGAAGGCTCACTGGGGGGAATGCGTACTTGTGCAGCCCCGCAGGCCAGCTGTGTGCCAGTGCATCTGCCCCGAGGGGAGCCTCTGATTGGGCATACCAGAGCGAGCAGTGGGAGGTCTCTTGGGAGGCAAACAGGCTTACCTGGGCCTTGCTGAACCGTTCCCAAATCAGCTGGACCGACTGGGGGTGAAGCCTCCACTCTCCACCAGGCAAGCATTGTCATGACAGCGCGTCTGCTACCACATTGAGGTTGCCGGGGATGTGAGTTGCGCTGCTGGCTCCAGAGGAGTAGATGACGGGTGAGTCGTGACATGTGGCGGAAGCGGGTACGCCGCATTGGCGATTTATGTATGCTACCTATGTTTGTCTCGAACTAACGGGAGAAACTTCTGCGGGGCATAGAAAATAGTCAGCAACTCCAGGCAGTTGATGTGCCAGCACAGCGGGGCCCCTTTCCAACAGCCTACTACTGCGCGCCCTTTGCACACGGCGCCCCAACCCAATCTAGAGGCGTCGGTCATGACCAAGACATGTCGGGACACCTGCTGCAAGGTTACTCCTGTCCGTAGAAAACAGAGGTCTGCCCGGAGTTTGAATGTTTGGCGGCAGGCGGGGGTGATCGTCACACGGTGCATGCCGCGGCGCCATGCTCATCTCGGGACTCGAGTCTGAAGCCAGTGCTGAAGCGGTCTCATATGCATCAACCCCAGTGGCGCGACCGCCGCTGAGGATGCCACATGCCCCAGGAGCCTCTGTAAAAATTTTAAAGGGACCGTTGTGCCTGGCCTGAAAGCAGTGAGGCATCTCAACACTGACTGCGCACATCGTTGGTGAGACGTGCTGACATTGAGACTGAGTCTAACTCCATGCCTAGAAAAGAGATGCTCTGGACCGGGGTGAGCTTGCTCTTTTCCCAGTTGACCTGAAGTCCTAAACAGCTGAGGTGCCCGAGCACCTGGTCTCTGTGAGTGCATAGTAACTCTCGTGAGTGGGCCAAAATAAGCCAGTCATCGAGGTAATTGAGTATGCGAATGCCGGCCTCTCGGAGCGGGGCAAGGGCTGCCTCTGCGACTTTCGTGAAGATGCGAGGGGACATAGATATGCCGAAGGGGAGGACTTTGTACTGATATGCCTGGCCGTCGAACGCTAACCGCAAGAAGGGTCGATGTCGAGGCAGAATTGAGACATGGAAGTACGCGTCCTTCAGGTCTACTGCTGCAAACCAATCTAGATGCCGAACACAGGTTAAGATGTGTTTCTGCGTGAGCATTTTGAACGGGAGTTTGTGCAAAGCTTGGTTGAAAACTCCAAGATTGGTTGTAAGCCGCCGCCTTTCTTGGGTATGATGAAGTAAGGGCTGTAGAGACCCTTGTTCGTCTCAGTTGGAGGGACAGGCTCTATCGCGTCTTTGAATATGAGAGTAGCGATTTCCACACGCAGGGATTTGGCACGTTCGCCGTGTACTGCGTAGAAGCGGACGCCCGTGAAGGCGAACTGAATTATGTAACCGAGTCGGATGGTCCGGGCCAGCCAGCAAGACGGGTTGGGAAGTGAAAGCCACGCATCCAAACTCCGTGCTAGAGGCACCAAGGGGACGATTATTTTTGACGTACCCAGCGGGGCAGAGCAGCGGGGTGGAGCAGGTAAAGACACGTCCCGAGGCTCTGGTGCTGGAGCGGGTTAGCGACTGAGGAGGAGATCCAGGGTAGGCGTCCTGTAGACTCGTCGGAACCGGCCGGCCGGGAACAGTCGTGGGGCTGAAGGCGGGGGGTCCGCGTCCGTGTCCAGCATGCTGGGACTGTTGAAATCTGGCGGCAGAGTGCCATGAGAACGGCATTTGCGGGCCAGGTGACCCAGAGACAAAGGAAATAGCTCTTTTACTGAGAATGTGGGTAGCACAGCCCCGAGGGGGGGCGCCAAATGAAATAAATCCAACAAAAGATTTTCCTCCCGGCCCTCCACCGGGGGACGGAGTTGTCTTACCATCTCCGGAGCTAACGTCTTGGTCCCTGGGTCGGATGTCTCAGGAGCACCTGGGAGCCTTACGGGTCCTCGAGGGGGTCCGTGAAACGTGGGTCGTCTGCTTCCTGCAGTGTGCTCGACGCTGGGGCTGAGAGATGGGCCCGGGTTGAGGCAGAGCAGGGTGTTTCTTTGCCGCTGGAGGACACCCTCAGGGGGCAGACGGGACATGGCCCATGGAGGCAGGCTTGTGGCGGGGCAGGATATGTGAGGTGGCCTCCATCTGCTTCTTCACCATGGAGAACTGCTGGGCGAAGTCCTCGATGGTGTCGCCGAAGAGGCCGAACTGGGAGATGGGGGCATTGAGAAAGCAAGCCTTGTTGGTCTCATGCACCTCGACCAAGTTCAGCCACAGATGACATTCCTGGACCACAAGCGTGGCCATCGCCTGCCCGAGTGACTGCGCTGTGACCTTCGTGGCCCTGAGGGCGAGGTCGGTCGCTGAGCGCATCGGGATCAGGGCTACACTCATGCAGATCTTTGAGCGTCTTGGCCTGGTGGACTTGCAGGATGGCTATGGCATGCAGGGCGGAAGCGGTCTGTCCAGCGGCGTTGTAGGCTTTGGCAGTAAACGATGATGTCATCGTCCAGACCTTAGAAGGGAGCACAGGGCGACCCCGCCAGGTGGTAGGGTTTCCGGGGCATAGATGGAGCGCAACAGCCCCATCCACCAGGGGAATCACCATATATCCACGGGCCGCTCCGCCGTCGAGGGTAGCGAGAGCGGATGTGCAGGCTTTGTGATGAGTGGAGAGGGGTGATCTCCACGAAGACGTCAGTTCAAAAACGGGACCGGGGAGGGGGCGAGGCTGTGAACAGAACCCAGGAACCAGTCATCCAATCGCGATGGCTGTGGGAGGATGGAGGGTTCCAGTCCAACCCCACGCTGGTGGCGGCCCGGTCAAGCATGTCGGATGTCTGCGCATCAGCCTCAGCTTGAGCATGCTGGCCCGAAGGCGGCAGCCCAGGGGAGGCATCAGCGTCAGACGCCACGCTCTCCAACACAGCAGCGAGCTCATCCACCTCGAGCACGGACGGGAGTCAACGAGCGTGCTGGGGGGCGGGTGGTCCGAGGGGGCGTACCCGGCGGAACTTCACCCGCTGCCGTCCAATTATCATCTCCAGCAACAGCCACATCGTCCTCAATCCCGTGGGAAGAAGGAGTGACACATGGGGCCGCTGGAGTGGCAAGCTTTCTATTGAAAGCAAGCCGCGACTGCAACATTGCCATGGTCATGCCCTCGCAGTGAGAGCATGAACCATCCACAAACGCTGCGTCGGTGTGATCGCTGCCCAGACACACGAGACAACGCCTGTGGCAGTCTGAAGCGGAGAGCACTCTACCGCATCCAGGAACTACACAGGGGCGGAATGGCATCTTTAAAAAGACGCGTCCTGAAAAGGACGTTCAACGCCACTGTGTAAAGCTCTTTTAGAGGAAAATACTCTTTTATAGAGAAAATCACTCTTTTATATTTAACTCTTTTAACTCTCTTGCGCTGTCAAAGCGCCCAGGGGCAAGCTGCACTGCCGTGCAGAGAAGGAGAAAAGCCGCTGAAGTGCGCCGTAGATCCAACAGCAAGCAGAGCGTCAGAGGAACAGGGCAGGAACTGGTGTGTGACTCGCAGCTGGCTGCATACACGACCATCAGGTCCAAAGAAAATTTTCTGAATGAACTCGATGTATTTCCCCGCTTTTATACCCGTATGTCCGGGGTGGGGTATGCAAATAATGTCTGCCAACTTCTCATTGGCCTTTTTTCATAGACCAGAGGCATATTCGGCACTCAAGAGAGACCCCTAGAGTCGCTTCTTCGACACGGTGTCGAAGTGAGCGACAGACGGGGAACGTCTCATTTTGCATTTTGGTGATAGTTAAGATGTGGCGTGCTTCTGTGGTAATTAAAATGTGTCTTACATAGGCTGAAAATCCATCTGGGCTTGTTTTGCACAACAAATAGTGCTAAGAGGTCCTTTCTCTATCATTTCATCACTGACAGGGAAGCGCTGTTCGTACACATTACAAAGGTTCTGCCCTCCTAACAAGTATTTATGCTGGTCTATGCTGTATTAACAGTATATGCGTTAAAAGCAATTAAGAAAAATTAAAGCTTTATTTTTTTTTATTAATTGCATGCGTTAACACATTATGACAACTAGTTTTAATGTTAAATAATATACGCTTAAGTAATGATACTGAACTGCATGCAAGAACCCTTGCGATAACTGAAAATAGTTTTTGCCACTTTGTTTTCCATTCCACATCCACAAATGTAATGTTGCAAAACAAAAAAAAAAAAAAAAGAGAGAAAAAAAGGCTTTTGAGACGCATCAACAAGCTCTTTAGCGATAATGGTGCATTAGTTAAAATATACACAGGGTCATGAGAAATGTATGTAGCACAGAGGCAGACAGACAGCTGTTTGCTTTTAGACTTGTGTCACATTCAAACAGTGTTCTCACTGCTTTGAAGTGTCAGACTTTAACCAATGGCACCTTTCTGCCCTTAAACATTCAGACAGCAGCACATTGCAGTCTTATCCTCCTCCCCTTCTCTCAATCCTTTCACTTCTTCTATGCGTTTCATAATTTCATGTCACTCACATAAATGGACTATCACTCTTTTCTGATGTTTTATGCATGAATAGAGTAAAAACTTTACATCTTAAAAGGACAGTGCACCATTTACAGTCTTCACTTTACCTGGCTGAACTATCTGACAGCAATATAGAGCTGTTCAATTTGTATTCTTAAGCCACGGTTTCCCATATGTCAGTTTATGTGCTTGACAAATGTTGTGGAACAACAGTTCTAGTCCTAATATACCATGTTGTTAGTAACTGTTGCTTTTAAACCCTTAAACACATACCTTGGGTACCTGTGGGCTCATGCACAAAACTTTGTGTAAATTTCATGTTTAAAGTGTGCGAACGCACAAAAGGCAGTTCCCTTTATAAAAAGCTTCACTATGATGCTGCGCTTGCTAAAAGCGCTATGGGAACGATCTTGCATTGTGACCAGCTGTGAATATGTGTGTAACACGTTAATGAACATTGACTTTATAGCCTCAGTTGGTGAGATCATTGGATGCCGGGCCTGTGGCCGGGCTATAAATAGAGGCGTCACCAGCGTGTTCGTCAGATCTCTTTTCTTCAGAGCATACTGTGCTGTGTGTCTCACAAGCCTGTCAAACTTTCTTTCCTCTGTTAGGAGTAAGATTCTGTTAGGCAGTGCGCAGTGAACCTTTTCTCCTTTCTATTTCCTCTGGAAAAGAAAAAGAAAAAAAAAGAAAAAAAAAAGAATGATTGATAAACAAAACAAACAGTGTGTGTTCCCATCTTTACGCTCTATGGCTGAAACGAACACACACCAGTTTTTATTTTGTGTGTTTGGGGAAGAGCATGCTGCTCTTGCGTTGGGGCGGGGCAGGTGCGAGCCTTGCGATCTGTTTACAGTGGAAATGCTTCGCGCTCGCCTTGCTTACTTCCGGGAGTCAGCGCCCACACTTCATTTGTGGGGCTCTCGTATGGATCTGGCTGAGGAACGAGAGACGGGTTCATCCCTTTCGCTCGCTCTCTCCCCAGATCCAGCTGATCCTCGTAAGCCTGAAGTGCGCCTCGGCGCCTCTTCGGTTCACGAGGACACTGAACCTCTGTAAATCCCACACATAATAATAAAGCGGCTGTGGAATTAAGAGACAAATGCGAGCATTGCGATCTGTTTTCGGGCAAAATGCTTCGCGCTCGCCTCGCTTACTTACGGGAGTCAGCGCCCACATTTCATTCATGGGGCTCTCGCATGGATCTGGCTAAGGAGCGAGAGACGGGTTCGTCCCTTTCCCTCGCTCTCTCCCCAGACTCAGCTGGTCCTTCCCGTGATCTCGAAGCGCGCTTCAGACTACAGCTAGACTGGCCAGTCGAACAATAGACCCTCCCCCAAACGCTCCAAACTAGAAGACAAATTTCTGTCTGGTGGCCAAAATAATAAAATAAATAAAAGAGTGAATGGAACTCTATATCAGTCCCTTCCTTTCTTCTATGACCTCCATAACAAGCATTTTCTTTATGGAGGAAATTTATACTTCCTGTGTCTTCGTGCCCTCAACATTGGTGTATTCAACTAGCGTGGAAGCTGAAGCTCGGGGGTATTCGGTGATGCCGCCGGTAGAACAGACACCTACGGGTTTTCTCTCGCCTGGCTCGGCATCATCGCTAAAGAGACCTACTCTCCCCACAAAGCCGTGCAGGACCACCTCCACGCTTGTGGGGAAAGCTTATCAGGCAGCATGTCAGGCTGGTGTTGCCCTGCACACTATGGCAGTGTTACAGGCACACTAGGCTAAATCTGTTGAAGGACCTTAGTGTGGGCACCTCACTCAGGGGGAGGGGCCGTCGGCCACCCAGCCCCGCCCCGGTCCTTCTAGACAGGAGGCTCTAAAACAAAACGTGGCGAATCGTGCTCTCCCTCGTAAAGACTGGGCTCCATTTCATCACCCTCAGCAGCCCCCAATGCAAGACCTCAGGGGTGTGATTTCTAAGAGAAAGAATCCCTGATGGCCTTGTACCCAGCCTTGTGGGGGTAGTTCCCCTCGGGACGGGGCGCGTGTATCATCCACTTCGGCCCACCCGATACACTCACGAAACCTCTTCACTCCCGCCACCATTGGTGTTTCGGGTGATAGAGGCTTCCAACAAAGAGTTGGGTGTACCGTTGCTTCCTGCCTTGATCCAGGACGCGGAACACTCGACATCCCCTCAACAGGAAGTGTCAGAATTAATACCCATCTCAGAGAACCTGGCAGTGTGGAAACTTCTGCCAGGTATTTCTATGTGGGTTCTAGAAACAGTAGAAAGAGGCTACAGAATTCAATTTGCTCGCCGTCCACCGCGTTTCAACTCCGTGGTTCCCACTACCGTGAAACCGGGACATGCATGTCTACAGTGGAAAGAACTGCAAAATCTCTTGGTCAAAGGGGCCATAGAACATGTTCCCCTTCCAGAGAAAGAGGCTATTACAGCAGATACTTCCTGATTCCCAAGAAGGTTGGGGGGTTGCGTCCAATTCTAGATCTTTGAGGCTTGAACCGCTCGGTCAGGGTTCAAGTCCTAGATGCTGACTATCAAGACAGTCGTGTCACAAGCCCAACATCACGTTTGGCTGGTCACCATCGATCTCATGGACTCATATCTTCAAATAGAGCCACAGCACAGGAAGTTCCTGAGGTTCGCTTTCGGGGGTGTTATGTCCCTCACCGTCTAGGGTTTGAAGGGGGTAACAAGGAAATAATAAGATTGGAGAAATTAATAAAAAAAACTAACATGCAGCTAAAGATTGTCCTCTCCTGTCCCAGCTCTCACAAAGATCACTCCAATCTTGAATCAATCAAACATTTATTCACAAGATTACACATAAAAGAAAAGGGAAGCTTCAAAAGGCTTCAAGAGGGGACCAGGCCAAAACAACAAACATAAATTTCTTTTGACTAGTTTTAAGGGGTACTTTCTAGACTTCACAAATAAAAGTTAAATCAACAACATAACTCTTCCCTTACTTCCTCTCTAAACAAAAAACAGGAGAAAACATGATCAATAACAAAAATGGCATCCTCTTCCCTACAGCTTCCAAAACAGAACCAAAAATAAACAATGAGTTTAGGATTCTCTGAGTATCAACATATAACAAAGAATTGACACTTACCACCGTTACATCACTAAGCAACCGGTTGTACCACAACAAAAGGTTACAACTACAATAAGTTGAACAAACACTTAGCATGTCACAATAATAGCACAATTGCTAATTGTCTGGGGCAGGAGAAAACGGTCTCAGCAGCCGGGATACCAAAAAGGCCTCTCTCAAGTGAAGCCACTCTCCAGCTTTATCTTCATGCTCTATATCAGCAACCAGTCAGAACAAGGCAGCAATCAGTAGGTAACCACTGTTGGCTGGTGTCCATTAACCTTTGCAATGAGGAGAGAGAGAGAGAGAGAGAGAGAGAGAGAGAGAGAGAGAGAGAGAGAGAGAGAGAGAGAGAGAGATGGAAAGAGAGCAAAACACCACAAAATACTGCACACTTACACAGGAAGCAATACAATTAACACGGTTCATGGATCACATAACTAATTACGCCCTGTGACGTAACACCCCCATCACTAAATTTACAACCAATGGCTATAAATTGCCAGGTTATACTCTTGGAGAAACAGGGACCAACGCATCAAACGCTGATTCATGTTGCACATACGGGAGAGAAAAACTTCCCACGTATACTTCAAAGTGTTTTAAAGCCAGCACTAGTGCCAGAGCCTCCTTCTCGATGGTACTGTAGCTCAGTTGAAGGCGAAGCCTCCCAGTATCGGGTTCTTCCATTTGGCCTAGACCTATTAACCCGCACATTCAGGAAATGCATGGATACAGCACTGGCTCCTCTGCAACTCCAGGGCATCCGCATTCTGAATTATATAGACGACTGGCTGATAATAGCACAGTTCTAAGAACTGGCAGTTCAGCACAGGGATATTGTCTTGACGCATCTGGGGTTTATATGGAATTCGGTCACGATGGAGGCACAATCGTCTCCCGCACGAATCGTTTCCATTCTGAACTCCCTGAGCAAGGTCAGGCTAGGTCGAGGTTGCACTGCTCGTCAGTATCATTGAATACTAGGTCTCTGAAAAAAGACTGCTCCTCTGAAAAAAGTTTCTGATGAACACGCTGGTGACGCCTCTATTTATAGCCCGGCCACAGGTGCATCCAATGATCTCACCAATCAAGGCTATACATTTCCGGTCAGTGTTCATTGACGTGTTACACACATATTCATAGCTGATCACAATGCAAGATCGTTTCCATAGCACTTTTAGCAAGCGCAGCATCTCGTTCCGCTTTTTTCAGGGAACAAGGGTTACACATGTAACCCGAGACGATTTTGCATACGCAAAAAAATAAATAAAAACGATCAGATTTATAAAACCGTACACACACCACAACCTGTGCATTGCTCCCTTAATAAATCCAAGCTAGCATCCAGACACGTGATTACTGCATTTAACGGTACGAGAAACTGTATTATAAGAGCTAAGACTGTAAATGTCACATGTGCCCAAAGGTTAGATTCTGCACCAAGGAGAACATTATTTATTAAGATATGAACTTGTTTTCAAAAAATACATCTTGAATTTCCCTTGGTAAATGATGATCTATGATGACACGGGAAAGTTCTCCAAACGCAGCACATCCCAAACCAATATTTCCCTTTTACAGCTTAAATTGGAATGCCTTTTTAATACAGAAAATCAAATCAAATCAAATCAAATCAAATCACTTTATTGTCACACTACTGTGTACACGAGTGCAACAGCAGGTGAAATTCTTGTGTGCAGTTCCGAGCAACATTGCAGTAATGACAGTGACGAGACATAAACCACTTTACAATAAACAACATATTACACAAAACAATTTACATAAACTTACACAACAATTTACATAACAAATGTACACATACCTACACAACAATTTACATAACAAATGTACACAATACACACAATGTAGAATACACATACACTAGATAAGGGTATAAATATATATATATATATATATACACTGACTGAATTGGGAGAATATATTGACAGAGTGATGATTAATAAAGTGCAGTGCTGATTGTTGATCGTGAGAGATCATGTGTTCAAAAGTCTTATTGCTTGTGGGAAGAAGCTGTCATGTAGTCGGGTGGTGCGGGTCCTGATGCTGCGATACCGCCTGCCTGATGGAAGCAGTGAGAGCAGCCCATGACTCGGGTGGCTGGAGTCTTTGATAATCCTCCGAGCTTTCTTCACACACCGTCTGTTATATATATCCTGGAGGGAGGGAAGCTCACCTCCGATGATGTTTCTGGCCGTTCGCACCACCCTTTGCAGGTCTTTGCGGTTGTGGGCGGTGCTATTGCCGTACCAGGCGGTGATGCAGCCAGTCAAGATGCTCTCAACAGTACTAGTGTAGAACAGTGTGAGGATGTGTTGGTTCATTCCAAACTTCCTCAGCCGTCTCAGGAAGAAGAGGCGCTGGTGAGCCTTCTTCACAACGGCCTCAGTGTGGACCGTCCATGTGAGTTCCTCAGTAATGTGGACACCGAGGAACTTGAAACTGCTGACTCTCTCCACCGGTGCTCCATTAATGGTGATGGGGCTGTGTTCTCTGTCTTTCTTCCTGAAGTCCACCACAAGCTCCTTGGTTTTACTGACGTTGAGGGAGAGGTTGTGCTCCTGACACCAGCGTGTCAGAGTGTGCACCTCCTCTCTGTAGGCCGTTTCATCATTGTCAGTGATCAGACCTACAACCGTCGTATCGTCAGCAAACTTAATGATGGCATTGGAGCTATGTGTTGCCACACAGTCATGTGTGTAAAGGGAATACAGGAGTGGGCTGAGAACACAGCCCTGCGGGGCTCCAGTGTTGAGGGTCAGTGGTGAGGAGATGTTGCTGCCCATTCTAACCACCTGACGTCTGCCTGACAGGAAATCCAGGATCCAGCTGCACAGCGAGCTGTTTAAGCCCAGAGCCCGGAGTTTCACATCAAGCTTGGAGGGCACTATGGTGTTAAATGCTGAACTGTAGTCTACAAACAGCATTCTCACATATGTGTTCCTTTTTTCCAGGTGGGAAAGAGCAGTGTGTATTGTAGATGCAATGGCATCATCAGTGGAGCGGTTGTTACGGTAGACAGTCTAACGACAGACGGTTGTTACGGAAAATACAGTCTTCTATAGGTTTAACGATTACTTCTGTTTCAAGTGCTCAACTACATAGTTTTTTTATTTTAAATGTGAATTAAATGAAAATCAGAGTTTATAATCAGTCTGTTTGGTTCATTATTTGTCCAGCTGGAGTCGCCAATTCACACACACCAGTAGAAGAGTGCGTACGCAGAGTCTAGAGTGTCGCACATATTTACGGCAAGTAAATTTTTTTATTAATCATATGTTCATGGGAAATTGCATACGCACATTTCAATGCCCATTTTGTGCGTACGAAACATTTATACATTAGGCCCCTGGCACTTAATTTAACCCCCTGTACCTCATCCATTTTTTGGAGTTGCCCACTCTTATTTAATTTTCCTCAATCTATCTCTTATATGCAGTGTAAAAAAATAATAAATAAAGAAAATATATAACTAATTAAAATACTAAAATTAGGTTTGTAATAGTGTTGTTTATTTTGTGTTTTTTTTTTTTTTTTTTTTTGCACTTTTATAAAATAATGATAATTTTGATCATTTCATATCAATATATTTTGTACTATCACAGAATGTCTATTTCTTTGTTTATTACAAGATAAATTAGTACTCTATTCATACAAATATATATACTAAATCGCATTGATTTTCTTTGCAACAATGGTGAATTATCTGTATCCCATATGCATGTATACATGCTGTACATAATATACATGCTATTTCTTACTCGTGGTGATGCTGTTGTTTCAGTGATTGTCTTGATTTACATTTAACATTGGCATTTGATAAAGAAACAACATTGAAGTAAACTATAGCAAGTACAACACTTGGACAGCATAGACGGATTATGACTTTGATGTGCCCTGGGCACGGATACCTCAAAGGCCCCCTACACCACATTTTTCGACAAAAGTGTTGATCCTGTATGCCCCAGCATCCTGTATGCCCCAGCATACAGGATTTACAATGACACAAATACGTGGGGGAAAATGCACACAATATTCTGTACTTTCACACCACAAATTGGTTTATTTATATCTCACCAGCTTCTGACCTCCTTGAATCATATCACATGAGAATATTCCATGAATACTTTACATTTCTGCATTTAGCAGACGAGCGTTTAGCAATCGATACATTATAAAAACAAGGAGCAATATCAATCACCAAAGGCATTTAGCTAAGTAAAAAAATGGTTGGTTTTACCTTAGCTGAGGGGTATCTTTCTTGATTTCCTCAGAGAAAACGCTTCCACAACGTCATCAAAATCCAGTTCCCTCACAAGATCGCATTCAATGGCCATTAAAGACAGCGAATTGAGACGTCCTTGACGCATTTTGTTTCTTAGTTCGTTTTTTACTCTTGCCATGAGAGAAAATGACCGTTCTCCTTCACAGTTGCTGACTGGTAGGGTGAGGAAAAGCTTTAGGGCAACATACATATTGGGGAAAATCGATGGCAGCCCATTATCTATAATTGTTTTCATCATCTTTGATGGTGATCTATCCGGCTCCATTGAAATGAAAGATCTGAACTGTATCAGCTCATCAGCAAGACAGCTGTTCAAGTCATCAGGGTAAGCAGCAGAAAGGTTATGGGCTCCTGTAATAATGTTGCTGTTGGATTCTGAGTCTGGCACGAATAGAACACCAAAGAGACTATTCATGTGTTTATAGGCATCCAGTCTGTGATCAAGGCAGTTGACAATATTGTCAATGGTAACATTAAACGTGTCCACTTGAAATTTTCGGCTTCCACTAAGGCCTGCATCACCATCTGTGTTCTCGTCAGCAAAAGTTTTTCTTTTCTTGATTCGTTGTACTTATAAGTGCTTATAAGACTGCCAAACACCTGGCACACTTAAAGCGCTCCTCTCAAACTGCTCAAATAGTTCTCGCTGAGCTGATACAAACTCGCGCAATGATTCAAGTAGTCGCACCGCTGTCCGAAGGTCCATATCACTTTTTTGTAGACATAAACTGGTCGCGTTGAATCGTTCGAGTATGGTATTCCAGAACTGCGCCATAAATGCAGTTTCTAGTTTGTCCATCTTTGCATGAAGTCCCGATGCTTCGTTGCGTGTTTCCCTTTTTTCAGTCTCATCTGCAGCTATACTGTTTAAGGCCTCTCTTATATTACTGTAATTTTGCCAAAGAGCTTTGGTCGAATCAGCCCTACAGCTCCACCGAGTATTAGACAAATGCTTAAGTGTTAAGTTTGTTTTTTCAAATACCTTTCCCCAACGGCGTGTAGATGCAGAACAAAATGAATATAATGACTGTAGCAGACTAAAGTATTGTTCGACCTCTGAACTGCTGTGTATACTGTTTACACCAACTAAATTCAATGAGTGAGCGGCACAAGGTATGTAATGGATCAATGGATTTCTCCGTTTTAAGTGAGCCTGCAGTCCATTGTATCTGCCCGACATATTACTCGCATTATCGTACGATTGGCCTCTGCAGTTTAATATGTCCAAGCCTATGTCGTTTACCATTTTAATCACGTAATCACACAAACTCTCACCTGTGTGACATGAAATGGGCTCGAAAGCTATGAATCGTTCTATTACATTCCCTTTCGTATTGACGAATCTGAAGATGAATGTTAATTGGTCTATATGGGACAAATCTGGTGTTGAATCAACGATGACTGAAAAATATTTGGCATCCTTTAATTCATTCGCGATTACTTGTTTAGTTTTTTCTCCCAATACATCAATAAACTCCTCACATATACTTGATGACAAATAAGATACACTTCCCCTTCCTTTTTGGCCGCGTGTTTTAATATGCTCCAATAGAAACGGGTCAAATTGAGATATTAGCTCTAAAATTCCTAGATAGTTTCCATTGTGAGGTGAACCTAAGACCTCGTCCTCCCCCCTGAACGCCAGTCCTCTTTCGGCTAAAAACTTTATCACTGCCACCACACGCTTCAGTACCTCTTTCCAGTATTCCCTCTCTCCAGCTATTTGTTTGACCAGAGCTGAGTCCATCGCCTGGGTGTTTTTAGATCTATGCAATAAGGCTAGCATACAAGACATATGACCAGGGCTCCTCTCATGTTCAGAAATCCGTTCTGGGTGCTTCCAGTCACTGAATCCATCTGTAAAGGCGTGTCTTTTGGACGAGAAAAGTTTGCATGAATAACAGAACACCTGTCCCGTTGATGGGGAGTATAAAAGCCACTCTCGTGAAACAATCTGGCCGTTTGGTAAGTGAGTGTGTAATAAATCATTGGTAAGCGAGCGAGTCTTACCACCCAGACCACTATCCCTTAGGGAAGAAGTATATTTTGAGCTTCGGTTATGGAAAGCGGCAACCCCTCTGTTAATAAGAATACTTCTCACCGAATCATTTTTTATATCTCCCCACAATGCTGGATCGCTGTTTGTCTCCCATAACAGGTGACCATCATCTGTCTGACTCTTAATGTGATCGTCCTGAGTAAGATGACTTTGTGGCGGCGCCGGCGGGTTGTGGTATACACAGGCCGGCTCAGCATCACTGCTATCACGGTTACTTGTGCTAGCGCCATCTTCACTTGAAGCAGCAGAAGGATCGTTGTTGTTAGCATCAGTCGTGTTTGCATTTTTAAAAAAGCTGGAGATTGTTGGTAGCTTTTGTAGCAAGTGAGCTTCTCTTGCTTCTTTGTCTTTTTTTAATTTTCTTTTCATTGATCCACTTGGTTGTTGTTTTACACTCATTTTTGTTATTTTTAGTAACCGTCTTCTATGCGTAACTGCGTATATTTCGCAAATGATTTTCACTGGCCTCTAGATGTCCCTCTCAACAGCGCAGCAATATATTAAAATTATTTATTTTATTTATTTAGCAGTTAATACTTCGCAACTGCAAAAAAAATAATCAAATTATTCCACAGTATTCAACACCATTTTACTAAAAAAAACAAAAAAATACATGAAAAAATAATTATATGAAAAAAAAAAAAAAAAAACAGTAAATTTGCCAGGGCCCCCTGCTGGCCTAGTGCCCTGGGCAAGTGCCCAGTGGGCCCGTGCGTTAATCCGTGCCTGCTGGACAGTATGCTATGGCTATTCATTTGTGTCTATTTAGACACAACAAGTGCCTGAGAAAATACTTCTTTGTAGCACAAGTATATAAATATATACTTTTATATACTTATAATGATAAAACATAAAAATATATAAAATATATATTATATTTCATTCTAATTGTCTTGAAAATATTTTTAAAAAATGTAAATCTACCTGCGCGTTTTGTAGATACTGTACTTTTTGATTGATATACGTGCCGGGTCTCTAAAGTCCCAAATATGTAAGAGCATTTGGTGAAATTCCCATGCATTTAAGGTTAAAGCACACAAAAGTTCCACTAATTCTGTTTGAGCTATGGCTGTCTGTAATTTATGTAGAAAAAATTTATAGAAAAAAATGGGAAAGCCAGTTCAAAAGTAATGAAGAGAATGGGGTCGGCTTCAGGGAACATTAATATTCGGAGGCAACTTGTCGATTTCCTGTGTGATCATATTATTATTATATTATTTCCTGTGTGATAACCATTTTGTTGCATGAATGAACTTTTGGTCAAATTTTCATTCCTCAGGGTTTTGTTTTCACTGTACATATAAATAAATGCTCTCAAGAACTGTAGGGTGCTATAAGAATATTTTTAATCCAACTTCTTAAGTTTTCTTCAAACCTGCCAATACAGACTTAAGTGAACAAGACCTGCTGGCTCAATTTCACTATCCTTGATGCTCACCTTTTTGATATCTCATCTTTACTTAAGTGGAGCCTCACAGGGAATCATCTCTACAGAGATCAACAGCAACAAGACTGAATATTTCGTAATGTCATGCACTGCCTGTCATGGTTTGGTGGGTATGTTGGATTTTTCTGTGTGTCTGCGTGTTCACGTATTCCCTGTGCGTTGCCCTTTATCTCGTGAGCAGGTGATCAGCATTGCTACGGCAACGCTTATTTGCCCCACTCACAAGTTAATTAGTTTCATCTGTAATTTGTTGGCATTGCCCAAAATGTCATCTTCAGTGCTGGTTTGTGTCTCTTGGTAGCTCGTTCTGTCACCTGTTAGTTCTCTCTGTTATGCCCTGTTCCTTGTGTGTTCTCTGCCCAGTTTTTGGTCACGCCGCAGATACCGGTGAGTGGATTATTCCTGTGGATTACTGTTCCCTGTTGGTCGATTGACTACCTGTTACCCATTGCCATATTCCTGCCTCCTGGATTTTTGCCTTTTCTTTTGATGTTCTGTGAACTGAGAATTGTCTTTCTGAATCCATCTTTCTGAATACGTTCTTGACATAACAAACCAGCCAACAATGGACCCAGCTGAGAGGCCATTATCCAGCAAGGAGCAATCCTAGAATGTCAACAGACCCAGGAAAATCAGAGCAGTCATGCTCTCAAGGAAATGGTAGAGTGGATAGCAAAGATCACATCATGCTTTCAACATCTGTGCATCTCTCCCAATGCCAGTCCCCCACCTAGAGCTTGTACCACCTCCCCCATCCCAATTGATGTACCACCCACATTCACAGCTCCAACTAGGCTGCACGAGCCCCGCCACAACCTACCTGTGCCATATTCTAGTGAGCCCAAGGCCTGTTGCTCATTTCTCTCCCAGTGTTCACTCTCGTTTTCTCTTCAACCATCTTCATTTCCCAGTGATGATCTAAGGAGGCATTCGTGGATTCCCGCTTGCCAGACAGGCTCGTGAATGGGGTACAGCAGTCTGGAACATGAGACTACCTTGCTATTCATTCCATGGAGTTATGCAAGGTGTTCGACCGGGATTCCACAGGTATGGAAGCGGCCAGAGAACTATCTGAATTGCATCAAGATCAGATGTCTGTCTCTGATTACTCCATAGTTCCATACCTTTGCAGCTTCCTGTGAGTGGAATGAGCAGGCACAGTGGGACCGTTTCCTGTGTGAGCTATCCAACTCCATCAAGGATGAGATTTTTGCACAGGATTTATACAAGTGTCTTGACGGATTGGTGGACATGCCGATTGGGGTGGATAATCATCTGATGTTGAGGCGCAGATATAGTGCAGAGTTTACCACCAGATTTTCCACCGCTGTGCCTTCACATCTGACTCCACTGACCAGTTTGCCCTACTCCACAAAAGTGCCCATTTAGGTTGAGAGAGCTTAGGTGTCCACTCATTAGCAAAGAAGAAGGCTGGTTAATGAGCTCTGCTTGTACTACGGGGTGGCAGGTCATAGAGTGATTAACTGCCTGTTAAAAGACTGTGCTCTCCAGTATACAAGATTAGCATGTCAACCCTGGCAAAATCCTCTGGTTTGAAGCCACTATTACAAGCTCATCTCAAGGCATTCTTGCCTTGGCAGACTCTGGGACTGAAGGGAACTACAGAGACTCATCACCAGATGGTCCATCGCTGTCAACACTCTGAAAGAACCTTTCTCTGCCAGCACATTGTGTGGTACTACCCTTACTGCCATCTCTCACATAACAGTTTCCCTCACTCTTGCCATTTCGGGAAACCACGTTGAAGAGGCCAGGCTCCTGGTAATCCATTCCCCTTCGGCTCCAGTCATGCTTGGACATCCCTGGCTGGTAACTTACTTAAGAGTCCCTATTGCTTGTCACAATGTCTTGTCTCTGCTCTTTCCTCAGAATTGTCTTGTTCTGGGGCTGAATGACATCATGGCAAAGAACCGTTATCCATTGCCACTGATGTCTTCAGCATAAAACACACCATAACTTTGTGTTTAAAGTTTGAGTTTTGACATGATTTAAGTCATGGAGGGTATGAATTAAATATACAAGAGTAGTTATGTTAAAAGTACTGGCACTTATCGAAATACCAGTACTTCTGACATTACCAGTCTTGTAAATAACAAGCAGATACCTAAAAAAATATGTAATGATGCTAGTGTTTCTGCAGCACCTGTAGTGCTGAGACCCAACTCAACTCGTCCTGTATGTAGTCTGTCTGACAGAAGGTGGCTTACGAATGCTCACATGCTTATTTGATTTCTATGCTGAAAACACCTAATTTTATGAGCATATAAAATGTGCAGTGCATATTGTAGTAGATGACAGAGCGCTCATTCATTGTGAAGCATACAGTGCCTGCAGACCATATACACTCACTGGCCACTTTAATAGGTACACATGTACATCTTCTAATTCATGCAATTATCTAATCAGCCAATCATGTGGGAGCAGTCTAATATATGAAATTATGCAAATATGAGTCAGGAGCATCAGATAATTTTCACATTAAGAGTGGGGAAAAATGTGATCTCAATGACTTTGACCATGACATGATTGTTGGTGCCAGATGGGCTGGTTTGAGTATGTCTGTAACTGCTGATCTCATGAGATTTTCACACACAATGGTCTCTAGAGTGTTAAGAAAGAATAGCCAGACTGGTCCAAGCTGACAGGAAGGGGACAGTAACCCAAATAAACACGTGTTATAACAGTGCTATGCACCTCCGGGTACCCTCCGGGTACCACTACTGTCAGCTTAGAACAGGAAGCTGAGGCTGCCGTGGGCACAGGCACACCAAAACCAGACAGTAGACGATTGGAAAAGCATTGCATACAGTCTGTAAAATCTGGATTTCTGCTAAAGTACACAAATGGTAGACCCACTGCAGCCTCAGCTTCTGTTCTTGACAAACAGAAGTGGAACCCAATGTGATCTTCTGCTGTTGTAGCCCATCCACCTCAAGGTTTAACATGTTGTGCATTCTGAGACGCTATTCTGCTCACTACAATTGTACCAAAGGGTTATTTGAGTTACCATAGCCTGTCTGTTAGCTTTTGGCACCATTCAGAGTAAACTCTAGAGACTGTTGAGTGTGAAAATCCTAGGAGATCAGCAGTTACAAAAATACTCAAATCAGCCCATCTGGCACAACAATCATGCCACGGTCTAAATCACTGAGATTGCATTTCCCCATTCTGATGGTTGATGTGAACATTAACTGAAGCTCCTGACCCATATCTGTGTAATTTTATACATTACACTACTGCCACAATATTGGCTGATTAGATAATGTACTGGTGTACATAATAAAGTTGTCAGTGAGTGTATTTATATAATTAAATTGCAGGATTGTGTTCTTCAATGATCACACTGGTCATATAACCAAAGCCTTTTCCGGAAGTGTGCAACTACCAACAAAACAAAACCAGAAAAGCCTTCGCGTCAAAATAAAAGCTTGATTCATAATAAAAGCTTGGTCTGCCTAATGTAAGAAATCGTTACATGTATATATTTAGTAAAATATATTTATTTTTAAAATGTATTTTATTATCATAATCATGTTGAACCTACAGTATATCTCAATCAAGAGTGCTGTTGTACAGAATAGAAGTTTTAATCAATGTTTTAATTTGATGAAATTGAATTCATCTTTAAAAATGGAATTCAGATTAAAAAAAATAAAATAAAACACACTAAGGAAACATGCTTTTGTTTTAATATATTATTTAGATTAGAGTAGTACTAAAAAGGTTGGAACTGTGGCTTGGCAGTTAGTTCATGTCCTTGTGACACATTGAGCCTTAGTGCTCAGGTGGAAGACATAATCCTATTACACAAAACATTGGCTTGATTTGTGTCAATTTTTTAAATACAACAATAACTGGTGAAAGTGTTTGCAGAATATTCTTAATGTATGGGAAAGTTCACCAGAATTTAGAGCACAATTAGGTATATTTATATTGTCATTTATCAAAAGTTTTATTCAATGCTGAATTGACTTACAAATGAGGAACATAGCAAGCAATTTGTCATACAAAAGACAACAATATCTGCAGTATCGCACTGCCAAGTTCTCAGGGTAGCTGAAATAGTGTTGGAGCTAGAACAGAAGAAAGAGACAGACAACAGGTAACAACCTAAATATTCAAATATTTTACATTCTGAACATCCTACATCGGCCCAGGACTCTAAACTGTAAAAATTGCTGACTTTTTCAAAGAAGAGATGGCTGTGAGAAAATATGGATGCAAATTTGCAAGGAGAGAAACTATTATATTAATGATGCTGGCAATTTATGAATCTGTTTACTGACAGAAACCCTCTAGGAGATAGAGAGAGCACTTAAATCAAAACGCAGAATGCATTTGTTACAAATTAGCAGAAGACATCAAACATGCCTCATCAGCAAAGTTGTCCTCTGCTTTAGGTCAAAACTTTAGGCTCACTTAACATATTCCACAGTGAGACTTAATTTTTTTATGAAACAGTTACTTGTGGCATATTCATTTAAAATATTGGATGAATTGGAAGTCCTGAACCGCAAGGTGGAAAAAAATGACGGTTAAAAAAAATACATAAAAAGTTGTGTCTCAGTTCCTTCCTGAGCCTAAGTCTTAATTTCATATATATATATATATATATATATATATATAGTCTATATGTAGAAAAGCATTGCTGCAAGAGGAAACTATGGAATAACATAAATGGATCTATGGTAATTATGCTGTGACTAAACAAACTCCCAAATAAATTAAAACTGTGTTATATTTTAGCATCTTCAAAGTTGTCACTGCCTAGAATTTGCAGACATGTACTCTTGACATTTTCTAAACCAACATCTTGAGGTATCACCCTGGGATGCTTTTTAAACAGTATTGAAGGAGTCCCTATCTATGTTGGGCACTTATTGGCTGCTTTTCTTTATTATTTGGTCCAAGTTATCAGTTTCAAAAACTTTTTTTAAGTTTTTTTTTAATTATTATTTACATTTTTATTTTAGAATGAAATAAATTAATATGGTGGCACAATTATATTTTTGTCTATAAAACTAATTTCAAACATTTAAGCATACGTCTTCAGATCAAAAGATTTGTACGATCATGAGAAACATTTCAGTCAAGTTTTTCAAAACTTTTGACCGGTAGTGTATATATATATTAGCTTTAAACAACATACAGTACTGTGCAAATATCACACAAACATTTGTCTTTACATTTTTATTTTTTTCTTCTGCTTTAGTGTGTTAATAGAAAATATAGTTTTTAGATTGCCCAAACATTTATTTTGTGAATAGAATAGAGGAACAGGGAGCCCTACAGCAGATGGCATGGGCCCCTACAGAGTCCCCCTGAACATCGAGTCAGTCTGGGATTACATGAAGATACAAAAGCAATTGAGACAGCCTAAACCAAAAGAATATCTGTGGTAAATTTTCCAAGGTTCTTGAAACATCCTATCTACCAAGAACCTTAAAAAACTGTATCCAGATGTACCCAGGAGAATTTGTGCTGTTTTGATGACAAGGGTGGTCACACAAAATATAAATGTAGCTTTTTTTATGTTTACTGCACTTTTTCCTTTGTTACTTGATCAATCAAACAATTTATGGCATTACTTTTGAAAAATATTTTCACTATAAAACATTTATATATCATAGTAGTTTTGAAAATGGACACAACAAAAAAGCATTGCTGCTCGAATTGTTATTGTGTTTAGGTCACGTTTTGCCTAAGGAAAATGGCCAAATTAACAAATTAAACATTATTTTTCTGGTAAAACTAGTTGACCCAGGAAGTCTTGCGTAAAAATCTAGAAAGAAATTCTGGTGAGGACACCAGCACACCAACATCCCATGCTAGGGACCAGCATTTACAACAGAACATTTTGTGCTTGTATCTTTTCATTTTTCATTTTAATATGTTACATGTTACACAATAGTTGACCAGGCTCTTCCACATCACAAGCACAGGGAGGTCAAAAGTCAGTCCCTGTGTAAGTACATATGGCATTTTGGAGTTAAATGAAAGGTAAATAATAAATGTAACAAGCCATGGTTTCTGGGCATGCTCTGGGGGTACTTGTCTCCTGTATAATTTAAATAGTTAGGCCTTTTATCAAGAGAAATATCAAATATTAATTTCAACTGGAGACCACACCACCCTAGCGCTTCTGATCAGAGCCACAACAACACATGTATTATGAAAGATTCTAGACCACCAACACATAACCAAATACAAGCCAGCCATTTGGTTATTGATGTTTAACAGAGAGGAGAATTTGGGACTATTGGGAATTCAAATGGCTATACCCCTGTTATTGTTTTTTTTTTTTCCTGTTGCTAAGTGAATAAAAAATTATCCAGGTTATCCCAATTTTAAACATAAAAAATATATCATCATCAAAATATCATAGTATTCAAATATATTTGAGAAAGAATACCATTCTGAATTGAGATTGTAAATATTTCGATAGCATTGATTGTTGGTTACATTTTAAACGGGAAAGTTCTCCCAAAAATGAAAATGAAATTTACTCAAGCTCATGCCATCCCAAATATGTATGAATATATATATATATATATATATATATATACATATATATATATGAAAGTAAAAGTGGTAAAATGGTAAAAATATATATATATATATATATATATATATATATATATATATATATATATATATATATATATATATATTTTACCATTTTACCACTTTTACTTTCAAAATGTAAAAGAATGTGAAAGTGAAAGTAGAGATTTATAGTGAAAAAGGGGCATAATATTGATCTGTTTCACACCCATACTTATCATATCACTTATGAGTAAATGGATTTAACTAGTGGAGTCTTATGGATTACTTTTATGTGGCCTTTACGTGATTTTTGGAGCTTCAAAGGTCTGGTCACCATTTACTTGAAGTGTAAGGACCAACAGAGCTGAGATATTCTTCTAAAAATATTTGTTTGTGTTCTTCCTGCCGGTAACTCTGCTCTCCCTTCCTCTGGGGAATCCCAAAAACATTGGAGATTTTTCACCATATATTTAAATGATTATTTAATTTGTCCTTTTTAATTTAGTCCAGTTGCTGGATTTTTTCGCTGAATATCTGCTTCTTTGCCTCTTGCACCATGTTTTTAAAATGTTTCTGCACATCTTTTTCGGTTCGTTCACCATCGAGTTGACACATTTAACTTTCTCCGTTTTTGTGGTCCAAGCCTTATGTTTTCTAATTTTTGCATTGTAATCACTAAATTTGTTCATTGAAATCGATTTGGCAGCATTGTATGCCTCTAATATAAAAACATTTTCAGCAAAGGAAAAAGTCTTGGTTACAGTCATAAACTCCGTTCCCTGATGCGTCAATGTAGTGAAACTAGGGGTCTCTCTTGAGAGCCTCGGTTACTTCTTATCTTTGAGAAAAGGCCAATAAGAAATGGTGAACAGAATTCGCATGCCCCCCCTCAGAGGAATCCGCCAGGGAGTTGCTGTTGTGAGGAGCGTGAGATCTGAGAGGCAAGTCAGAGTGGGCAAGTAAGGGGCCACGAGAGTGACATGTTCCTCGTCCTCCCTGACCTTGCACAGGACTTGTGCAAGTAGACTCATTGGGGGAAATGCATACTTTCTTAGCCCCTGGAGCCAGCTGTGTGCCAGCGCGTCTGTGCTGAGGGGGGCTTCCGTCAGAGAGTACCAGAGCGGACAGTGGGTGGATTCTTGGCAGGCAAACAGATCTACCTGTGCTCTGCTGCACGTCTACTGTAGCGTTGAGGTTGCCCAGAGCATGAGTGGCACGCAGCGTCCTCAGCCGCTGCTGACTCCAAAGGAGGAGATGGCAGGCGAGTTGCGACATGTGACTAGAGTGAATGCCACCTTGACGATTTATATACTCTACTGTCGCTGTGTTTTCTGAGTGGATCAATATGTGCTTTCCATTGATCAGCGGCAAGAATATGCGCAGAGCAAGTAATACAGCCAGAAAATCTAGGCAGTTGATGTGCCAACCCAGCCACAGCCCTGTCCAGGGGCCTGCAGCTCCACGCCCGTTGCACACGGCACCCCAGCCTGACTGTGAGGCGTCAGTAGTAACTACAACACATCGGAACACCTGCTGTAGGGGGACTCCTGCCCGTAGAAAACAGAGGTCTATCCAAGGGCTGAATAAGTGACGGCAGGAAGGGGTGAGGATCACACAGTATTTGCTGCGGTGCCATGCCCATTTCTGGACTCGAGTCTGAAGCCAGTACTGAAACTGTCTCATATGCATCAACTCGAACGTTGCGACCGCCACTGAGGATGCCATATGCCCCAGGAGCCTCTGAAATTGTTTCAGTGGAACCGCTGTGCCTGGTCTGAAGATTCTCAGGCAGTTCAACGTCACACGCGCTCACTTGTGAGGCGTGCTGTCATTGAGACCGATTCTAACTCGTCCGACAAAACAGCTCTGTATCGGGGAGAGCTTGGACTTTTCCCAGTTGACACAAAGCCCTAAATGGCTGAGGTTGCCAAGCACCAGGTCCCTGTGTGCACAGAGCAACTGTCGAGAGTCTGCTAGGATTAGCCAGTCGTCGAGGTAGTTGTGTATGCGAATGCCCATTTCTCTTAATGGGGCAAGAGCTGCCTCTGCGACTTTCGTGAAGACAGGGACAGATCGAAGTGGAGGACTTTGTACTGATATGCCTGCCTGTCGAAAGGGAACCATAGAAAGGGTCTGTGACTGGGTAATATTGAGACGTGAATGTACGTGTCCTTCAGGTCTACCACTGCAAACCAATCTTGATGCTTGAACGGGATTCTGTGTAATGCCCGTTTCAGAACTCGCAGGTCCAAGATTGGCCGCAACCCACCGCCTTTCTTGGGTATGATGAAGTAGGGGCTGTAGAACCCCTTCTCCATCTCGGCTGGAGGAACAGGCTCTATTGCGTCCTTGCGCTGAAGGGTTGCGATCTCCGCACACAGGGTGGAGGTGTTTTCGCCCTACACTGAGGTGAAGCGTATGCCACTGAAGTGGAGCAGGCGTCCTGGCGAACTGAATCACGTAGCCGAGTCGTATAGTCCTGGCCAGCCACCTACGCATCCAAGCTCCGGGCGAGGGGCACTAAGGGGACAATCACGTGTGACGTACCTTAAGGGAAGGACTCGCGGCGGGGGGGTTTGGGTGGTGGGGGGTGCAGGCGACGTCACGTCGGGGAGTGTTGCTTCATCCCAAGGTGGTTGTGCTGAGGAGAAGCTTGAAGCACTTAACTTGCTCCGCATACCTGGCCTGGGGCGGGTAGGCAACTGAGGAGGAGGTTCTGTAGAGACAACCTCTAGACTCATCACCACCTGCCGTCCTGAGGTGCGAGAGTGGTGAGGTTGGGCACGTGATTGCGGAAGGACCGCGTTCATGGGGGCCTGACTGCAAGTGCTCGGTGTCTGATTGCTGTGTGAACGGCGGTTGTGGGCACCGGCTAAGTGACCCAGGGAGTGAGGAAACTGCTTTCTTTGTGACAATGTGGGAACCACAGCCCGTTGGGGGTGCGGAAAACAAAGAAAAGGAAACAAAAGATTCTCCATCCGGCCCTCCACTAGGGGATGGAGTGGTCTGGATGCCAGCTCAGTGGAAGACATCTCTCTCCCTCCTGCAGGGAGCTCTACGCTGGGGCTGAGAGCTGGGCCCGGGCTGGGGCGGAGCTGCCTGGGGTTTCATCGCTGCAGGGGGACACCCTTGTCGAGCAGACAGGGTGTGAGATCTTTAGTCACATCGGGGCAAGATGTGTTGGATGGCCTCCGTCTGTTTCTTCACTGCCAAGAACTGCTGGGCAATGTCCTCAACGGTGTTGCTGAATTGGCTGTTCTGGGAGATGGGGGAGTTGAGAAAGCGAGCCTTGTCGAAGGTGGCTTTCCTGGACCATGAGGGTGGCCATTGCCTGTCCGAGTGCACGCACTGTGACCTTTGTGGCCCAGAGGGCGAGGTTGGTCGCCGAGCGCAGTTCCTGCAGCACATCAGGATCAGGACAACCCAGGTGCAGATCTGTTAACGCCTTGGCCTGGTGGACTTGCGGGAGGGCCATGTCGTGCAGGGTGGAGACGGCTTGTCCAGCGGTGCTGTAAGCCTTGGTTGTCAGAGATGTCAACCTACAAGCCTTGTAGGGGAGTGACGGTCGATCCCGCCAAATGGCGGCGTTCATTCATCACTCCTCTCCTCGTTGCATTCATCGCTCCTCTCATCACTGCATTCATTGCTGCCCTCATCACTGTACCAGTCTCAGTATATTGTTGTTCTACACTGTTTGCTTAATATGCTGCACCTGTGCTTCTCCATTATCATCTGTAAATCATTATCTCTTCAATAAACTGTGTTAAGTGTTCCTCAGCATCCTTGGGTCCTTCCTACGAACACTGACACAAAACAATATTTGAATGGAGTCTGTACTGTACATGAAACAGTTTGAATTGCAGAAGAGTACACTTTAAGTTAGGGGTTAACTGTAGAAGAAACCTCTAACCAGAATATTTGAGGAATACCAATACAGTGCTGTCTTGCAAACAATGTAAATATGAGTAATATGCTTTAAGTAATTTTACTGTTCGGTAATGAAAGCTGTGATTGTAGTACAGGTAGATGTGTTTTGAAAGTACTTTAGCCCAACACAGCTCTCTCCACACAGCTGGGGTTAGCACTTTCTCCTCTGAGAACTTTGGACAGCAAAAGGTGTGTAGAATCCAATTCCTGAGAGATCACACTCCTACAGGGAGCCGAATACACAATCCTCAAAAGTAGAACAATAAAAGGGAATGAATGAATTGTTATTCCTTGTATATGGGAGCAGATTTATGTTAGTTCTGACATATGCACTGCATACAGTATGTGCAGTGCAATAATAAAAAACATTTTAGAGACAATATCTAAAAATTCCCAGATTGAAAAAAATAGAAAGCAAATAAATATACTGTAAGATCCGACCAGTGGCTCCTGTCAACTGCAAAACTTGCTGGAACAGACTATAAAAGAAACAACAGGCAAGCTGAGCACTTTTCGCAAACCATACACACAAATCTGCTTCATGCACAGTGTGTGCTTGAAAGTGATATACACACCCTAATACATGCTATTGTTACTTCAACATATCTCTCCATAGCAGTCAGTCCAAAATCAAAGTTGAGAACGTCTCCATGTTGGAATGGGCTCATATTGATTGCAATAATCATGGCAAATGACCCCTGATATATTTTTAGATGAGGGCCATATGTCTGAGGAAGCGAGCACTGATTTCCATGAATGAAGAATGAGTGGCTTTTTAAAGCCTAAAGATGGATGTGTGCTTCAGGGTGGGCTAGTAATTACTCCTGCAAAGAGTCCGGACTGAAGGGCTTGCTGATTGAATTGTTTGCTGACGGAAAAGCCCCAGCCATCTTTAACTTAAAGAGCAAAATGCCATAAATCAAACATACATTTACCACTTGCCTAATTCCTTTCATCCCACTTTGATTTCCTTTAAGAATTTCTTGCAGCATAAATCAAGGTGCAGCGTGAAGGATATGAGAAGAACAGTAACGCCGTTCTACTTATCTAAAGAATAATGGTGGTCGACCCTCGTGTTAGTGGCAATACGGAGCCATCATCGTATGGAATTAGATTAATCTGATTAAATTGATAAAATAAGTCACAAGCTTAACTGTGATGGTGGCCGTGAGTGATGGCCCCTCAGGCCACACGTGGAATGCCTGCTTTTGGTAAGAAACATTAAAAAGACAGAGCCCGTCTAATCCAGTACAGTAGTCTTCATTTAAAAGGAAAGGCTTTGACTAAATGTACTATGAGTGTTTCATATTTTATTCATTTTACTCACAGATGCTACAACAGCACAAAGTGCATTATGCTGTAGATGATGTGGGTTGTCAGAAGGAGCACTGAGGGTCACGATTGCAGGAGATGTCGCTTAACTGCAGAGACCCCGCAAGACCATTGTATAGGATCTCTCATGGCTGCCTTATAATATATATTGCCAACAGTTGACTGGAAAATCATTTTAAGAATTCAGTTCAAAGACTAATGAACCACAGTAACTCTGTAACTCTAAAAGTGTGAAATAAAGTTACTCAGTGCAGAAGAATGTATTGCAGGAGCATAATCATCACAACTACGTACATAAACAGCTAGAACGGAACTAGTGAAAAAACAATTTAGACTATAAATCATTATGCTATGGCATTGTAGAATTCTTGATTCTGATTGGTTGACAGATGTTCTAAGGTTGTGGATGTGTAATTTTGTATAATTGCATGGCTATGAAGCAGTTTATCACAAAACTAGCAAAACTGCAAATGCAAGTAAAGAAAAATTTACCTAGGATCATTTAATTATTAATAATGAATGCACAACCGAGGTGTAAAGGCCACGGCACTTTGTTCTTTATTCTTTCATTTTCATATGCAGAAGTGTTAATTATGTGATACATTGCTCTAATTTTATAGCTTATTTTGCACTTACTCTAGGTCAGCAATTTTATAATTTGTGTCTGTTTTGATTACTTTCAAGGGATTTTAGGTAAAACAGTTGCAACAAAGTTGATGCTTAAATGAAGCAAAGCTGAGAACCCCTTTCAGTCTCCTGAGCAGAGGAAACCTCTAATAAAATAACATTCTGCAATCGCAATTAAACAGAATTAATTAAAGAGACAGTTCACCCAAAAATGGAAATATTGTAATCATTTACTTGCCCTCATTTTGTTCCAAACCTATAGGATTTTCTCTCTTCTTATCATTCAATTTCTTTTTGTGGAATTTACATTTTGGTGTAAACTATTTCTTTAAAGCATTGAATGGTGGAGCAAAATTTTACACAAAGGAAATAAAACATGCATCTTAATAGGGGTGTTCTGCGAAGCCATCTGTATTTGTATCTTTATCTGTTCACATGACAAAATGATCTGTCTCTGTATTTGGATAGAACCGGGTGTAGGTAGGGCTTAAACTGGAAGTGCATCAAAACTAATTGAAACTCCTATTTTTTTTAAAGTGTTTTAAGTGTTACTCTTAAATGTATAGTTTCTCTTATTAAAATATGCCTTTTCATAATAATAGCTTAATAATAATAATAATAATAACAATTAATATTTCTATACAATTATTATTTTAAAAAAATATATATTTTGTTAATTGATTTTTTTTTTACCAAATTAAGCTGAATTTGTAGGCTACATTAACTGTGGAATATGTTTTTCAGATATTAATATCTGCATGAAACAGAATTTTGTTTGTCTTTGCATGTATAACAACATTATTATGTGAAATGTCAAGCACATATTTTGTAGTGAATAATAAATACAAATTCCAACATTAAAATACATTAAAATAAAATCAATATAGTCTACAACCAGGTGAATGTCTTGTATGGTCTATCAGGAATTTTTACGATATGACAACATTATTTAGTTAAATAATAATAATAATGCTACATTTATATAGCGCCTAACCAGAGTTCAACAGTTAACATTCTCAAATTCAGCAGAGTTTAAAGAAGAATAAAAAGTTGGAGTTTCAGTTTCTTCGTTTTACATAAGGAGGAATATTCCTAATAGATGAATACTAAAGGGAGCATTTGAACTTATTTTTTTCTCGAAATAAAGTCTTAATCCTTAATCGCTGATGTGGATATAAACGTGGTCCACTTTAAGAGACGGATCGACAAGCTCCGCCATGAAATCATCACATGTCAGGAATCATGCTCGGGTTTAGTCTATAAATAAATACATGGGAATCATGTGTGAATTGTGTGATACATTAACACAGATATTTCAAGAAGTGGAAAGTGTATATGATGTCGTATCTTAACATTACACTTGATAAGCTCCAGACACACACTATTAACAGAGACCACTAACAGAGTCGAAACCGTGGCAATCCAATCTGAAATTACACCATGTTTATTATCATTCATAAGGTTTACACTTTAGAAATATTGGCTACACAGATTCATAAATTCGATGTAATTTTGAATATGTTTATTTAAAATGTCGACTTCATCCTTGTGCTTTCTGGATAATCAGTCATACAAATATTTTTATATTATAACATCTTAGTTCCATTAAATGTTTTGGTGTGAGACTAAAAAAACCAAATCAAAGAACTAGCATTCAAATTTACCCATTATCAATGACTTTGGGTCATTGACTATATAGTGTTAGATTTGTAAGCAATGTAGATTTGTGTAGGCAGTCCTGCAGCTTGCCTGCGAAAGGTGCTTTAGCTTGCTTTCGTGTCACAGGCCTCTCTCCAATTTCTGCATAACTACAGCGACTAAAATAAACTTCAGTACCCTCTGGCATGAACTGGGACAGAGCCAGCCTCTTCCTTTCTCAATGGACTGAACATTAATCTACAGAGCTGTGTCAGATGCTAGCTAACTACGCTCATTTCAGCCACAAGGGATTCAGAGAGGGTGCCACAGTATGTCTTCTCAATGCGTTAAAAAAAAATAACTACGAAATTTAAAGTATGCCTGATGGATATGGCTAAATTATTTCATTCTCGTTTGTCAGTTTGAACAGAGACAGATGTTAACTTTGAACCATTAAATGCATTGTTTTTTTTTTTTTTTTTTTTGTTTTTTTTTGTGAATTCTAAAGATAAAATGGGCACTTATATCCAGTTAAAATATTTGAAAGTCAAAAAAAAAAAAAGAAGTGAAATTTGAGTATTTGCACTTCGTGTAAATAGCACCTGCCACACATCATTGCTATTTGTACTCCAGTAGTCTCATGAAATCAGAAATTGAGGACAAACTGTGCCCCTAGTGTTGTTGTTGTGGCATTGGATGTAATGACTGTGTAAATATGCTTTTCTTTGTACAGATGACCGGGTTTCAATTCTGCCTTTTGTCTAACTTTTTCCCCATTCTGTTTCCTGTCTCCAGTTTTAATATTTCCTTTAATCTACTTTTAATGAATATAAAGGTTGATTTTCACAGTAATTTGGTCAAGTTTGGAGAGTTGAGAGAAAGGTTTGATCCAGGTAAAATTAACTATGGTTTTACTGTAGTAATATTGTAGTGATCATGTTTTGTTTTTTTTTCCTTTGGCAGAAGCTATAGTTTTAATGCAGATAACCATGGTATTACTAAAGTAGCATGTGTTAATATACAGTAGTAACTATGTTTAATTTTGTGGTTACTATAATTTTACTACAAATAGCATGGTAATACTATAGTTACTGTAGTAAAGCCATGGATAATTTTTGGAAGGAAAAGTTAGGGTTACGTTTAGGGGTAGATGTTGGTGTAGGATGTTTGAGGAACTGTACTGTATGTTATTATTCAATTAGGGGTGCAGATAGTCACTGACCAATTTTTACATTTAACAAGGCTTAAAATTTATATTCATATTTCTGTTTTTTTGTTATTAACAAATACAGAAAACAATCCAACTACATTTAAATAAACTTATAATTACTTTTTTTGGTAAAGTTTACAATTCTTGTCACATTTAATGTTAATATTTAAAACAACAATAAAACATACCATGTGTTGAACGTATCAATACTTCAAAATCGAACCACTCATCCTTAGTTTCTCCCTTTACTCTCTTGTCACTTCTGTGTCAGCCAGAGTGTCAGAGATAACTTGTTTTATAAGGAGTTTGTCCACACTTTCAAAATGATACAGATGCTGATGGACCATGGAGATGGAATACACTGAAAGCTTTAAGTTCAGTTGAGGGAAACAGAGGATTTAGAGTTTGAATTACTGTGTGTCAGAGTTACGTAAGACCTGATAATCACATCTGTGTCTTTGCCTGCCAAGTTTTCCCATCAAAGCACACAAGAGTCCCAGCCATTTACTACTGTTACACAAGGGATGTCATGCCACAGAAATGCATATCTTCAATATAAACACTTTAATTTAAAAATTAAATAGAACATGAATGTATAATACATACAACTAATAAAACACCATGATGTAAAATAATATAACAGTTTGACAAAATATTTGGCAACAAAAAGATGCAGGGACTTACAGTAAATGATTTGATGAATCCTTTATTTCTATAAACCATGTGATCAAACTGAATAATCACAAAAATAAATCTACGCTATTAAGGAATAGTATAGGAGGGCATGTTTGATAACTGACTAATAATAGTAGTGTGCTTGACTGTTAAACTTCAGGCTTTAAAATGGGACAAAAAATACAGCAATATATACTACACCACTACTTTGTGGAAAAAATAGTTTGTTACGGGAAAAGCTGCTTTGAAAAGAGCTAAGTTGCTGTCACGCTACTGAAAAAAAATTGTAGTTAAAGGGATAGTTCACCCAAAAAGGAATTTACTCACCCTCATATTGTTTCATGCCTATATGACTTACTTTCTTCCATGAAAAAATAAAAGCCAAAATGTTAGGCATGTTCTCTTTCATTGCATCTTTTATATAATGAAAGTGAATGGCAACAGAGACTATACATTCTGCTTAGCATCCCCCTTTGCATTGCGCAGAAGAAAGACAGTCAAACAGGATGTGGAACAGCATGAGGGTCAGTAAATGATTACATTTTTGGCTGTACATTCCCTTTAATAACTTTTCTCTCATATATATATATATATATATATATATATATATATATATATATATATATAGTGCATTCAGAAAATATTCAGACCCCTTCATTTATTTAAGTTTTTTCAGATTTTGTTATGTTGCAGCCTTGTGTTATAATGCTCTCAATTATTTATTTTTTCTCACATCAATCTACACTCCATACCCCATAATGACAAAACAAAAAAATGATTTTTGATAAGTATTCAGATCATTAACTCAATACTTAGCTGAAGCACCTTTGGCAGTGATTACAGCCTCAAAACTTTGTAGGTATGATGCACCAAGCTTTGCACACCTGGATTTGGGGATTTTCTGCCATTCTTCTCTGCGGATCCTCTCAAGCTCTGTCAGGTTGGATGGGAACCATCAGTGGACAGACATTTTCAGATCTTTACAGAGATGTTTGATTGGATTCACATCCGGACTCTGGATGGGCCACTCAAGGACATTCACAGAGTTTCCCCTAGACCATTCTTGTGTTGTCTTGGCTATGTGCTTATGGTCATTGTCCTGTTGGAAGGTGGAACTTGAAGGTGGATCGTCCTGTTGGAAGGTGGCCCAGTCTTAGGTCCTGAGCGCTCTGGACCAGATTTTAATTTAGGATATCTCTGTATTTTCGTTCAGTTTTTACTGAACACATTTTTTTTTATTAAGGTAAAACTTTATTAATTTTTCAGTTTTTGGTGTTACTCAGAGGACATGATAAATATTTAAGTCTTTTGAACAAATAATTCTTAATGTGACACCATCTGCTGTATTTTACCCTTGCTACAGTACATAGATCACCTGGACCGTATTCTGATTTCCTTGGTGTATTTGCAAATTTTCTATCTGATCAAGTAGTTACTGTGGATAGAGCTTTAATTGTTGGGGACTTCAACATTCAAATAGATAATGAAAATGACACATTGGGATTAGAATTTATCAATATTCTCAACTCTCTTGGAGTCAGACAAAATGTGACAGGACCAACTCATCGCCATAATCATACACTTTCTGTCATATTGAGTTGATTTTGATACTTCAGAAATTCTGCCGCAGAGTGATGACATCTCAGATCATTACCTCGTCTCTAGTATGCTGCGATCAGCTAATGTTATTCAATCTGAACCCCACTAGCATTCAGACAAAACTATTCTTTCAACCACTAAATGTAGCTTCACTAATAATCTTCCAGATTGATCTCATAAACTCAGTAAGCCAAACATTTTAGAATAACTTGATGTACAGTAATAACAGAAAATATAAATACAAAATTCTCTAGCACTCTTGATAGTGTTGCCTCCCTTTGATTAAAGAAAATTAAACAAGAAAGCCCAGCACCATAGTACAATGATCACACTCATGCTCTCAAGAAAGCGGCACAGAAAATAGAGTGCATATGTTTGTGAGGGGTCGTGTGTGTGTGTGTGTGTGTGTGTGTGTGTGTGTGTGTGTGTGTGTGTGTGTGTGTGTGTGTGTGTGTGTGTGTGTGTGTGCGGTTAGTACGAGAGAGAGAGAACAGAGTGACTGATCACATTTTGCTCAATATTTGATGATTTCCAAAGAGGATTCTGAACTCATTGTCCCTGTCCCATACTAAAAGGTGTCAATGCGGTGCAGGAACTGGCGAGCCATACCCATATAAGAACTGAACCTTGGATCAGGATCTGAAAATCAACAAAGTGGTAGGATTGTGCATTTTCTCATGGACTGTGTTTTTCAGAACTGAATTACATGAAAAGGAAAATAATTCTGGGGATTGAATGTAATCTCCATTTATATTGGGACTGGTATTGTAAACGTCAATTTGATTAAATGTTATTATCATTATCTGAAATTTTATTATAAGGTCAAAGGTATTTGAAATAGCCAATAGAATTAAAAATAGGGAATTTATTATTAATAAATGACAAGAAAGTGTAAATTTCAGAGTCTAAATTGGAAGAAGTCATTATTGTCTTGTGTATTATGTTGTGATGTTGTTTTAATTTACTGTTTTGTTCTTCAATACGTCTTACCTGTTTCTACACCAGCCAGTGTTGTTGTCATTTTCTTCCCCCCTTGTTGTCAAGCTTGCCTCTTGAGCAGGTTTAGTCTTCTGATAACTGGTCCATATCTGAAATTAGTGCATCATCCTTGTGCTCAATTCCATTGGTCGCTAGGTGCGAGAGAGAATTGCACTCATGTCACGGCGTGGGTTACACATTCATGTCAAAAATACTAGAAAAGGTATTTTCCTCCCAACTATGTTCATTTCTACAGAGAAATAGTATATGCGAACAATTTCAGTCAGGATTTAGGCCCTCTTATCATCTGATCGTGGCTGCATTTCTCTTCTAGTACTGCCTTCGACAACATAGATCACAACATTCTCTTGAGTAAGCTTGAGAATTATGTTGACATTTGTAGACTTGCATTAGCATGATTTAGGTCCTATTTAGCAGACCGCTACCACTTTGTCTATGTAAACGAGGAATTGTCAATTCAAACAAAAGTAAAGCATAGAATGTCACAGAGATCAGTTTTAGGGCCTCTTCTTTTCTCCTTATATATGCTTCCACTGGGAGATATTATAAGGAATCATGGAACAGTTTCCACTGTTATGCTGATGATAAGCAACTTTATATTTCTTTGAAACCCATGAAATTTCACAATTCTTCAAATAAGCAGAGTGTATCAATGAAATCATAGATTGGATGGCCAGAAATTTCCTTCTACTCAATTCTGACAAAACAGGTACAAATTATTGGACCAAAAACATCTAAAAATTAGCAGCTAAAATATAAATTTACTCTCGATGAATGTACACTTTGTAACGGTCACTTGGTGATTTTATGTTAATGAGGTAAAGGGAGAACTGCGCATGTGCGTAGTGTGTCGGTTAGAGTTTGTGACGGAGGAGAAGAGATAACCGCTCTGCTGACTTTTGTATTCTTTTCTTTTATTTCCTTTTTGTATTGTGACCAAAGTTGCATGTTTATATACTTTTTCTCACTTGGTCCCCATGTATGCAGACGAGTGTGCCATTTGAGTGCTTTTATTAAACACGGAGAAATACGCCATCATCTCTGGTGCTTCTTTTTTTCCCCACCGACACGGCCTCTCGTTTTCTCTCTCTCTGGGCAACATTTCAACTTTGCGTTACAAAGTGGCGCCCGAACATTGTGAACCTACCAAGGTTATCTAATTTTTTTTCTTCTCTTCCGATGGTTTTATCGACGGACGTGATCGTGCTACAGTGGTGTGTCTAGGCAAGTCGACTGATAGGATTACCGTGGTGATCGTGCGACGTAAGTTGGATTGGATGGATTTGTGATTGCGTTTTTTTGTTGGATTTCCTGATGTTTTAGAAAAAAAAAAAAATATTTCTTCGTCTGGAAAGACAATTTATTGTCCTATAACTACGAAGAAATAATGAAAGGTAATTGGAATGGACAAGGACACTTGAATGATTTGCTTTAAATGTTTTTTTTTGAGAAAAAAGGACAACGAACATTTATTTGAAAATTTTCTGCAGTATTGGACATTTTTGGAGTGACACGTTTTTTTCTCCCGTGCACGTCACGTGGCCTGTAACGCGCGAAAAGGAGAACTGTTTCTAGAAAATGCCATGGTTGGACATTATTTCAGTTTGGAGTGTATTTTGTGCATGTTAACTGAGTACAATTGTTTATAGTGTTTTAGTATAGACTGTAATAGTGCACATTATTTCCTCGGGGAACAAGAAAAAAAAAACAGGGTTGATATGCTGTTTATTGGGATTGATTTCTGATTAGTACATTTTACACTGAATCTGTATATGTTATTTTGTTTAGTTTTTCTGACAATATTTTTGCAATTTGCTGTTATACAAGATGGCTGAAAATCGTAACTTACTTGACTTGCTGACATGTACTGATTACTCACCAAGACAGAGTACATCTCGGAGAGAGGATGGAGACTTACGGTCTCAGGTTCAGTTCCTGCAGGACGAGGTTGCTGTACTGCAGCGGTGTCTCCGTGACTCACTGGACCTGCAAAGGACAGTGATTGACTGCATGAGTCCAGATGAAGGTACCGTTCCTGTTGAGTCACGGGCGAAATCTTCTCCTTTAGCCTCTTCTACCCCATATGTTCGAGGACAGGCTCCAGTGAGTGATTCAAGGTCAGTTTTTGCTAATGTGCCTCATGTACACTCACCTAAAGGATTATTAGGAACACCTGTTCAATTTCTCATTAATGCAATTATCTAATCAACCAATCACATGGCAGTTGCTTCAATGCATTTAGGGGTGTGGTCCTGGTCAAGGTAATCTCCTGAACTCCAAACTGAATGTCAGAATGGGAAAGAAAGGTGATTTAAGCAATTTTGAGCGTGGCATGGTTGTTGGTGCCAGACGGGCCAGTCTGAGTATTTCACAATCTGCTCACTTACTGGGATTTTCACGCACAACCATTTCTAAGGTTTACAAAGAATGGTGTGAAAAGGGAAAAACATCCAGTATGCGGCAGTCCTGTGGGCGAAAATGCCTTGTTGATGCTAGAGGTCAGAGGAGAATGGGCCGACTGATTCAAGCTGATAGATGAGCAACTTTGACTGAAATAACCACTCGTTACAACCGAGGTATGCAGCAAAGCATTTGTGAAGCCACAACACGCACAACCTTGAGGCGGATGGGCTACAACAGAAGAAGACCCCACCGGGTACCACTCATCTCCACTACAAATAGGAAAAAGAGGATACAATTTGCAAGAGCTCACCAAAATTGGACAGTTGAAGACTGGAAAAATGTTGCCTGGTCTGATGAGTCTCGATTTCTGTTGAGACATTCAGATGGTAGAGTCAGAATTTGGCGTAAACAGAATGAGAACATGGATCCATCATGCCTTGTTACCACTGTGCAGGCTGGTGGTGGTGGTGTAATGGTGTGGGGGATGTTTTCTTGGCACACTTTAGGCCCCTTAGTGCCAATTGGGCATCGTTTAAATGCCACGGCCTACCTGAGCATTGTTTCTGACCATGTCCATCCCTTTATGGCCACCATGTACCCATCCTCTGATGGCTACTACCAGCAGGATAATGCACCATGTCACAAAGCTCGAATCATTTCCCCCACAATGGCCCCCACAGTCACCAGATCTCAACCCAATAGAGCATCTTTGGGATGTGGTGGAACGGGAGCTTCGTGCCCTGGATGTGCATCCCACAAATCTCCATCAACTGCAAGATGCTATCCTATCAATATGGGCCAACATTTCTAAAGAATGCTTTCAGTACCTTGTTGAATCAATGCCACGTAGAATTAAGGCAGTTCTGAAGGCGAAAGAGGGTCAAACACAGTATTAGTATGGTGTTCCTAATAATCCTTTAGGTGAGTGTATGTGCGCCTATGGTTACTCAACCGGCCATGTCTGATTTGTCAGCTACGTCCAGGGTCTTGGCCTCTGTCCTCCATCAATCGCGTCTTGAACCTTTAATATTTGACGGTGAAGGAAAGACGAGTCCAGAGGATTGGCTTCAGTCTGTCGACATATACAGAACTTCACTGGACCTTACTGATTCCCAGATGTTACTTGAACTACCCCGTTTTATGTCCAAGGAACCAAAGAAGTGGTTTAATGTCCTGAGCTCCCATCTTTCCACATGGGCCCAGTTTTGTGATCTGTTTAGGAAGGTTTTTCTGCCATCTGATAATCAGGAGTGCATTATGAGAAGTATCCTGGATCGGGTTCAGATGCCAGGCGAACCTTTGCCTACGTTTGTCGCTCACATGCTGAGTGAATTTTGAAAATTGAGAACTCCGCCTCCGCAACTAGAGCAAATTGAGCTAATATGTAAGCATGCTGGGGAGAAATACAGAGTAGCACTATATGGTACCGCAGTAACATCTGTGATGGATCTTCTTTTGCGTGCGCATGAGCTACATTCAGTCTTGGGTCCGTGTAGTCGTTATGAACCAAATATGCCACAGTCTGTTCCTGTAGCGAGGGAAATTCACTGTTTTAAGTGTTTGACGCCGGGTTATACTTCACGTAACTGTCCATCCTGTAGACTTAGGAATAGTCAGGATGTGCGATCAGTTTCGCCCAATCAGCAGGTTGGACATACTACAGGGACGCATGGTTCGGAAAACCCAAGTAATGTGTCACATATAGCGGTTGGGGACCTGGGCGCCTCGGTTAGGCCCAGGTCGGGAAACTTCAGAGGGGGGAGGACATTTCAGAGAGGCAATCCTCCCCCCAGGCAATAATTGAGCCTCACTTACCTGTTTCGTCCCAGTCCAATCAGCTTGCTCTTGGTCATGTAGAAGACCTTACATCTTCTTTTTATTGGAACACCCCTTTCCGTGTTCAGGTAAATTTTCATGGCCAAATACTTGAAGCTACCCTAGATACAGGTGCTTCTGTTTCAGCAGTGCGAGGGGATGTTTCAAAATGTATTCCAGGGGGGACGTTCAAAACGACAGCTTGGTCTGCGCCTCCTTTACAGCTTGCTAATGGGGCTGTGTGTTGTCCGTCAGGGTTAGCCTGGCTACAGTTTGGTTTCATGGGCCAATGCTTTTTGCATCGTTTTGCAGTTATCCAAAACCTTTCATCACCGCTTATCTTAGGCATGGATTTTATGATGAGAGCTTCTGTCGTGATTCGGGTTCCTTCCAGAACAGTTGTACTGGGAGATGTGCCGATGGTTTCCGATAAGTTGGAGGGAGTTGACTTAATGACCCCAGGTCACAATGTGTTTGGTTTAGAGTCCAGTTCTTCTAGTTTGGCCACGAAAGTCGCTGAAGCTGCTCTACATGATGGTGAGAAAATTAAGCTTTCTGAGTTGTTGAGATCCTTTGTTGATTTATTTGATGGACATCTAGGACATACTTCAGTGGTTGAGCACAAAATTGACACAGAACAGGCAAAACCTGTCCATCTTCCCCCATACCGTACGTCACCTGCAAAGAAAGAGTTGATTGAAAAACAAATCGACATGATGTTAGCAGAAGGCATTGTGGAACCTGCGTCGGGGCCATGGGCGGCGCCAGTTGTTATCGTTCGAAAGCCTTCCGGCGAACCTAGGTTTTGCGTTGATTATCGAGGCTTGAATCGCTTTACGGTGAAAGACTCGTACCCGCTTCCGAGAATAGACGAGTCCCTAGATTTTCTAGCGAGAGGGAACTTCGTGTCCACAATTGACTTAGCCAGGGGCTATTGGCAGGTGTCCGTGGAGGAATCGTCAAGACCAAAGACCACGTTCATTTCTCACCGAGGGTTATACCAGTTCCGTGTTCTACCTTTCGGCCTGTGTAATGCCCCAGCCACTTTTCAGAGACTCATGAACACTGTGCTGGCGGGCCTTATCTACAAGTCATGCGCGGTGTATCTAGACGATATTGTGGTCGCCTCGCCCACATTTGAAGAACACCTGATAGACCTGGAGGAGGTCCTAGCTAGGCTTAAGTCTGCTGGTTTGTCGATCAAGTTGGAGAAATGTCAGTTCTGTAGGAAAGAATTTACCTTTTTGGGGTATCGAGTCACCAAAGAGGGTATTCTACCAAATGAGGAGAAGGTAAAGGCGGTGGTTGATTTTGTTACTCCAGCGAATACTAAACAGGTGAGACAGTTTTTGGGCCTGACTAGTTACTACAGGCGATTTATTCACGAATATGCAAGAAATGCTGAACCTCTTTTTGCACTGACAAGAGCAAATGTTCCTTTTGTGTGGACACAAGATTGCCAAAATGCTTTGGATTTCCTCAAAAGTAAATTAACGTCTGCGCCTATTCTGAGATTTCCACAGTTTTCAATTCCATTCTTCATTCATGTTGACGCATGTGATGTCGGTCTGGGAGCTGCTTTGATGCAGAGGGATGGAGATGGCAGAGACTATGCAGTTGCTTACGCTAGTCGTGCTTTGCATAAGTCTGAACGACCTTACTCTACCCCCGAGAAGGAATGCCTAGCGGTAATTTGGGCGCTTGAGCATTCCAGACCGTACATTGAGGGACTGCATGTCACAGTTTTTTCCGACCACAGCAGTTTGAAGTGGTTGATGGTCACAACCAAACCCCACTGGGAGGTTGGCTCGGTGGTCACTTAGGTTGCAGGACTATGATTTTGAAATTGTCCATAAACCTGGGGTGTCTAACAGCGTTCCTGATAGTTTGTCTAGGAACCCCTTGCCTACTTGTGGTCAGCTGCTTGACATTCTCCCTGAGCGCGCTGTTCTTGGCAGTCTGAACTTGCGTTCCTTGCCGTCGGTGTTGTTCACGGATAGAGATCATTTGAGAAGTTTACAACTGAACGATCCTAACATTGGGAAGTTGATCAGGGAATTGGAGGATAGTGAGAGTTTGTCTTCAGAGGAAGATCCCTTGTGTGCTGTACTTGATGGTCTTCTGTATCACAAAGACCCAAAATCTTTTTGTGGATTGCATCCTATGAAACAGTTTAAGCTTTATGCTCCTCAGACTGTTAGGAGGTCTCTGTTGGAGTATTTTCATGATCATCCCACTGCAGGTCATTTGGGGGTGACTAAAACGGTGACAAGGCTTAAACAAAGATTCTTCTGGCCTAGCATGGCGACAGATGTAAAGAACTATGTGAGTTTGTGTGCTGTTTGCCAATTCACGAAGCCGTCCCAGAGAAAGCCTGGAGGTTTCATGATTGCTATTCGTCCCCAGTTTCCTTGGGAGTACACAGGGGTGGACTTCGTGGGCCCTTTGCCTCGAACGCCTAGTGGTAATGCGTACATTCTTGTGTTCGTGGATTACTTTTCGAAGTGGATTTAAGTTTGTGCTGTGAGGGAGGCTACTGCTCTTGTTGCTGCCAGTAAGCTGCTCAGTGAAGTTTTTTCTAGACATGGTACCCCGAAATACTTGATATCGGACAGAGGTTCTGTTTTTATGAGTTATCTTTTCAAACACGCAGTTTCGGAATTGGGCACTGAACACAGACTTACGACAGCCTACCACTCTCAGACCAATGCTACTGAGCGAGTGAACCGAACGCTGAAAACGGCCATTAGGGCGTATGTTGGGACTAAGCATACTTCTTGGGATCGGTTTCTTCCACACATTTGTTTTGCCCTAAGGACTGCTAAACATGAGAGTACAGGACTTAGTCCATCAATGGTGTTGTATGGCCGAGAACTTGACACGCCATTGGATCTGATTTCTCAACCTGATTCTCTGGGAGTAGAGAATCCAGGTGTGACTTCGTTGGATGCCCTGAAACATTCGCTTCAGGAGGCGTCTGATCATGTCAAGTCTTTTCTAGAAGTGAGTCACTCTAAGAAAAAGCGCTACTATGACAAGAGGCGTCGTCTTGTTTCATTTTCCGTGAATGATCTAGTGAGGGTTAAGACACATCCACGTTCTGATGCACTTACGAACTTCACTGCAAAACTTGCGCCCTTATATACGGGTCCTTACTGTGTCACTCAGAAGTTGTCTGATGTTAATTATAGGCTTACTGATGTGAATACAGGGGTGGATGCTGGGGTGTTTCATGTGGTGAACATGGAACCTTTCCGTACATGGGATTCTGGGAATGGGTCAGCGGTTGCACCTGTGGTTCCACCTCAGGTAGTTCCTGAGGACAGTACTTTGTTAGGTGACAGGAGCTCATATCATGAAGGAGCTGGTGATGTCTCTGATCTCTTGGAGTCTGATGTCAGAGTTTCTCTGTCTGATTTGTTTGAAGATGCCAGTGGGGTGAGAGTGTGTGCGTCTGTTGATCCTGTCATTTCCTGTGATTTGTCTGAGGGTGATAATGATTGTGTCGGCCAAAGGTATAACCTGCGACCTAGACATGCCCCCAGGATCACTTCAGGTTGGGCGAACAATAGATGGACCCATCCATTTCACACAGACCTGCTGGACTTAAAGTGAGCATGTGAATGTAGTGTGTGTATTTTGTTTTCTAGGACACTGTATTAACATGACACCATACCATGTTCTTATTGATTTTTGTTGACTGTTTCTAGTTTAGCTAACAGTGTTGTGTTTTGTTCTTATAAAATTGGAACTTATCCTGTAAAATGTATATTGGCGTGGGTATATGTAAAATGTTTTTTTCTGATTTCATGTGACATTTTCTTTTTGGTAACCTTGGATTGAGGATTTAGAATGTATAAATAACTGTCATGTATGTCAGTATTTCTCACATTTGTTTTTCCTTGCATTTCTGTGAAGTGGGATTGTTTACAAATATTCATGTATGAAGTTGTTTCTTTCCTGTCTTTTCACAGTGCTGTTGGCTGAGGACAGCCAATATTTTTCCAGGGGGGACTCTGTAACGGTCACTTGGTGATTTTATGTTAATGAGGTAAAGGGAGAACTGCGCATGTGCGTAGTGTGTCGGTTAGAGTTTGTGACGGAGGAGAAGAGATAACTGCTCTGCTGACTTTTGTATTCTTTTCTTTTATTTCCTTTTTATATTGTGACCAAAGTTGCATGTTTATATACTTTTTCTCACTCGGTCCCCATGTATGCGGACGAGTGTGCCGTTTGAGTGCTTTTATTAAACACGGAGAAATACGCCATCATCTCTGGTGCTTCTTTTTTTCCCCACCGACACGGCCTCTCGTTTTCTCTCTCTCTAGGCAACATTTCAACTTTGCGTTACAACTTACATCATCTTCTACAGTGTAGAAATTAGGGGTTTCATTTTTTTACCAATCTGTCCTTTGAAAATCTAATTTCCAGTGTTTGTAGAACAGCATTCTTCCACCTTAGAAATATTGCTAAGTTACGACACATGCTCTCTGTTGCTGAAGCCAAAAAACTAATTCATGCGTTCATGACCTCAAGACTAAATTATTGTAATGCATTACTGGGAGGATGTTCAGTAAATTCAGTAAATAAACTTCAATTGGTTCAAAATGCAGCAAATTGCTGACTAGAATCAAGAATTATGATCAGATTAGACCCATTTTATCGTCATTACATTGGCTACCTGTTAAATTTTGTATTAATTAAACATTTTTTGTTGACTACGTACAACGGTTTGAATGGTTTAGCTCTAATGCAGACACACTCACAGAGTTTAAATCTAGACTAAAAGCTTTTTTTAAAGCTTTTTAAAAACTTTAAAAGTCTATTTAGCCAGGAATACACCTCATTTATCCTTCAACTCACAATTAGGCAGCTTTATTTAGGTCTGCTGCAACCATAAACATTTATCATAATCTATAACGCTGCAAAAAATTGAATGGCATCCACACAAATATTATTCAATTTGTTTACCTGTCTCAACCTCGGGATTCATATCCCGAGCTAACCAGAGCCAGCCAGATCCAGCTCCATTCCGGTTTGGTGTCAAATTCCACCGCTGCGTGTCTCTGAGTGATCACTAAATGCAGCCAGTGCCAGCCAGACATCACTTCAGTCTATTACAATGGACTTCAGAGGATGAACTGATGCCAACTCCAACCATAAGACATGGGATACTTCATATGCCAGTGCCTGAACCTTGGACTTATAGTAGACCTCACCAAAATGAACTGCCGTTTGAACTACAGTGCACCTAACTGATGTCTGTCTGCATAACCTTGGTCTAATGATGGACTACACTCTTAAAATGAATACATAGATGAGCAATTAAATGCCAACAAAAGCCTTCATCAGCCAACTAACAAAAGGACAATGCAATTTTTATTTATACACAATTTACAATCATATTTAATTCAACTACACAATGATGACTCTAAGACTTTATAGATATTATAGTTTCATTTTCAGTTAATGAATGATTTTCTGTAAAGCTTCTTTGAAACAATACGTGTTGTTAAAAGCACTATACAAATAAGAATTACATGACTTGAGTCCTTTAAGTGTGTTTTTTTTTTTTTTAATTTTTTTTTTATGTGCCTTGCACTGAGGAGATGCTTCCGTCTGGACACTCTGCCATAAAACACAGATCGGTGGAGTGCTGCAGTGATGGTTGTTCTACTGAAAGTTTCTCCCATATCCACACATGATCACTGGAGCCCATCAGGTTCTTGGTCACCTCTCTTACCAAGGCACTTCTCACCTGATTGCACAGTTTGGCCGGGCAGCCAGCTCTAGGAAGAGTTCAGGTTGTTCCAAACTTCTTCCATTTAAGAATTGTGAAGTCCTGTGTGTTCTTGGGAACCTTCAATGCAGCTGATTTGTTTTTGTTTTTTTGTAGCCTTTTCCAGATCTGCACCTTGACACAATCCTATCTCTGAGTTCTGCAGGCAGTTCCTTTGACCTCATGGCTTGGTTTTTGCTCTGAAATGCGTTTTCAGCTGTGAGACCTTATATAGACAGGTGTGTGCCTTTCCAAATCATGACCAATCAATTGAATTTGCCACAGGTGGACACCAATCAAAGTGCAGAACCATTTCAAAGTTGATCCAGAGAAATGGGATGCACCTGAGCTAAATTTCAAGTGTCATAGTAAAAGGTCTGAATACTTATGCAAATGTGATATTTCAGTTTTTTCTTTTTAATAAATGTTCAAATGATCAAAAATCTATTTTTGACTTTGTCATTATGGGGTATGGAGTGTAGATTTATATATTGTATTTTTATTATAATATTTAAAGCATTTTAGCATTAGGCTGCAACATCAAAATGTAAAAAAAAAAAAAAAATGAATGAGTCTGAATACTTTCTGAATGCACTGTATATACAGTATATATATACAGTATATGGTGAGAATAAATGAGCTAAAATCTAAATGTTGCATGTCAGATACACAGCACAGTTTTGTATTGAGATATTTAGAACTAAATTATGTTTGATGTCTTCTCTGCCTTAACAGTTTTCCAGAGAGTGTGTAAGTGTGGGTGAGTGAGTACATGTGTGCATGTGTATGTATCATGTGGGCACACAAGCACCAGAACTAACCAATTTTTCAGAGAGAGAGAGAGAGAGAGAGAGAGAGAGAGAGAGAGAGAGAGAGACAGAGAGAGAGAGAGAGAGAAAATTAGAGGGGGAAGTTTGCTACAGCCACATGTGGGCTTTCTCTAAAGGATTTCCCATTTCCCTCCACTGACTGTGCTGGCTCTGCCTGCCTCTGTAAAGCCTGTTTAAAGTCTTTAATTATATTATATAAGCCAAAAGATCAAGGAAGCGTATTGAGGGTGTCCTCTTGAGCACATCACTTTGTGTGGAGGATTTCAAGCTCTCATTCCGAGTGATCTGTCAAGTGCATTAACTCTCTTTCTTTTCTCTGCCTCCATCCTGACTCTGTGGCTTCCAACCCTTGATGAGCATGTGTCAATTTCCCATCAAACCCATGATCTCAACTGCTGCTCACAAGAATCAATGATCTCAGAAACATTGAATCGCTTCACACAATGCTCGGTGTCATGTTGAATCAAATCATTGGTTATTCTGACATCACTGCTAAAGCCTTATATACTGTATATCTTGGAAGTGGACAGACATTTCATTCTTTGATATAGCATCATCTGTAGAGAGTCATGCAGACAGTCATTCAAGCCAAATAAATAAAATATTATAATTCTGCTATAAGAGATAATTTAGCAAACCGCATTTAAATGCAGGAATAAATGGAAAAAATAAATGTGAAAAAATTATGTGCTTCTAGATCCAAGATGGTTACTTCCCAAAACATTTAGTATGAGTAAAAATAGCTGTCCTAAAAACTACTCAAGTAAGACTATAAGAGTAGCTCATTTAAAAGTACTCATGAGTAGTAGGTATTGAGTGAATGGACACTTTATGCCAGCTTTTAAAATACATCACTTATCTATGATAAACACTATGGGTGTGCACGAGTAGTCGAATATTTGAATATTCGTTCTGTGTGACAACCTTAATGTTTGGTCACAAATATTTATGTTTTGAGTGAATATGATGATCTTTTTGTTTATTTTTGTGGTAATATGCTTTGTAACTGTATTATTTCTTATGGACGGATAACATGCAATTCCCTGAGTGGACAGTAGAGGGGGCGGTGTGCTGTTTTGTGACTTTGGAGGTTTATCGTGTACCGCTGAAACTGGCAACCATTACCAGAGCGGTCACATTAATGAAATGAACTCAATCCGTCTTCTTATTCCTGTGTTTTAGGTGGTTGTTGTAAACCAAAGACATTGGTGATATAACATCACGATTATTTAAGTGTATAAACTGTCAAAGTGATTTATTTTACACTTTTTTTCTGAGTTTGTTTCACAGAGGCATTACGCTGTTGAGGGCCATTAGTCGTGAAGGTATCTTGTATACTTCTACTGAAGTTAAAATGGTAAACTCCTGCTCACTTAAACCCCTTTACAATTGCTGTGTTTGTTTATAATGTTGATATAATGTATAGTTATAGCTTATATTACACAGTTAAGGTGGTAATGATAATAATATAATAGTAATCAGAGCAAATGATAGATGACTAGTTGACGTCATTGGGTTTGCTTAGATTGTTGAGTTTTGTGTTTATATAACATTTAAGAGTGACTTACTGATTTATTTGGTTTAAATGTACAATCTAATCCTTAAAGAGATATGTTTTACTAAACATTGGGAACTATTACTGAGGGAAAATGTAATCTTTTCAAGTGGTGAAGGTTCATGAATACTTTGAAGAGAATGTATATTAGTGTGTATTAGTGTATAATGAGGGTTAAAAAAATCACCCTGAAATGACTTGGTAACAAACAGGATTTATGTAATTTATATGCACATGTGAAGGAGACCAGAGCACAACGCGAGAGGGTATCCTGGCTGAGAATGTGCTGCGCTGTGTGGTAAAGGCTGTAAGTGAACACATCACAATGAGCAGAAACGTGGGCAAGATGGATTCCAGAGAAAGGAAATCATTGGTCTGGGAAATAAAGAAAAGTCTTCATCACTTGACAATGGACGAACTTATCAGCCTGGTGGATCAACTAGAGCCAGCAACAGACCCAGCGAAAGACAGGTTGGATGTGGCTGATGAAGAGTGTTGTCTTGAGTATGTGTTTAATTACATGACAAGTGACTCTTTGTTTGAATTTGTAGATGGTGGTATTTCATGATTGTTCATTTGGAAAGATGTTGATGAGATATTTCAGAAATGCAGTGTAGAACCTGCTTTGTACCATTCTGAATTGCGGTTACCACCACAGATGTGGACACAACACACACCTAGCATTGACAAACACACGCAGCAGGATGAGTATCAACAGATGGTAGACAAGCATGCATAGTTATGTCAGAAACAAGCACAGTACAAAGTTGCTGCTACTCCAAATAAGTCAGGGTCTTCCAAAACTTGTTGTAGCTTAACCATGAGTGCAACTGATCAGCTTACTGGTGATAAAGGGGAAGGTATGATCTCTCTGCCTGATCTCCAGTTACTCCCATTACAAGACAGAGAATTTAAGATTCAGGGAGGACAAATTAATGATAGTGCATCAGACATTAGTTACACAAGCCTGATGAAACAGATAGATGAGGGACTAGCAACCAACTATAGTGAAAATGAAATAGTAAGGGAGTGTTGAGGGTTATCAAGCCCAGAAACTTTAAAGACATGTTGGTGAATAAAGATGGGCTGACAATACCTGAACTGAAAAGTTTCCTCCAATCACATCTAAATGAGAGAAGCAGTTCTTAGCCCTTTCAGGAGCTAATGTGCGGTAAACAGCATGACAATGATACACCCCAACCGTTCTTATACAGATTGATTGGACTTACACAAAAACTGATCTTCATGTCCAAACAAGCTTCAACAGACCTTGAATATGATGAACAGACAATAGAGAATGTGTTTCTGAGAACTATCTATCAGGGAATAGGTGCAAAGTTCAACCAGCTCCACAGTGAACTGAAACCGCTACTTACTAACCGGATGGTGACTGATGAAACACTGTTGTACCAGGTAAACCAGATAGCTAGCAATGAGAGTGAAAGACAACGTCACTTAGGACAGAGCTCACATATCAAAACCCCACATGCCCTCAGTGCACAAATAGAGCCCAGCCAAACTAAGAGACTAGTCGTTACCCATAAAAATTATGAAACTGAGACCATTCACCGGCACAGGTTGAAGCTCTCACAAAGCTAGTTGAGTCACTTATAAAGGCAAAAACGCAAAGACAAAGAAGTGCAGTCTGCTCTGTCTGGCCTGTAATCACTATTTTTGTGCAAAGAGGAAGGGCATCGTGTGGTAGGCTGCCTCAAAAGAAAAGTGTCGGGAAACGACCCATGGCCACTGAAGAGGGACGATCAGTGACCGAGAAACTTCAGTCCCATCTCAAAGAGTAAGTCCGTCAGTCAGACAGCAGGGTAGGCCCTTTCTCACGGCCACACCAAAAATAACTTTGTTGTAACAGAGTAGCACAGCTTATTGGAAAGAAGGATGTTCTCAAATGCTACCTTAATGGTTTCTCAGTCAATGCTCTGCTAGACATAGGGGCACAAGTTATAGTATAATAGACTACAACTGGGAAAGTAGATACTTGCCAGACCAAGCCTTGTGACCACTATCTGAGATAGTTGGGGGAGGTGACTTCAATGTTTCAGCGGTTAACGGTAATCCACTTCCATTTGAGGGATGGGTAGAGTTGACTGTGAACCTGCCAGGAAACAATGACCCAAACTTAGCCATTAAAGTGCCTTTCCTGGTTAGTAAAATGTCACTGCAGAGACCCCTGCTGGGGTTCAACGTGGTTGAGGAGATAATCAAGGGAAAAGTGGATAGAGAACACAGCTTACATGCATTTGCAGATCTCCTGAAAGCTGCTCTTGACATCAAAGATGAACAAGCCAATGCCATGGTAAGCTTCATTCAAGAACACTTACCAAGTAACCACCACCAAGCACATGTCACAGTGGGCTCCAGACTTCCAGGTCAGGTGGCTCATGTCAAGTGTGTTGTTCCAGCTGAAGTGGGATATTCCAAACCTGTGGTGTTGTTTGAACCCTGTAGAGAAAATATACAACTCACCCAGTTAGACATTGGTAAAGGGTTGATGGCGATAGAAGGGAGAGACAAGCCTTATTACAAGTTCCGTTGGTCAATCCCACCACATTTGAAATCACAATTCAACAGCGAACTCCCCTGGGGAGTGTTCAGTCCATTGTTAACATTGTAGAAACTGACCAAGAAGGCTCTCTGAGCAACAGTGACTTACCAGTGAGTCAGGTGGAAATGCCAACTCTTCAGGAGAAGGATGAATACCGCAAAGCTGGCAGTTTGTGGCACACACCTGTTGACCTAAGTAATGCTCTATATGGAGTCCAATGCCTTTGTGCGCACAGATGACAACCTTGGATGTATCCCAAATTTGCAGATGACAATTAGTCTCAAGGATGACATACCAGTTCAACGGACATATGCTTCTATCCCAAAACCTTTGTATAAGGAGGTAAATAAGTATATTCAAGATCTGCTAGCTCGTGGATGGGTTGTCAAGTCAAAGTCTCCATATGCAGCGCCCGTGGTGTGTGTTCGGAAGAAGGATGGTACTCTAAGGCTGTGCATCGATTATAGGCTGCTGAATCAGAAGACAGTCCCAGATAGACATCGACTTCCCCGTATTCAGGACATAATCGACACCCTGGAAGGCTACCGGTGGTTTTCAATTCTAGATCGGGGAAGGCATACCACCAGGGATTCATGGCTGAGGGGTCACACCATTTAACCGCTTTCATCACACCATGGGGTCTATATGAGTGGGTGCGCATATACTTTGGACTAGCTAATGCTCCAGCTGCTTTTCAAATGAGTATGGAGGAGATGCTAGATTCACTTCGAGATGAGTTATGCATACCTTATCTCGACGACATTCTCTGCTATGGCAAGACCTTTTTTGATAATGTACAGGGACTGAGGAAAGTTCTCCTGGCACTGCAGAGCCATGGAGTAAAGTTGAGGCCTGCAATATGTGAACTTTTAAAGGGAGAAGTCAGATACCTAGGAAGATTGGTCTCGGAGGATGGTGTCCACTTTGTTTCAAAAGATTTGGAGGCAGTACTCTCTCTCAAGGAAAAGAAGCCCAGCACAGTTGGTGAAGTACAAAAGTTGCTGGGATTCCTCAGTTATTACCGCACATTCATTCAGGATTTTTCACGCATTGCTAAGCCACTCTATGAGTTCCTTCAATCCAAGGGAGTGGAGGACACTGCAGGGCAGAAATCTAGTAAAGTTGGAAATAAAGGAACACAATTGTCATCCCGTGCCAAAGTGGGATGGACAGGCTTAAATCATAGGGATTTGGAAAGGCTCATTGATGCCCTTACATGTCCCCCAGTGTTAGCCTACCCAAATTTTGCACTCCCGTACTCCACACGGATGCGTCAGAGCAAGGGCTTGAGGCTGTACTGTATCAACAGCAAGATGGAAAGCTCAGAGTCATGGTATTCATGGAAAACAACCCCTTGACTTATATCTTGAGCACAGCCAAGCTAAATGCAGTAGGTCACAGGGGGGTTGGAGAGCTTGCAGACTTCAAATTCAGCATTCGCTACAGACCATGGAAGGCGAACACAGATGCGGATGTACTCTCTCGTTGGCCTCTGGATATTAGCAAGTACGTGACCACCTGTATGGAAGAGGTGTCTGAGGAGGTGGTTTGTGCCACATGGGAAGGGAGTCAGGTCACACAAGAGTGATGTTTGCCTGGGTTGCCGCACACAATGCACGTCAGGAGAATACGTCCAAGTGACACTCGACCAAGCTGAATTGAAGATGGCTCAGAGGGAGGATCCTGTCGTCGGTGAACTGATGAAACTGAAGGAGGCTGGTCAAGAATTAACACCTGAAATCAAGAAAACAGCAAGTGGAGGTGTAAAGAGACTTATGTATGAGTGGGGAAAATTGCATCTTCAAGATGGATTATTTAATTGGAAGACCAATAATAGATGTCAACTCGTCCTCCCAATAAAGTTCAAATACTTGGTCTTGAAACACCTAAACAATGACATGGGTCACATTGGGACATGTCCTGGATCTTGCAAGAAACAGATTCTATTGGCCCTTTATGAAAAAGGAAATTGAGCTCTATGCAACCCAACAGTGTCGTTGCATTAAACAGAAGAAACCAGTGGTCAAAATCAGAGCTCCAATGGGTAACATTACCTCCATGGTGTCAATTGAATATTTGCACTTGGAAAGGAGTCGCGGTGGATATGAATACATTCTGGTACTGGTGGATCACTTTACCAGATTCGCATAGGCATATCCGACGAAATAAGTCAGGAAAAACGGCAGCCGAAAGGATATAGTATAATGACTATATTCAAGTTTCGGCTACTCCTTCAAACTTCATCATGACCAGGGATGTGAATTTGAGAACCAACTCTTTGCAACACTACAACAATTGACTGGTGTCGGCAATTCCAGGACAACACCATATCACCCCCAGGCAAATCTGGCAGAGCAATTTAATCAGACTCTGTTATAGATGCTGAGAATGCTGGAGGAGAAAGAAAAGAATCACCTTCCTCAGGTGGTGCATGCGTATAATTGCACAAAACATGAGTCAACAGGGTTTTCCCCATTCTTCCTTCTTTACTTCACCCTCGCCTGCCAGTTGTCCTGTTGTTTGGGTTAGGGTTAGAATACCATGACTATTCTCCCCACAGGTATGCAGAGAAGTGGGCTAAGCAGATGGCTGATGCATACAAAATTGCATCTGACAACAGCAAGCAGGCTAGTGCTCGTGGCAAGTAGTATTATGATCAGCATTTGCGGGGTGTGGTCCTACAGCCTGGTGATCGTGTGCTGTTTCGCAACCTGAGTGAAAGAGGTAGACCTGGAAAGTTAAGATCATACTGGGAAAAGATTGTGCATATTGTCAAAGAAAGAGTGGGTGACAGTCCAGTTTATCGAGTATATCCTGAGTCAAGCAGTGGGAAGAATTCTGTGGTGACATGTATCCTTCATCGAAATCTTCTACACTTGGTGTATGACTTACCTGTAGATTCACCACCTCCAGAAGCCAATGTGATGTGTAGACCTAGAAAAGGAAGACAAAGGCATAATAGACAATTTAGAGAACCAGAGGTAGTGAGTCAAAGTGATACCTATTCAGATGATTTAGTATTAGATACAAACATCTAACCACCTGTCAATCAAACAGACGTCAGGAAATAAAAAGTCAATCTTTTATATTTCATCTAGATTCTAGATCAGCCAACCAGTTGATATTGCAATCATTGTAATGAACACCCCTGTTCTAGATGTAGAACACAGGCTATATAGAACACTACTCAAAAGTTTGATCGAGAACATTTATCTTTTTTCAGATAAACATGCAGATCATTTTATTGCCATAACTTTAATCTCTCACAGCAGCCCAATAATCTCAGTGATAGCTAGTTAAATTATAGGCTACGTTATAGACACAGAATCTAGTAAGCAGACATATGAAATTGACCTTGATATGTTTCTTCAAATTAGATGCAGGATTAATGGTTTGTTATGGATTGAATTGGCCTTTTTCACTGTGAAAAGTTCAGGTGCAGCCATGATGTTCAGGTGTTGAACTGTGCTTGAGGCTTTCTCCACATTTGACAGCAGATCTGCAGCTGCTGTTCAAGTTTTTGACATGTGATTTGATTTGATGGGAGTCACAAGACTCTCGTAGCCAATCAAGTTGATGGATAAAAATACATTCAGGACAGGGAAAAAATTAACACAGATGGTGGGAAAATAGTATAAGTAAAGTTACAGCACTTAAAATGTACTCAATTAAAAGTATACAATATTTAAACTACTTAAAAAAAGTACAATTCTTGAGAAAAATTTGTTAATTACAGTAACGTGAGTATTTGTAATTCATTACTTTACACCCCTGCACATAGTCCAGAGCGGCGAAACTAGCGGACATTGCTTGAAACATATCAAAATGGTTAAACACATCCATTTTAGTACATGTGTCACAATCAGAGTCAGGACCCAAATGCAGAGTAAAAACAAAAGGATTTATTTATAAAAAAAAATGATCAAAAACTACACGTAGGGGAAAAACACAATCCAGGCTTGGAGCCCACTGAAGCTGGGCTGGGGCAGACAAGCTGGGTACAAGACTGATTGAAACCAACTAGGAATAGGGATACGAACAACACAGACATCGACACGAAACGAAGAAGATCTGGACCATGACAGCACACATACGAGGAGACTAAAATAGAGAAGGAAATCAAACATGTTAATGGACACGGCAGCTGTAACAAATGAACTAATAATGGGCAAATAAGGTGGCGGAGTATGACGCAAGAGTGAGAAACGTGTCAATACAGAAACAAAACACAGACACCCGAATGGCATGAGCGAATACCACCAAGACAACAGGCAACATGTGCTCATACCAACTGAAAGATAAGACGATAGAATGCATGACAGCGCTAACAAAGCAAAAAGAGAAAGGACACCTGTCAAAAATCTGACACCTCAGAACGAAGTAACCAAGCCTCAGAACACTGTGAAGACAGCTCGCGTCACAGGCATGCAGTGCAATGTGAAGAGCGTCCGTGGTTGTTAAAGACAGACAAATGATTGACATGAGTGCATATATATATATATATATATATATATATATATATATATATATATATGGCAATAACAGACAGAAATTGGAGCATGCGTGTCCGGATCCCGACACCAACTGAACCTGAACCAGACAGGGAAGTCAGGATCCAGACACCATGCTCTGAACATGAAACATGACTCCAAGCAAGAAGCGCATGAAATCACATTCGAAGCTGTACACTCACACAAAGATGAAAAACGAAACACAAGACAGACAAAGAACGATGACGTCATGGTCCTGCCACACAAAAACCCAGACTAACAGAGTGACAGGACCGTGACACAATGTTTACATACACCAACAATTAAAAATAGCACCGATGTGCTAAAGAACGCGTCCATCACGTGTTTGTGCTCAAAACATCAAGAGGCAGCAGCTGAATGAAAGAGAAATGCTTCTCCATTTCAGAGTTGTAACTTGACACCGCATCTTTTATAAGCGGTAAGATATAAGGCTGCGTTCAAAGAGTCTGTTTAGTTCATGTTTATTTACAAACTATATCAAAGTAGTCCATATGGGTCCCCTTTGGTGTTATGTTAGGATTAGTTCACCACAGAAGGCCTGTTCTCTTGGCTTGAACTGTTCATCAGTGGGAGGGGCCAATGGTGCGATGATGCATGTTGTGGGATGTGTAAATACAAATGAGCAATGTTTTGTGATGTCACAAACAGGCAGATTTCAAAATGTCCAGGTTACGTATGTAACCTCTGTTCCCTGATGGAGGGAACGAGACATTGTGTCGAAGAAGTGACACTAGGGGTCACTCTTGAGCGCCGAATATGCCTCTGATCTGTAAAAAAAGGCCAATGAGAAGTTGGCAGACAGTATTTGCATACCCTGCCCCCAGACATACGGGTATAAAGGCGGGGAAATACGAAATACGAATTCATTCAGGATTTTTCTGAGGAGCCGTAAATGGTCCGGCCACAACAGTGGCTCGGCCCAGCGACGTGGCCAGGGGGACACAACGTCTTGTTCCCTCCATCAGGGAACGGAGGTTACATACGTAACCTAGACATTCCCCATCTGTCACTCACTTCGACGTTGTGTCGAAGAAGCGACACTAGGGGTCCAATTTAAATCAAGCCATGCGCTGAGCCATATACGTGTACTGCTGACACAGGAGCGGGCAGGTATTTTACGTGCAAAGGCGACCAGCTGTGTCAGACTGCACGTACCCTTCCCCAATGCCCCAAAAAAGTCATCGGAATCCTTCTGGTTACCCTAGACAGGGGAACAAGGGGATGCTTGCCAACCTGGGAACGGGCCAAGCCTGGCTGGGCCTCTTTTCTCTCTATGTTTCTCCGCATAGAGCAAGAACGGCCGGTGCCCTTACATGCATTGAAGGAAGGGGGTCTTACCCAGTATCCTATTCTTTCAGGGGGAAAAGACCCTGTGGAGACCACACCTGCCCGGAGGGGAGGTAAGCGTGGCGAATACATCACATGGGTTTTTAGGCGATATGTGGAAAGTGGCGCAGTGGTAGATCCAGCCTCAAGGAGGGGAGAGTTGCTACAACACGGCGACCGATGGGCAGCTGGAACTGCCTAAGGGAGATGCGGGTCCACTTCATAAGGGGACTGTACCATGGACAATACACACAGGGGAGTCCACGTCAGAATCCTGACCTGTTAAGCACCTATTCCAGTACAGGGTAGATTAAGTACCCGCAATGGATTGGGTCGGCGAGTTTCTTCATTGAACTGCGGACCCACAGGGCTAGGGAGGAATCAACCAATCTTTTCCCAGTATGACCGTTCCCTTTCCGCTGTCCGCCAAAGCAGACAAAGAGCTGCTCAGGACATCTAAAGCTCCGCGTGCAGTCCAAGTAGGTACGCAAAGCATGTACCGGACACAGCAACGAAGGTGCTGGGCCTGCCCCCTCCCGGGCAGCGCTTGCAGGTACACTACCTTGTCTTTTAAGGGTGTGGTAGGAACCCTGGGCATGTAGCCCGGTCACGGTCTTAGGATCAAATATGTGTCTGCCGGACCAAACTCCAGGCAAGTGTCGCTAACAGAGAACGCTTGCAGGTCCCCGACCCTCTTGATGGAGGTGAGTGCGATCAGCAGGGCCGTCTTTAGAGAGAGGGCCCTGAGTCCAACTTATTATAGCGGCTTGGCTGGGAGGGGTTCAACCTCCGGGCACCTCTTAGGAAACTGATGATTAAGTCGTGCTTACCTAAAGACTTGCCGTCTACTGCGTCGTGGTGGGCCGCGATAGCGGCGACATACACATTCAGGGTGGAAGGGGACAGCCTCCCCTCCAGCCTCTCCTGCAGAAATAAGAGCACTGACCTAACTGCGCAACTCTGTGGGTCTTCAGCCCGGGAAGAACACCAATTCGCGAACAAGCGCCACTTCAGAGCGTAAAGTTGCCTGGTAGAATGGGCTCTGGCTTGGTTGATCGTGGCTACAACAGCAGGTGGTAGACAAGCTAGATCTTCCGCGTCCCATCCAGGGGCCATATGTGGAGTTTCCAAAGGTTTGGTTGCGGGTGCCACATTGAGGTTGCCGGGGATGTGAGTGGTACGCGGTGACTTGTGTCGGGTAAAACTTTGGGAGAAACTTCCACAGGGGCAGAGAAAACAGTCAGCAACTCTAGGCCATTGATGTGCCAGCGCAGCGGGGCACCTTTCCAGTGGCCCACATGCCTGTTGCACACGGCGCCTGAACCCAATTTGGAGGTGTCAGTCGTGGCCAGGACGCATCGGGACACCTGCTGCAAGGGGACTCTTGTCCGCAGAAGGCAGAGGTCTGTCCAGGGTTTTGACGTTTTGACAGTGCATGCCGTGGCACCATGCTTGTCTCGTGTCTCGAGTCTGGGGCCTGTGCTGAGGCAGTCTCATATGCATCAACCCCAGCGGCGCGGCCATGCGGAGGATGTCATATGCCCCAGGAGCTTCTGAAAAGTTTTTAAAGGGACCGCTGTGCCCGGTCTGAAGACGGGGAGGCATTTTAGCACTGACTATGCACGCTTGTTAATGAGGCATGCTGCTATTGAGACTGAGTCTGACTCAATGCCGAGAAGAGCGATGCTCTGAACCGGGGCGAGCTAGCTCTTTTCTCGGTAGACCTGAAGCCCTAAATGGCTGATGTGCCTGAGCGCCTAGTATCTGTGAGCGCATAGTAACTCTCGGGAGTGGGCCAGAATGGGCCAGGCATCGAGGTAATTGGGTATGCAAATGCTGGCTTCTCGGAGCGGGGCAAAGGCAGTCTCTGTGACTTTCGTGAAGCCGCGAGGGGACAGAGACATGCCGAAGGGGGGGACTTTGTACTGATATGCCTGGCCGTCGAACATGAGCCATAGGAAGAGTCGGTGTCGAGGCAGAATTGAGACGTGAAGGTACACGTCCTTCGGGTCTATCCGCAAGTTAAGATTTAGATTTTTTTTTGCGTGAGCATTCTGAACAGGAGTTTGAACAAAGCCCGGTTGAGAAATCGCGCGTCCAATATCGGACGTATGCCTTTCTTTGGTACAGTGAAGTAAGGGCTGTAGAGACCCTTCTTCATTTCGGTTGGAGGGACAGGCTCTATCGCATCTTCGTTTAGAAAAAGAGTAGTGATTTCCGCACGCAGGTATTTGGCATGCTTGCCGTGCACTGCGGTAAAGCGGACGCCCGCGAAGGGGGGCAGGGGCCTGGCAAACTTAATTGCGTAACCGAGTCGGATGGTCCGGGCCAGCCAGCATAACGGGTTGGAAAGTGAAAGTCACGCATCCAAACTCCGTTCTAGGGGCACCAAGGGGACGGTTATTTTTGACGTACCCGGCGGGGCTTCGCAGAGGGGTGGAGCAGGTAGTACGGCATCAGGAGGCAAAGACGCGTCCTGAGGCTTTAGTTCTGAGAAAAGACTTGAACCACTTACCTTGCTCCGCACACCCGGCAGGGGGCGGGTTAGTGACTGAGGAGGAGGTCCAGTGTAGGCGTCCTCTAGACTCGTCAGAACCGGCCGGCCGGGGGAGCAGTCGTGGGGCAGAAGGCTGGGGGTTCCGAATCCAGCATGCCGGGAATGTAAAGATCTGGTGGCAGAGTGCCTTGAGAACAGCATTTGCGGGACAGGTGACTCAGAGGAAAAGGAAATAGCTCTGTTATTGAGAATGTGGGTACCATACAGGGCTGTGGAAAATGAAATAAATTCAACAAAAGATTCTCCTTCCGGCCCTTCACAGGGGGACGGAGTGGTCTGCTTACCAGCTCCGGAGATAACGTCTTGGTCTCTGGGTCGAGCGTCTCAGGAGCGCCTGGGAGCCTTCCGGGTCCCCGAGGGGGTCTGTGAGATGGGAGGGCGTCTGCTTCCTGCGGTATGCTTGACACTGGGACTGAGAGCTGGGCCTGGGTTGAGGCGGAGCAAGTTGTTTCTTATCCAAAGGAGGACGCCCTCGGTGAGCAGACGGGGCATGACCCATGGCGGCAGGCTTGCGGCGGGGCAGGATGTGTGAAATGGCCTCCGTCAACAGGTGCGTTGAGAAAGCGAGCTTTGTTGGTCTCACGCATCTTGACCAAGTTCAGCCACAGATGACGTTCCTGGACCATGAGCATGGCCATCGCCTGCCCGAGTGACTGCACTGAGACCATTGTGGCTCTGAGGTCGAGGTCGGACACTGAGTGCAGTTCCTGCAACACATCGGGATCAGCGCTACCCCTGTGGCAGGAGGGCCATGGCGTGCAGGGCGGAGCGGCATGTCCAGCGGAGCTGTAGGCTTTGGCGGTTAATGAAGACGTCGTCCTACAGGCCTTGGAGGGGAGCACAGGGCGACCCCGTCAGGTGGTAGGGTTTTCGGGGCACAGGTGGAGCGCAACAGCCCTGTCCACCTGGGGAATCGGCGTGTACCCATGGGCAGCTCCGATGAGTGAGTGGCTTTGTGACGAGTGGAGAGGGGTGCCCTCCATGAAGACTGCATACACGACCATCCGCTCCGAAGAAAATTTCGGAATGAACTCGACGTATTTCCCCACCTTTGTACCCATATGTCCGGGGGCGGGGTATGCAAATACTGTCTGCCAACTTCTCATTGGCCTTTTTTCATAGATCAGAGGCATATTCAGCACTCAAGAGAGACCCCTAGTGTCGCTTCTTCAACACAACTTCTAAGTGAGCGACAGACAGGGAACTAGACATTTCAGCAGGGTGACAACTTAAATGCTCTTTTTAGATGGGGAGGATTTTTATTTTTGAGTTCTGAAATTTACAGAATGTTTTTATAGATTTGAGTCTACTTTCATAACCCCTTTAACAAATGAAACCTTATTGTAAAATGTAACTCAATCATTTGAATTTTGCAAGCAAAAAGACTACAGACACATACACAGACTATTTAAAATGAAATCTTTTAAATACCAAAAAACCTTCCTCTGGCCATACACTACGTCTTAAACTCACTGGACTGAAATTGAAGTCTGGTTAACAAAGCCGTCTGATTTTGTAGATGACTGTCTGGAACACATGGCGGGCAAATCTAACTGTGAATAGCATAAAAAAATTATATTGATCACTTCAATTATAATCACAAAATCATTAGCATCAGAAAAGAACAGAAGAAGTTAAAGTTATCTTTGGTTCTCTGGCTACATATACATCTATGAACACACATACCAATATAGTCACACTCCGACACACACACATTCCTGTACCAAACAGACATGACAGATGTAAAAAACATAACACTAACTATATCAAACGTACAACTGTCTAAATGGGGTGTGTCGAGAGCAAATGTTCATGCACAGATTAGTCTAAATAGGGCTCAGAAGATGAAATTGTCCACTTTATACTCTGCAATCCGAACCAGATAACAGCACACTAACGCATCAACATTCGGCAGTTCAGGAAAGTAAATAGAAAATATTTAGCTTAAAAGCATAGTAAAGAAGTATTCATGTTGTATGCTTGAGTTGTACAGTTGTTTTGATCTTTATTTGAAAAATAATACATTGGTTTCATAACTTTGAACCACCAAGTTGTATTGAGCAGTTATAAGTAAGGAAATTCATTCAAATTAATAGTAATTCTTAATATAAATTGTGTATTACATTATATTTAGAATAACATTCTAAATGTTATTATTTCTAAAACAAATGGCTTACTAAAAAAATTACTTTTATATTTGTAAGTTACATGCCAAACATCTCAATCTTTTTACATGTATGGACAGTTAAGAACTTATTAATGACTTACAATATAGTTTTAGATGAAAACTATTGGGTTATATATAATTTAGAAGTGTGAATTCCACCGGGTCAAAATTGACCCACGAATGCAAAAGTTGTATGCAGAATCGGAACGCAATAGGAATGTTAAAGCTTAAAAAAGCACATATAATTATCCTCAAATTTGTTCATGTTGCTCAAACATCATATTCCAAGTGTTCTGAAGGCATACAATATGTTTGGGTAAGGAAAAACTTTTTTAAGTAATTTAATAAATGTAAGTAATTTTTTGTTAAACGTGTAATGCCCATTTAATGTTCATGAGTGCTATAAGAAAAGCTTTTTGGATTTTTTTTATTTATGTATTTATGTGTAAATCTCGGAAATTCATCTCTGTTGCATTTTCTGCCTAACAATGCCCTGTATTGACAATATAGCATGGCCTCTCATACCATATTGCTTAAATACAGTTCAGGAGGTGTTTCAAGACAGAGAGAGATTGAAAACTACACCATTTACAGTGCAAATTGAACTTTTTGTGCTGTAATTATACACTGTCAACTGCAGGAAGATTAGCTAATTTAAAATAATATAAATGCAATCTGCACTGGTGGCTTGCAGATACCATGTGATCACTAAAAACATTAGCCAAATGCTTTAGCCTTAAATTGCCTCACATGTTTAGGTTGCTATGGGTTAAATAAACACTGTCCAAAGACCATAAACTCCAATTCTCTGCGGGCAGTTAAAAATAAACACAGGGGATGGTCGATCGGGAATGGGGAAGGGGAGGAGGAGGATCTTGAGTTCTGTAAGCATTACAAGTCAACTGCACAATAATTACATCTCTTGAGAATCAGGGATGAAAACGTTTCTAATGTGAAGAACTATCCTTTTTGGAATGCATCCAATACAGCGGGGGATAATTCTCCACAGTGGAAAAGAATAATTGCTTGCTATCAAAGAGGAAGAAAAGATTTGGAGTTGTTTTTGTCATCAGCATATCCTGGGGTGAAAGCTTATGTTGGAGCGACAATTATCTTGGTTCAATATACACATTTGACCAAAACATTCAGCAACATTTCATTTCATTTGTATGCTGATATAAATGTCCAGATTTTTAGATCTAACTGCTATTTAGCAAATATATTTCATGGAAAGCAATTTACAGTTTTGCAACCTAATTGCAACCTAATTCTTGGAGCCTTGATTAAGGGCACCCTGGTGATAAAACCGGTCTGTGATCCCAATATACTGTAGCTTTACTTTCAGGGATACCCCTATTTAATCTTCCTAATCATGTTAATAATGTTTGATTAATTAACAAAAATACAGGCAAAGCAATAGAGTTAGTCATTGTAATGTTTATGCATATGGTAATGACCAAGCATGCAGTTGCGTATCTGTCTCGTGATCTCAAGAATAAAGAAAAACAATTCTGTTGGAAACCCAGTATGTAACTGCTGCAAATCCACATTGTGACAAAATGTGTAGACACAGGAAGGTTCTTGTACTAAATGATGGGTGTACAGTGGAGTCCACAAAGCTCCTCGTCTTTGTCTCAAAATCTTTGTGCAGAGAACACAATGAAAGCTTCAGCCATTCAGCAATGTGCATTCAGATAAGACTCTGACAATAGATGGAACGGCAAGCATACCTATAACATTTTAATGTCATAGTTGAATAAATAGTGCTTGTGCAGATGGGCGAGCTCCACTGAGATTGTTTATTAAGCAGTCTCTCTTTCCTACAGCGTAAAGCCTCATTCCTCAAACGTAAAGCAAGCAGCTCCCGCAGTTCACAACCCAGCAAACACTTTCAAACACAATCGCAAAGACAGCTTGCCATCTCTGACAACTTTTGCAAGCATACTGGACATATCCCCTCTGTTTTTGTTCCTTTGTATGCTCATGATCTCAGTAGATGGGAAACTGCCAGCTCAGATTCATCGACACAGCACCAATTAGCCCCAGGTAGTAGATGTAATAACAACATCATCTGGCTGCATTGATGCCACTGTACCTGTGCGTTTGATGAAATACATGTTGTCCTTCTTCAGCAAAGCAACTGCCATTGAGCTTAATGGAAATGAATGGAAGTACTAACAGCTTTCTCCAGGTATACTGGAAGACCTCCTTTAACTGGGCTAAACATGAACGTTCAACAACACCTGATTTGTACAAGCTAACAATATTAATTCTCAGTGTTATAATTTGCATTTTAATAGATGAACATTAATAACGATTCACAGCGGAGGAGGAGGGGGAATTTGCTTCACACTGTTATCTGATTAGTATAAGCTAATTATAATGCATGAACTGACAGCATATTTCATAATGTAAGTGACCACTCTGAGAATACTGACCTTGCTGGCTAGAAAGTCCCTGAGAATGAAAAATGGACAACAATGTCCTTACACAATAAAAACACTACAACCCAGAAGTCTATATACACATTATACAGTTTAAATAACTAAGCTATTTATGTATACTGCAAGACAATAACCACAAAGGATTTAAGCTGTATTTAGTAATGTCCCAAATTTTGGTAACAGGATTGCAAACCTTGCAAACATCAAATGAAATGAATAGGAAAATAATACAGCTCATAAAATAATTCATTTGATCAGAGGATGACAATCAACATTTTCTGAAGGTTGTGCAATGCGTTATCATGCATTATCTTGAGACATTACTATCTAATCACAAAAAGAAAAAAATGTACTTTATACTCTCAAGCATTTTTTAATTTACCTTGAGGAAAACTGTCAATCCCCAACGTTATCATAAGCATCTTATCTTACAGATAAGGGCTGTACAGTCTACAGTATATGCAAGTCATTTTGGAGAGACTGTATCTTTACAGTGACTGGATGATAAATGGTGATGGGAAGAGAGCTAGCACTGCTGCAATGACAGAATGGATCTATGCACCCTAAAACACTCTATTAATCATCTGTTGAGCATACAAAATGATTCATAGCAAAATTATTGCCTTGACTTATTATGCGTCCCTATCTTATTTGGCAGATGGTACTTGACTGGCATATCCTATGGCATGAGACAACTAAGGAATGCACAAGGTAGATTTCTTCATGTGGACCAGATTTCCAGATTTGTCTGCACTAAGCAAGTTTCGACACTTGATAAACAGTAAGCCAGTGTATTTCCTACTCTGGTGTGCTGAGGGGCTGAATTGCCTTGTTTCAACTTTGTATGTTTACTGTTAATATACTGTCATGAATGTTGCATATGTTACTTACAGCTTATTGCAACAATACTTGCTTGAAGAAAAATATTTTAAGAAGCGATTTCAGGTTCAGATTGGGTAGGGTCGGGTTACAAGGTCTCGGGTACGGGCCATGTTCAGGTTTCATTTTAAGGCCCGTGCAGACCTCTACGGGTGTTCCCATCAAGAATTTTAACTAGTTTAACCAGCAAGACATCCAAGTTTTGCTGGGGTTCAGAAAGGTTGTAACTGTTTATTTATTTTAAAAGTAAATTACATGTCCATTACACTCTGTGAATGGTCAGCTTTTAGCATCTACTGTATGTAATACTGTATAAAAATCTTAGTTACTCTTTCTAGAAAAGCACAATATTACTAAACAAAGAGTCCCGCATGCATGCCAGCATGTCATTTGCATGCAACCAAACCATAACCCAGCTTCAACTCCTCTTTGATCTCAAAACCGATTCATTATATTTCACCTCTTAGCACAAATTAGCATTCACCTTCATTTGAACATGCAATTAGCGAGTTTACTAAACCTCTGTAAAGTTATTCTCTGTGTTTTTCAGTATGATTGGCCTCAGTGGGGCTGGCTTTCAGTTAAAGGGAATTTGTTACTACAGATCTAAAGGGGACAGGCTAATGTGTTGGGATGGCTTTCAACTTCTCTCCTTTCCTCTTGTCTTCCACTAACTGGCAATTATGTATTTCCTGCTAAGCTAATAGTATGTAGGGATGATAGGATCCACATTTTACAGGATTATGTGTTTCAGCAATGAATTTGAAATGCATGTATTCATTTTCAAAGCTTGAAGCAAAGAACGTTTTGAAGACACAATACTGTTAAAAATAACTCATTGTCAATTTGGGAAATTTTTCTCAGTAACTAAATGGTTTGAGTCAAAAGTCCAAATACACAAATATATGTTTACACTAGAAGTGTTTTTTTTTTTTTAATATATATTCTGTCCTCGAATTAAATTCCAGTGTAATATAGCTGTTAGACAAAAAAGTGAACAAAATTAAACCACATGAATATACATTTAGGCAAATGGCAACTAGGTAGATTTTAACCGAAGGGTTATCTCAGAGGGATGTGGGTCCTTATAAATATGTTAGTTCAGTCTCCCATTGATAAAAAGAAGATGTTTAGTTCATTAAGCAATTCTCTGGTTGGAATCAGTTTCCTGGCAGTTTCCTCTATTTTCAGAATTAATGTCCTCAGGTGTACCATTCGCTGTAATGGAAAAGCACAGTCATACATATATAATTAGCCAGGCTAATGATATAGCAACAAGAGCCACCAGACTAAGCAATCTATCTGTTTCGCTTCCTGTACCATTTTCAGTAAAACAAGTAAGAAAACCAGAACCCCACCAACTGATATCAACCTTTCATATTATTATTCAATTACTCCTCACTGTTCACAGAACTGTTCAGGGCCTCGTTTCCCAAAAGCACCGTAACTTAAGTAGTACTTGATAATGCTTGTAGACTAGCGAGTGCTCTGGAGTAATCATACACCACTAAGAGCACAGTAAGTAAACAGAGTTATGTATGCAGACACTTGCAGGACAATCACAAAATTACACTTAATTCAATTTAAATACCGAAAGCTACACTTTATGCTGAGAATTTAATATCAGGATATATGTTTTATTTATTTTTATTTTAACAGACAAGTCTAATAATAATAATTATTATTATTAATATTGTAATAAGTAAAATTATGGACAACATTTTTGTTGTCAAATATTTGATCTAATATAACGTAGTGAGATCATGTGAAACTCTAATGATGAGAGCGTGAGAGCAGCACTGTAGCCTGGCTGAGGAGAGGAAGAAAATAGTCCAGATGCACTTCAAACATTCCAAACAGCTTCAGGTGATGCAAATAGCAAAGTATGAGGGGATTATACAAAATAAATACAGAAGCACTCTCTTTGTGGAATAAGCATAGCTGGAACTGCCGATCCGCTGAAGTAAAACTTGCATGTCGAGCGTCTTTAAAGAAAACACCCTGGAGTTACATCTTTAATGCAGTTATATTTAATGCATTATAAATTTATTAAAGTTCAAATAATAAGGAAGCAGGCCATCTAAATAACTACAAACTCCAAAACTGTCATTTCTCAGTGCAGTCAGCGCCTCTTCTATGAGTTGTGCAAAGTGTCCCTATCTAAGGGGAAGAGATTGAATCTGCACCCGGCTGATACACAATATGGCGGGGGAACCCTCGTTCATCGAGCACACGCTTGCTTCCTTCAGCAAGATTATAACATGATGGCTTGTGACTTATTGAATCATGATATATGCGTCACTGTGCATTTCTTATCGTGAAGAAAAATTGGCAATATGCAGCTTTATTAATAAGAGAGTTTTATTTTTTTTGGTGAGTTAAAGATGGATTGAAGTGAATCCCCCTGCAGGGGACTGTATGATGCCTGTAAGAGCATTGGGAGAGGTTATGTGATGTCCAGGTGTGCTGGCTATGAGGCACACAAAGTTCTGCCATGTAACACAATTCAGTTAGTCGTGGCGTTTTGTATAGGGACCCTTGTGTCACTACATCGACACAACATCGAGGGAGGGACAGATAGGGAATGTCCTGGTTACTTTTGCAACCTCTGTTCCCTGATGGAGGGACCAAGATGCTCTGTCCCTCCTGCCACAACACTGAACTACCCGCTGAAATGGCCGGGATCTTGTCACGGCTCCTCAGCACAAAACCTGAATGAGTTGCAAGCCAGCTCCATTTATACCTGTATATCTGGGGGAGTGGCATGCAAATTCCACTCGCCAATTCCATTGACATTTCTCAAAGATCAGAGGTGTTTGGGGCTCCCAAGGGCGACCACTAGTGTCACTACATCGACACAACATTTAATTCTCTCCATCTCATTTTCTCCATCATTCTCTCCAAGTGCAGCCCAGGAGTGGAGGACAAGTGTACTGGAGAAATGGGTGTGCTGAGATGCAGGACTTTTGGGGCTTTAGGTGAAGGGTTGTTGTGCAGGGGCGGTGAGTGTCTTCAGACCACTTTTTTAAACTGGCTGCAAGAACTGGCTTTTTTCTTTTCTCCAACACAGGCTTTACAGAAGCACTCTGGCAATGCAGATACATTTTTGAATAAGTCTTTATTTCTGGTATGTTTCTATAGCAAATGTTTTTGATAAATAGGGCAGGATAAAAAAAGATTACAAATAAACATAAAACAGAATTAAGCACAAATAACAATGAATGTATAAATGAATATTAGGATGACAGCGAGCTGGTTATGAGCAAAGAATTAATTGAACACAAGAGGACTTTTTTGCTCCAAGATGTTCCTAAGTTTTGGGCAGAACTGGCAGCCGGTGCTGTATAAATGATAACCAAAGAAGTTGATTCTTTGGACATTTGACTGAATACAATAAGTAGCTTATGACTCAAACAGTCAAGAAGATAACCATCAAAGTCAGATCAGAATCTTGAGTGAAAGAATCTTTGCTTTTGCAAAGGCCTTTGAAGTTTCTTGTGCTGTCTTTCGAACACACCTCCTCATCACCTGATTTAGAGCTGATTCAAAGAAGTGCAATCAAAGAGGAACAAATTATTCTTTCAGGTGCAAATAAGCACATGACGACAACTGACAAAGTGACTTAAAGTGACATTGTGCTGTCAGCCACAATGAAACTACTGAAATATTTGTACAAGCGGGCAGACAATCAAGGGTTTTAAAACACATGAAATGATCATTTATATTCAAACAAATTCTAAAATAGTGAATAGTCCATCCATCCATCCATCCATCCATCTTCAACCGCTTATCCGAAGTCGGGTCGCGGGGGCAGCAGCTCCAGCAGGGGGCCCCAAACTTCCCTATCCCGAGCCACATTAACCAGCTCTGACTGGGGGACCCCGAGGCGTTCCCAGGCCAGTGTGGAGATGTAATCTCTCCACCTAGTCCTGGGTCTTCCCCGAGGCCTCCTCCCAGCTGGACGTGCCTGAAACACCTCCCTAGGGAGGCGCCCAGGGGGCATCCTTACCAGATGCCCAAACCACCTCAACTGACTCCTTTCCACGCAAAGGAGCAGCGGCTCTACTCCGAGCTCCTCGCGGATGACTGAGCTCCTCACCCTATCTCTAAGGGAGAAGCCCGCCACCCTTCTGAGGAAGCCCATTTCGGCCGCTTGTACTCGCGACCTAGTTCTTTCGGTCATGACCCAACCTTCATGACCATAGGTGAGGGTAGGAACAAAAATGTGAATAGTATAAATTATAATTTCATGTTTTAAAACACTTGATTGTCTGTCCTCTTGTACAAATATTTCAGTAGTTTCTTTGTGGCTGACAGCACAATGTCACTTTAAGTCACTTTGTCAGTTGATGTGTAGTATAATGTAATTTTATTTTATGTTGTTAGATGACATTAAATACTTTTGGGAAGCTGTAAATTTAATTAAAATAAAATTTTAGTTTCTTTTTTTTTTTTTTTTTTTTGCTGCCTTGCAAACAGCCCGACGGGTCGTGTGCGGGCCCGGTCGACTATTGCGCAATAACTTCGCAATATGCAAAAACTCAAAAATTAAAAGATAAACATATCTTACATCGTTGGAAAGCTGAGACTCTTGTGATTCGAACGATGTAAACCATTTTAATATACACTTAACACAGCGGGTACAATCGGTGTATTTCTCAGACCACTTACATCAAAATAAACGAATCCAAAATGGTAGAAACTCACTTATAATGCTCATCTTACTCTACTGATCCACTTCATTCCATCAAAAATGGTTTAGTTACACTGTAAAGGGTCCATACAATCCAATTCAACAAAGTATTTGGTCCATAACACATTTATATATCAATAAACACCCACGTAGGATAGACGTAGCATTTCGAGCTAACCGACAGAGCTGACACAACTTTGCATTCTTTGATGAAGCTACCTTGAACATGTAAACATTACAGATATTTTTATGTCAAAATGTCCGCTGACCCCTGGACTTAAGATGGACAGGTCATTTGAGCCAGTCGGTGCATGATAGAGGTGTGGCCAGGTATCAATATCCTTGAAGCCTATACATACACTTGGATAAACATGTGTAAAACACTCATTTTCTAATGTATTGTTATCAAATTTTAAATTGGGTTTGGTAAGGCTTCATGCTATGATCTAATTGTGTTTTCCAGCTATGTCCTCCCAGCTGTAGTTATCTGCAGGCATCTTTTTACAAAAAAAAAATGTAGGCGGAGTTTATTTCCCCTTTTTGAGTGTGTTCAAAGTTCTATTACTCAATACAAGTAAGACTTACAGTGATTCTGACTATTCAGGAACAAACCTCAAAGTCTCCCCTTTCAAAAGAGACCAAAAGCATGCATATACTCCAAAGGGTTCAAGAACAGCATGCATTTTAATTTGGGTAGGCCTTTTTTAGGCGTTTTTGGCAAATATTGCAGGATGTTTAAAAGGTTAATGTGAAATATTACAGAGTACAGAGGTTTGTTCAGCTCTTACACACTGTAAAATCTAATTAGTTAACATTACTTTATAAAGCATGTCAACCGATTTCCTTAAAAAAATCTAAGTAAAATGTACTTATTTGGCTCAAGTAAAGTGAACTATGAATAGTCAAGTAAAATATATTTACTTGATGTCAGTGCCTGGAAAACAATCCAGGGCCATTTTCAACACAAATGTTTCACAACATAATAGTTATGGATTTGAAAAACAGATCCAGGGACAGAACCTTCCTGTCTGTTCCTTACATGCAACTCTGTGGAGCCATTTAAAATTCTGTCTCACCTCCTTGATCAAAGACCTGTATTTAGCATTGCCGCATTCCCGAGAGCCCTCTCTGTGCATGCGCACGAGGATGCAGACACGCAGGTGCATAAAGGCATGACTAATCACACACACACATAACAAAGCATTACGTAAATCATACACTCCTATGAATAATGAATACAATAACTTTTAGCATTTACTGTTTATAAATTGATTTAACAAAGAAAACTGTATAAACTCAACAACATTAATTACTGTATCTCTATTTTAATTTGCAAATAAAGTGATTCTATACAAAAATTTGTAAAACAGAATTAAAAAACAGGAGACAAAATATAAAACAAACTCCAGCCATTAGACGGGATAAATTTAAGGAATGTGTAGAACCAATGCAAAAAGAAACAAAGAAGGCGCTCAGCTTTCTCGGACGGTCAAGTGAATGTTCAGTGAGTCAGGTCCACTCGGCTGTATTAAGAGCATCACAAAATATCTTACTCATTCCATTGACAATGCTTGTTGTGGGCATGTAAATGTTTTGCGGCCATCCACAGTAGCTATTCACAATTTGGCCAGGAACATCAGTGCAAAAGCGACCTTCCATTGATGTCAGAGTCTTGCATTCCTTGAATTGATCAGTTCAAATTCAACACTGGGAACAAGAAAATGTTGTAGTTCTTCCAAAAAGATTTATTTTACTTGTCGCCTCCTGCAACACAAGATCTTTATCGGATGATCTCAGAAATTTGGCCAGAATTGATACATGTCTACCTCAGCGGATCTCTGCGACTGGACCCTGTGTTCACCGTTCACACATCTGACCTTCGCATGGCACCACGCGACTCTGTGTCTATAGGCCTTTTAAACAGTCCATAAAAAACAGTTTTCAGCTAATGACCCTGCATCAGTGTGAAGAGGCCTGAAAGACTTTACCAACTACAAGACACCATCCCCAACACTGTAGGGAATCTACAATTGGCTGTTGACCTAAATATGTTATACTGTAGATTTGAAAAGCCCAGTCTCACACCTTCTCTTGACCTTCACAGCACACAAACATTTACTCCTCTTGCAACCCCCCTCCTCACCTCTCCTGCACTAGACATGAAAAGGGATTGTGTGCCAGGTCTTCCGGAGACTGAAGACAAGAAAACCTTCGCCAGTAGAGGATGTACAACTTGCCACAGGCGCTGCTTATACAGTTCTACTCAGCAGTTATTGAGTCTGTCCTTTGCACTTCTATAACTGTCTGGTTTGGTTCAGCTACCAAGGCAGACATCAGAAGACTTCAAAGGGTAGTACGGACTGCTGAGAGGATTATTGATAAAATCACTCTTGACCCTATTCACCCAGCACACATCCATTTGAAACTGTTGCCCTCTGGTTGGCGCTACAGATTACTGAGCACCAGAACAGCCAGGCCATCCACCTCATGAACCGTTAAAACTGCCCCCTAATACTTTCCTTTTGTCAACACAACCATGTACAATATTCAATCCATCCATTCCTACTTACATCCATATTTCATTTATATTGTTTAGCAAATCCTACCCCTTCTTCAATACATTAGATCACCTGCACATAACTGTATATCTGTATATAAAATATTCAAACAACTATTATAACTATTATTGCTCTATTGTATATTTATTTAAGTGCATTTTTTTTATGTCGCTATATTTATATATGTTTAAATGTATATGTTTGTATGCATATACAGTTGCATTTGCACTGGAAGCTTCTGTCACCATGACAAAATCTTTGTGTGTGTAAGCGTACTTGGCAATAAAGCTCATTCTGATTCTGATATTCACTTGGCCTGACAACAGTCCATTTTTCTTTTCTTTTTTTAAAGTAACAGTCCTTTATTTTAGCAACAGTTCTTTCCATCAACAAAAGAATAGTATACGTGTAAAATGTTCTGCATGATGGCAGTTCATACCATTACTGTCTTTGCAAGCTTCTCTGTCCCTGCTCGGTCCTGGCACCTGATTCCAGTGCTTGGAATGATTCCTCTACAGGTACAGGTTCTTTTATCCATTTCTTATCAGGAAATACAGGGGTATTTTCTTTTGCAGGTGCATAGACAGGTGCTGGTACATCTTGTCCTGATTCAGCTGAAGGTGGCAGTGTTATTGACTCAGGCATCAGTTCAGAAGGATCTGATGAATCCTCAAGAGGAGGTGACTATTATGGTTTAATTTCCTCCATCCTCTGGTTATGGCTATGTGGCTGTGGTAGGGCTCTACTTGGAAATATTATTAATCGTCACACTCACTGTCATTCTCTTACTCACTTTCTTACCTCCTCTCAGCAGATGGAGTGATGTTTTTGTCATGTCTTTGCTTTGGTTTAGTTCATTGTGTGGGATTAACTTCAAGAGGTAAGTGATCACATGGTAAAATAAGATTACAATGCACTTCTCTTGATCTCCCGTTACCCTTTCCAAATAATTATTTCCAGGAGTTTTCCAGGTCCGGGGGGTCAGGTAATTTACAAGGACTCTGCTTCCTGGATGTAGGTTTGCGCATCTCACCATTTCACTGGACTTTTTTGCATGTTCTCTGGCGATCTCTTGGGCCTCTTGCATTCCTTTTTTCCACACTTTTGCATGTATTCGCTTTGACTAACAGAACTGTTATCTGAGTTGAGCCTGAAGAGTGCATCAATGGGGAGTCATAGAGAGTGGCCAAACAAGTGGTAGAAATGTTGAAAACTGGTAACTTGGTACACTTGTTACAGTTGTAGAGATAGATGAACTTGTTCAGTGACTTTCTGCAGCATTTGCAATGGTTAAATCTTTCCACCTGCCCATTTTCTTGGGGGTGGTAGGGAGTGGTCCTTGAACCGGTGATGCCATATTTTTGGAGTTGTGTGAAGAGCTGATATTCAAATTCACCATATTGGTCATGATGTATTCTGGATGGGATCCCAAACTTCAGTGCGAAATCATTGAAGAGATGGCCATCCACTGTTTATCTAGATTTGAAGGCCTGGGCGAATCTTGGGAAGTGGTCGATGATGACAGGAAGGCAGCCGTATCTCTGCAAGGTTGAGCCACAGGTGCCACTCATGGACGACAAGAGTGGACATCGTCCGGCCCAGGACACATTAAACCCACCCTGATGCAGGCCATCTGCATCGCTCGACAGCACTTCCAGATAGAAGCTTGCTGGGGGATGGTAGGTCTGCGGGGGATGGGCTGAGCCGGTGAAAACTTTCCCATGTCCACATCCAGATCGCCCACGGTTCTTGATGACCCGGCAGACTGAGCATCAACCCAGGATGGACCAGGTTGAGATGGCTCCTTGCTTCATGAAGAAGGCAGTGAGCTGTGAAAGCAACGTTCTCTTGGGCATGTTCTCGCAATGACCCTTCCATGAAAGCTGCCTCAGCCAGCTGGTGCCTCAAGCACTCAAGGCATATTTTGTGGCTGTCCGGAGGGAAGAGATAACAGCCACATCCAGTAGCACAAACACGGAAAAGACATCTTTAAAAAGACGGCAGGCGTTTGCGCAAGCTTTTTTTTAGAAAGAAATATACTCTTTAGAATATACTCACCTTCTTAGCCTTTTTAGCACCTTCAGACTCAGCCAGCGAAGCGCCCAGGGGAAGAACAACACTCAACCGTGCGAGGGTGACTGCTGATATGCGGCTTAAGTCCAGCAGCATAAGCGTTGGTGAAAGGGACGAGCACACATGCATTCGGCTCTGAAGAAAAAATGTGGATGAGTGATGCACACCATCTCCTTTTATACCCGTAAATCCGGGGTGGAAAGTAGCAAGCAAATTCCACTCGCCAATTCTCATTGGCCTTTTAAATTTTAAGCAAAGGTGATAGGGGCTTTCAAGATCGAATCCCTAGTGTCACTACATCAACACAACTTTGAGTGAGTGAGAGAGAAGAAACTTTACCTCACGCTTAATATTATTGTGAGGCTATAGTACAAGAATGTATGGATGTATTCTTTGTAGTCTTAGTTGTCAGTAATGTCTGTAGTATTCCTTTAAGGCAATGTCTCCTGCCTTATATATAACTGTCCATATAAAACTGCATCCTATAAAACTGATGCAACCTTATTATAAAGCAGTAGTCCACGGCTTAAACATTATGGTGTGTCCCTTTTGGATCGTTATATTCTCAAAAGGCATAAAAAATAAGGAACAGGGAGGCTGGATATAATGCCTGACTAGAGATGCCCTTTGGTCTGTTGCTGAGGAACATATATCAATTATTATATAAAAGATGTATAACTCTTTGGTCCAGGGGCCAGATGTAGGCATGGGCAGGGGTGGGCTGAACCCACCCAAACTTGTCCAAAAAAGTATTGCCCATCCAATCAAACATTTTGAGAATGTGGTTTTAAATAAAAAATAAAATGAAAAAAAAAAAAAATATATATATATATATATACACATGACATCACATGAGCGAGGACGGTAATAAGAGATATTTTTGTGCAGTGCATAAGTTTTTAATGCCCATAAAGTAGCCTGTTGCTGTCTCATTGTGCAGTGACAATGGCTGCTGTTAATATACCACAGGCACCCTCTTAATATATATCTCCCTGACTCCCAGAGAATTTGGCACTGGTGATCGGATCACAAAAACCACATACTAATGTGGTCAAAAACACATGTGACCACATTACAGTTGAGGAGTAAACGCTAATCTGTCCTGTATGCGTCCCCGACAGCAGTGAAATGTGACCCTTCACCTATCAATTAACCGCTGAGCTAAAACAAGAGTTTACAATTTGACGATTAAAGCAGCTTTAAAAGGAAATTACCATCTGATCGGAACATTTAAAAATGAAGATACATACACATTCATGACATCTTCATGGAGCTTCATAAGTGTGTCTGATATCAACACAGAAAAGAAGCATGAACACTTGAAGCTTCTTTAATACAGGCAATCCACTAAAATAACAAATAATTCTACTTGACATGTTGCATTTATGCTTAGATTAAATTTCAGCCACATATGGAAACAGAGCAGTATCTTTTTTTTTTTCTTTTTTTTTTTTGTGTGTGTCTTTTCTGACTTTGTTGCACTTTAGTATCATGCATTAACACAATGACATAGTGATTGATGTATGTCTTCATGAAACAGGAACCTCCCCCCCAAATCCGAACACAGTAGTCACAGAAGACGCATTTAAGCAACTAAGTCTAAACAACTATGTGTCTCTCCTGACCAAATCGTAATGCCAGGTGGAAACGGGGTCATTGTGATAGACACATATATTGGCCCTCATTGGCCCTTAATGCATGCATCACCCAAACTACACAAACTAACATGCTCCTTTCCTTGGCACAAATATTTTGTTTTGTACACATTAGTGAGACTTGGAATTTGTGAAAAATGAGCTAGCTGCTGCTTTAGATTACAGGGAGTCCTCTCAGTGGTGGTGAAGTGTGAAAGACATAGAATGAGAGAAATAGAAGATCATAAAACATGTCAACACACATCTCCAGGATGGAAAACACAAATCAGTCTTCCTGAAGGATTTTAGAGCCAAGGTGACATCTCAGCTCAGTGTCCATATCAAGGAAAAAGAGAGGAGGACAAATAAAGAGAGACAGAGATGTAATGATGTGTGCTCTCTGTATCATATGTTGAAGTGGTATCTCAGAATTATCTCTCACTATTTCTCTCTCTCACACACATTTACTGTAGACACACAAAGCAGTAAGAATTGTAGTGGGATTTGCAAATGAAAATTCTTTCCTCATTTACTCAACTTCATGTGCTCCATGGAACACAAAAAGTTTTTTTGGCAAAATGTCTTGGCCGCCCTTTTCCCTAAAATTAAAGTGAATGGGGACTGGAGCTGTCAAGCTCCAAATTTGACACAATAATGCTAGTCCTTGTGACATGTGCACTACAAGTATTCTGTAGCCATAAAATAGAAGACCTAACACTTTTGTATGGCTTCAAAAAGAATATAGCACACAAGTCATATGGAATGCATTTATGGTGCCATCTTTGTCACTTTTCAAGCTTGTCACAGTTTGTCCCCATTCACTTTACAAGACCCACATGTACATTTCCCCATTATGTTGAAAAAGAGGGACTACACCTACTATACACAAAAGATCACATTTCCTTAGAGTGAATAAATAGGATATAAATAGGCCCTAAAATAGTTATTTTATGCATTATTATTTTTAAAGCTTTCCTGAATCTGTATTAGATAATTATAAGGCCATCCCAAGAGTAATGAACGCTTTTATAAAGTCTTAAATATCTCAAATAGAGCAAAGCCTTTGGGTAGTAGAATATATACATATACAAATTTGTAAATTCCCACAAAGATTCAAACTTGCCACAAAGGTGATGTTAAGTTCATCAGCTTGTTAAACTAAGCAGCTTCTTGTTGATGATATATTGATTCCAGCCATTGATATTAGATCCATTATGCTGCAAATACCCTTTCATTTGTGTTAATGGAAACACTCGGTAATTGCGGGGTGAGCAGCGAGGTGCTGTATCCATGTGAAAGATCACTATAGATCTCCAGATAAGTGTAAGTTAAAAGTGGGGGTCCTGTTTGTTCTCTTGAAACACATCAGAATTACTAAAAAGGCTGGGGATGGGACAGTTTAGAGCTTATTTCCTTGAGATGTGATGCCACTATCTATTGAGTGAGCTGAATATGGCTTCCAGGGCACAATTTAATTGCCTAGACCTCAATTAAACTGCAAAGAGAAGAGAGAATGAAAGTAGAGGGAGAGGGATATGGAAAGCATGCTGTTGAGAGTGCACTAAAGTGCCATAACAAGGATGGTGAGAGGATCCATTATAATTCATAAATCTGCATAGTTCAGTGCTCGTGTCAGCTGCACTGTACTTTTACACAGCACACCATTGTTCTTGTTGAATCATATCTCTAATTAACAGTGATTTTAACCTGAGGTTTGTCATCTTTGTGGGAGAGATTCGAAGTGAACTATATATATATGGATGGATTCAATTCATTATTTTCCTGAAAATACTACAAATAACACCCCATAATGACAACTTGAAAGAAGTTTGTTTGAAATCTTTACAAATGTATTAAAAATAAAAAACGAAAAAAAAAAAAAAAAAATCACATGTACATAAGTATTCACAGCCTTTTCCATGACACTCAAAATTGAGCTCAGGTGCATCCTGTTTCCACTGATCATCCTTGAGAAGTATCTACAACTTGATTGGAGTCCACCTGTGGTAAATTCAGTTGATTTGGACATGATTTGGAAAGGCACACACCTGTCTGTATATAAGATCCCACAGTTAACAGTGCATGTCAGAGCACAAACCAAGCCATAAAGTCAAAGGAATTGCCTGCAGACCTCCGAGACAGGATTGTATCGAGGCACAGATCTGGAGAAGGGTACAGAAACATTTATGCAGCATTGAAGGTCCCAATGAGCACAGTGGCCTCCATCATCGGTAAATGGAAGAAGTTTGGAACCACCAGAACTCTTCCTAGAGCTGGCCGCCCAGCCAAACTGAGCGATCAGGGGAGAAGGGCCTTATTCAGGGAGGTGACCAATAACCCGATGGTCACTCTGACAGAGCTCCAGCGTTTCTCTGTGGAGAGAGGAGAATCTTCCAGAAGAACAACCATCTCTGCAGCACTCCACCAATCAGATCTGTATGGTAGAGTGGCCAGACGGAAGCCACTCCTCAGTAAAAGGCACATGACAGCCCGCCTGGAGTTTGCCAAAAGGCACCTGAAGGACTCTCAGACCATGAGAAACAAAATTCTCTGGTCTGATGAAACAAAGATTGAGCTCTTTGTCCTGAATGGCAAGCGTCTTGTCTGGAGGAAACCAGGCACCGCTCATCACCTGGCCAATACCATCGCGACAGTGAAGCATGGTGGTGGCAGCATCATCAGCAGCGTTTTTCAGCAGCAGGAACTGGGAGACTAGTCCGGATCGAGGGAAAGATGAATGCAGCAATGTACAGAGACATCCTTGATAAAAACCTGCTCCAGTGCGCTCTGGACCTCAGACTGGGATGAAGGTTCATCTTCCAAAAAGACAACGAAGCACACAGCCAAGGTAACAAAGTAGTGGACAACTCTGTGACTATCCTTGAGTGGCCCAGCCAGAGTCAAGACTTGAACCCAAATGAACATCTCTGGAGAGATCTGAAAATGGCTGTGCACCGACACTCTCCATCCAACCTGATGGAGCTTGAGAAGTCCTGCAAAGAAGAATGGGAGAAACTGCCCAAAAATAGGTGTAACAAGCTTTTAATCATACTCAAAAAGACTTGAGGCTGTAATTGGTGCCAAAGGTGCTTCAACAAAGTATTGAGCAAAGGCTGTGAATACTTATGTACATGTGACTTTTATCTGTTTTTATTTTTAATAAATTAGCTAAGATTTCTAACAAAATTTGTAGAATTTTGAGTAAAATTATTTATTTAATCCATTTTGGAATAAGACTGTAACATAACAAAATGTGGAAAAAGTGAAGCACTGTGAATACTTTCTGAATGCACTGTATACTGTATATATATATATATATATATATATATATATATATATATATATATATATATACATTCACAGTATAGTTAGATGTAATATGTAGGTCAATTGCTGGAGAACTAGAATGAAAACCCACAATTTTCAAGCAAGATTCCTGATTGAGAAAGAAAGAAGGAGAGAGGGGAGTGGGCATTGCATGCATCTGTGCCAAGCCAGTGTATTTAATTAGCACTGAAAAGCTTGAAAAGGAAGAAGCCCAGCGACAGAGAGGGGGGTTCTGGCTGGTTGTACAACAGCTCAGGCATTCATAGCTGGCTCCCAATGCATGAAAATGAAGTGACAGTCAAGCCTGAGGATGTAGAGCAGATGGTCCAGAGAGAGGCCAATACAAGGAACTTGTGTCCAGTATGACTGAGTTCCATCCTCCTGTGGAATCATGAAGTTATCTCATTATTTATGTCAGGTGAACAGGAAAGTTCCTCTGATGGAGTTTGTGAGTGAAGTGAAGCAATTGCCCCTTCCCACTCAAAGCGTTCTGTAATCACTCCCCTCCAGCTCCACTCCAGGTTTTTCACACAACGGCTCTCCACTCCCTGCTGAGAGAAATCTTGCTCTGTGTTCACTGTATAAAGCTAAATTTCTGTCATGTTAAAAATAAAATTTGAAGTTCTTTTTTTCAATCACAAAAGTCTGGGCACACAATATTTGGATTAAAGTTTCATACTGTACATACTTTACAATAAAGTGTTTTCAAAAATTGTTAACACAATTAGTTAACAAGAACTAACAATGAACAATAATTTTGAAGCATTTGATTAATATTGCATAATTTCCACATTATAAATTTTTTATTAAAGTTACAATAAAAAACTACAATTAAAAACAATGAGCAATTGAAATGAACTTCAATCAATGTTAATAAATGCTTTAAAAAAACTTTGATAATTTTTAGTTCACGATACCTAATGCAACTAACAGTAATGTAGTTGCATGTTGTTGTTAAGTGTTACTCTTTATTTAAACACTGACATAAGCAAACAATTGTTTGTTATGCTTGAGTTAGTGCAGTGTCAGAGCATTCATGGAGAGCGAAAACAATGATGCTCAAATATTTAAAAATCCTACTTCTCCACTTCTACTTGGGACCACTCACATACTCTGCCCTCTTAACCATTTTCATCCATAAGATGTCGTTTCTTGGAGTATTAGGGTAGATTTGTTTATTCTATACTTGATATCAGCACCACTCAGCTTAAACTCAACCCAGTCCTGCTGAATCTACGTGAGTACCACACCAGATCCACTCACACTCTCATTTCCCCACAGACCTGCTTAATACACCAGCACACACTGGATGGATACGAATTACCATAGTATTCATGGACTGTGCAGCCTAAATGCCCCAAAATATATCTAGTGCTGGTAGACAAATGGAGGAGCAAATGGACCACTTTGAGGAGACCTAAACTACCATCTGGAGTTGTGATTACAGATCACCGCAGATTCATTAAAGTTTGGATGAAAAATTACCAACACCACAATATACAGTTCAGTGTTACATTATTTTTTATATGTTATTTACATTATTATGTATAAAATCATAATTTTTTAATTTTTTATAAATAGTTTTACTCTGACTTAAATGGCATATAATTTTAGTCAACGTAAATAATAAACATTTATTAAAAAAAATATCAAAATGTAACAGACCATATTTTAATCAAATATTTAAAAATTTATACAAATTCAGAAACGTTTTCTTAATTTAAACATGTATAAATCACATAAAAGAAGGCTACATACAAAATACTGTACAACTGTCCTTGTTGTGAAAACTTGAGCTCCTGAAATAATACCATGTAATTAATATACTAATTTATTAGCAACTCTTTTGAAGTTAGCCTATGCTGTATTCTGAATTCTTCATGATTGAGAGACTTATTAATTTTTCATGTAGTTTTGCATGTATTTTTTTTATATATATATTTTTTTTTTACGTAAACAGCATTTTCCCAAAGCAAGTTACGCACGTTATGATTAGCGCATCACTTACATCTAGGTAATATCTTGAAGTATTATTTTTTCTCATTATAATTTCATCAACATTATGCTTTAATAAAATTGTTAAATTACCATCATATTGCGTATTTTTGGTTCCCCGTCTGTCGCTCACTTCGACTTTGTGTCGAAGAAGCGATACTAGGGGTCTCTCTTGAGTGCAGAATATGCCTCTGATCTATGAAAAAAGGCCAATGAGAATTAGGCAGACAGTATTTGCATACCCAGCCCCCGGACATACGGGTATAAAGGCGGGGAAATACGTAGAGTTCATTCAGAAATTTTCTTCGGAGCCGATGGTCGTGTATGCAGTCAGCTGCAAGTTACACACTCGTTCCTGTTCCTCTGACGCTTGGCTGCTGTTGGATCTATGGCGCACTTAAGTGGCTTTCACCTTCTCTGCACGGCAGTGCAGTTTGCCCCTGGGCGCTTCAACAGCGCAAAAACTAAGAGTTATTTAAAAGAATGATTTTCTCTAAAAGAGTTTTTTCCTCTAAAAGAGCAATACACAGCTGGCGTTGAACATCCTTTTCATGACGCGTCTTTATAAAGATGCCTATCCGCCTCTGTGTAGTTCCTGGATGCGGTAGAGTGCTCACCGCTTCAGACGGCCACAGCCGTTGTCTCGTGTGTCTGGGTTGTGATCACACCGAGGCAGCATTTTTGTATGGTTCATGTTGTCACTGTGAGAGCATGACCAATGGCAACGTTGCGGTCGCGGCTCGCATTCAATTGATAGCATGCCACTCCAGCTGCCCCCCGCATTCCTCCTTCTTCCCACGGGATTGAGGATGATGCGGCTGGCGATGGAGGTGATCTGGGGACGGCAGCGGGTGCAGCTCTGCCGGGTACGACCCCTCGGACCACCCACCCCCAGGCACGATCGTTGACTCCCGTCCGTGCTCGAGGCAACAGCGGCTTACCTCACAGTCTGCCTATCCATTAGAGCTCGAGGTGGATGAGCTCGCCGCTGGATCGGAGAGCGCAGCGTCTGATGCTGTTGACTCCACCTGGGCTGCCGCCTTCGGGCCAGCATGCCCATCCTGAGGCTGACGCGCAGATGTCCAATATGCTTGCCCGGGCCGCCATCAGTATGGGGCTGGACTGGAATTCTCCATCCTCCACACAGCCATCGCTGTTGGATGACTGGTTCCTAGGGGTCCGTGGCACTCACACCAGGGCTCTGTGCTGCTCACACCAGGCCAAGGCACTGGAAGATCTGCACGGGGGTAGCCCTGATCCCAACGTGCTGCAGGAACTGCGCTCAGAGACCGACCTCGCCCTCAGAGCCATGAAGGTCACAGCGCAGTCACTCGGGCAGGCAATGGCCACACTCATGGTTCAGGAATGTCATCTGTGGCTGAACTTGGTTGAGATGCGTGAGACCAACAAAGTGCGCTTCCTCAACGCTCCTGTCTCTCAGTTCGGCCTCTTCGGCGACACAGAAACGCCCTGTCTCACGGACCCCCTCGAGGACCCGCAAGGCTCCCAGGCGCTCCTGAGATGATCGACCCAGGGACCAAGACGTTACCTCTGGAGCGGGTAAGCAGACCGCTCCGTCCCCTGGTAGAGGGCCGGGAGGAGAAACGTTTGTTGAATTTATTTAGACGGGGCTGTGGTACTCACATTCTCAGTAAAAGAGCTATTTCCTTTGTCTCTGGGTCACCTGGCCACAAATGCCATTCTCACGGCACTCTGCCGACACACCTCAACAGTCCCGGCACGCTGGATGCGGACCCCCCGCCCTCAGCCCCACGACAGTTCCCCGGCCGGCTGGTTCTGACGAGTCCAGAGGACGCCTCTACCGGACCTCCTCCTCAGGCACTAACCCGCCCCCTGCCGGGTGTGCAGAGCAAGGTAAGTGCTTCAAGACTTTTATCAGCACCAGAGCCTCGGGATGCATCCTCGCCTCCTGACGCTGTACTACCTGCTCCGCCCCACCAGGTACGTCAAAAATAATCATCCCATTGGTGCCCCTAGCATGGAGCTTGGATGCATGGCTTTCACTTCCCAACCCGTCACGCTGGCTGGCCCGGACCATTCGACTCAGTTACGCAATTCAGTTTGCCAGGCCTCCGCCCCCTTGTCCCTCCAACTGAGATGAAGAAGGGTTTCTACAGCCCTTACTTCATCGAACCCAAGAAAAGCGGTGCCTTACGACCAATCTTGACTTGCGAGTTTTCAACCGGGCTTTGCACAAACTCCTGTTCAAAATGCTCACGCAATAACACATCTTAACTTGCCTTGCGTCCGGCATCTAGATTGGTTTGCAGTGGTAGACCTGAAGGACACGTATTTTCACGTCTCAATTCTGCCTCGATACCAACCTTTCCTATTTTTCGCAATCGACGGCCAGATGTATCAGTACGCGTCTTCACGAAAGTTGCTGTGGCAGCCCTCGCCCTGCTCTGAGAAGCCGGCATCAGCATACACAATTACCTTGACGACTAGCTCATTCTGGCCCACTCCTGAGAGTTACTATGCACTCACAGAGACAAGGTGCCCAAGCACCATTTGGGGCTTCAGATCAACTGGGAAAAGAGCAAGCTCACCCCGGTTCAGAGCATCTCTTTTCTCGGCATGGAGTTAAGACTCAGTCTCAATGTTAGCACATCTCACCAATGAGCGTGTGCAGTCAGTGCTGGAATGCCTTGCCACCTTCAGGCTGGGCACTTCGGTCCCTTTAAAATTTTTCCAAAGGCTCCTGGGGCATATGGCGTCCTCCACGGCGGTCGCTTCAGCACTGGCTTCAGACTCAAGTCCCGAGACGAGCATGGTGCCTCGGCATGCACCGTGTGATGGTCACCCCCACCTGCAGCCAAACATTCAAACCCTGGACAGACCTCTGCTTTTTTGCGGGCAGGAGCGCCCTTGCAGCAGTTGTCCCGACACGTCCTGGTCACGATCGACGCCTCCAGATTGGGTTGGGGCACCGTGTGCAATGGGCACGCAGCCGCGGGCCGTTGGAAAGGGGCCCCGATGCGTTGGCACATCAATTGACTAGAGTTGCTGACTGTCTTCTTTGCCCTGCGGAAGTTTCTCCCATTAGTTCGAGACAAACATGTCCTAGTCAGGTCAGACAACACCACCACGGTAGTGTACATAAATAGCCAAGGTGGCATAAGCTCCCGCCACATGTCGCGACTCGCCCGTCGTCTCCTCGCTGTCATGACAACACTGGCCTGGTGGAGAGTGGAAGCTTCAACCCCAGTCGGTCCAGCTGATTTGGGAACGATTCGGCAAGGCCCAGGTAGACCTGTTTGCCTCCCGAGAGACCTCCCACTGCCCGTTCTGGTATGCCTGAAAAGAGGCTCCCCTCGGGGCAGATGCGCTGACACACAGCTGGCCCTCGGGGCTGTGCAAGTACGCATTTCCCCCAGTGAGCCATCTTGCACAGGTGCTGTGCAAGGTCAGGGAGGTCGAGAAACAAGTCACCCTAGTGGCTCCCTACTGGCCCACCCGAGCCTGGTTCTCGGACCTCGTACTCCTCGTGATAATCCTCCCTGGCAAATTCCCCTGAGGAAAAACCTTCTTTCTCAGGGATGGGGCATGCTCTGGCATCCACACCCAGACCTCTGGAACCTCCACGTCTGGCCCCTGACGGGATGCAGAAGATCTAGCTTGTCTACCACCTGCCATCGTAGACACGATCAGCCAAGCCAGAGCCCCCTCTACCAGGCAACTTTACGCCCTGAAGTGGCGCTTGTTCGCAAATTGGTGTTCTTCCCAGGCTGAAGACACACAGAGGTGCGCAGTTAGGTCAGTGCCCTTATTCCTGCAGGAGAGGCTGGAGGGGAGGCTGTCCCCTTCCACCTTGAAGGTTTGTGTTGCTGCTATCGTTGCCCACCACAAAGCAGTAGACAGCAAGTCTTTGGGCAAGCATGACTTAATCATCAGGTTCCTAAGAGGCGCACGGAGGTTAAATCCTTCCTGGCCAAGCCTGTTCCCCTCCTGGGATCTCTGAGTGGTCCTCATGGTCCTTCAGAGACCCCCCTTCGAGCCACTAGAATCAGTTGGACTCAGGGCCCACTCTCTAAAGACTGTCCTGCTGATCGCGCTCGCCTCCATCAAGAGGGTCGGACCTGTCAAGAGACCTGTAAGCGTTCTCTGTCAGCAACACTTGCCTGGAGTTCGGTCCGGCAGACACACACGATATCCTAAGACCGTGACCGGGCTACGTGCCCAAGGTTCCTACCATGCCCTTCAGAAACCAGGTAGTGAACCTGCAATCGCTGCCCAGGGAGGAGGCAGACCCAGCCCCTTTGTTGCTGTGTCCGGTACGTGCTTTGCTTACCTACTTGGATCGCATGCAGAGATTTAGATGTTCTGAGCAGCTCTTTGTCTGCTTTGGTGGACAGTGGAAAGGAAATGTTGTCTCCAAACAGAGGTTTTCCCACTGGGTGGTGGACACCATTTCATTGGCCTATCACACCCAGGCCATGCCCCCCCCCCCCCCCCTTGAGGGTCCGAGCACACTCAACAAGGAGTGTCCTCATGGGCACTGGCCAGAGGCACCTCCCTGGCAGACATATGTGGAGCAGCGGGTTGGGTAACACCCAATACCTTTGCGAGATTTTACAATCTCAGGGTTGAGTCAGTTTCGTCCTGTGTTTTCTCAGGGTCGAGCCAGTACAACTCGGTAACATGCTGACGGACTGGCCGGGTGGATCGTTTACACTTGTGTCCTTTCCCTCAGCTGAAGTAAAGCTGTGCGCTTTCTCTCCCAGGAGATCCTGTACAATCAGTTACCTAGATGATTCCTCCCTAGCCTTGTGGGTCCGCAATTCAGCAGAGGAATTCGCTGATCCAATCCACTGCGGGTACTCAAATCTACCCTGTACTGGAATAGGTGCTCCACAGGTCGGGACTCCTACGTGGACTCCTCCTGTGTGTATTTTACACAGTACTGTCTGCTTACGAGTGGACCTACATCTCCCTTAGGCTGTTCCAGCTGCCCTCCTGTCACCGTGTTGTAGAAACTCCCCCCTCCTTGAGGCTGGATCTACCACCGCACCATTTTTCCACATGTGACCTGAGCGGCCCATGTGATGTATTTCGATACATTTACCTCCCTGTCCCTGGCAGGTGTGGTCTCCGCAGGGTCTTTTCCCCCTGAAAGAACAGGAAACTGGGTAAGACCCCCTTCCCACGATGCATGTAAGGGCCCCAGCCGTTTGCCTCTATGCGAGAAACATAGAGAGAAAAGAGTCCCGATTAGGCTCGGCCCGTTCCCAGGTTGGCAAGCATCGCCTTATTCCCCTGTCTAGGGTAACTGGAAGGATTTCAATGACTTTTATGGGGCATTGGGGAAGGGTACGTGCAGTCTGACACAGCTGGTCGCCTGTACGTAAAATACCTGCCCGCTCCTGTGTCAGCAGTACACGTACACGGCTCAGCACATGGCCTGATTTAAATTGGACCCCTAGTGTTGCTTCTTCGACACAACGTCGAAGTGAGCAACAGACGGGGAACGTCTAGGTTATGTATCTTGGTTCCCTGATGGAGGGAACGAGACATTGTGTCCTCCTGGCCACGTCGCTGAGCCAAGCCACTGTGGTGACCGGACCATTTCCGTCTCTTCAGAAAAATCCTGAATGAACTCAACTTATTTCCCCGCCTTTATACCCTTATGCCCGGGGGCGGGGTATGCAAATACTGTCTGCCTAATTCTCACTGGCCTTTTTCATAGATCATTTGCATATTCGGTGCTCAAGAGAGACCCCTAGTGTCGCTTCATCGACACAACCTCTCGTTCCTTCCATCAACCTAGATGTTTTGTATTCGATATAGTTGACGAAATAAAAAAAACCTTTGTCAACTAATGTTTTTGTCAGTGATTTTGTTGACAACTTTGTTGACAAGATTAACACTGCTTACATCCAAAAAAACAACCCCATCAATCATATAGACTAATACCTAAGTTTATTTATTACACAGTTATTATCATGCTGTTATGCATTTATTACAAAGCATTTAATGTTATGTATGAAAGGAGAAAGACTGGTTGATGATGTGATGATGGATCATGGGCCATTTGCATTTGACTGGATCTGCAATAAACAGCAGGAGGCTATTTGAATCAAGTCAGAGAGGGAAAAAGTGTCTGCTACAGGCCACTTAACATAGAATCAGAAATTTCTGTCTCTGATGTTAATGTTCCTGACTGTTTCTCACAGATTCTGGCATTTGTCAGATAAAATAAACATTTTGTAAATTTGCAATGATCTGAAACAAAGTGATTTTAAACACTTTATATACATACTGTTTAGAAGCTTGTGCCAATTCCATTTGCAGCTTGTGTGGTAATGTTACACAATGATTGACAGAAACAGAAGCAACTGAAAATTCACAGTTGCAGAAAAAAAAAGAAAAAATATTGCATAACATATAAGGAGAATAGCTTACTTATAGCTGCCTTAGTATAATAATGGTATAGTTTACCCATAAATTAAACTTCTGTCATCATTTACTCACCTTCATGGCAAAGATATCTTTGGTTTTGACCAGACCAAAAGTTTTATCTGTCTTAAATATTACTGTTCTGTTTTTTTGTTTTTTTAGAACTGCAAGAGTGATTCAACACTGCTGTAACATTCATAGAACCAGAGAGGTGTGCTCTAGACCACAGAAATACACTCTTTATTTAAATGCTTCTAAAAAGATGAGGTATGACCCACCACCAAGCTTTATAATTTTTACATAATCATCCTGACACTCCTGTTTTTCCATCCACCTTCCATTTATATAATATCATAAAAATATATATTTAAACTCATATCCCCCCTCCCTTTAGCTCTCCTGAAATGCACTGTTGCCTTGGAAACTAAATTCCCCACAAGTATTACATGCCTGGAGCCAGAGTTGTTATGATTTATTTTTATTTAAAGCAGTGGTTCTCAAATGGTTTTGCCTTGGGACCTAGATTTTATATTGGACCTCAAGTGTCGACCCAACACAGTAAAAAAATTTCATATGTATTTAATGTAGCCTGGGTTGCATTTTATTTTTATTTTTTTATTTTTTTATTGAGCAAAACACAAATTAACAAGACATAGCAGCTTATACACACACACACACACACACACACACACACACACACACACACACACACACACATATATATATAAAAATAAAAAATAAATAAAAGACAGAAAAAAACAACAAAACAAACTTAATTATAGGTGTATAGATATAGTAGTGTCTACATGTATTGTGATAAGTTTAAAGACTAGGTTAATTTAATGTCATATAATAGTAAACATTATTATTAATTACATTTTTTTCTGGTGATGTTGTGGAGAGAGAGAAAAAGAAAGATATAGATTTAAATTTAGATAGATATGGAACAATCAATTATAATAATAATAATAATAATAGTTGTAGTAATAGTATAATACTAGTAATAATAATAATAATAATATTAATAATAATAATAACAAAAATAGTAGTAGTAGTGGTAGCAGCAATAATAATAATAATAATAAAAACAATAATAGCAGAAGTAGTAGTGCAAACAATAACATCATCTCAGCTTTATGAAATTTTAAACTAGTCAATAAAATGATTTCCGATATACGAGCCTGGGTCGCATTTTCTTTTATCTTGAATATATTTGTTCATGTTTTTTTTTTTTTTTTTTTTTTTTTTAATAAATGAGCTTGAATCAAGTGACATTATTTAAAGATGCAGGATTCACCTGTTCACTTGCTTTATTTTCTGTGCACATGTAAGTTGTAATATTACATATATGTTGTGAATATAGTGATTAATCTGATTGAGTGTGGTAATCAACCCGTTTTAAAGCAGTTTCAGTGTTGTTCAGCTCAAGCAGCTCAAGCGAGGAAATCCCCAGCATACAGGATTATTGAATTAGTCTTGTTTATATCTTGCAATGGTAATATCTTGCAGCATAATTTTTTCTCATTATATTTTAATCAAAATTATGCTTTAATAAAATAATTAACATCATAATGTGTATTTTTTGTTTTGCATTTGCTATCATTGTCTAATATAATGAATGTTACTATAACTACAGTTTTGCTAACTGAATTTTACAAGCCACTCTCTACATTTTAATGCAGTTTCCTAATAAAAATGTACACTAATGGTGCTACAATAACTGCTTTTTATTAATTTTCACACAAATAACAGGTACAATGGCTGTTTATGACTTTATAACAGGTATTATTTGCTCCATTACTCACACCTTGCTATGTTATTATATCAAAAAACCTTTACTGTTACACATCATTTGAAAAACAATACATTTTAACAATTATAATTCAGAACCACCTACATTTACACACTTCTTCCATTGTGGTTAACGTTTGCGGTAGCTCACTTGATGGAGTCAAGATTTTGAACTTGGAGACCCAGCTTCAAACCCAGCCAAGGAAGCTCAAAAAGAAAGTGAAGAGAAACTGCCATAGAAGTGACACAAAATTATGTGTTTGTTTCAGTAAGTGCTTTTAATGTTGAATTTGCTTTTAATATACTGTCTATATTTTAATGTATTTTTTTTAACACTATTGTTTAGGTTAAAGCAGCAATGCCTAAACCTATATGATATAGACCAATGTAAGAAGAGGAAAAAAGCTGGAAAAAAATTCTATTGACAGCTTTTCAGTGCATTAATTTAGCAGTTTGCAGAGTCATTTATTTTAATTTAATGAAATCATAAAAGAGGGGAACCAGGTGAACTTTCATATTTTAATATAATACAGTTTTCAGGGCCTAAAATTTGGTACAGGATTGTGGGAATTGCGCACAATTGTAATCATTCCTGCAAGTTGCACATTCATAATGTGGGAAATTCCCATACGCTTTGATATACATTACAGTGCAGCTGTAATCAAATCAATAAACTTATTTTCATATCAAACTGTGATTTTATAGAGTATATCTGCTCTGTCTCTCCCTTTCTCCCTCTTACAGCTGTCAGAAGTGTGTTGAGCGCTTGTTGAATTTAGTGTGAGCATGCGCAGTGAGGAAGCACTTTGTCACATAGTTACTGAACTTAAGATGTTATAGATTTAAAAACCTGTTAATTCAATGTGCAAATGGCATGAAACTGCATCTCCGTAAGCAAACAATGTGATAAAACTATACTGTTGCTGTTTAAAATCAACAAAGCTGTTAACATTGCAAGCACGTGACATTGAAGCAATCTATAGTTTTGCTGCCTTTCATATCTTAGTGTTCCCTCATTAGTCATAAGAAAGGCAGAAATAGCTCAAATGCTTTGTGTAATGTTCTAGCTGCATGGTGAAGAGAGACACTTAAACACCTGTTACATCGCTCATCTCCAGTTCCATCCAGGGTCAGAAAATATTTTGGGGAATAAAGTATTCCCCTGCAATCTGATATAGTTCCAAATACATACATCGCAATCTTCAATTAGAATTTTCGCTGAACATTATTTGTTTTGTGCCGTCCATTGTGCAGATGTTGCCGAGTCAGTGACGGATGCTCACACTTCTCATGCTGCAAATAATTTCAGTGTCATGCTCCTGCGATAAAATTACCAAATGCTACAATGTAGTTAATACGAATATTAACAAAAAATAATTTCTGAATGTATTAAATAGCCTTGATGTTAAATGCATGTTTATTAATGATACAATAATAATTTAACAGAACATTAACCACTTTTAGTGTATGAATCATATCTCTGACTAATGTTCATTGTTGAATGTTTATTTCTGCACTGCTATATTAAATTGGCATGAAGAACTTTCTAAGTTTTTTTATAAGCTCCTCATTCCAAATCTGGAGAAATGCTGTCATCTACTTCTCTGTGTAGGCACATTAGTTTTGTAGGCTATGCAAGCACAGGTAAGCCCATGCCACATTTAGAAACTTTAACTACTAATGCAAGAGTTGTAATAAAAAAGGGATACTGTACAGTCAGCCAGTTGTCATCACACAATAAACCCTGACAGGGTGATCAGGACCCCAACGTGAAGCAGAGGGGTCTTGTATCATCCTGAAAGGGCAGTCCACCCCTGGAATCGAGTATTCCATGCCGCCGTGTAATAAGGTCCAATAGATTCCACCTAACAATTTAACTATTAAATTTTTGTCAACATACCACAGTTACTGTTACTATTGTAAAATCATGGTTTATTTTAGTAAGAGTGAATATGTGTAATTGAAAAAACTTTACTTTGGCGCATACACAGTTTTTTCCTAAAGCACTTCCTCCAGTGCATTAAACTAGAAAATGATCACAAGAATACAAATGGGTCGCATCAGTGTTGTGGTCTACACCATAATATAGAGGGAAGACTGATGCACACGCTCTAAAGATACAGTAGGTTAGAGCAGAGCAGATCATTGGCATGAGTGGTTCTGTGATGGCTCACACTGCACACTTGCGTTGAAACCAGGTTTCATTCGCATAATTTTTTCAGATTAGAAGAATATTTAGTGCGAATAAAGTGTAAATAAAATTAGCCTCTGCAGCTAAACTGTGGAAATTTTTTTAATAGAGATAGAATCCTGACATTGATTTATAGAAATTATTTGGGAAGTATTTATTTTATTTATGTATTTATTTGTGAGAATGGGAGGTATTTATTTGTGATAATTTATGAGAACGGAAAGTTGTATTTCATGTTTTTTCTGTTTTGCTGCTCTTTTACTCTTAAGACCTCCAAGAACACTTAAAAGTTGTCACATTCCATTCACCTATGTTCTAAAATGATGAACGTAAATATGAAGATACACTCTGAAATGTATCGATTCCAGATTACTTGAGTGTTTTAAGCAGAATGAAACAAATATTTAGTGTTTGGAAGTAACTTATAAATGGGAAGACCAGCATGTCATGCTATAATACTATAATTCTTTGTTACAAGATTTTCAATTGCACAGTGTAGATGTATTATGCCGATTTGAATATGAAGCAGAGTCCTTTACTCTCAGCATGTCCTGGGTGTTGGGGGCAGACTGGCATAAGCTCAGCCTCAGGCATAGGGGCATGCTGGCATGAGGTGGTTTTGGCAGTGTGGTTTAATGAGGTCGCACTAAGATATAATGAAATAATATCCCTTCGACAGAGCTAAGGCTCTAACTAAGTATGCATGTGAGAGATTCAATTCCTGAACTTTTAGGGAAGCAACAGCACACTGGACAGCAAGCCACACACGTTTACACTACCCTCAAAACATTATCTTATGAACTACTGAAATTAAATTGGCTGATTCACAAGTGAGAGAAATACCTGTATAGGTCAGATGGGGATAATAAACTTATCAGGTGTTTTCCAGGATGATAAAGTAGTCTGTTTCAATTGTTTATCTTCACCCTGCAGCTGATCTGGTAGCATTATGCACAAATAATCTTTGCTATTTCTGCCTTTCTTGTCAAGCTGCTATAATATGATTGAGCATCACGACGTAACAAGGCAAAACTAGAATACTCCAATGTCGCAAGCTTGCGATGTAGATGGCTTTGTTGATTATAAACAGCTGCGATTGTTTTATTGTGTTGCTCGCTTGGAGAGACATGCTATAGCAATTTGCTTACTTTGTTCACTGCACTCTTTGCAATGCTGCATGTGTAAAAGATATGCAGTAATGTTGATAATTTTATTATTATTTGTCTCTATTGATAAATGTATGATATTTCTTTTGTTTTTATATATATATATATATATATATATATATATATATATATATATATAAAGTTGATCTTTGAAATGTTTGAAATATTTTTCACCCAGCATCCCTGATCTCGCCAGACTTCACCCCGGTTGGGAAAGACTGATCGTACTGTAGCAGTGGAAAGGAATAAATTAACCTGAATGTTGATCATCTCTGCAAACGCTGATTTAAAACAAGCAGGTTATATTCTCTGCCTTGGGAGATGGCCAATCATAGTTTACAATTTTTGTGTGGCCAATCAAAATTTCTAGGCCACCCATCAGGACATACCCCTGCAATAAAGCACAAAATGTGAGTCAGTCACTTAATCAGTTATACAGTCACTTACTCAGTCAACCCATCATCAAGTCATATTTTTTTTTATAATTGAGAACATTGATATGATGTAGAACTCCAGATTTCAGGTGTTAAATGCAGTAAAGTAACTGTTTCTAAAACGTCTCGGTTACGTATGTAACCTCCGTTCCCTGATGGAGGGAACGAGACGTCGTGTCGAAGAAGCGACACTAGGGGTCTCTCTTGAGCGCCGAAAGATACCTCTGATCTATGAAAAAAGGCCAATGAGAGTTGGCGAACAGTATTTGCATACTCCGCCTCCGGATACGGATATAAAGGCGAGAGAAATACGCTCGTTTATTCAGGATTTTTCTGAGGAGCCGGGAGTGTACCGGGCACCTCAGCAGCTCGGCTCAGTGATGTGGCCGGGAAGACACGACGTCTCGTTCCCTCCATCAGGGAACGGAGGTTACATACGTAACCGAGACGTTCCCCGTCTGTCGCTCACTTCGACGTCGTGTCGAAGAAGCGACACTAGGGGTCCACTTCAAAACTCGCCATGCGCTGAGCCGTGTACGTGTACTGCTGACACAGAAGCGGGCAGGTATTTTGCACGTGCACAAGCGACCAACTGTGTTCAGGCTGCACGTACTCTTCCCCAATGCCCCGAAAAAGCGTCAGCATCCTTTTGGTTACCCTAGGGGGGAACAAGGTGACGCTCCCAACTAGGGAACGGGCCAAGCCTGGCTGGGCCTCTTTTCTCTCTATGTTTTCTCGGCATAGAGTAAGAGCAGCCAGGGCCCTTACCGCATCGAGGGAAGGGGGTCTTATTCCCGAATTCCTATTCTTTTAGGGGGAAAAGACCCTGCGGAGGCCACACCCGCCCGGCAGGGGAGGTAAAGGTGGCAAAATACATCACATGGCCACTTTGGGCATGTGGGAGGAAATGGCGCGGTGGTAGATCCAACCTCAAGGAGGGGGGAGTTGCTACAACACGGCGACCGGAGGGCAACGAAGGACTGCCTAAGGGAGACGCGGGTCAGCTCGTAAGGTGACCGTACCGCGGAAACACACACAGGAGGAGTCCCGTAGGAGGCCTGATCTGTGGAGCACCTATTCCAGTAGGGGTAGCCGGAGGTACCCGTAGTGGACTGGACCAGCACGTTCCTCCGCTGAACTGCTGCGGGCCCGAAGGGCTAGGGAGGAATCAACCAGGGACCTAGGTCCTCTGGGACAAAAGCGCACTGTTTTGCCTTGGCAGAGGGAAACGGCGCTGGAACAATCGGTTCACCCGGTCAGATCGTCGACGTGTACCGAGTTCTACGGCCTCGGACCTGAGAGAACACGGGACGAGACTGACTCAACCCTGAGATTGTAGAATCTCGTAAAGGTGTTAGGTGCTGCCCAGCCCGCAGCTCTGCATATGTCTGCTAGGGAGGTGCCCCTTGCCAGTGCCCATGAGGATGCCACACTCCTAGTGGAGTGGGCCCGAACCCGTAAGGGGGGTGGCACGGCCTGGGTGTGGTAGGCCAATTGAATGGCCTCCACCACCCAGTGAGACAACCTCTGTTTGGAGACAGCGTTCCCTTTCTGCTGTCCTCCAAAGCAGACAAAGAGCTGCTCAGAGCGCCTAAAGCTCTGGGTGCGTTCCAGGTAGGCACGCAAGGCACGTACCGGACACAATAGTGAGAGGGCTGGGTCTGCCTCCTCCCGGGGCAGCGCTTGTAGGTTCACTACCTGATCTCTAAAGGGCGTGGTAGGAACCTTGGGCACATAGCCTGGTCGAGGTCTTAGGATCACATGAGTGTCTGCCGGACCGAACTCCAGGCAAGTTTCGTTAGTAGAGAACGCTTGCAGGTCCCCGACCCTCTTGATGGAGGCGAGCGCGATCAGCAGGGCCGTCTTTAGAGAGAGGGCCCTGAGTCTAGCTGATTCTAGCGGCTCGAAAGGGGATCTCTGAAGACTGGCGAGGACCACCGAGAGATCCCAGGAGGGGAACAGGTTTGGCCGGGAGGGGTTTAACCTCCGGGCACCTCTTAGGAACCTGACGATTAAGTCGTTCTTGCCCAGAGACTTGCCGTCTACTGGGTCGTGGTGAGCTGCGATAGCAGCAACATATACCTTCAAGGTGGACGGGGACAGCCTCCCCTCCAACCTCTCCTGTAGGAACAGGAGCACCGACCTAACTGCGCACCTCTGTGGGTCTTCTGCCCGGGAAGAACACCAATTGACAAACAGACGCCACTTCAGGGCGTAGAGTTGCCTGGTAGAAGGGGCTCTGGCTTGGTTGATCGTGGCTACGACCGTGGGTGGTAGACCAGCTAGATCTTCCGCGTCCCATCCAGGGACCAGACGTGGAGGTTCCAGAGGTCTGGGTGCGGATGCCAGAGCGTGCCCCGTCCCTGAGAAAGAAGGTCCTTCCTCAGGGGAATTCGCCAGGGAGGGGCTGTTGCGAGGAGCACGAGGTCCGAGAACCAGGCCCGGGTGGGCCAGTAAGGAGCCACGAGAGTGACTTGCTCCTCGTCCTCCCTGACCTTGCACAGCACCTGTGCAAGAAGGTTCACTGGGGGAAATGCGTACTTGCGCAGCCCCACCGGCCAGCTGTGTGCCAGTGCATCTGCCCCGAGGGGAGCCTCTGAGCGGGCGTACCAGAGCGGGCAGTGGGAGGTCTCTCGGGAGGCAAACAGGTCTACCTGGGCCTTGCCGAACCGTTCCCAAATCAGCTGAACCGAGTGGGGGTGAAGCCTCCACTCTCCGCCAGGCAAGCGTTGTCGTGACAGCGCATCCGCCATCACATTGAGGTTGCCGGGGATGTGAGTGGCACGCAGCGACCTGAGTCGGTGCTGGCTCCAAAGGAGGAGACGACGGGCGAGTTGCGACATGTGACGGGAGCGTACGCCACCTTGGCGATTTATGTACGCGACCGCAGTGGTGCTGTCCGACCTGACCAGGACATGTTTGTTGCGAATTAACGGGAGAAACTGCCGCAGGGCTAGAAGGACGGTCAACAACTCGAGGCAGTTGATGTGCCAACGCAGCTGGGCCCTTTTCCAATGGCCTGAGGCTGCGTGCCCATTGCAAACGGCACCCCAACCCAATCTGGAGGCGTCGGTCGTGACCAGGACGCGTCGGGACGCCTGCTGTAGGGGTACTCCAGCCCGTAAGAAACAGAGGTCTGTCCAGGGGTTGAATGTTTGTTGGCAGGCGGGGGTGATTGTTACCCGGTGCGTGCCGTGGCGCCATGCTCGTCTCGGGACTCGGGTCTGGAGCCAGTGTTGGAGCGGTCTCATATGCATCAACCCCAGCGGCGCGACCGCCACGGAGGACGCCATATGCCCCAGGAGCCTCTGGAAAAGTTTTAAGGGGACCGCTGTGCCTGGCCTGAAGGCGGCGAGGCAGTTCAACACTGACTGGGCACACTCGTTGGTGAGACGTGCGGACATTGAGACCGAGTCTAACTCCATCCTGAGAAAAGAGATGCTCTGAACTGGAGTGAGCTTGCTCTTTTCCCAGTTGACCTGAAGCCCCAGACGGCTGAGGTGCCTGAGCACCTGGTCTCTGTGGGCGCATAGTAACTCTCTCGAGTGGGCCAGAATGAGCCAGTCGTCGAGGTAGTTGAGTATGCGGATGCCGGCTTCTCGGAGAGGAGCAAGAGCTGCCTCTGCGACTTTCGTGAAGACGTGAGGGGACAGAGACAGGCCGAAGGGGAGGACTTTGTACTGGTACGCCTGGCCCTCGAACGCAAACCGCAGGTAGGGGCGGTGTCGGGGCAGGATGGAGACGTGGAAGTACGCGTCCTTCAGGTCTATCGCTGCGAACCAATCTAGATGCCGGACGCAGGTTAAAATGTGTTTCTGCGTGAGCATCTTGAACGGGAGTTTGTGCAACGCTCGGTTGAGAACTCGAAGGTCCAAGATTGGTCGTAAGCCACCGCTTTTCTTGGGTACGATGAAGTAGGGGCTGTAGAAACCCTTCTTCATCTCGGTTGGAGGGACAGGCTCTATCGCGTCTTTGGACAGAAGATTCGCGATTTCCGCGCGCAGGGAGTGGGCGTGTTCGCCGTGTACTGCGGAAAAGCGGACGCCCATGAAGGGGGGCGGGGGCCTGGCAAACTGAATTGCGTAACCGAGTCGGATGGTCCGGGCCAGCCAGCGAGACGGGTTGGGAAGTGAAAGCCACGCGTCCAACCTCTGCGCTAGGGGCACCAAGGGGACGGTTAATTTGGACATACCCGGCGGGGCTTCACAGCGGGGCGGAGCAGGTAGGGCAGCGTTGGGCGGCGACAGGGCGACCTGCAGCTGAGGTGCTGAGAAAAGACTCAAAGCACTTACCTTGCTCCGCACACCCGGCTGGGGGCGGGTTAGCGACTGAGGATGAGGTCCTGGGTAGGCATCCTCTAGACTCATCGGAACCGGCCGGCCGGGGGACAGTCGTGGGGCTGAAGAAGGGTGGTCCGTGTCCAGGAAGCCAGGACTGTTGAGATCTAAGGGCAAAGTGATTTGCAGGCCAGGTGACCCAGAGACATAGGAAATAGCTCTTTTATTGAGAATGTGGGTACCGCAACCCCGTCTAAGGGGGAGCGGCAAATTAAATTGTTTGAAAACAAAAGATTCTCCTCCCGGCCCTCCACCGGGGGACAGAGTGGTCTTACCACCTCCGGAGCTAACGTCTGTGTCGCTGGGTCGTCCGTCTCAGGACTGCCTAGGAGCCTTCCGGGTCCTCGGGGGAGTCCGGGAGACGGGGGGCGTCTTCTTCCTGCGATGTGCTCGACGCAGGGGCCGAGAGCTGGGCCCGGGTTGAGGCGGAGCAGGTTTCTTAGCCGCAGGGGGACGCCCTCGGCGAGCAGACGGGGCAGTGGCCTTGGCGGCAGGTTTGCGGCGAGGCAGGATGTGAGAAATAGCCTCCGTCTGTCTTCTCACCGCGGAGAACTGCTGGGCGAAGTCCTCGACGGTGTCGCCGAAGAGGCCAAGCTGGGAGACAGGGGCGTCGAGGAAGCGGACTTTGTCGGCCTCACGCATCTCAACCAGGTTGAGCCAAAGATGACGTTCCTGGACACAAAGGTGGCCATCGCCTGCCCGAGTGCCTGCGCGGTGACCTTCGTAGCTCTGAGGGCGAGGTCGGTCGCTGAGCGCAGTTCCTGCAGCACATCGGGGTCAGGGCTACCCTCGTGCAGATCTCTGAGCGCCTTGGCCTGGTGGACTTGCAGGATGGCCATGGCGTGCAAGGCGGAGGCGGCCTGTCCCGCGGCACTGTAGGCTTTGTTGTTCAAGGAGGATGAAGTCCTACAGGCCTTGGAAGGGGGTACAGGGTGTCCGCGCCAGGTTGTAGGGTTACCGGGACAAAGATGGAGCGCAACTGCCCTATCCACCTGGGGAATCGCCGTGTACCCGTGGGCCTCTCCGCCGTCGAGGGTAGCGAGAGCGGACGAGCAGGGCTTTTGACAAATGGAGAGCGGCGCTCTCCATGAAGACGTCAGCTCGTCATGTACCTCCGGGAAAAACGGGACCGGGGGAGGGCGTGGCTGTGAGCGGTGCCCAGACCCCAGGAACCAGACATCCAACCGTGACGGGTGTGGGGAGGGTGGAGGTTTCCAGTCCAACCCCACCCCGACGGCGGCCCGGGCAAGCATGTCGGACATCTGCGCGTCCGCCTCAGCCTGGGCCTGCTGGCCCGAAGGCGGCAGTCCAGGGGAGGAGTCAGCATCAGATGCCGCGCTCTCCGACAGAGCGGCGAGCTCATCGGCTTCAGGCTCCAGAGGATAGGCAGACCGGCCCGGAGGCGAGTCGCCGTTACCTCGAGGCTGGACGGAGGTAAACGAGCGTGTCGGGGGGCGGGTGGTCCGCGGGGACGTGCCCGGCGGAAGCGCACCCGCTGCCCTCCCCAAATCGCCTCCAGCGCCAACCGCATCGTCCTCAATCCCGTGGGAAGAAGGAGCGATACGGGGGGCGGCTGGAGTGGCGTGCTTTCTATTGAAAGCGAGCCGCGACCGCAACGTTACCATGGTCATGTTCTCGCAATGAGAACATGAGCCATCCACAAACGCTGCCTCGGTGTGATCGGCGCCCAGACACACGAGACAGCGCCTGTGGCCGTCAGAAGCGGAGAGCACTCTACCGCATCCAGGAACTACACAGGGGTTGAATGGCATATTTATAAAGACGCGCCCTGAAAAGGGCGTTCAACACCACTGTATATTGCTCTTTTAGAGAAATAAACTCTTTATGAGGAAATATAACTCTTTTGGAAAGGGAACTCTTTCAACTCTGCGCTGTCGAAGCGCCCAGGGGCAAATTGCACGCCGGCAGAGAAGAGAAAACAGCCACTGAAGTGCGCCGTAAATCCAACAGCAGCAGAGCGTGAGAGGATCAGAAGCAGGATCAGTTGTGTGTAGCACAGCAGACAGCATTCACACGACCATCGGCTCCGAAGAAAATTACTGAATGAACGTGCGTATTTCTCTCGCCTTTATATCCGTATCCGGAGGCGGAGTATGCAAATACTGTTCGCCAACTCTCATTGGCCTTTTTTCATAGATCAGAGGTATCTTTTGGCGCTCAAAAGAGACCCCTAGTGTCGCTTCTTCGACACGACGTCGAAGTGAGCGACAGACGGGGAATGTAATTTACAATATGAAATCCCCCTTATAAATTTCATTACACCAAGCCTTTTAAGCTATTGGATCCATAAATTCCTGAGAAGTGAGCAGTGTAATGAACTCTCATTTGTGAAAGGAATTAGCCTTGGAAACAACTGCTCCCGACCAGTTTTATCATCTCCCTGTTTGTTTGGTAACAGCTTGTGTCTGCCACCAGTGTTTTGTCATTAAATGCAGAGGGTTTCATTAAATCTACGGAAGGGTTGTTGACATTTCTATTAGAGATGGTGACACCTGGAGAAAACAAACTCGTTTGTGTTGACAGATGATTGTGTAATTGAGATCATTATAACTTTTGCAGGGGAAGAACTGTGCACCGAGACCCCTCCATCTTTGAATGCGTCTGACGAAAACATCACGCAATTGTTTCATATCTCTACAGGTTCATAAAACAAATTTACAATAATAATTATTTTCCATCTCCATCACTCTGTCATCTTTTTTTTTTCTTAGTCTTTCTCTCTCTCTTCTATTTGTGCTCATGCCCTTCCACACACAATTTAATATTTCCTGAAATGCATTAAGGAAACAGCAGCAAAGTTTAATCTAAATAAATTGCTTCCAGTTGGAACAGAGTCATAATGGCAGGCAATAATTTTGCCGTCTGTAGAGAGAAAAAGAATAATGTAAATACCCTCCCTTCTCCATGTTCGTCTTTTTTGTCATCACAAAACAATGCATTTGCCTCAAGCTCCTCTACAACTGAAACTGCAGAGAGTTTTTACAAACCATATTACTTCCATAAGGGGCCAATGTACCCTGCCTGAGCACACTTTTGAACCAATATTAATGCACCTGGCTTCCAAAAGCATCTGACTAACAAGAAAAACACTCAGAATGGCATACTGTTGTAAATTAACAGACTAAAATCCCATAATAATCTCAGTTATTGGGGTTAAAACATCTACATTCTGCCCCTCTCCTATTCTCTGTAAAATCCTGCTTTCGATTCAGAAGTCTGCAGTTAAATTCATACATTGGAGCAATTATGCAGAAGATTTGTACGGTTTAAAAATACACTCAATTTGTACTTCTGTTTTTTCCCCTACAGAGACTTATAATTGCACTCATGAATATTTCTGCCGCAGCCTTACAAAGCATTTGGCTTTTGAAGTAAAAATGTGTTTTAGTTTTTTGTTTGTTTTAGCAGAAGCATGCAAAAGGGGTCACATTCAAAAGAGAGAAACTGATCTTTTAAGAAACTCAAATGTTATTTAGTTTTTAAGTAATTGTGCTGCTCAGATAGGTACAGATGCTAGTTTAAGACACTTGTCTTTCCCTAAAAATATGAAACAGTTTCAGTAAAATCAGATATTATAATATAAAATATTGTTTTTGTTTTGAGTGATTTTGAAAAAGAGTGACTTTTACATGAAGTCTGTTTAAAACATTTGGCACTCAAGTTAGAGTGGGCAAACACAGAAATTGGACAACAGATAATTGGAAAAGAGTGTTATGGATCTTAACCCCTTTGAGCATTTATGGGATCAGCTAGACTGTAAGGTACATGAGAAGTGCCCAACAAGACAGCCACATCTATGGCAAGTGCTACAGAAAGCGTGGGGTGAAATGTCACTTAAGTATCTGGCAAAATGACAGCTAGAATGCCAAGGATCTGCAAAGCTGTAATTGCTGCACAAGGAGTATTTTTTGATCTCTTTGAAATAGTTTTCAAATTGTAATAGTAATTTTTCCCATTATTAATGTCCTGACTATACATTGTAATCAGTAGAATGACACATTGGGGAATAAAAGTACCATTTTCTTTCCATAAGAGCAAAATCTGTACATTATTCCAAACCTTTGGCTGCCAGTGCATGTGTCCTGAGATCCTCACATTCTGTTATAGTTTGATGTGTTCCATCTGTTTGAACAGTCCCTGGCCTGGACTCATAGTCTGAGCTGCTTCTCCACAGAGCTCAGCCTAAAACAACTGCTATCTGCGAATATTGCTACTCTACATACAACTATACTGAATAAAAAAAACAATATGGTATTTCGCTGTTCCTTGTCTGTCGCTCACTCGACATTGTTTCGTTGTGCCAGTGCAGCTTTGCCCATAGGCACGTCGACAGCACTTCTAAAAGAGAATACAGCAGGCTTGAACGTCCTTTTCAGGATGCATCTTTTTAAAGATGCCCTTCCACCCCTGTGTAGTTCCTGGATGCAGTCGATATCTCTCTGCTCCTGATGGTCATAGGTGCTGCCTTGTGTGTCTGGGCTGCGATCACACTGAGGTGGCATTTGTGGATGTTCATGTTCTCACTGTGCGAACTTAACCATGGTAACGTTGTGGTTGCGGCTTTCCTTCCTAAAAAGAAACGCCACTCCAGCCGCCCCCTGCGTCGCTCCTTCCTCCCACGGGATTGGGGATGACCCGGCTGACGATGGAGGCGATTTGGGGATGGCAGCAGGCCTAGTGTTTCGCTGGGTAGATCCCCATGAAACACCCGACCCACGGCATACTTGCCTCGAGGTGAGAGCGGCTCACCTCATGGCCAGTCTGTTTATTCCCTTGGACATGCTGAGCTGTATGATGAATCTGCCACAACCTGGGCCCAGCTCTCAGCCCCAGCGTTGAGCACCCCTCAGGAAGCGCAAGCCCCCCGTCTCTCGGACATCTTCAAGGACCCGGAAGGCTCCCAAGTGCTCCTGAGATGGACGACCCAGGGAATGAGATGCTTGCTCCAGAGCTGGTAAACAGACCACTTCATCCCCCGGTGGAGAGCCAGGTGGAGAATCCTTATCTACCCTTATTTCCTTTGCCACAACCCCTTTGGACTGTGGTACTCACATTCTCAATTAAAGAGTGATTTTCTCATACCCTGGGTCATCTGGCCCACAAATGCCATTCTCACGGCAACCCGGTGCCACACTCCGGCAGTCCCGGCACCCCGGATGCGGACCCCTCCACTCTGGACCCACGACTGCTGTCCCCCGGCTGGCCAGTTCTGACGAGTCTAGAGGACGCTTACACGGGACCTCCTCCTCAGTCAATAACCCGCCCCCTGCCGGGTGCGCGGAGGGAGGTACAGTAAGTGCTTCGAGTCTTCTCTCAGCACCAAAGCCTCGGGATGTGCTTTTGCCTCCCGACATGACACTACCTGCTCCGCCCCGCTAGGTCTGTCAAAAACAATCATCCCCCTAGTGCCCCTCGCACGGAGCTTGGGCGTGTGGCTATCACTTCACAACCCATCGCGCTGGCTTGCCAGGACCATCCGACTCGGCTACACGATCCTGTCCTCCAGGCCCCTTTCGCCGGCATCCGCTTTACCTCGGTGCACAACGAAGACGTTAACACCCTACATGCGGAGATCACGACCCCTTTACTCAAAGACGCAATAGAGCCTGTCCCTCCAGCTGAGGTGAAGAAAGGTTTCTACAGCACCAGGATTGGTTCTTCCTCGTCTCTATCTTGCCTCGACACCGACCCTTCCTACGGTTCGTGTTTGATGGCCAGGCTTTTCAGTACAAGGTCCTCCCCTTTCGGCCTGTCCCTGTCCCCTCGCGTCTTCTCGAAGGTCGCAGAGGCAGCCCTAGCCCCGCAATGGGAAGTGGGCATCCGCATACTCAATTACCTCTATGACTGGCTCATCTTAGCCCACTCTCGAGAGTCACTGTGCGCCCACAGCGACCAGGTGCTCAGGCACCTCAGTCGTCTAGGGATTCAGGTCAAATGGGAAAAGAGTAAGCTCGCCCAGGTTCAGAGCATCTTTTTTCTTGGCATGGCATGTGCAGTCTGATGCAGTCTGTTGCTTTGGCACGCAACTGCCTGCCTGCACCTGCGCCAGAAGCTCATGTACACAGAGCAGCACATGGCGTGATTGAATAGGGACCAACTGTGTCACTTCATTCGACACAACGTTGAGTGAGAGACAGACGGGGTACATCTAGGTTACTGTTGTAACCTCCTTTCCCTGATGGAAGGAACGAGACATTGTGTCCCCCTGGCCACGACGCTGAACCGAGCCACTGTAACGGCTGAACATTATTCTCGGCTCCTCAGTGCAAAACCTGAATGAACAGATGCATGATTCCCTCCTTTTATACCCGTATGTCCAGGGGAGGGACATGCAAATTCTCATTGGCCTTTTCTCAAGTTCCCTCTATCAGGGAACAGAGGTTGCAACAGTAACCTAAACATTATTATGAAGCTTGAGTCTGGAGTAGTAGGAAAGTATAACACCTAGGAACTGTCTATTGAAGTGTTTTCCCCCCTCATTTTACTTTTGACTTAACATTTGAGAATATGGACCGACCAGAAATGTTCTATGCAATAATATAACGGTGCTGAATGGTTTATGCATTTAATGCACCCTCTTGTGGACTAAGGAAACAAAAATATGAAAAAATTATCAGCTGACCTTACATTAGAATATTAGTTAATATATATATTAATATATAATATTTATATTAAAGCATTTGCTAAACAAACAGATGTCAAATGTAAATAAATCCATACCAGGGCTGGTCAAGTGGTGGCACAAGGGCCAAATCTGGCACACTAATCACTTCTATCTGGCCCTCTGACTGATTTTAGGCTCCAGCCCCCCGCGACCCTGTACACAGGATAAGCGGTTGTGGATGGATAGATGGATAGACAAATTGTTCCCCATCTGTCACTCACTTTGACGGTGTGTCGAAGAAGCAACTCTCTGATCTTTGAAAAAAGGCCAATGAGAAGTTGGCAGACAGTATTTGCATATCCCGCCCCGGATATACAGGTATAAAAGCGGGGAAATACGTTGAGTTCATTCAGAAATTTTCTTCAGAGCCGATGGTTGTACTGCATCGAGCTGCGAGTCACACTCTCGTTCGTGTTCCTCTGACGCTCTGTTCTGTTGGATCTATGGCGCACTACAGCGGCTTTCTCTTTCCTTGCACGGCAGTGCAATTTGCCCCTGGGCGCTTCAACAGTGCAAGAGCATATTAAAAGAGTGATATTTCTTTTAAAAGAGCAATACACAGCGGTGTTGAACGTCCTTTCAGGACGCGTCTTTATAAAGATACCATTCCGCCCCTGTGTAATTTCTGGATGCGCTGATTTCTCCCCACCTCTCACAGTCATAAAAGCTGCCTCGCGTGCCTGGGCTGCGATCACACGCAGGCAGCGTTTTATGAATGGTTCATGTTCTCAGTGCGAGAACATAGCCATGGCAACATTGCGGTCACGGCTTTCTTTTGTCATGAGTGAAAGCCACATCAGTCGGCCCCCGTGCCTCACCTCCTTCCTACTGGATTGGGGCAGGCGCCGCAGGCGATGAAGGCGATTTGGGGATAATGACGGGTTCCGTTTCGCCGGGTAAACCCCCTCGAACCACCCGCCTCCCAGGCAAGCTTGCTTGCTTCCGTCTGAGCTCGGGATGAGGGATTTCTCTCCAATGGTTCATGTTCTCAGTGTGAGAACATGGCCGTTCCAAAATTGAGGTCACGGCTTTCTTTTGTCATGAGAGAAAGCCACTTCAGCTGCCCCCCATGCCTCGCCTCCTTCCTACAGGATTGGGGCAGGCGCGCAGGCGATGAAGGCGATTTGGGATAATGACGGGTTGCATTTCACCGGGTAATCCCCCTCAAACCACCTGCCTCCCCGGCACACTTGCTTGCTTTAAAACCCAAGGTCGGGATGAGTGCGTCCCGCTTCACGGCTGGCCAGTCCCTTGAGCTCCCGGAATTGGATGACATCACCGCTGTATCGGAGAGCGTTACTGCGGTGTCTGATGCAGATGACTCGCCTGCGCCGCCTCCTTCAAGTCTGAGCCTGACGCACAGAGGTCTGCTATGCTTTCCCGGGCTACCACGAGCACGAGGCTGTAAACCCTGCGTCTTCGCCTCCCGCTGATGTACTACCTGCACATTCACGTTTACACAATCAAAGATACATCAGTATAGCCCCCATGGAATTGCATACACTTGAATATATCTTAACGTTTTCTTCAGTAGAGGTCACGTCCACTATTACAGATATAAGTTGACCAACATAACTTCTCTTATAATAACTTATAATACACTTATCTGGAGAAACATTAAATTAAAACAGAGGTAAGACACACCCGATTTTAGATTGGTCAAGCAGCATTTGCCGTTCTAAACGGAAATTCCCTTTTTGTCTTTGCAAACTAAGTACACTTGAATTGATGCCAAATATTAGTCGTCACTAATCTAACACAGACTTGCAGTAACATACGAATCATTTATTCGGCTTGGGAAAACAATTTCAGAGTCAGTCAGTATAAAATCAAATGTTTACAATTTATTGACAAGGTAATAGAACAATAATTCAAAATCCAATTCATAGAGTAAAATCATTGATCAATCAAATATAATAACAACAATTCGGAAATCAAGGAATTTATAGAAATATTTACCTGGCAACGAAAACTACACACAGCGATCGTGTGGGAAGTCTACCTACAGACTCCCCGAACCTTTTGCCCATTTTACTTATAAACCCAGATAATTCAATATGCTTACCAAATGGTGGTGTCTGTCATTATAATTTGATTTTGGTCTCCTATTGAGGGGTTCACAACTGTGGGATCAGAATTTGTAATTGAATGGGTTCTTGATTCTTGTAGATTTACTTACAGGAGGTAGTTTGTATGGAGGATCTGGGGGAGGGCACACCTTTAAGGGGCACACCACATTTCTCATATTTTATAACTTATTTTAGCTTTTCATTATGGCTGGGAGGATGAGACCAGTTTACCAGGCACACTGAGACACTTTAAATGATACCAAACATGTATAGTTACTTTTTTTGTACACACTTAACATTGCATAGGTTTTTAGTGAGCTTTAAGTGAGGAGGAGAAGGGGGGAGTAGGGGGAGATGATGAGCCTGTAGAAGGGAGGTGTGAGCTGCACTGTGTGCTGTGTCTCGGATGTTGCTGTTACATATGCAAGAGAGAGTTCAAATGTACATATTCATGAGAGTCTTTTGTTTTCTCGAGGGGTAGTCCAGACTTGCTGGCACCCGCCTTACAAATATAATAGAAGAACAGGGTGCTCTGCAATACATGGCATTGCCCCAACAGAACGCCCCACTGAACATCGAGTCAGTCTGGGATAACATGAAGAGACAGAAGCAGTTGAGAAAGCCTAAATAGATAAAAGAACTTTGGTGAATTCTCCAAGAAGCTTGGTAAATCGTATCTGCCAACAACCAAGAAAAACTGTGTTCAGGTGTACCTAGGAGAATTGGGGCTGTTTTAAAGGCAAAGGTGGCCACACCAAATATTGATTTAGCTTTTTTATGTTTACTGGATTTTGTTGATAATTGATGTTAATTGATAAATGAAAACTATTTATGGCATTATTTTTGAAGATGTCCTCACTATGCAAAATTTTTCACAAGTGCCTCAAACATTTGCACAGTACTGTATATTTAGAAACATAGTATACATTGTATAATGGGTAGTATTCAATTGGTAAGTAAACTAGCATTCTATTTCGAATACAGCTTTGGTGTTCCCAGGGGGAAAAACTATGTAAAAATACAGGTCACAACCCCTCACTTATAAATACGCCTTCCCGTCTGGCTTGCACTTAATGGTCTCCTCACCTTAACCTGATTCTATATGACAGGTGAGGTATTTAGGTGACAGCCATCACACATGAGTCCTAATATACAAGAACTGTAAGAGTCCAGATGCAGATAGCTGTGTGAAGACAGGCAAATCTCTTTCTCTTTCAATCTCTACTACCCTCATCTAATTTCTGGGAGAGAGAGAGAGTGAATGAAAGAGTACATTATGGATCCTTTTAATGGCCCTCTGTCCTGACCAAACGTACACAATGCCCCTGCTATTACTGTTATGATGTACAGCTGTCAGGTACAGCGGTCCACGCACAAAATCACTTAAGCTCAGAGGCACAAATACAACATCACTTCCCCCACACAATAATAAGTGGCTAATGATGTCTCCTTTATTTATCTACTTTTTGATGGTGCTTTTATTACAGGAACTGACATCTGGCAAAGTGGTAGAGCAGCAGTCCGAATAAAAGAGAAGTTTTCTGTGGCCATGGCAACGGCTACTGGCAAAAGTGAAACGCATCAAAAGACAAAACATCAAGGAAGTTTACCAACATTCTGGCTGGTAAAGTTACAGAGGGTGAATTGTCTTGGCTCCATTCATAATGTTTGAATACAGTACTAGGCTTTTATAATGAACATCTTTCAACTCCAGGTATTTTTATGACCTAATAAATATAATGATAATGATAAACTTTCAAATAATCCATACAAAGAGGGAAATAAACAAACTATTTCAATATTTTTTGTGGGGAAATTATTTATATCAGTCACAAATTATGAATGTCCAATAGTTGCAAAAGAACCAGAGAAAAGCATCCTTGAGGTGAAAAATGAGACAAGTAATGTGTGGGGAATATACACAAATCACACAATGTTTATTCTTTCATTTGCAATCAAGATGTAATTTTGTCAAATCCTGAAAAAAATGGCTAAATTCATTCTACAGTATATCCACTGCTGGAAATTTTTAATAGACAAATTACTAGTTATAGTGTGAAAAGTGTGCATTAGGGGACTTAAAGTTCCCTTTGAATAAAAAGCCAGATATGCTTTGGAGTAGAAAGGACAGAGGGACTGCAAGACTTTTACAGAAAGCAATGCCACACAAGAGAAATGTAAAAGAGGTCATCACCTCTGGTTAATCATCTGGACAGGGTCTTTTGGCTTGAAAGTGTGCCTGGGTGGGGATAATCAGGAAAGTGCACTGTTACCCTCCTGACCATGATGATGGACCTCATCAGCTCACTCAAACATTCTGGCATGGCTCAAGTCCATTTGAATCCATCTCATATTGAGAACAAAATATTCCAAAGCACAGGACTTTTGGACATCTGACAGTCAGGACAGAGGAGTTGAGAGGCCAATCAATGACCATCTGACTATTAATTTAGTGCTTCATCCAGCTCTGCTCTATAGTCAATGCTGAAAGAGAGACATAATTACAATAATGTCAAAATGGTCTTTCGACATTAAGAATTGTCATGTGCATTGGTCATTCACTTCTACGAGTAAAAATGTTACTTGTCCGGAGAGAAAAAAAAGGACATTTCAGTTTCATGTTCAAGTAATATGTCTACGTTTTTGTTGTATATTTTTTAAACTTATGACCGATGGCCAACCTAAAAGTATACCCATGCAATTAACTCTGCACTGGGTAGGGGAGGAAGCTATTGTAATATGAAATTTATATTACTGTGTCAGGGCGAAGGGCGGGGCCGGGTCGTGATTATACACACCCGGGTCCCTTATCGGGCTAATTGAGCCTCGGAGAGGGATAAAGGCCGATTGCGGACGGTGGGGCGGGAGTGAGAGATAATTTACGTATATGTCCGTAATGTGTGTGTTTTGTCTTTTCATTTCTCATTAAATTATTATTTATATTGTCAAGCCGGTTTTCGCCTCCTCCTTGCCTATCCAAATCCCTTTACAGTTACGTATGGCAGTCAAATACAGAAAAGCCTCCATTTGCCATCATTTACAACAGGGGTGCTCACACTTCCATGGAATGAGATCTACTTTTTCATCATGTTATTGCAGCAAGATCTATCATGTACAATAAAGGCTATACATATCACAATACCAACATTTCAGCATTCGGTAGTGAAATTTGATGATTTTCAATACCATCTTCAAAACCACAACAAATAATAACTAATATGTTAATTATGGAAGATTAGTTTCAAGTTCTTAATTATTCATGACTAGTAAACAGTCAGAAATAAAATAACAATAAAAACAGCAATTAACAGAAATATATGAAAAATAATAAACAAAAAATAAAAATCAAGAAAATTCTGCTTTTTTTTAACAGCTTTAAACATTTTTAACAGCAGTAGGTTATCAATAATTGAGGGTGAGTAAATCATGAGAGAATTGTCATTTTGGTTGAACTATTCCTTTCAGCTCTTAAGTTAGCCTGATAACAATTTCAGTCAATACAAGTGTAATTGTTTAGAGAATATGATTTCTCATCTATGTGAACAAAGACAAAAAGTTGACTTTACCTTGTTAACAAAATAATATAAGAACACTTTAAAAACAGTTAAAATACTTAACATATCTCTAAAAACAGTGTTTTGGTATGACAGCATAATTAGTTATGCTTAGGAAAAACATGTGAACATGTAAATAGTTATTTGGAAGTAATAGCTTAGGTATATTTAGCTCTGTTGGTGTTGTTTTATTGAAAATAATTGTTCCTTGTCTGTCACTTACTCGACATTGTGTCGATGTAGTGACACTAGGAGTTCGCTCTTGAGAGCCCCAATCACCTTTATTCAGAAAAAGCCAGTGAAAATTGGCAAGTGGAATCTGCATGCCGCTCTCCACCCCTGACACAGTAGATGGAGTTCTTCACTCATTCAGACTTGTTCTTCGGTGCCGAGCTCATTAGTGTGTTCATCCGGTCACCTTGCTGTCTGTTGCTGGAATTACGGCACATATCAGCAGTCGTCTTTGCATGGTCAAGTGCTGTGCTTCCCCTGGGTGCTTTGGCGGCTAAGTCTACAGGTGTAAAAAAGAGTATATTTTCTCTAAAAGAGCTTGCACAAACAATTGGCATCTTTTTAAAGATGTCCTCTCCCCTTTTGCTACTGGGTTTGGCTGTTATCTCTCCCCACCGGATGGTCTTGAGTGCTTCAGTCACCAGCACGCCCACACAGCTTTTACCTCACATGTCGGTGAGAACTTTGCAGTCATGGCTCTCTTCCTTCATCATGAAGCAGAGAGCCACCACGGCTGCTTCCCGACCCCATCCATCCTGCATTGAAACTCAGGAGGCTGGGTCGGCGAGCGCCATGGGCGATTTGGATGTGGATATGGGATTATCTCAGCTGGCTCAGTTCTCACAGACCTCCCATCCCCTAGCACACTCTTCTTCCCTATAGAATTTAAGAGCGAGACAGGCGGTCCACCCCATTTAATGGCGGAATCAGCCTTGCGGAGATGTATGATGGCGAGAAGGTCCGCCTTCTCGATGCACCCATCTCCCAAGCGGGGCTCTTTGGTGACACTGTTGAGGACTTTTCCCATCAGTTCTCAAAGGTGAAGAAGCAGACAGAGGCCATTAAACACATCCTGCCATGGTGCAACTCAGCCGACTACAGGCCTCCAGAGTCCTGTAACCCATCTGCCTCTCACCAAGGCGTCCTCTGCGGCTGCGGCGTCAGCTCCACCACTGTCAGAGCCTGCACAGCAGACTCTGAGAAGACCCTCCTGCAGGAAGGCGGCTCCACCTGCCCGTCAACCGGCTGCCAAGAACCCCGGCTTTGAAGTGGCCCTGGAACAGGTGACCCAGGGACGAGGTTGCTGACTCTGACTGACCTGACCAGGTACGCATTTAGGCTCCACTCCCGCCCCTAGGCCACCATAAGGTGAGTACCCTCACAACATCACCGGGCACCTTCTGGGCCCCGGCATCCATTTGGTCAGTAAAGGAGCAGTTTCCTCACTCCCTAGGTCATTCTATGATGCTCAGCCCTTACATCCCTCGCGCTCACGATGGCCAGATGATCCCTTGTTCTACATCGAAAGGAATTTTCGGGGCAACTCGCCCACCCCAGCTACCGGCAACCGTTGCGGGCTCATGGGGCAGAATGCCTCACCAGACCATCTTCCCAGTGGGGCTTCTGTTCTGCTTTGCCGCAAACCACACACCCTGGGCGTGATTAAATCAATCATCTCCCTGGTGTCATCAGTGCCCCTCAGGGTGCTGCAAGATCCAAACGGCCACCCAGGTTCAGTGGTGTCCTTTCCACCACGGTGCGAGGCGAGGATACCTCTGTCCTTCGGGTGGAGATCGCCATCCTTTTGGCGAAGGGAGCGATAGAGCCTGTCCCCTTTATACCAGTACAAGGTCATCCCTTTTGGTCTGTCCCTGACTCATCACATCGTTACCAAAGTCACAGAGGCTGCCCCGGACCCACTAAGATAGAAGGGCACTTGTATACTCAATTATCTCATCGACTGGCTCATCCTAGCTCACTCGCAAGTTCTATTGTGTGTGCACAGGGACCTCGTGCTTCAGCACCTCGACCGCCTGGGGCTACAGGTCAACTGAGAAAAAAGCAAGCTCTCCCCGGTGTAGAATATCTCTTTTCCCAGTATGGAATTGGACTCGGTCATCATGATGGCATGCCTTACGAGTAAGTGCGCACAGTCGGTGCTGGCCTGTCCGAGAACCTTCAGGCGGACAATAGCAGTGGCGTCTTTTCGCAAATTGTTTATTTTGGCGGTTGGGTCTGTGTTGTCCTTCCTACAGGAGGGGCAGGAGAGATGGTTATCACCCTCCCCCCTGAAGGTGTACTTGGCTGCTATTACAGTGTATCACAATACACTGGATGAGAGACCCTCACGGCAGCATGACCTGATCACCGGGTTTCTCATGGGCAAAAGAAGATAGGCTGCACCTGATTCCCTCTTGGGATCTCTCTGTGGTCCTACCTGCCCTACAGAGAGCCCCTGTAGCAGGCCGATCTCAGCACTTTGTCACTGAAGATGGCCCTCCTAGTAGCGCTCACTTCTATCTGCAGGCACTCTCTGTCACCAGCGAATGCCTGGAGTTCGGGCCAGCACACTCTCATGTTATCTTGAGACCCAGGACCGATTACGTGCCCAAATTTCCCACCACTCCCTTTCAGGATCAAGCGGTGAACCTGCAAGTGCTCCCTTCAAGAGGAGTAAGACCCGGCCTTGTCATTGCTGTGGCCAGTTTGCGCCCTGCGCTTCTATCTGGACTGCACGCAGAGATTTGGATGCTCAGAGCAGCTCTTTGCCTGTTTTGGAGGGCAGCAGAAGGGGAAAGCTGTCTCCAAACAGGGGCTGGTCCATTAAATTGTGGATGCCATTTCATTGGCTTATCAATCACAAGACCTGCCGTATCTCTTGGAGGTCTGGGCGCACTCCACTAGTGGTGTTGTGTCCTCCTGGGCATTGGCGAGGGGCACCTTTCTAACAGACATATGCAGAGCAGTGGGTTGGGCTACACCCAATACTTTTGCGAGGTTCTACAACCTGTTCATAGAACCGGTTTTGACCCGAGTGTTATGGAGTAACAACAGGTAGGCCGGCAGCCAGTCGGGTGTATCACTTGCATTGCACCTTTTCCCTTTCAAGGTGATAATGTGTGCTAAATTGTCCACAACAGTTCCCCGCAACTGGTGAACACTGGACGCCTCTTTAATTTCTTAAGCACTATTCGGTGAAGAACTTAGCAGAAGAACGACGCCAGGCCTCGTGGTATGCTCCTTTTCAGGTGTGCCCATGTACTTGGGCTCAGTGCTCCATACATGGTGATTCCCCCTCAGTATTCCTGCATGATGTGATTCCACTGTTCGTTTTCCCCTCAGGTGAACCCTGTGTTTCCCCTCAACCACTGTTACTGTGTACCCTCTCTGCAGGTAGGGTCCTCCCAGTGGTATCATTCCTTATGTGAACTTCCCCATCGGTAAGTCCATGTGAGGTATTCTCCACATGTTAACCTCCCTCGGTAGGATGTGGTCTCCATAGTGCTCTCCCTCCTGGAGAGGGAAGCGCACTTCCCAGTGCTATTCTAGCAGGTGCTCGGCAGGAAATTGATTAATATAAAAATCAGGAAAGGCCACCGCCTGTAGCCTCCTTGGGTACGTGCCTCATCCCACCATTAACAGGACCAGGGAGATGCATTACCTAATTCGATGGTCACGATGTGGTTGAGTGCTCGCTGCGAAGCATGCAACAGCTTGCCCGTGTCTGCCATGTGGGGCCTTGGAATTCGAGCCCAGGTTCTGTGTTAGAGCACATCCACTAAAAACAAGGCCATTATGGATAAATGCAATTTTTAAGTGGAACAAAATATGCACATTTGAAATTCTGAATAATGTAATTTTTTTTTAAATAGTATATTATTACATGTCTCTGGTGAGATATGGATTAGACAATCCTGCAGATATTGCTTCCCACTAAAGTAAAAGTACACACTCTCATCATTAAATTAATACTATCAAAACTCACAGCTGTTCCTTTGAAAACAACAGAAAAAAAAAATTTAACCAAGCACTCTTGAAGTAGCTGATTTTTAAGAACACTGACAGTGTTTCTTCAAGATGCAGATTTAATGACATTAACACTCGGTCATCTCCCCAGTTGAGCCTGTTGTCAGGGACAGTGATTGATTGGCAGTTATATCTCCATGTGTGCACGTGTGAGGTGTAGGATTTGAAATATTGGATTGGTACTACATATCTCTGCTTAATCTTCTGAAAGCATTGAGTGCATTTTTACCACAAAATATTGGAGATGTATATGACTGTACGATGTGTGTTGCTAGACACAGTCATGAATGCCACCATGTTAAGATCATGTGGCCAGATGAACATTCCTTGCTTTATCTCGCATCACCTCATGCTCAGACTGAAACCCTAGATTAAGACCCCAGAAATATATATAAATTAAAAGAAAAGAAAAAAAAGGCCTCATAATTGGCTCACAGACACACAAACACAGACGATAAGAATAGATTGCTCTGCAGCAAAAGGACAGAGAGTATGTAGAAATGGGGGTAGATCACAGCTCAGGAGAACCAGCTCTAGAGAGGAATTTAATATTATTAGTCATTGGGAAAGGGCACAGCTTTCTATCCATTGACTGGGTACTCTTGGATATCTTTGATAAATTACTGTAACCTCTACAACTATTTCCAAAAGTGATACTAAACTGCTACTACATGTGACCTTTTCCTGAAGGTCAAACATCACATCTGTAGACACACAGCAGACATTATGACTCTAATAATGTGTCTTGGAAACAAATTAGTTAAAGCTGAGGTATGTAACTTTTTTAGTGTTAAAATAGTTTATTTTTTCCCCAGCTTAATAAGCAGATACAACTATAAATAAGACATTCAGTGGTTAATTTTCTCAAAAACGTCTCGGTTACTGTTGTAACCTCCGTTCCCCGAGGGAGGGAACGAGACGCAGTGTCGAAGGAAGTGACACAAGGGGTCTTCTCGGACACTGAATAGTACCTCTGAACCTGAGAAAAGGCCAATGTCAAGTTGGCAGACAGAATTTTCATGCCCCGCCCCGGACATACGGGTATAAGGGGAAGCGGGGCAGCGAATGCCAGTCAGGATTTTGCACTGAGGAGCCGAAGGATGAAGCACGGCCATTTACAGTGCTAGGTCTAGTGCCGTGGCAGGAGGGACACTACGTCTCGTTCCCTCCTTCGGGGAATGGAGGTTACAACAGTAACCAAGACGTTCCCCTTCTGTCACTCTCTCGACCTTGTGTCAAAGGAAGTGACACAAGGGGTCCATAAAAAAACGCCACGCACTGACCGTGTGATGGGACTGTCGGAGCAGGGGCAAAGCAGGCTATTGCGTGTTAGAGGCACCCTGAACCGAATGCATGTCGCCCTCCCCAACGCCTAGCATATCCACCCTAGGTTTTTCCAAACCCCTGGGGGAAAAATGTATTACATGCTAGCATGGGAGCAAGCCCAACAGCCGCGGCCTTCTCTCCCACTATGTCTCTCACATAGGATGTAGAGCGGCTGGGGCCCAAACTATGTCGGGGAAGGCGGTCATTCCCCGGGGGGGAGCAGGCGACCCTGGGCGGTGCTGAGAGAAGACTCGAAGCATTAACCCTGCTCCACGCACCCGGCAGGGGGCGGCTTAGAGACTGAGGAAGAGGCCTAAGGAGGCGTCTTCAAAACTCGTCGGCGCCAGTGTGCTGGGCGCTGAGGCAGGACCGGAGGCAAGGTAGCTGTCCGGCCTGCAGATTTCCTATTCTTTCAGGAGGGGAAGACCCTGCAGAGATCATTCCCTGCCCAGTCCAGGGGGAGGTAATGTATGGCAAATACACCACGAGGGTTGTGAAGCCGGAAGTGGGAAACGGCGCAGTGTTAGGTCCAGCCTAATGAAGGGGGGACTCTACAGACACGGGGCCGAGGCAGCAGGGCTGCCTGAGGGAAACGCGGGTCCGCCGAGAGGGGGGCCGTACCGCGGAGAATACATCGCGGGGAGTTAGCCTGAAGAGGGAACTATGCCCGTGGAGCCTGACACCAGTACAGAGCCCTAAGACTCGTATTGTGTCTGGCCGCGAGTTGCTCTGCTGAATTCACGGGCCAGAAGGCTAGGGAGGAAAAAGCATCCAGGCAGCGACACTCAGTGGCAGACCTGGGACAGAAGGCGCACTGGATCACCTTGGTGAAGGGCACAAGATGCAAGCGGAACACCCGGTCGGTTGTGTCGCGTTACCGAGTTCTACCGGCTCGGACCTGACAAAACACGGGACGAGACTGACTCAACCCTTAGATTGTAAAATCTGGCAAAGGTATTGGGTGTTGCCCAGCCCGCTGCTCTGCAGATGTCTGCTAGGGAGGTGCCGTGGCTTAGTGCCCACAAGGACGCCACACTTCTAGTGAAATGTGCTCGGACCTGCAGGGGGGTGGGCACGCCCTGGGCGTGATAGGCTAAGGCAATAGCATCAACGACCCAGTGGGCTAGCCTCTGTTTGGAGACGGCGTTCCCTATCCGCCGTCTGCCATAGCAGACAAAGAGCTGCTCAGAGTATCTAAAGCTCTGCGTGCGGTCCACATAGGTACGCAAAGCACGCACCGGAGACAGCAACGAAAAGGCTGAGTCTGCCTCTCCCGAGGCAGTGGTTGCAGGTTCACGACCTGGTCCCTGAAAGGGGTCGTGGGAACCTTGGGCACATAGCCCGGTCGGGGTCTCAGGATAACGTGAGAAAGTGCCGGACCGAACTCCAGGCAAGAGTCACTGACAGAGAATGCTTGCAGGTCTCCTATCCTCTTGATTGAGGCTAACGCGATCAGGAGGGCCGTCTTCAAGGAGAGGGCCTTGAGCTCGACTGAATCAAGCGGCTCAAATGGGGGTCTCTGAAGGCCCGAGAGGACCACTGAGAGATCCCAAGAGGGAAACAGGTTAGGCCGGGGAGGATGTAGTCTCCGGGCGCCTTTCAGGAACCTGATAATCAGGTCATGCTTACCAAGGGACTTGCTATCTACTGCGTCGTGGTGGGCAGCGATAGCAGCTACATACACCTTCAAGGTGGAGGGGGACAGCCTCCCCTCCAGTCTCTCCTGCAGGAATAGAAGCACTGCCGAACTGCGCATCTCTGTGGGTCTTCGGCTCGGGAAGAACACCAATTCGCGAACAAATGCCACTTTAGTGCGTAGAGTTGCCTGGTTGAGGGAGCTCTGGCTTGACTGATCGTATCTACGACAGCAGGTGGTAGATTTACTAGATATTCCCAGAGGGATGCCAGAGGGTGCCCCGTCCCTGAGAAAGAAGGTCCTTCCTCAGGGGGATTTTCCAGGGAGGGGCTGTCATGAGGAGTGTGAGTTCCGAAAACCAGGTGCGGGTGGGCCAGTAAGGGGCCACCAAGGCGACCTGTTCCTTGTCCTCCCTGATCTTGCACAGCACAGATGCAAGAAGGCTCACTGGGGGAAATGCGTGCTTGCGCAGCCCCCGGGGCCAGCTGTGTGCCAGCGCATCTGTCCCGAGGGGAGTGTCCGTCAGGGAATACCAGAGCGGGCAATGGGAGTTGTCTTGGGATGCAAAGAGGTCTACTTGTTCCTTGCCGAATTGGTCCCAAATGAGCTGGACCACCTGGGGGTGGAGCCTCCACTCTCCGCTGGGTGAACCCTGTCATGACAGCGCATCCACCGTCGTGTTACGGTTGCCAGGGATTGCACACAGTGCCCCAACCCAGTCGAGAGGCGTCTGTGGTTACCACGACACGTCTGGACACCTGCTGCAAGGGAACGCCGGCCCGCAGGAAGCAGAGGTCTGTCCACAGGTTGAAAGTCTGACTGCAGGCGGGGGTGATTGACACACAATGCGTGCCATGCCCATCTCGGGACTCGAGTCTGTAGCCAATGCTGTAGTGGTCTCATATGCATCAACCTGAGCGGCGCAACCATGGCTGAGAATGCCATATGCCCCAGGAGCCTCTGGAATTGTTTTTGAGGGACCACTGTGCCAGGCTTGAAGTGAGCGAGGCACCTGAGCACTGACTGAGTGCGCTCATTGGTGAGACGTGCTGTCATTGAGACCGAGTCTAACTCCATACCGAGAAAAGAGATGCTCTGAACCGGGGTGAGCTTGCTCCTTTCCCAGTTGACCCGAAGCCCTAGACGGCTGAGGTGCCTGAGCACCTGGTCCCTGTGAGCGCATAGTAACTCTCTCGTGGGCCAGGATGAGCCAGTCGTCGAGGTAGTTGAGTATGCGAATGCCCACTTCCCTTAGGGGGGCAAGAGTGGCCTCTGCGACCTTGGTGAAGATGCAAGGGGACAGGGACAGGCCGAAGGGGAGGACCTTGTACTGATATGCCTGGCCGTCGAATGCAAACCATAAGAAGGGTCGTGTCGCGGCAAAATAGAGACGTGGAAGTATGCGTCCTTCAGGTCTACCGCCGCGAACCAATCTAGCTGTCGAACGCAGGCGAGAATCTGCTTCTGTGTGAGCATTTTGAATGGGAGTCTGAGCAGGGCCCGGTTGAGAACTTGCAAGTCCAAGATTGGTCGCAACCCGCCACTTTTTTGGGTACGATGAAGTAAGGGCTGTAGAGACCCTTCTTCATCTCGGCTGGAGGGACGGGCTCTATCGCATCCTTGAGGAGCAGTGTAAAAATCTCTGCTCGTAAGGCACTGGCTTGTTGGCCACGCACTAGAGTGGAGCGAATACCGCTGAAATGAGTCGGATGGTCCTGGCTAACCAGCGTGACGGGTTGGGAAGCGATAACCACACGTCCAAACTCTCTGCGAGGGGGACTAAGGGGACAATCTCTTTTGACGTACCGGGCTGGGCTTCGCGGCGGGCAGGTAATAATGCGTCGGGAGGCAAAAGCGCGTCCTGAGGCTGAGGTGCTGAGAAAAGACTCAAAGCACTTACCTTGTTCCGCACACCCGGCGGGGGGTGGGTTAGAGACTGAGGAAGAGGTCCCGGGAGGGCATCTTCGAAACTCGTCAGCGCTGGCCTGCAGGGGTTGGACAGTCGCGGGGCCGGAGGCGAGAGAGCTGCGTCCGGGGAACCGGGACTGGAGAACTGCAAGGCCGGGGTGCCGTGAGAACGGCGCACACCAGCTAAATGGCCAAGGGAGTGGAAAACTGGCTCTTTTTTATGGTGAATTTGGGTACCGCACAAATTCTGATTTGTGGCAATTCTGATTTCAGGCAAATGAAAAAAAGGAAACAGAAGATTCTCCTCCCGGCCCTCCACCGGGGGACAGAGTGGTCTTAAAACCACCTCCGGAGCGAGTATCCGACTGCCTGGGCTGTCCGTCTCAGGAGCGCTTCGGAGCTTTTCTGGTCTGGGAAGGGGTCCTGGAGACGGGGGGCGTACGCCGCATGCGAGGTGCTCGACGCTGGGGCTGAGAGCTGGGCCCGGGTTGCAGAGCTGGCTGTTGTTGTTTGGTCACAGGGGGATGCCCTCGGTGAGCAGATGGGGCGCGGGGTGTGCTGGATGGGCGGCGCTGCGGCATGATGTGAGAAATAGCCTCCGTCTGCTTCTTCACCGCCGAAAACTGCTGGGTGAAGTCATCGACGGTGTCGCCGAAGAGGCCAAGCTGGGAGACGGGGGCGTTGAGAAACTTGGCTTTGTCAACGTTGTGCATCTCAACCATGTTCAGCCAGAGGGGGCGTTCCTGAACCACAAGGGTGGACATCGCTTGCCCGAGTGCCTGCGCCGTGACCTTTGTAGCCCTGAGAGCGAGGTCGGTAGCAGAGCGCAGTTCCTGCAGCACATCGGGATCGGGACTACCCAGGTGCAGATCTTTAAGTGCTTTGGCTTGATGGACCTGCAGGAGAGCCATGGCATGCAAGGCGGAGGTGGCCTGTCCGGCAGCGCTGTAGGCTTTGGAGGTCAGAGATGACGTCATCCTACAGTCTTTGGAGGGGAGTACCGGGCGGTCCCACCAGGTGGCGGCGTTCTCTGGGCACAGATGGATCGCTACCGCCCTATCAACCTGGAGGACTTCCGTGTACCCATGGGGCGCCCCACCGCCCAGGGTAGTGAGAACGGACGAGCGAGCAGGTTGAGTACGGGCAGTAAAAGGTGCCCTCCATGACCGCGTCAGCTCATCATGCACTTATAAGGGGGGGGGGGGGGGGGGGCATATCAGTCATCTGCGCGGCTGCCACAGACTGGGCGGGCTGGCCTGAGTGCTGCAGCCCAATCGAGTCTTCCACATCAGATGCTTTCAGACGCTCTCTGATGCAGCGGTGATGTCATCATCCAAGGCCAGAAACTCGAGGGAGAGCGCAGGCTGGCCACGCGGCGAATCACGCTCATCCCGAGCCCGGACGGAAGCACACAAGTGTGTTGGGGGGCGGGTGGTTCGTGGGGATCTACCCGGCGAAACCGAGCCCATCATCATCCCCATATCACCTTCATCGCCCTCAATCCCGTGGGAAGAAGGAGTGACACGGGGGGTGTCTGAAGTGGCATTCACCTTCAAGAAGGAGAGCCGCGATCGCAACGTGGCCATGGTCATATTCTCGCAATAAGAACATGAGCCATCCACAAACGCCGCCTCAGTGTGATCGCTGCCCAGGCACACGAGGCAGCATCTGTGGCCGTCATTCTTGGCGAGAAATCGCCTGCATCCTGGAACAACACAGGGGCGGAAGGGCATCTTGAAAAAGACGCGTCCTGAAAAGGACGTTCAACGCCGCTGTGTACTCTTTCAGTGAATATGAAAACTGCTCTTTTAAGAGTTGGAAAATATACTCTTTTACACCAGGAAGAAGCACTGTCGAAGCGTCCAGTGGCGTGTGCTGCAGAACGTGCAGGAGAGAGAACGCCAGCTGGAAACTGCACCGTGCGGATCCAACAGCCACGCTTCTCGCTGATAAAGGTATGTGAGACAGTAGTGTGACTCAGCTGTTTGTGATAGAACCATTCGGCTCCGAAGAAAAATTCTGACTGACATTCGCTGCCCCGCTTCCCCTTATACCAGTATGTCCGGGGCGGGGCATGCAAATTCTCTCTGCCAACTTGACATTGGCCTTTTCTCAGGTTCAGAGGTACTATTCGGCGTCCGAGAAAACCCCTTGTGTCACTTCCTTCGACACTACGTCGAGAGAGTGACAGAAGGGGAAATGTAAACACTGTGGCTCTGTACAGCTCTGAAAATTCCTCTGTTTAGAGTGACACAACAACATTACTCTGCAAATGGCATTAGTTGGGGAAGGGACTTTCTGACTGTTTAAACAACTGCAGACAAGGTATGTATTCGGAGTTCAGAATGGCATACTATCATACTTCTCTCACTATTTCTGCCATAGACAAAAATATCAGAAGTAGTATGAGTAATATGGTAGTATGCCATTCCGAACTCAGACATTGTTTATTTTAGTTTAGTGGCTCTAGTGTCGCAGAAATGACATACTTCAACTTTAAAGACATCACAACACCAATTTAGCACTGTTAAATTTTTCGTCTGGGATCAATGTCATAACACATGTCTGTTGATCTATCATGACACTTCAAAAACTTGCTGGCAATAAAATGATCAGCAAAATAATCAGTGAATTATCAGAGACACTTTCAGATTCAAGCATAAATATAAACAACTTACACTCACAGATGCAAAATCCCTTTTCAAGAAAGGTATAAGGCTTTACCTTTTCACAAGTACTGTATGATAAAAATGTTCTGACCAGGGTTATATTAAGCCTTTCATCAGAACTGGAACACAGGTCTCACCATCAATAAACAAACTTTCTGTTCTGTTGACTCAATTCTATTGATTTATGAAGCATAATTTTTTTTAAGTACTATTGTGTATCATGAAAGTAATACAGTATAGGTTACAAAGCATCTCTAAAAGATGTATTCACGTGACATACACTAATTAAAGTTTCTCAAAATTACCTAAAAAAAAGCAACCTGTTCTAATAATACACCAATACAGCCTTGAGTAATCTCACTGGTTTTATTATACAAGTCAAAACATTAAAACAGCTACTCATCCACAGTTTTATTGGGTTATTTTTTGATCATACATTTCTTGGCCTTTTTACTAATTCAGCCTTTGTTCGAATCTGTACTGGTGCTTTTTGTGCTAGTCAAACAACTCTTCATCTGTCAACACCCCCCAAACACACACACACACACACACACACACACACAAACACACACACTGAAATCGACAATTAATGCAAGTGGCATGTCCTAGTGTGATTTATTAAACCACCGAAGGCTGCAATCTTAGTGTGGATGAGCTGTATACTTTAAGTGAATGTATAAATCCGAAAGATCATACTCTGAAAACTGTGAAAACACAGACATTGAGAATCATTCACCTTGTATCAGATGACAGAGCGGACCACTAATCTACTGTGAACCACTCAGCACATGTAAACTATATATATTATATAATTAAATCACAGCATTTGTGCTTTAATATCAACTTAACTTTATTTATATAGCATTTAAATCAACAGAGTTGACCAAAGTGACTCACAGTAATAACATTTCAAAATGACCGCATACACAAACACAAGTAATCTAAAATGCAAACACTCAAAAACTGTGTCTTATATTTCATTTCACATACTCAAAGGATAGTGTAAACAGATGAGATTTCAGATGTGACTTGAATGTCTTCAATGATTACATTTGGCCACAACTCTTTATTCGCATCTTCAATAATATATGTTTGGTTTTGGATATTTTAGATTACTCTGACTTTATCTCTAATGATTGTTTTATCCTCTTCTTGGACTATTATAAAGCTTTTGATTCCTTAGAACATGAGTTTATATGTCAGACCCTTCATAAAATGGTATTTGGTGAGTTTTTTTGTAGATCAAATCAAAATGTTATATCAAACTTTTTACACCAATGGCAATAGCTCTATTAAATTCAGAATCACAGAGTCAGGCAGAGATGCCCAATATCTCCGTATTTGTTCCTGATAGTTACAGAGCTTCTAAACTTACACATTAGAGAAAGCCCTTTAAAAGTAATCACCATTAATGACACCGAAGTGATAATAAGTGAGTTAGCCTATGACACCACCTTGTTTCTAAATGATGTCTCTCAAGCAGCTATAGCATTAGAAACCCTTAAGCCCTTCTCCAAACCCTCAGGTCTTTACCTTAATATCAATAAATTTGAGCTGCTTCCAGCTGGCAACTGCGTGGAGTCCTCAATTTGTAACATTCTTATAAGAGATAGCGTCACCTATTTGGGAGTTAAAATAATTAAAGATAATAAGACTAGGTGCCCCTCCAATTTTGCCCCAATTATTGAAAAGACACGCAAGGTCTGAATCATTGGTTGCTGAGAGATCTGACAATCAAGGGTAGAGTTCTGCTCACTAAAGCATAATGCATCATATACTGCTTAGTCACTTTATGTTGAGAAACACACATGTAAATTAATTGATTCCTATGGAAAAAAATAGTTCACTACATTAAGAAATCAGTAATACTAAATTCATATGTTAAAGGCGATTTCAATTTTAGCGACTTTAGCTTTTAAAATAAACTGGCTTAGACAATATATTCAAAACCCATGTTCTGTTTGGAATACAATCCCTCGACATATTTTGTCTCATTTGGGTGGTATAGAATTTCTATTAATGTGCAATTATAAGATTGAAAAACTTCCAATTAAATGCTCTAAATTTTATCAACAAGCACTTGCTGCTTGGAGTCTCATATATAAACACAACTTTTCTCCCCAAAGATTCTTTATCTGGAACCGCAACACGATGGCGGACATGGTGTCGCGACAGGTTTTGCCCAGCGGAGAGTGGAGGCTCCACCCCCAGAGGAAGTCCTGGAGATGGGGGGCATGTGCCACAAGCGAGATGCTCGACGCTGGGGCCGAGAGCTTTGCCCGGTTTGAGGCGGAGCTGCCTGTTGCTTGGTTGCTGGGGGATGCCCTTGGCGGGCAGGCGGGGTGTGGACCGTGCTGGGGTGGTGCCGCAGCATGATGTGCGAGATCACTTCCGCATCTCGAACACGTTCAGCCATAGGTGACATTCCTGGACCACGAGGGTGGCCATCGCCTGCCCGAGTGCCTGCGCTGTGACATTTGTGGCTCTAAGAGTGAGATCGGTGGCAGACTGCAGTTCCTGCGGCATGTCGGGATCAGGACTGCCAAGTACAGATCTTTAAGTGCCTTGGCTTGGTGGACTTGCAGGAGAGCCATGGCATGCAGGGTGGAGGCGGCCTGTCCAGTTGCGCTGTAGGGATTTTGAAGTCAGTGACAACGTCATCCTACAGGCCTTGGAATAGAGTACTGGAAGTACAGTAACGTACTGGCGGCGTTCTCGGGGAGCAGGTGGAACGCAACCGCCTATCCACCTGGGGGACCTCCGTGTACCCATGGGCCGCGCCACCGTCAAGGGTAGCGAGAGTGGATGAGTGAGGAGCTTGGATCTGGGTAGTAAAATGTGCCCTCCATGACCTCATCATCTCGTCCTGCACCTCCGGGAAGAAAGGAACCGGAGGGTGGGGGGCGTGGCTATCAGCGGTGCCCTGACCCGAGGAGCTGATGGACTAGCCTTGAGGGGGGCGTGGCTATGAGCGGCACCCTGAACCGAGGAGCTGATGGACTAGCCTTGAGGGGGGAACGGAAGTTTCCAGTCCAGCCTCACGCTCACGGCGGCCCTTAAAAGCATAGCGGATATCCGCTCATCAGCCTCAGACTGGGCGAGCAGACCTGAAGGTGGCAGCCCAGATCCAGATCTCCGATGCAGCAGCGATGTCATCATCCAATACCGGGGAGAATGCCGGCTGGCCGCAAGGCGAGCGGCACTCATTAAGATTCACCTTTATTGTCATTGTGCAGAGTACAGGTACAGAGCCAATGAAATGCAGTTTTTTTGCATATGCCAACTAAGCTGGAGCTGGGGTTTCAGACATGAAACAGTGCCCCTGGAGCAGATAGGGTCAAGGGCCTTGCTCAAGGACCCAACAGTGGTATCTTGACAGTGCTGGGGCTTGGGACCTTTTGGACAGTAACCAAGAGCCTTAACCGCTGAGCAACCACTGGCCCTGAGCTCTGACGGAAGCAATCAAGCTTGCCGGGGAGCGGGTGGAACTCGTCGTCATTCCCAAATTGCCTTCATCGCCAGCCGGGTCATCCTCAATCCCGTGGGAAGAAGGAGTGATGCGGGGGGCGACTGAAGCAGCTTTTTCTCATGAGGAAATAAAGCGGCGACCGCAACGTTGCCATGGCACTGAGAACATGAACCATTCATAAAACGCTGCCTGCAAGTGATCGCAGCCCAGGCACACGAGGCAGCTCTTATGACCGTCAGAAGTGGAGAGAAATCGACTGTATCCAGGAACTTCACAGAGGCGGAAAGACATCTTTAAAAATGCTTTTAAAAAAAAAGCTCTTTTGTGAGTGAAAATAAACTCTTTTAGAGAAATAAAACTAAGGGCAGAAATAAAACTGAAGCACCCAGGGGCGTGGACTGCACAGCGTGCAGAGAGAGAACGCCGCTGGAAATGCACCGTAGATCCAACAGCAGAGCTGTGCCACAGAGATGAGTGGAACAGTAGTGAGACTCAGCTTGCTGATGCACAACTGCTCGGCTCCGAAGAAAAAATCTGACTGACAGATGCATGCCCACTTCCCTTTATTCCCGTATGTCCGTGGGGCAGGATATGCAAATTCTGTCTGCCAATTTCTCATTGGCCTTTCCTCAAGTTCATGAGGTATGTGAGGCTCCCAAGGAAGACCCCTTGTGTCACTTCATTCAACACAACATCAAGTGAGTGACAGAGTGACATACTACTACGTTTACACGGACATCAGAAAGCTGTTTTGTGCAAGAAAGCATCTGACTGTGAGAAATTAGTGTTCCCGTTTGCATGAACTGTACATTTACATTTACATTTATGCATTTGGCAGACACTTTTATCCAAAGCGACTTACAGAGCCCTTATTACAGGGACAATCCCCCCAGAGCAACCTGGAGTTAAGTGCCTTGCTCAAGGGCACAATGGTAGTGGCCATGGTGGTGGTGGCTGGTTTGAACCAGCGACCTTCTGATTAGCAGCCCTGTGCTCTAGCCACTATGCCACCACCACTCACAAAACTGTAAAGGTGGCATATACTTTACACCCATACACATGCAACTCGGTCAGTAAGCAGCTTTCTACACAGCAATGTAATTTCTTTCACATGGTGGCCATAAAGGGATGGACATGGTCAGAAACAATGCTCAGGTAGGCCGTGGGATTTAAACGATGCCCAATTGGCACTAAGGGGCCTAAAGTGTGCCAAGAAAACATTCCCCACACCATTACACCACCACCACCAGCCTGCACAGTGGTAACAAGGCATGATGGATCCATGTTCTCATTCTGTTTACGCCAAATTCTGACTCTACCATCTGAATGTCTCAACAGAAATCGAGACTCATCAGACCAGGCAACATTTTTCCAGTCTTCAACTGTCCAATTTTGGTGAGCTCTTGCAAATTGTAGCCTCTTTTTCCTATTTGTAGTGGAGATGAGTGGTACCCGGTGGGGTCTTCTGCTGTTGTAGCCCATCCGCCTCAAGGTTGTGTATGTTGTGGCTTCACAAATGCTTTGCTGCATACCTCGGTTGGAACGAGTGGTTATTTCAGTCAAAGTTGCTCTTCTATCAGCTTGAATCAGTCGGCCCATTCTCCTCTGACCTCTAGCATCAACAAGGCATTTTCGCCCACAGGACTGTCAAAATGGATGTTTTTCCCTTTTCACACCATTCTTTGTAAACCCTAGAAATGGTTGTGTGTGAAAATCCCAGTAACTGAGCAGATTGTGAAATACTCAGACCGGCCCGTCTGGCACCAACAACCATGCCACGCTCAAAATTGCTTAAATCACCTTTCTTTCCCATTCTGACATTCAGTTTGGAGTTCAGGAGATTGTCTTGACCAGGACCACACCCCTAACTGCATTGAAGCAACTGCCATGTGATTGGTTGATTAGATAATTGCATTAATGAGAAATTGAACAGGTGTTCCTAATAATCCTTTAGGTGAGTGTATATATATATATATATATATATATATATATATATATATATATATAATGATGCTTCTGACCAACTCCTCTGTTCTTTATCATTTCACATCAGCCTTCACTTGTCTGTCTAATGAGAATTAAAAAAAAAAAAAAAATTATGATAAAAACAAAAAACAAAAACAACCTGCACACAGTAAAATAAGAGCATAGCACTGCATTGTGGGTTAAAATGGTGAAATACCCATAAGTCTTTGTGCTTGAATAAGTATGCATGCTTTGGAAATGCATTGGGGCTACAAAAATGTAAAAAAACAAACAAGCAAAAAAACATGTACAAAAGTCACCATTATGGTGATTAGTGTTCTCTTGAGCTGGCACCTCAGACCTTCTTTATTATTATATCACGTTCTTCTGGCCAGTTAATTTGTGTTTAAGAAAAACACAAGTTGATGCACTGTGCTAGTTGGAAGTCAAAACCTAAGGTCAGACTTAATATCTGATCCTACCTAGCAAACGGCACTACACGTGTCAATAGTGATGTATTACACATAAAAACATAAAAGCAAAAACAGTAAAGGAAATTTCAGTAAAATGAAATCAGCAATCTGTGTGTTTGATGTTTTTTATGAACTTACAAAATAACAGAAATTGTTAACTGTAACATATGCGCTCAGACACAGGAGTAGTGTTAAACCCGGAGGTTGTGTTTATTCAAATAAGAGTGTTAAGGGAAGGAGATGAGAATCAGAAGTGCGTGGAGCTTGGGCTGACTTCACTGGAGTGAATGCGCATGGAGCTGGAGAATGAGCGCAGAGCTTGGACGAGCGCGGAGCTTGGCGTGATGTCACTGGAGTGAATGAGCGTGGAGCTGGAGAATGAGCGCGGAGCTTGGCGTGACGTCACTGGAGTGAATGAGCGTGGAGCTTGGATGAGCGAGGAGCTGGAGAATGAGCACGGAGCTTGGCATGACGTCACTGGAGTGAATGAGCGTGGAGCTTGGACGAGCGTGGAGCTTGGGAGATCGTTGAGCTTCCGAGATCGTTGAGCTTCCAAGATCGTTGAGCTTCCGAGATCTCCGCTGGAGTAAAAGGAGCGAGGAGCTTGGGTTAGAAAAGTAGGAGCAAAGGAACGTGGAGATAGGAAGTTAACAGGAACTAAGGAGCTTGGAGATAGGAGGATCGACAAAGGAGCGTGGAGACAGGAAAATCACAGGAACGAAGGAGCGTGGAGATAGCCAGATCACAGGAACGAAGGAGTGAGTCTGTATACGATAAACGATTAACGATTAACGAGACCAGACCAAGAGTGAGGGGAGAACAGAGTATTTAAAGAGTGGAACGGAAACAAGAGACAGGTGCAGGTGATTAGTGATAAGTGGAGAGGGAGCGTAGAGCATAAAAGCAAGGAAAGACAGGGAGATCTGTGACATTAACAAGACACACTGATATCATCTCTTGGCATGCAAAACGCAAAAATGGTGACAATTAACAAACAAACTTTTACATAAAAAAGAAAAAGCTCAAAATTAAAATACAAGTATCTTAGACGGCAACAAAAACAACATCAAAATAAACCAGCAAATAGTAAAAAATCGAAATAAATTCTTCATGCCGCAGTGCATGCTGGGAACATAGCTGTTAATTTCAACAACAGTAGACAGTAAGTAATTTAACAGCAATGTGCTGCTAAAGCAGCAATCGCTGCTTTTTGCAGATGATGTGGTCTTCATGTCATCATCGGTCCGTGACCTTCAGCTCTCACTGGACCGCTTGGCAGTCAAGTGTGAAGCGGCTGGGATGAGGATTAGCACCTCTAAATCTGAGGCCATGGTTCTCAGCAGGAAACCGATGGAGCGCGTACTCTGGGTAGGGAAGGAGGTATTGCCCCAAGTGAAGGAGTTCAAGTCTTGTTCACGAGTGAGGGGACAATGGAGCGGGAGGTTGGCTGGAGAATTGGGGCACCGGGGGCGGTATTGCACTCGCTCTATTGCACCGTTGTCACGAAAAGAGAGCTGAGCCAGAAGGCAAAGCTCTCGATCTACCGGTCAATTTTTGTTCCTACCCTCACCTATGGTCATGAAGGTTGGGTCATGACCAAAAGAACTAGGTCACGAGTACAAGTGGCTGAAATGGGCTTCCTCAGAAGGGTGGCGGGCTTCTCCCTTAGAGATAGGGTGAGGAGCTCAGTCATCCGTGAGGAGCTCGGAGTAGAGCTGCTGCTCCTTTGCGTGGAAAGGAGTCAGTTGAGGTGGTTTGGGCATCTGGTAAGGATGCCCCCTGGGCGCCTCCCTAGGGAGGTGTTTCAGGCACATCCAGCTGGGAGGAGGCCTCGGGGAAGACCCAGGACTAGGTGGAGAGATTACATCTCCACACTGGCCTGGGAATGCCTCGGGGGCCCCAGTCAGAACTGGTTAATGTGGCTCGGGATAGGGAAGTTTGGGGCCCCCTGCTGGAGCTGCTGCCCCCGCGACCCGACTTCTGATAAGCGGTTGAAGATGGATGGATGGATGGATGGTGCTGCTAAATTATACTGTAGCTATCAAAAACAGTATCTTGTTGTTAATTTGAAGAACGGTAACAAACCGTATTTTTACAGTATAATGCTGGCAACCACAGCTGCCAGTAGTTTACTGTTTTTTACAGGATTTTGTTTTACAGTGTACTTACTGTACCTACTGACCCCTACAGTAAAATCTTTCCAAATGTGTCCATTTATTAAAGGGTAAAGAATACATTTTTTGCAACACTGAAAGAGTTAAGCGGTGTTCGATAAATATCATGCTAATTGAAGTTGTCCAACCTTTTGAAGATAATTGGAGAGATATATTGTAGAGATGTGTAGTATTGAAATCAATCTTGGTGCTATGGTCTGAAAAAGTATTTCATGCATTGACTGCATTTATACGATAGCCTGTCTCCGCATTAGCTAGCTAACCAGCTTTATCAATAGCTGTTAGCTAAATCTGGTGGAACTGAAAACACACCACAGCTTCAAATACAATTCTAAACCAATAAATAAAAGGTTTATCTAATTACATATATTTTAAGAAAAAGTAATTCTAGCTGCTAATTCTAAAGGTCTAAAATGTCACAAATGATTCTGTATGCAACTTTAAAATATGATTAATCCATGTATTATGTCACGCAAGAGGTATTTGTGTAAATACCATTGGATTACTGGAAAATAACTTTGGTGCTCAGAATAATCTTAAATAATTCTTAATACTCATTAATTACTCATAATGACATTTAAATGTATTCACACACTTCAGGTTAATGTGTGTTAGACCATTAAATAAATATATAAATTGTTGTATTAGGTAACCTATAAAAGGGGTTTCATGGTCTAAATTAACTGGTTTTATTCAAGTCATAACACAAAGGTTTACACAAACGAAAACATTTTAGGGGTCAGAACTGAAAGAAATAAAGCCTTATGGTAACAATCATAAATTTTTAGTTTATATGGTGCAGAACAGTTGTGATTTGACACACATAAGAATACTGTGTTTGCTCTTCTACTAACATTCTCTGCAAATATCCATATAGTACATGCTGTGACATGGTGTCATACTCCACACTAATAATACTCAAACCTGCCCTGCTGTCTGAGAGTCTCAACCCCTACATAAGAGGTATGGTTGCACTATACCTACCTCCTTCTACATTCCATGTTTACTCATAGTCTCTTTCATTTTCTTTCCATATTTGGTTTTCCCTCTGTCATATCTCTCCCGGACCGTTATTCGCCTCATATGATCACATCTATTTTCTTCTAGAAAATAACATATTTTTCACAAATCAAGCCTGCACAAAGAGCACACACACACAGAAATGCACACACACTTACAAACACAACACACTCATCTTTTATGTTAAAGCTCATTTACTATCTCCATCATTTTCGCTCTAATGGTTCTGGCCTGGCTGTGTTGTTGTCTTTGCTGAATGTAAGCCTATAAACTGAGAGAATGATCTCATGAAATGTGAAATGGAACATATAATTCTACTTCAAATATGAATGGAAATAGCAATATTATGATGGTCCAAGAAAGCAAGTTTATTTTTGCTATTATAGGTGGTGAGAATTGTGCAATATTACTTTTATACAACAGTTCTATGAACAAACATTTCATATTGAGTTAATTTACATGCACACCCATGCTAATAACTATCTTAATAAAATCCGCTAATTAGGCTACTGTAAAACACACACACACACACACACACATACACACACACACTAAACCTTTGTTGCATGAGATTTGAAATCACCACATTATTATCTGATGTCAAAAGGTAAACAGGTATGCGCACAACACTTGCACACATTGGATAAGCCGACGGTACACTGTAAAAAAAAAAATCAGAATTTTACAGAAAATAACTCTAAAATGTTACAGTAGTTTTCCGTTTTTTTTAATTTTTTATTATTATTTACATTCAAAACTCTGTAAAATTACAGACATTATCTGTAAATTAGCAACCCAACTGGAATTTTACGGTTTATGACAATAATGACAAATTACTTACTACTTATACTTATAATGACATTATTACTTATCAAATTAACGTATTTCTCATATTTTTACGGATATATTACCATATTAGGCCTATTTTACTGTATTTTTTCAGTTTTCTAAAATTACAGACAAATGTATGTAAAATGACAGTAATTATCTGTAATTAAATATGAAGCTCATTATATAAAGGTTTATGTCCATACTAACAAGTTAACGTCAATATTTGTAATTTTAAGGTAAATCTTATTAGATTTAGATTTATGCACTGTCGGCTATAGAGTAAAAAAAAGAAAAAAAAAGAAAAAAAGGGGGTCAAATGGCTGGAAGCAGCGGCTGCCAACCAAAAAGCATAAAATTAAAGTAAAATATCCTTATTCAAATAAAGTGCAAAAAAAGTTAATTTAAATTTCATAAGGTTTAGCAAAGAAGCACCATTATTTTACAGGTATTTCCTGATTAGTATGCACAGGTTTCTGTGAGGGTTAGGGGATATAAAATATATTTAGCCTTCTATGAAATCAATGGACGACTGAGATGTCCTTACTATTACAGTGAAACAAATGTGTGTGTGTGTGCGTTCATGCGCGCGCGCGCGTGTGTGTGTGAGCATATGTGTAGGCCTATTTATAACTACATTATTACATTCATGCACTTCAAAGAAAACACCATTTGAGAAACTAATTAAATACAACAGCCTACAAATAAATGTAATTACACACATTTATTTTATTTATTTGAAAACAAGTGGTCTTTCCCTTGATATGTTACCACGCTGAAACAATTGCTATTAGCTGTCTCATCGTGTTGCTTTGAGAATGATTGGTTAATCCGACTGCTATTCAGGAAACTAGCCGACGAGAATTGTTCGCACCTCTCACCGGTCTTGTTTGAAAATACGTCCGCGCTTTTATCTTGCATACCCTGTTGCCTCAAAGGTTAAGGAAACTCATTACAAAATCCTATTTAGGATTTACCCTGTAGGTGATTTTTTACTAGAAAATATTTAATTTCGAGGTGAATCCTTGTGTTGTCTGTTCTTTCTTTGCTGAAACGCTTAAATTACCTTTTTTTCAATGTGAATTTACTTCACAGTTTTGGCTTGACATATATAACTAGTTATCAGTAAAAATTGAGACATTTCCTCCTATTGTTCTACAAGATATCCTTTTTTATAAAAATAGCTTGAATCCCCAAATTTCTGACATGGTTAATATGGTATTGTTGCTGGGTAAATATCTCTGTGATATTGTGAAATCATTCCAGAGCTTCAAATATTTAAAAAAAGAAAATAGAAATCTTTATATATTGCTATGTTAAAGTATTTGTTTGTTTTAGTACATCCTTGTTTTGTGTTTATATATATATATATATATATATATATATATATATATATATATATATATATATATATATATATATATATATATATATATATATATATATATATATATCTCCTATTCGGTCTTGAATCGTGCTCCTTGTCCTTGTTCATTTAAGTTTGTTCTGTGCTTTACGTTGTTGAATGCTCCCTGTTTTGTGATGTATAATTGCAATAATAATAATAATAAAAAAATAAATAAATACGTCTGCGCATGCGTGTGTATGTGCTGCCGCCACCCGCACTGCTACTCGCCACGGTCCACTGGATTATTTTACATCATCCTGCTAAATTCTTATTTTTAGTGAATTTGAGTTGTTGGATGTAAACCAAGAACAAAAAAAATATATAAAATATAGTCACAGAGGAAGACAAAGACAGGAGCGTTTTATCACGTAAATTAAGTGAACTTATATCTTGCAAAAATATGGCGCTATCATGTAAACATTTTCCCTGTGGTTTTCTGTAACAGCCTAAAGTGACGATGTGTTTTGTTTTCATACCCTTAATTTATGTAGCCCAGGCTAAAATGGGACAAACTGACAAGACCTGTGAAAGTTGAAAAATCTGCCAGAGTGTAATTATGCCCATTAAGAGTTTCACCAACGGGTAACGGACATATCGCAACTTGCAGAAGGTAAATACCTCTTTATGTGTATATTTACTTCTTCATCAAGATGTCGTGTGTCAAAGTGAGATGCTAATTGAGCCAGTGATGCTAGTATGTGTTAATCAGCTACTTTAAAGTTTAAACAAACTCGTACTGTATTTTACACAGCAAGTGACCACAGCAGTGAACATAATGACTGACAAAAAATAGGATTTGTAGTAACTTTATTAAAATGAAAAAAACTGAAATAGCACACTGATATAAGTATTCAGGCCCTTTGCAATAACACTTGAAATTTAGCTCAGGAGCATCCCATTTCTCTGATTAATCTTTAAGATGTTTCTACACTTTGAGCCCACCTGTGGCAAATGTAATTAACTGGACATGATTTGAAAAGGCACACATCTGTCTATATAAGGTCTAACAGCTGAAAATGCATATCGGAGCAAAAAAGCTATGAGGTCAAAAGAACTGCCTGCAGAGCACAGAGATAGGATTGTGTCAAGGGAAGAGCTGGGGAAGACTACAAAAATTATGTTGCATTGAAGGTTCCCATGAGCACAGTGTCCTCCATAATTCTTTTTTTATTTTCGCCCCAATTTGGAATGTCCTATGCACTCTTAAGTCCTTGTGGTGGTGTAGTGACTTGCCTCAATCCGGGAGGCAGAGGAAGAATTTCTGTTGCCTCTGCTTCTGAGACTGTCAATGCGCGCATCTTATCACGTGGCTTGTGGAGAAATCATGTGTAGATATAGCACGTGTGGATGCTTGACGCTGTTCTCCATGGCATCCACACACAACTCACCGCGAGAACCACATTATAGCGACCACAAGGAGTTACCCCATGTGACTCTACCCTCCCTAGCAACCGGGCCAATATGGTTGCTTAAGTGACCTGGATGGAGTCACTCTGCACACCCTGGATTCAAACTCACAACTCCAGGGGGTGGTAGTCAGCATTAATTCTCGCTGAGGTACCCTTTTTTATTTTTAAGAAAATCATCACAAATCTGGATTTTGCATTGTCATTATGGGATATGGAGGCTGGTCATTCTCACAGAATTATCCAGGAAGTAGCTCTGCAATCCAATGGCCACTGTAATATACATTCTGAGTAAAAACCTTGGAGAGAAGAATATTTGGCCCAAATCTGTTATGTACACTACCAGTCAAAAGTTTTGAAACACTACTCATTTTTATTAGAATTTTTTCACATTTTATAATAATAGTAAAGTCATCAAAACTCTGGAATAACATAAATGGAACTTTGGAAATTATGTTGTGACTAATCAAAGTCCTGTAACGTCACGCCAGCAGAGGGAGCCCTCTCCCGAGTACTGACTGTGTGTCGCTCCCTCTGCTTCATTGTTTACTTCCTGTTTCAAAGATATTTAAGCATGGCCTGTCTAACAGGCCATTGCGAAGTATTGCCAGTTCACCTGCCTTACCGAGCGTTATTTCCATTGCCATTGTCTTGCTGTTTTGTGTATGACCTTTTGCCTGCCTTTACCACTCTTGCTTGTTTTTGGAATTACCCCTTTTCTTTGTTGCCACGGATTTGACTGCTACATTGTATTGAACCACTGCCTGCTTTAACGATTAACGATATCTGCCTGCCGATACAAACCTTTTTGCTGTAGATTTATAATAAACATCTGCACATGGATTCTGCCTCAGCGTCCGCATCATTACAAGTCCAAAATAAATCAAAACTGTTTTATATTTAAGCATCTTCATAGTAGTCACCCTTTGCATAAAATTTGCAGACAGGCAAATTTTCTTCACCAACTTCTTGAGTTATCACCCTGGGATGCTTTTTAAACAGTATTGAAGGAGTTCCCATCTATTATTGGCTGCTTTTCTTTAATATTTGGTCCACATCATTAATTTCAAAAACTTTTTTGTAATTAAGTTATAGTTTTAAAATGAAATCAATATGGTGGCACAATTATATTTTTGTCTACAAAACTAATTTAAAATATTTAAGCATACTCCTTCAGTCAAGTGTTTCAAAACTTTTGACTGGTATTGTATGTGTAGCTGCCTGTTACTTTGAGCAATTTTTACATTCCCATTTCCAACACTGATAACTGCTAATGATGATAAACTTGCTTAATTTTTTTAGATCAAGCATTGGAACTAGGTTTATGGGGAAGAAGAGCACCCAACAGAGAGACAAGTTCATCACAAGTAAGTATCAACTTCCAGTACTATATTAGATAAGCTATTGATTTTGTGTATCAATTGGCAATATTTTTTTAGCTACAACTGTGAAAAGTGTCCATTGTTGTGAATCCACGTCGTCTTATGTTGGTTAACATTTTTTATGAAGGGGGTGCTAGGTGCATGGTTAAATTGGTAAACATTTAATAACTAACACTCTCAAAGCTGACAGTACTTTGTATTCACATTGTCAGATTGTCTCATAATGGCAAATGTTGGTACAACAAATTTAAATAAAGTTTGTTGAAACTTGTTTAAAGGAATGGTAAATTAAATCCTATTTTAAGGACTTTTCAGTGAATTTTTAGTCCTTTCTCCACCTGTTTTAAGGGTGAAATCATGACATTCATAATGAAAGTAACCCTAATAGACAAGATAGACACAGAGAAATTACATTTTTAGTTTTTCAATTCCTCCTGGGGGGCTCAGATGAACAGTTTATGAATAATTGGTTGATATTGTAAATATACATCTGAATACATAAAACAAAAAGTGTTACAATCAATAGTGGTGTGTACTTTATTTGTAATTAAGTTTCCAACCCCACTTTAATTGTAGATGTATGGATTTATTTTGTATTTCTTCAGAATGTTTTCAGTTGTGAATATTTCACAGTAATCTTAAAGCTTATATTTTATGAGAATTTTAAGAAACCTTTCTACTGTTAATCAGTAGGCCTACAGTAAATTAAATATTAAATGTTGTATTTCATTTAAGGTTTGTTATGTAATTCAATAAAAACTGAATCATTAAATATTGTATTTAGATTGTACTTTTACAGGTTTTAATCTAAACATAAACACTGCCAGTCAAGTTTGAGATGATTTTAATCTGTTTTATACAGTATATTTAGAGCCTGTTCATTTTGTCTTCCAATCTTTTCCAATCTTTAGCATGTGTTAACTCTTAAATGAAGGTGTTTGATCATAATAATTCAGGAAATACATGTAAAATAACGTGTTTCTCTATAAAAGTTTTAGTGCAATCACTTAATTGAAGGTGTTTGATCATAATAAATCAGGAAATACCTGTGAAATAACATTGTTTCTCTGGTCAGTCATGGTGTTCATTTGTTTCTTTTAATGGCAGCAGTGAATATATTAACTGAACAATTATTTGAACTGTACATTAATCTAAACATTGGAACATTTATTTTTATGTAATTTATCCACAAAGTGTGCAGCTTTTGTCACTGCAGTGTATCTTTCTGGGCTTCTGGAAGAACATTTCTAGAGCCTCTTGATATGGGAAGTCGCTGAGGCGGGCGGGGCTCACTGCAAACCCCAAGAAGTGCGCGATTGGGCGTGTGGAGGTGCGGTATCTGGGGTTCCACTTGGGCCATGGCCAGGTGCGTCCCCAAATTGATAAAACCGCGGCGATTGCGACTTGCCCTAGGCCCAAGACCAAAAAGGGGGTGAGGCAGTTCCTGGGGCTGGCTGGCTACTACAGAAGGTTTGTACCTAATTATTCGGACGTCACCAGCCCACTGACTGACCTCACTAAAAAGGGGGCTCCAGATCCGGTCCAATGGTCAGAGCAGTGCCAACAGGCGTTCACACAAATTAAAGCCGCACTCTGTGGGGGGCCGCTCTTGTATTCACCTAACTTCTCTCTCCCTTTCTTGTTACAGACGGACACTTCAGACAGGGGGCTGGGGGCCGTACTCTCGCAGGTGGTGGAGGGGGAGGAGCGCCCGGTGCTATACATCAGTAGAAGCTCTCCTTGAGGGAAATGAAGTATAGCACCGTGGAAAAGGAGTGTCTGGCCATCAAGTGGGTGGTCCTCACACTCTGCTACTACCTGCTGGGGCGGGCCTTCACCCTCTGCTCGGATCATGCCCCACTGCAGTGGCTCCACCGCATGAAGGATACTAACGCCCGGATCACCCGTTGGTATCTAGCTCTCCAGCCTTTTAAGTTCGAGGTGATCCACAGACCGGGGGTGCAGATGGCTGTCGCTGACTTCCTTTCCAGAAATGGGGGGGGAGTGGTAGGCAGGCCGGATGGCGCCCCGGCCTGAGTCGGGCGGTGGGGGTATGTGGCAGCGGGGGCGTGGTCAAGCGCCCGTCCGGAGAGGGGGAGCGGTAAGGGCGCTTACACCTGAGCTAAAATATGTTTAACACCTGTCTCTAATTTCAGTGAGCATGGGGAGAGCGGCATAAAAGAGCCACAGCACCACCAGTCAGGAGGCCAGTCCAGTGTTGGCAGCCCCGAGTAGTTCTAAGTTGATAGAAAGTTTTGAGTTTTGTTATAAGAAGAAGTTTATGTTGAACCCCTGTAACTTTACTTTGAGAATTAAAAACACACTTACCTGTGAGCAGAAGCCTGTCCTCGTGTCCTCCTTTTCCCCGCCCTGTCGAGAATCTTGTTACAAGAGTCCAGGAGCTTTTGTACTTGGAAGGCCTCTTCTCTGTCAATGAGGAATGCAAGGGGTCTCTGGGGTTCTTGAGAGCCTTCCTCTCTCGGAGGTGCCATGGGTTTGAGTAGGGAGACATGAAAGATGGGGAAATAAGGTAATTAGCAGGGAGCTGAAGTTTAAATGACATAGGGTTGATTTGTCGAAGTCCCAGGTATGTTGGAGCTTTCAAAAGTTTCTTGTACGGGAGTTGCAGACGAAGATCTTGGGTGGATAGCCAAACCCATTGTCCAAAAGCATAGTTAGGGCCAGGGCGCCGATAGACATTGTGCACTCTGTCGGTGAATAGCATGCAGTTAGTGTACATGAGCTTGATCCCAGATAGCTTCACTGCACTGCATCCAGTCGTCGGCTGCAGGAATATCGGAAGGTTCCCCAGACCAGGGAAATAGTGGTGGTTGAAACCATAGGATGCACTTGAAAGATGTGGCTCCGGTGGCAGGTTTGAACATAGAGTTCTGAGCATATTCAGCCCAGTGCAGGAAACGGATCCAGTCGTGCTAGTTGACTTGACAGTAGGCACGAAGGAATTTCCATAGGTCCTGATTTAGCTGTTCAACTTGACCAGTGGATTGAGGATGATAACCAGAAGTTGATGTTGAGCAACTTGAAGAATGCAGACCAAACTCAGGAGGTGAATTGGGACCCCTGTCGGAGACAATGTTTTCAGGAAGGCCTTAAAGGCAGAAGATGTACTGAAAAAGGCTTTCCGCATATTTCGTAGATGAAGGGAGTATCGGTAGGGGAATAAATCTACATGCCTTGGAGAATTGGTCCACCATGGTTAGGATGGTGGTGTAACCCTGTGAGTTGGATAGATCCGTGATGAAATCTACTGTGATGTGGACCAAGGACGTCGAGGGACAGGTAGAGGCTGAAGGAGACCAGATGAGAGCTTTCAAAGAGATTTAGTGGTGGCACGCACATTGCAGTTCTTTACATAATTAGCTACTTCAGTGGCTAAGTTCTCCCACCAAAAACGATTTTTCACTAACCTGAATGTAGCTTGAATTCCTGGATGTCCCAAGCAGACCGAGTTATGAACCCACTGAAGGACTCTGTTACATAAGGAACTGGGAGCAAAGACTTTATCAGGAGGGAAGTCAGCGGGAGTGGGTTCTTGGTTCTGAGCTTGGGTAATGTCAGCCATTATGTCCCATTATGTCCCACAGGAGCGACAATGAGGGTTGGAGGGTTGATGGAATTCACAGGATTATTGCTAGTAGAGGAGACATAAATGTGGGACAGGGCATTGGCTTTGGTGTTTTTGGAGTCAGGTCGAATGGTGATAGTGAAATCGAACCTGGAAAAGAAGAGGGACCATTGAGCCTGACAAGGATTTAAGCGATTTGCAGACTGAACATACTCCAAATTGTGATGATCCGTGATTACCATAAATGGATGGCGAGCTCCCTGCAACCAGTGTCTCCACTCTTCGAAAGCCACCTTCATGGCTAAGAGTTCTTGGTTGCCGACATTGTAGTTTCTTTTGGCTGAGGATAACTTGCGTGAGTAGAATGCACAAGGATGGAGTTTAGCAGGAGATCCTTGTCATTTGGAAAGTACTGCACCAACTCCAGAGTCAGAGGAATCCACTTCCAGCACAAAGGGTCTAGAGAGATCAGGATAATGGAGAATGGGGGCAGAAGTGAAGCGATGCTTGAGGTCATCGAATACTTGATGGACAGAAGGTTTCCAGTTTAGACTCTGGGCTTTACCATGGAGCAAAGAGGTGAGTAGAGCAGCCACCGAACTGAAACCTCGATGAACCACCTGTAGAAATTGCAAACCCAAGGAAGCTCAGTAGTTCCTTGATAGAAACTGGGAAAGGCCACTGCAGCATGGCTTGTATCTTGTATGAGTCCATGAGGACCCCCTCAAGGGAGATGATATACCCCAGGAAAGAGATGGTTGACTGGTGGAACTCACACTTCTCCATCATGGCATATAGTTGATGTTGTATGAGGTGGTTGAGTTCCACTCTGAAATGTTGGATGTGCTCATCGAGGGAGAATATAAGAATCTCATCAAAGTAGACTATAACCAATTTGCCAATAATATCATGAAAAATATAATTCACATAGACTTGGAAGACAGAGGGACTATTGGAAAGTCTGAACGGCATTACCTGATATTCATAGTGACCTGTGTGTGTGTAGAGAAGGCAGTCTTCCATTCATCCCCCTCCCAATGTGGATCACGTTACACGCATTATGAAGATCCAGTTTAGTGAAGATCTTGGCACATCATAACTGCTCTACTGCTGGTGGTACCAGACCAGAAGGGGGTAGCGATACTTGATCTTGACTGTGTTCAGGCCTTGGTAGTCAATGCATGGACGAAGTCCCCTGTCCTTCTTTCCTACGAAGAAGAAATTTGCTGAGACATATAATGGAGGGACAAAATGCACAAAAGACCATTTTAGATTCACGGTGAGGCCCAGGTCAATAAAGTTACCAGCAGCCACAGAATCTAAAATTGCTGACATCTGTTGTTCACTATTCTGAACATGCAAAGTGACAGACTCTTCAAACTGATCAATATGAATTAAGTTTGACAATTCAACACTCACCGCCACGTGACCCTATAGGGGACGAGTAGGGCAGGCAGCCAGTAAATGTCCCGACTGTCCACAGTAGATGCAGAGTCTCTCTCTGAGACTGCATTTTTGCTCTTCAGTGGCGAGCAAGAAATGACCCACTTGCATGGGCTCATGATGACTGGTTGCAGGGATTAAAGTGTCCTCAATCCACACAGTTTGTGCTGCAAGTGTGTGGAAGGATAAAGAAAAGTCTGCAGCTGACTTATCATTCTGCTTGAGACTCAGAAGAAGTTCTCCCGGGTCTTCACCACGCTCAGAGTGCTCAAACTTCCCGTAAACTAGCTAGGAAGTGAGATAGTTAACAATGTTTTCACAACTCCAAACTGCCGTAACACAGTCTAATGCTTTACCTGACAGCAGTGATATAATGAAGGAAACACAAGCTTCATAATTAGGATACATGTGAGGTAATTGCGACAGAAAAAGCTCACATTGTAACAGAAATCCTTGACACTTACTAGGTGATCCGTCAAACTTCTCAGGAAGCGAGAGTTGAGGATTAACAACGGCTGTAGTGGGCATTGTGCTGAAGGCAGATTTGTTATTGGAAATCCCCTTCTGAGATACACTTGGGTTTGGCTGCATGGACATGAAGAGTTCTTCCATGATTGAGGTGAGTTTGCACAGCCGTTAATGGTGATACACTACACAGCATGTTATATGGTGCGTGGGGGAGGCGGACACAAAATAATGGTGAACTACTTACCCATTGTTGTATTTGTGGTTTACAGAAGCAAGTGCATGCTACTTCTGCTCCACCACACATAAGGAAGCATTTATTAGTTTATTAATGGAGAGGAAAACACCATCACATCAACAAAAACAAAAGCATTTAATTTCATCTAGACCACTCGCGTTTATTGTAATTTTATCTGTGATGTCTTTATTTTCACACATTTATAAATTGAAGACTATAATTCATGATTATGACAGACACCTCCAAGCTGGTTGGGGTGCCATGTGAATCGTTCTTAAGACACCCAGAGATGCACAGTCGGTCACTGCTTTCCTTCCTGCAGGAGAGGCTTCTGTATGTTGGAAGGTGTATTTGGCTGCTATAGCAGCGCACCACAACGCAGTGGATGGTATGTCCCTGGGGAAGCATGACCTGATCATCAGATTCCTGAGAAGTGCCAGGAGGCTGAATCCTCCTAGGCCATGCCTCTTTCCAACATGGGATCTCTCCGTGGTCCGCCTGAGCCCCTGAGGTACGTGAGGTGACAATTGGGGTACACAAATGACATTGTGAGATTTACCTTTCTTTCAATTTCACCACAGTCTAAAATAACATTCAAACCCGTTGGTGTTTCTCATTGGCAAAAATTATTTTGTATGCTCTCTAGTGTAGAAACACCAAAATGGTTGTGTCAAAGGTCAGAAAAATTAGAACGAAATAACCCGATATTTTGCGGATAAAAAAATCAATTTACGCGTCATGCATCACACAAGTATCTTTTTCAACGTAGCTAAGTGATAGCAAGTAAAATACTTGACTCTTTTACCAGACTCGCACGTCAGTTGTCCATGATTTTATTTTATTTATTTATTTTTATTTTTTTGCAGTTTAAAATTGAATTTGTATTTAAGGTTAGATGCATAGGGAGTTTTAATTCTGATGTTATCAGTTCATAAGCTTTGATGAAAGTTGTCAGACATTCAGGAGCACCAAATAATTTTCCATATTCACACGCAGTAATTTTCAATCACATTTGCTCGCAAACCTGTTTTTACATTGTTGTATGATGTTTATTCAGCAAATGAGGTCAAACTTGCTAACTTGTTATTATGCCAAATGCATAATAAATAAATAATAACAGTGTCAAATGTGACATAAAAAGCCCCTTGAGCTAACCGTTCAATTGCACAGATACTTACCCTCAATGCTTGAATTCGGCCAGCAATGCCTTACCTGCAATAAAGGGCAATTCCAGGCACAGAACCGGCTGCTATTCTTGCATACTGTGACACAATGAGGGGGGAGTAGTCTCCCCCCGCGGTGTGAGGAATTATGCTACGTTTTTGGGGCATTGGTGGAGGCTAGGTGCAGACCGAGTGCACCTGCTATTAGGCACGCAGCGGCTTGCTTGCACCGGCAGTCCACATAACACAGTTCAGCTAGTTCGTATAGGATGTGACAGATGGGGAAATTCTCAGTTACAGCCGTAACCTCCATTCCCTGATGTCGTTTCCCTCTTGTCACAATGCTGTATTACCCGCTGAAATGTCTGTGACCCTGTCTCGGCACTCCTCAGTGCAAAACCTGAATGAGTAGTTGTGAGCCAGCTCCTTTTATACCTGTATGTCCGGGGGAGTGACATACAAATTCCACTCACCAATAGTCTTTTCTGAAAGATTAGAGGTGTTTGGGGCTCCCAAGAGCGACCCCTAGTGTTACTACATCAACACAACTTCTTGTTCCCTCCATCAGGTACAGTAACCAAGACGTTCAGACTGCAAACGGACATTCACAATTTTTTTTTGCCGTGGGGCAGTTTATGGGGGAGCACCACCTCTGGAAAACAGTGTATGGAACTGCCATTTTGCATGAAGCCGAAAAGTGCAGCTTTTTCTTTTTCGTGATGTTTTCGACCTGAGCTTGAGTGGAGCATGATCCATCTGCAGCAGTGGTGCAGATGCTATTTGGTCACAGTGGAAGAAATGCAATGAAAGCATTTACATGTCAGTATAAAGCAATTAAAATATGAGTACTCCACATATCTTATTGCAATTATAATTACTCTGATTATAAGCATAATCGCAATATCATAATCGCAGTATTCTATTTACATGGGCAACAGTTTAATTGCAATATTCCCTGATGTGTCCGAAACCACCCCCTATCCACTAAATAGTGCACTCACTGCCATTCAGTATATAGGAAATAGTGAATGAGTGAAAAATGGGTGATTTCAGACACAGCTAATGTCTTGCTTTAGGGGGAGGCATGGTTTAATTTGTGGCGGCACTGCCCCCTAGTGTCACTAGGCGACAAGCCCGACTTGTGCATGGGACAATGGTAATCAGTACATAGATTCAGAATCTTATAATGCAACATTTATTTTTAACAGAGTTGGCAGTGATTGGGTGATGCTGGACGTTACTTTGACTAAGAATGATTTATTCAGCTGTAATGTCTCAAAAACATGAATAACCAACACTCCTGACTAAAATCTGACTTTCTATTTCTAGTTAAAATTTCACAACATAGTCTTGCTGTCCACATATGTGGACATACATTTTTAGGAAATTGTTTGCTTTATAAATTGTTATTTTATTTGTTTTTGATTGTTTATTAGGTGCTACTTGTTATAAAATCAAAAAGGGAGTTGAAAAATGCAAACAGAAGTCTCACGGCGTCACAGGAGGTTAATGTTAAAATACTTTTTCTTATCCCATTTTAATATGCATAGACAACTATAAGTAAACCATTTTTAGGTTGATTACCTTAGAAAGTGTAAGTACTGTGGCTCTGTAGTGCTTTCAAAACATTGCTCTGTTTGTTTGTTTGAGTGACCGACCAGCCCAACATAGCTTTACCTACAGAATAAATCTGGGGTGTAACTTTCTGTTTGATGACCAATATCCGACAGGGGGAGTGTTCAGGAAACCTATTTAAAAATAGTTATTATTTTTGCAATTATGTTTGATTTAGCATGAGGCACAGAATTTACATATTTCAGCTTTCTATAGTGGTTTGTAGCAATAGCACTGAATTCTTTTTATAGATCAGTCGGAATCTTATGCATTCTAAATTAGCTAAATAGTGCAATAGTCTGATGTCATCAGAATATGACATCTGTAATGACCCATCTTAACTTCTATCAAACTAAAAATGCTGTACCATACATCCCTGTCTAATTTTGGATAATGCAAGCATACAGACAGTATAATGTCTCCTTTCATGGAAATGGCAAGACAGTGAACCAGTCACATTATACGCTTTATGGTCCTATCAGACAGAACAACTGCTGTGATGTATGAGTGCATATTTCTGTTCATAATGGGGTCAGTGACACAGGAATAATTACTGTATGTAATATGAAGCATGTCTTGGGTGTACCAAGTTACTTATGTGGTCTCCGCTAATGTAGGTCACATCTCTTACCTTATATGACTTTGTTACATTAATGTGAAGGACAATCAAGGGCGATTTTCCACTGATGGTCTGCCTGCATTGGTGGAGAGGCTGGGAGAGCAAGGTGCAGTATCAACTAACATTTCTCCTTGTTGCCTTGCTCAGATAGAACACACTAATGTGATATTCTCTCCCCAGATCTGCCTCACTCACAAACTGGGAAGCACTCCATAACCCCTGAACTAGTCTATGTCTGAGGCTGTGATCCAGCAGATCAGTGCAACATGAGAACAATAAAGAGGCACTAAGGTACTGCTCCCTGCTTGGCTTTAGTTACTTGTTTTAGAGTATGGTTGATGAAGCAGGTTTCTTTAAAATGTAATTTAATGGCACAATTGGATCACACATAATTACAAAATAAATAATTTTTTCGAGTATTGCTTTTTTGCACTGCAACAAAAAAAATATAGTGTATGAATATTATAATTTAAAGAGTATTTTGGTCTTAAACTTCCCAAAATGTTACATTTATGAGTTGAAACCACACAAAATTACAGATTTATGCTTAAAAACAAAAACAAGTTACAGATGGGGTAAGAAAAATTATGTTAATTCAAAATATATTCTCTAAAATCAAGCATTATTTTCTTACCCAGTTTTGCTTGTAAATTAAAATTGTCTGGTTTTTAGGATGTTTAGATACTTTAATGGAAAACTATAAAAATACAGATTAAGAAAATAATTATTTGTAGTCCATTTTAGTCTTAAAATGGGTTGAAGAGAGTTTGTTTCTGGTTAAATTAATTGTTATTGAACATGTTAGCAGTCAGAAACGTCATGATTAATGTCGCAACCTACGTTCCCTGATGGAGGAAATGAGACGTTGTGTCGATATAGTGACACTAGGAGTTGCTCTTGAGAGCCCCAAACACCTCCCATTCTTTGAGAAAAGGCCAATGAGAATTGGCGAGTGGAATTTGCATGCCACTCCCCTGGACATACAGGTATTAAAGGAGCTGAAATGCTCTCTCCTTTCAGGTTTTGTGCTGAGGAGCTGAGGCAAGGTCCGGCCATTTCAGTGGCTTGTACAGTTGTTGATGCAATAGGGACACAACGTTTCGTTCCCTCCATCAGGGAACTGAAGTTACGACAGTAACCATGATGTTCCCCTTCTGTCACTCACTTGACATTGTGCCGATGTACTGACACTAGGGGTCCCTATGGAAAAACACCACAACAGCTAAACTGAGCAGGTCGTGACAGCCGCTGCCTTATCTCTCGATGTTTTCTCTCCACAGAGTATTACATTTGGCTTGGGCCATCTAACGCTATCATATGCATCAGGGAAGGTGTTCTTTTCCTTTCCTATTCTTTCAGGGGGATAAGACACATCCTGCACAAAAGAGGAGGTCAACATGTTGCAATATGACACATGGGCTCAGCAGCCACACATGGAAGAGGCTGGGTGGTAGGTCCCGCCATGGGGGACTCTATAAACACAGCGACTGTGGGAAAAGAGAGCTCTTCCCAAGGGAGACGTGGGTCCGCAGACAGGGAAACCATACCGCAGAATATACATCACAGGGGTTACCAGAGTAACCGGCACCTGTGGAGCACCTATCCCAGTACAGGGCATATTAGACCCTGTAGTGGGGCTGGCTGCAAACTCCTCCACAGAGTTCGTGAACCATATGGCTAGGGAGGAAGGACATACAGGGTCCACGACTTCGTGAACTCGACTGGGGGTAAAAATGCACGTTTTCGCTTCAGGGGAGGGGAAAGGCGATATACGCAAGCAAAACACCTGGCCAGCTGTTCCATATTACCGAACTCTACCTGTTCGTACCTGAAATAACATGGGACGAAACTGGCTCAACCCAGAAAATATACAATCTTGCAAAGGTATTGGGTGTTGTCCAGCCCGCTGCTCTGCAGATGTCTGATAGAGAGGTGCCATTTTCCAGTGCCCAACGAGGACGCTCGAAGTATGTGAGTGTGCTCGAATCCGCAAGGGGTTCAGGTTCATGTGAGAATCTACCAGACCAAACTTAGAGTCGCTGATAGAGAATGCTTGCAGATCCCCCAACCTCTTGATGGAGGTGAGCACAATCAGGGGGGCCGTTTTTAAGTAGAAGGCTTTAAGATTGTACCCCATCCCTGAGAAAGAAGATCCTTCCTCAGAGGAATCTGCCAGGGAGGTGCTGTCGTGAGGAGCGTGAGGTCTGAGAACCATGTCTGGGTGGGCAGTTGATGTGCCAACCCAGTCGCGGTCCTGACCAGGAACCGGTGGCTGCGTGCCATTTGCACATGGTGCCCCAGCCCAGTTTGGAAGCATTTGTGGTGACCACGACACGTCTGGACACTTGCTGTAGGGGAAATCTTGCCCATAGAAACGCAAGGTCTGTCCAAGGCTGCACTGAACTGAATCACATAGCCGAGTTGGATGGTCCTGGGCAGCCACCACAGCAGGTTGGAAAGCGTTAGCCATGCGTCCAAGCTCCGGGCAAGGGCCACTAAGGGGACAATTGCATCTGACGTACCTGGGGATGTGGCCTCATGGCAGGGGGAGCAGGCAACGTCACATCGAGGAGCGTTGCTCCTACCCAAGGAGGCTGTGTTGAGGGGGAGCTCAAAGCACTTACCTCCCTTTGCGAAACCAGCATAGCACCCTCTTAGGCCATCCTCGAGACTCATCACAACCGGCGGGCTGTAGGTGTGGCACAGCCAGGGGCGTGAAGGCAGGGAGGCTGTGTTTGCGGGTGCGGGGCTGGAGTGGTCTGGATACCAGCACCATAGCAGACGTCTCACTCCCTGGGTCGTACGTCTCATGGGCGCTTAGGAACCTTATGTGTCCTCATGCGGCCCAGGAAACGGGGGGCATCAGCTTCCTGTGGGTGGCTGTACGCTGGGGCTGGGAACTGGGCTCTGGCTGAGGCGGAGCCACCAGTGGGATGCCCTCGATGAGCGGACGGGTTGAAGGATCTTGAGCCGCGCCGGGGTAAGATGTGCTGGTTGGACTCTGTCTGCTTTTAAACTGCCGAGAACTGCTGGGCAAAGTTCTCAACGGTGTCGCCGAAAGTCCAATCTGGGAGATGGGCACATTGAGAATGCGTGCTTTGTCGGCATCCCTCATCTTGACCAGATTCAGCCAAGATGGACATCGCCTGTCCGAGTGCTTGCACTGTGACCTTCGTTGCTAGGAGGTCAAGGTCAGTCGCCGAGCGCAGCTCATGCAGTACGTTGGGATCAGGACTACCCACGTGCAGTTCTTTGAGTGCCTTGGCCTGGTGTACCTGCAGGATGGCCATGGCATGCAGGGTGGAGGCAGCCTGTCCAGCGGCACTGTAAGCTTTGGTCACCAGCGATGACATAGTCCTACAGACTCTGGAGGGGAGCTCTGATTGATCCTGTCAGGTAGCAGCATTTCGTGGGCACAGGTGCATCGCAACCGCTTTCACCGATGCTCATGGTGGCCCGGGCAAGTATGGCGGTTAGCTCTGCGTCAGCCTCAGCCTAGGCAGGCACACGAAGGTGGCAGCCCAGTCGAGTCATCGGCATCCGACTGTCATTGCACTGTCATTTCAGAACCGGATGGGAGCAAACAAGCAACATAACACAACATTACATTAAAAGATTACATTAACATATGAACTACTGAAATCATTAATAGTCCTCTACAGAAAGTCCTTGGTGGAGGAAAGTCTCAACTTTAAACTATAAAGGACAACAAATACTACTACTCTATTTTGCATTCATAGATGGGGCAAGAAGGATAAGTTTAGCTGATTTTTACATATGTTGTCTCCTATATAAGGAAAAACTAGACAAGGGTAATATGAATAGAGCTACCTTTATTTCAAGGTGTCTGCTTTACATGATATTATAAAAATGTGTCTGTGAAAGAAAGCCACAAACATATGGTCATAAAAAAATTTATCATTTGGCTCAACTTGCCCCAGGTTAGGGTTAAGTTGCTTCTGGTCAGTTGACCAACATAATTTTTACAATGAAACACTGAATATAATTACACAAATAATGTTTTATCTATAACTTTTAAGCGAGGAGCCTACTCCCGTGCGGGACGGGGCTTAACTGGTGGTGGTGGGGTGGTGGAGGTTGCCATGTTAGCACACTGAAACAGCACTGTGATAGATTGTGAGCAGACTTATAAAGCATTGGCTTACATGCGATTGGCTAGGAATTACTCAGCTAATGGTGTGATGATGTACAGCTGCTAGTCTTCCCATTAGAACTACGCTGCTCTTATATTTCCTAAATGCTTATGCCTCAAAAGTATAGAAAATGGCTATTATTCCCCACAAACATGACTAGGACAGTGATATTTTGAAATTTACCTATTTTCTAGAACATTCCACATAGATTTAGTGCTGAGTAAACTTGGAGTAACTTCTTGAACTTTCTAGAACTTTTCATTATATAAATAGTAGTATAAATACAGGGGCCTTAAGCCCACCAGTTCAGTTTAGTTCCAGCTGTCAAGTGGCTGCAAGCATCCGGCAGACGCATTTGGTACGTCTGCGGCCAAATTATCAAGACAAGTGTGAAAAAAGTACTCTGTGGAAGCATATGCTAAGATGTGTAAGGCTTACAAGGCATATTTCGGCATGCCTGTTGGGGATCAAGACAAACCCTTTAGGAAGGACCTTCTTTCTCAGGGATGGGGCACTATCTGGCACCAGTACCTACACCTCTGGAACATCCATGTCTGGCCCCTGGATGGGACGCGGAAGACCTGTGGCCTACCACCTGCCGTGGTAGACACCATCACTCAGGCTAGAGCCCCCTCTACGAGGCACCTGTATGCCTTGAAGTGGCTTCTGTTCGCTAAATGGTGTTCTTCCCAACACAAAGACCCCCAGAGATGTGCAGTCGGCTCAGTGCTTGCCTTTCTGCAGGAGAGGTTGGAGGGACGGCTGTCCCCCTCAACCTTGAATGTGTACGTAGCTGCCATAGCTGCACACCATGACACAGTGGACGGCTTGAAGGTTGAATCCCTCCAGACCACGCCTTGTTCCCTCATTGGACCTCTCCGTAGTCCTGCAAGGCCAGCGAGGGGCTCCCTTTGAGCCCTTAGAGTCAGTAGAAGACTGCCCTCCTGACGGTGCTCACCTCCTTCAAGAGGGTTGGGGACCTGCAAGCATTCGCTGTCAGCGAAATGTGTCTGGAGTTCAGTCCGGGCTACTCTCATGTGATCATGATACCCCGACCGGGCTATGTTCCCAAGGTTCCCATGACCCCGTTCAAGGACAAAGTGGTGAACCTGCAAGGTGATCCCAGTAGTGTTCACATATGTGTTACCTGTTTGGAGGGAACGAGACGTTGTGTCCCTCCTGCCACTACCAACTACCCGCTGAAATGTCCGGGACCTTCTTCTCAGCTCCTCAGCACAAAACCTATTGAGCGGTATGCATATCCCCTCCTTTATACCCGTATGTCCGGGGAGGGGCATGAAAATACCACTCGCCAATTCCCATTGGCCTTTTATCAAAGATCAGAGCTCTCAAGAGCGACCCCTAGTGTCAATTCATCAACACAACATCTTGTTCCCTCAATCAGGGAACGGAGGTTACGGAAGTAACCAGGACATTTTGCCACTTCATGGTATCACAACTCACCTCCCCCCTAATAAAAACCGTCCACACCACTTTTTAATACAAAGTGATGCCTATGACTTAAGGTCAAATATTGTGCTATCAAATTATGCGTTTTCATTCACTGGATGTACACCAACATGCATCATATGTAATTTTACCTGAATGAATTTGCTTTGCCACAACAGTCAGTTAACCTCAAATGCAAAAAACAGAACTGATTTATTTTCTGTGTTGATGTATTTCCTGTTGAAGGAAGTTTTACCATGACATACCAATGGATTCATGTCTTAAAAAATGGCCAGTAGGCTTTACAGTAATTACACCACAGACATAAACCTTGATTTGCTACATCCTAATCAGCAGGTGTTATTGAGGAAGGGACATTCTCATTCTAGAGCATATGACTCGACAAAAATCTTTATCGTTTTGGTCCATTGTACATTTTAGAAGACTAAATCTGCCAAAAGGATAATTTTTGTCAAAGATATTCTATGATAATGAATCCCTCTGTAAGGGGAACCAAAACTTTCAAAACTGCATAAATCACTCTATGACCTTCTCACAAGTCAAGATTATTGTGAGTGACAGGCGTTTTGAAACTTGGAAATCAAAATAACGTACTCAGAATTTTGCCAAATACCCCTAAGGATTGCGATGGCATGTGCCATGAGGAGCTTCCATGGAGTATTTTAACCAGAGCTGACAGGAAGTACTATAATGAGAGAATTGATGGTGCCACAGATATGCTTCTTAGCAGATGACAGGGGCCTGAGCCATCGTGTCTCTCGAAATGTGATGTGGGGGCGGTTGGGGTATGTGTGTGTATGACAGCAGAGCCATGCAATTTGAAGCGCCTCTCATCTGCATATTGATTGGGAACTTCATCACGCATCACTAATGAGGGAATGGCTTCGTTCTCCAAGATGATGATAATGTTGATCATCATCAAGGCTTCAGTCTAAGTTAATATTCAACTTTCTACATCTACGACACTTAGCCCCTTTCAATTAATATTTCATTTGCTGGCTGCAAATCGACACCTCCACTGTTTATTAGAAAAAATCCTTCAGATATGGTTGATTGTGCTGTAATTGCATTAATAAGTCTTAAGTGTTTATAAACACATTACAAATATGTCATACTTCATCAGTCTATACTTGTGTTCCATGTATTATCACAGGATTTATTTTTCATCATTTTGTACTCTAAAATCTGCCATCTTGTACAACTACTACAGTATATTAAAATATCCCAAGTGGAGTGGTCCATTAGCATGCTTATACAGAAAAACACAAATGGCATTTTAAAACAGTAAAAGTAATTTGTTAAGATTACAACTACAAGGGTTTTGCAAGATCAAAATGGCATGTTAGCTGCATTCATTAAATTAAGTTTACATTTAAAAATAAATATATATTGAATAAGTTTGACAATTTTAAAATTTTACTTTCTTTACGAATGCCAAAACACAAAGAATTTTTTGGAATTTCTTTATAGTGCATTAAAAGAAAGAAGATTGCAAATTTTGCCATGATTAAGGCCAAAAAAAAAAAAAACATTCGTATTAGTGGGCAAATATACTTTGACCAGCCAACAAACAATACAACTTAATCATGCAACTGGTAGAGTTAATACCAGTTGTATTTGCAGAATCAATACAATGGTAGAGGTTAAGTTGCACTCTAGAAATTCATCATACATTATAAAATGATTTCCATCATTTTTCTTCTCTATAATTTACATTGCTGTCTTGAGAGATTGCATAAGCGCTTGCAACATTGGCCATTTAAGTAGCTTTTCATTGGCGAAGCTACACCATGATACACCATGCTTACGTGACCGTTGTTTACTATCGTCCATTTTGAATCTGACCTATGAATGTCTGATTCACAATTGAATCACTCATTTGAGTCAATTTTTTACAATGAATTGGTCACACGTGATAGCAAAGCTATCGCGATTCAATCCTAATGACTCAGAAAGCTCACGCACATGTTCCTGAATCATTTGGTGCACTCTCACTTGCCAGCATGCTCACAGACTATTTTAAAACATGGACAATTAAGATAACGCTGGCTGCAATGGATCTACAATCAATGGAAACCAAACCTGCAAATGCATCTTATCATTTTCCAGTGATAAAGAAGGTCTTTATTTAGTTCAGCACATGTGAAGCTTGTGATCATCTATTGCAGGTAAAACATTTTCCAATCAAAAGAGTTTCAAAATACTTGTAACCATCTTTCAGATGCTTTGTCTATGACTGTATGCTCCATTCATCTGGTTGAAAAAGAATGTAGCTTAAAAGTAGCAAGCTACTTTTGGCATGTAGCATGTAGTGTTACTTGCTACTTTCTCTGAAGTTGTAGCTTGTATCTTAGCTTAACATATTTTTCTGTTGAGTAGTTTATAGCTTAGCTATAGCTAAATCTTTGGAGTAGCTTGCCCAACACTGCTTTTGAGCAGTACTAAAACAGGGCACTGAAAGAAGGGTAGCATATTTCTCAAAGCAGCAGAAAATGTAAGTTCAACTTCTATGTTCAGCTAAAGCAGTGCAACAGACTGCAGGCAGTTTATTGAGGGTTCTTCAAACCATGAAAGTAAGGCTTGCTTTTATCTCCTGGGGAGTTTAAATGAGTGCTGGGATGAAGTCATCCATTCACTCTTCTTTGAATGTGTCAGAAATTTCCATACAATATTGAAGGACATGTGGAGTCTTATTTATTATCTGCCGCTTAGCTTGTGCAATTTGTCAATGGCAGTGGATGTCCAGAGTATTGGGAAAATATTCAATTTCACAGTGTGATGCTGTGAGCCAATGTACCTCACAGAGTTTTAACTTCCTGCCACTGTAGTGCCATATTTCTTGAAGAAAACAGCAGAATAGCATTAAGGTGACAGTGTTTTCCTCCATTATGCAAATGTCTCAGCTGCTGATTCACATGCCTTTTCACACTGGATCAATTGCTGTGGAAGATTTATGCAACAATAAGAAGCATACTGGACTTCATCTCACTCAGAAAGCTATTCACTGACTTCATTCCAAGCTAGAAATTAGTTTCAGATCTCATTCAGTGCATCAGCCCTGTCAAACAAGTGGCTATGAACTCCATTAAAAGCCTTAAACAATTAGTCAGAGGACAAATGTTTTATGTAGCATAAACTTATGACTTATATTGTGGCTCAATAATCAGCATTTGCATTTTATTGTCATGCATAGCCCTTGTGGTAGATTACATTTCTGGCACTATCGCTCCTCTTTTGTATGCTTTGTTATATGGGTAGAAGGCCTCCACAGGATACCTGGCGCGACAAAGCCTTGCTTTCATTCTTAAACCTTTGTTAGCTCTGTGCATGAATTAATGTACACACATTTAGTTCTGGAGTGAGAGAGAGAGAGAGAGAGAGAGAGAGAGAGAGACTTCAGAAAAAGAGGACACAGGAATAATGGAACAATAAAGGTTTTTTGAGAGGGTAAGAGAGAGAAAGAGACATTGGCCTCATCAATAAGGGGAATAGCCATAGGGCAAAAGCAAAACTGTTTCTCACTCAGAGATGGAGACAGAAGAAATGAGAGAGGAGGATCTGGAACTGCTCTGTTTTTATTAATAGAAGGCTATTAATTAACACCAGAGGTGTTAAATATAGCCCAGACACTCGGTGCAGGCAACAGGCATTTGGCTCAACTTGGGAGGGATTAATGGTAGCGTTGAGAGCTGTAACAAAGCCTGCAACAGCTGCTCCAGCAACTGCACCTGAGTCCAGAAAGCACCGACTTGAACCTGCCAAGAATCCATCAGTCCACACCTGGAGATCTGTCTACCTTTCTGCTAGTCAAGTGGACCAGAGGGGCCCAAACCACCCTGGCTCTTTCCTTTCACCCAGTTCAGTTTGAACAGAGGGCGAAAGAGCAGGAAAATCTGCAATAAAGAGATCATTGAAGGGGAAATGATAGTGCCAGATGGACAGAGCAACAGATTGCTCACCTTGAGTCACAGACTTTTCCATTAGTATTGATCATTACCTGGTAGATGCAGCAAGACTATATTCCGTTTGATTGTAGTGGCACCTAATGAATAATTATTCTACAATGTCCTGATTCTGATATTTGTAACAGAATCATTTGCTAGCGATTGCTGGCAAAGAACACATTTAGATAAAGAATATACTAAAAGTAGTGCTATTAGTCGACTAGAATATTTAACTGCAATAAATCAGATGATTTTTCATAGTTAATAGGGATCAGTCGCAGATTTTGAAAGTACTTAAAGCTACAGTTCACTATGGAAGATTTGTTTGTTAGAAATGAACTAAATTTCATTAAAGAGCAAGTACACCAACAATCTGTATCATGGTGTAGCTTCGCCAATGAAAAGCTACTTAAATGGCCAATGTTGCAAGCGCTTATGCAATCTCTCAAGACAGCAATGTAAATTATAGAGAAGAAAAATGATGGAAATCATTTTATAATGTATGATGAATTTCTAGAGTGCAACTTAACCTTCCAAACAATGTTTTGCCTTACCCCAACTCACTACGGTTAGCCTATAATATTTATTTACATTTTAAAGCTGTCGAGATGATTTGGCGGGAAATTGCGTACTACCGTCAATTGTCTGTGCATATTTATGTCATGTCTGTCAGTGTTGTAGTACTCAAGATCGGTCTATTGACCACTTTTTGAAGGTCTCGGTCTCCTTTCGTAATCAACCACATTTTTACAGTCTTGTCTTGGTCTCAGACAAAGACGACTCGTGATTTTATTTCAAGTCCGGTCAATACATCATTACTGTGAATGGATGTAACACTTCCTGCTTCAAATGCAAGCAATAATTTGACTCACTTCTAATTAGAAATTTGTGTTACTGTTAAAAGCTGTCACCCCTCCCCGCCCCCCTTCACGTGCACTCCAAGAAACTGAATGCAGGAGACAGGAGAAGAAACTGTGGTTGTCTGAGAGATGTCAGCCAAATATTCTGTAATACATTTTGGCTACCTAAACCAGTGTTTCCCAACTACTGTGCCCACTTGTGTGCTGTGAAATATTGTCAGGCGTGCAATGGAAATTTATAAAATTCCTAAAAATAAATAAATACAGTTTTTTCCCCTGTATTTTACTGAAGGCATAGAGACAGCAGAAGAGTTTTAAAGTTGCCAATTCATTATATGTTCCATTTCAAATTATTTTATGCAACCAGTTTTAATATTTTGTCCATTATAACATTATTGTTCTATCAAACTCTAGTCCACTGTCAAACACAACTCCTCACATGCCCACAAAATGATGCTTCATCATCGCACACTTGTAGTAAAAACATTCAGTCAGTTAACCGATTGAATGAATAGAATACAACGTTTATTGTTTTACTCCAGTTTATTTGTGCACAGAATAATGTTATGAACAGATGTCGCTTACTTGTCACGTTCTCTCATGAAACATAAAAAAGAATTTGAGAAACTGTACGTATGATAACCACGCGAACAATGGTGCCGCAGATGGCTGCCTCGGTGTAGAGCTCTCCAATTCTTTTGTTGTTTTTGTTTGTATGTTCTGTATTTAGTAATATTTTACCAGTCAGGTTTACCAGGGACGAACTGGTGAACATTCGGCAGCACATACCAGATAATCTTTTCCTGGTTTTTGAATATTCAGACGTTTTGCTGGACATTTTAGTCGGAGGCGCGGCTGTGTTGTTTAAACACGCTACGAGACGCAGGCGAGGGAGACGAGCTGGCGCGCTGGTTAAACTCCGTCAGCTCGGTGTTCGAACAGCACTGCCGAGCATTCATCTCGCGACTCTCCGCTCTCTTCCAAACAAAACTGACGAACTACATCTCCTCACACATACAAATAAGGACTTTTCAAACTCTGCTGCACTGTGCTTCACTGAAACCTGGCTGAGTGAAGCCATTCCGGACAGCGCATTATATCTGCCGGGCTTTCAGCTGTTCAGAGCGGATTGCATCGCGGAGTTAACAGGGAAAACGAGAGGCGGTGGAACATGCTTTTATATCAACGAAAGTTGGTGTACAGATGTAACAACGTTAAAGAGGATGTGCTGTCCTAACCTGGAAGCGCTCTTTATTAACTGTAAGCCGTTCTACTCGCCGCGGGAGTTTTCTTCATTTATTTTGGTGAGTGTCTACATTCCTCCAAACGCGTCTATGAACATAGCGTTGCAACAGCTGGCTGATCAAATGTCAGTCACAGAACAACAATACCCGGACTCAGTTATTATTATTATTATTATTATTATTATTATTATTATTATATAATATTATTATTATGGGGACTTTAACAAAGCAAATCTCACACGTGAACTGCCCAAATACAGACAGCACATTGCATGCCCCACCAGAGACAGGAATATACTGGATCACTACTATACAACATTAAAGGATGCATATCGCTCTGTCCCACATGCAGCTTTGGGACTCTCTGATCACTGTCTGGTTCATCTTCTTCCGACCTACAGGCAGAAATTAAAATCAACAAAGCCAGTTGTAAGGACTGTAAGGAGATGGACTAATGAAGCAGAGCGGGATCTACAAGCCTGCTTTGACTGCACTGATTGGAGTGTTTTTGAAGCTGCAGCTACAGACCTGGACGAGCTCACAGATACTGTTACATCATACATCAGTTTCTGTGAGGGTATGTGCATCCCTACTAGGACATTTTTATCATTCAACAATGATAAACCATGGTTCACAGGAAAACTCAGACAGCTTCGTCATGCCAAAGAGGATGCTTACAGGGGTGGGTATAGAGTCTTGTATAATCAGGCTAGGAACACACTGAATAAGGAAAAAGAAGCGGCTAAAAGAAGCTACTCTGAGAAGCTGAAAAACAAGTTTTCAGCTAGCGACCCTGCATCAGTGTGGAGTGGCCTGAAACAACTTACTAATTACAGGACTCCTACCCCCAACCCTGTGGTGGACCAACGACTGGCTGACGACCTGAATGTGTTCTATTGCAGATTCGAACGGCCCAATTTCACATCCCACACGCACTCGGACCTTCATTTCACACAAACATTAACACCTCCTGCAACCCCCCTCCTCCCCCCTCCTGCTACATAACCTGCACTCAAGATCTGTGAAGACGATGTGTGCCGTGTCTTTCGGAAGCAAAGGTCAAGGAAGGCTCCAGGCCCAGATGGCATCTCACCAGCGTGCCTTCATTCCTGTGCTAACCAACTGGCCCCCATCTTCACTCAGATCTTCAATAGATCACTGGAGCAGTGTGAAGTCCCATGCTGCTTCAAACGATCAGTTATTATCCCTGTCCCTAAGAAACCTAAAATCACAGGATTTAATACAGACCTGACGCCCTGACATCTGTGGTCATGAAGTCATTTGAGAGACTGGTGTTGGCCCACCTGAAGGACATCACTGGACCCTTTCTGGATCCCCTTCAATTTGCTTATCGAGCAAACAGGTCTGTGGATGATGCAGTCAACATGGGATTGCATCACGTCCTGCAACATCTGGACAGACCAGGGACATACGCAAGGATCCTTTTTGTGGACTTTCAACACAATCATCCCAGCCATTCTCCGGACTAAATTAAACCAACTCCCTGTTTCCACCTCTACCTGTCAGTGGATTACCAGCTTTCTGACAGACAGGTAGCAGCTTGTGATGCAGGGAAAATTCACTTTCACCACCTGTACCATCAGCACTGGTGCTCCCCAGGGATGTGTGCTCTCCCCACTACTCTTCTCGCTCTACACAAATGACTGCACCACCAAGGATCCCTCTGTTAGGCTCTGTCATCGGCCTCATCCGAGATGCTGATGAGTCTGCATATAGAAAGGAAGTTGAATGGCTGGCTGTCTGGTGCAGTCATAACAATCTGGAGCTGAACACACTCAAAACGGTGGAGGTGATTGTGGACTTGTGAGCACCCCAACATTGTCCCCCATCACCATTCTAAACAGCACTGTGGCAGCAGTGGAGTCATTCAGGTTCCTGGGCACTACCATCTCACAGGACCTGAAGTGGGAGATACACATCGACTCCATTGTGAAAAAGGCCCAGCAGAGGTTGTACTTCCTTCGCCAGCTGAGGAAAATCAACCTGCCACAGGTGCTGCTGAAACAGTTCTACTCAGCAGTCATTGAGTCTGTCCTCTGCACTTCAATAACTGTCTGGTTTGGTGCAGCTATGAATTCAGACATCAGAAGACTACAGAGGACAGTCTGGACTGCTGAGCGGATTATTGGTTGCCCCCTGCCCCCCCTTCAAGAACTATACACTTCCAGAGTGAAGAAAAAGGCTGGTAAAATCACTCTGGACCCCACTCACCCTGCCCACTACCTTTTTGAACTGTTGCCTTCTGGCCGGCGCTTCAGAGCTCTGAGCACCAGAACCGTCAGACACAGGAACAGTTTTTTCCCTCAGGCTATCCATCTCATGAACAATTAAATTGCCCCATTGAGCAATAATTATGTGCAATACACAGTTTAAGTCTATTTATATTATCCAACATATCCACTTCTGCCATTACTTACATTGCTCTGTATATAATATACTGTATTTTTGTTCTTTATATAACAGATTGTAATAGATTTGCACTATGTGTGTGTATGTGGGTATGTATGATGGTGAGTGTATGTACGTATATGTATAATTATTTATTTTTAGTCTTTTTTTGTTTTAATTACCTATGTCTTGCTGCTGTTTTTGGTATTGTTTGTATTGTTGTACACTGGAAGCTCCTGTCACCAAGACAAATTCCTTGTATGTGTAAGCATACTTGGCAATAAAGATTCTGATTCTAATGATTACTAAAAGCAAATTCTCCTGTTTTAAACAAGTCAAAAACATCATGATTTGTGTGTATATTCTGAGGTACTGTAATCTTCACAGAGCGTGTTTGACATCTGAACCAGTGAATGGAGGCCGGGTGGCTGCTCTCGGGTCCTAGTGCCTGCTGGATCCAACCTGTGTCAGTGACTTGTGTGTTGTTGTTTTTTCTCTGTCAACAATGCAATTTTGACCCAGTGCGACTTATAGTCAGGTGCAACTTTATTTCCAGAAAATACAGTAAATAATAAAAAATGTATTTGCTGTGTTGTTGCAAGAATTAATTTGCAAGAACAATTCTACAAATGGGAAAAGACACAAATTTGTTGGTTTATCATTATCTAATTAGTGCTCTTGGCATTTGTGACCTCATTATATTGTGTATTTATGTAACTTGCTACTAAGACAGACAGAAAACCTGGACAAGTTCTTGAAAAGGAAAACTATTGATGATGGTTATGTGGGATAGTGGTGTGCCATGGGATGTTTTTTAATCGTAAAAAGTGTGTCCTGGCAGTAAAAAGGCTGGGAAACACTTCCTAACTAGTTCATCTGCAAAAAATCATCCAGAAGAAAACACACAGCTGCATTTAAATTCTGTAGTGCAATGCTTATCGAGATGGCTGGGACCTCATCAAACTTTTATCGGCACTTAGAAAGGAAGCATAAAGAAAGATAAGCTAAGTGTAAGTGATGCTAGCAAAGCATTATCCACTGCGGTGTAGGGCGAGGATGCCTCGGTCCTTCGGCTGTAGATCCTGGACAAGCATGTGTTGATCCGGACAGACAACACAGCGGCCGCATGTCGCAACTCGCCTGTCACCTCCTTCTATGGAGTCAGCAGATGTTGTAGTCTCTGTGAGCCACTCACATCTCGGGCATCCTCAACCCTGCAGTGGACAGGTAACGCTCCATGGTGAGTGGAGACTCCATCCCCATGCAATCCAGTTGATTTTGGAGAGATTCGGGGAGGAACAGGTGGACCTGTTTGCCTCCCGAGAGTCGTCTCATTGCCCTCTTTGGTACTCCCTGTCCGAGGCTCCCATTGGCATGGATGCCCTGATGCATTGCTCTCGGGGGCTGTGCAAGTATGCATTTCCCCCATTGAGCCTCATTGCACAGACATTGTGCAAAGTCAGGGAGGATGGGCAGCAAGTCCTAATGGTTGCACCATACTGGCCCAACCGGACTTGGTTCTCAGACCTGATACTCCTAGCAGTAGCCCATCTCTGGTGCATTCCTCTGAGGCAGGACCTTCTTACTCGCTCCGGCACCCTAGGCTAGACCTCTTGAATCTCCATGTCTGGCTCCTGGACGGGACGCGGACCTAGCAGTCATTCCGCAAGCAGTGATAGACATGATCATTTAGGCCAGAACCCCCTCTATGAGGCGACTGTATGCTCTGAAGTGGCATCTCTTTGCAAACTGGTGTTCTTCCTGTGGGGAAGATCCACAGAGATGTGCAGTTGAGTCTGTGCTGTCCTTCCTACAGGAGGGGCTGAAGAGACCGCTCTCTCCCTCTACACTGAAGGTGTATGTGGCTGCCAAAGCAGTATGTCACGATACACTGGATGTGAGGCCTTCACAACAGCACAACTTGATCACCAGGTTCCTCAAGGGCGTGAGGAGATTAAATCCTCCTAGGCCATACCTAATTCCATCTTGGGAACTATCTGTGGTCTTACCTGCCTTAAAGAGAATCCCTTTTGAGCCATTAGAGCAGGCTAATCTCAGCACTGTCTCTGAAGACGGCCCTCCTGGTGGCGCTCACTTCTGAAGAGGGTGGGGGACCTACAATCGCTTTCTGTCACCAGCGAATGCCTGGAGTTCGGGCCGGCTCACTCTAATGTAATCATAAGACCCTGGCCTGGTTATGTGCCCAAAGTTCCCACCACTCCCTTTCGGGACCAGGTGGTGAACCTGCAAGCGCTCCCCTCAGAGGAGGAATATCTGGCCTTGTCGCTCCTATTTCCATTGTGCACCCTCCACATCGCAGCGGGTTGGGCTACACCCAATACTTTTGCAAGATTTTACAACCTCCGCATAGAACTGGTTTCGACATGAGTGTTACGGGGTAACAGCAGGAAGGCCGGACTTTGACCATGGATCATTCAAGAAGACAACTCTCTGGGGAATTACCCTGGAAAGAAACCTTGAACCGAGAAGAGTGAAAAGGGAAAGCAACAGAGCCTGTAATACAGCACAAATCATCATAGCATTGGCTTTTCAGGGTTGGCGGCAAATTTGAGATCTTAAAGGATTTCAAACCAACCCAGAGATGGATTTTTTTCTTGCTGGACAGGTAAGATATTTACTGGACCAATAGTGAGCCAGGTAGCTCTCTTAGTGCAGTAATTCATTAGATAGCATAAGTCACTGTAATATGGCAATTTAATTTACGAGGAAAGTTTAACTTTTATGCTGGTAACAATGCCAGTCTCTAAACCAGTTACTACCTTGGTCTATTTGCCTGCTAACTAAGTTATAATAGTTACCACTGTTTGATTTTATCTGATATGACTAGCCTTCATTATGTCCAATGTCATTGTTGCCTAACTTTTTTAGTGCTATTTATTTTAAGACAACTGTTTTAAATAAGTCAAAGCAACAGAGGAAGATATGCTACATACCTGCCCATAAAACATATTTTCGGATATCTGTCTTTCTCTTCTTTTCGTTATTTATTTATTCATTGAGGGGAAGGGGTGAGTTTTGTTGTCATTAATGACATTTGCTCTGATAGGATGATAACCTGCAACGATGGTTACTCCACAAACCATCAGATTCATCTGCAAGGAAGAGCGGAGGTGAAGCACAACTCAAGTAATTTCCTAAACAATGTTCCTCTGAAAGTAACCTGCAGTTTTATTCTGCTAGAGGGCCAAAAGTTACATAGTGCAGCTTTTAAATTTAATCTATAATATATAGAGTAAATTTTAAAGCTGCACCATGTAACTTTTACTAAATGTATTTTGATAGGAAAATAAGTGTATATAATATATATATACTTATTTTCCTATCAAAATACATTTAGTTTCTGCTTAGAAAATAAAACAATATGTAACAGCGATTTTAGCATTTCACAGAATAATGAAACACACTAAAAAAGCTTGAAATCAAGTAGCATAAAAGATTTCCCAAAGTTTAAATGGGATGTTGAGTAAATGAAAAAATTAGTCCCTTAGGTTGAGTTTTCATTGCAATGGGCATTAAATCTCCTAAATAATCATCCTCCACAATATTAATCATGGCTATTCACTTTGCTACAGCAATCGCAAAGCCGCATTCACATGATTCATGCTTTTTTGGACTCCACATGAGAAGCGCTGCAGAGAACGTGTTGTTTTGCTCTGAGTGCTGGCACTGTCCACATAATGATACTTCATCCAAATTGTCCTGAAAGATGGAAGAGCAACATGGCACCGGGGAAACATTGATGATTCACTCCAGCAAGTCATGCAGCTTGAATGCAGCAATTCACAGGTCCCATCTGGGTTTGTTTTTTAAAAAATATATGGTTAAGAACAACATTCTTAATTACTTGATCATTGACACGAAATCACTGTGTGTTTGTGGTGTGTGCATCAGTGTATTGACCCACGACACATCGCAAAGGTTCCACCCTGTTCCATAAAATATGTCAGAATCAAATATGAAAATTGGTAAATGTGTTAAACTGGTTAAAGCAAAACTCATGAAATATTTTAAATGAATTGCATTCCTTAACACGTTAATTTCAGCAGCTCTAGCTAAAAGATTAAGTTCATTGAGCTTTGCCAAGTCATCCATTTATAGAAAAAAATCTTCACAATTCATTAGAATAGTTCACACAAAAATAAAAATTCTCTCATCACTACTTCCCCTCATTTCATTCCAGATTTGTATGACTTTCTTTCTTCTGTAGAAACACAAAAGAATATCTCAGCTCTGTAGTTAATGGTACAAGTTAATAGTGATCACTAATTTGAAGCTCCAAAATGGAGAAAAAGACAGCATAAAAGTAATCCAAAAGTTATGTTATAATCAATGTCTTCTTAAGTGATCCAGATGGTTTTGGGTGAGAACAGACCAAAATGTAACTATTATTTCACAGTACATTTTGTCATTGTAGTCTATTGCAAATTCATGATTTCAAGATGGATTACACTTCCTAATGCTTGAAGCACACACAGTGCTAGATGGCACTATAGGAAGTGTAATTGAGCTTGAAATCATGATCGCCACAGAGACAATTCACTGTTTTCAGTGGCTCTAGTTGTAAGTGCTGAATTTTTAGGACGATATGTCAGATTAAACATAGTTCTAAGTTTTTTTTTAAAATGTGTCTCAAAATCCCTGCATTCTGTTGTGCTCCTCCAGCTGTCTTTGTGTGAAAAAGTGTATCTGTGGAAGGCTGAGCTGCCTGCTCGTTAATTTGACAAGGCATTTTGCCTTTACAGCTGTTGCCCTAACTGCCTGCTTCTGCATTAAGGTGGTACATCAATATTTACCCAGTAATTCAAAAGGTGTATGCAGATTCTGAATGCAATTGGTTGGTTAAACCTGCCCTTAAACGGCACATAAAAAGTGGTTGTTCACGTTACATGTCCAGTATAAGCTGTAATGTGCACCAGATTTTTTGTTCCTACATCAAAGGTCTGACTCTAAATGAGACTATTCTAGTATAATGCATGATCTCTGCTTCACTCTAGAACTTTTTAGTTTTTTTGACGAGACAAACTATCTAGAGAATTTTACAGCATCTGTGTTTGAAACTAAGTGAGGTGTTTACGCTGATGCCCACTGACAAGCTCCAGTTTCAGACAAAGAGGGGGCAGATGTGCTTGCACACGGCTGTCAAGACCCTCATGCCAACTCATATGTCCACTGATGGCATTCTACTTTACCATTGCTAGCTCAAGAGACAGATGCACTCTCTCTGTAGTGTTGTATAGTTTATTGCAAAAATGACAGCTGCAGGTGAGAGTTAAATTAGCTGATGGTGTGTGGGATGGGAATTTGTGATGGAAACTTTGTTTTTTCATTGTATTTACAAAAAGTTTTTTTTGGGGGGGGGGTTGCTGCATGACTCAATACAAGAAATGCATACACAAGTCATTATAACGGCACAAAAAATGCCTGGTTGCAGTGTGCGTTAATGTATTTTTTTGAGTTCTGTTTTGAAATGAGGGCCATTGTTCTTGCTCATTACAGACCCAGAATCAAGACTTTTTGACCTTTTCATGCTCTGTTTATGTACACTGTAAAAAAAAAAACCCCGTAAAAAAACGGCAAATCTCTGGCAGCAAAGTTTCCAGACGGGTTCTGTAAAATTACAGTAAAAACCTGTTTTTCAAAATTCCATGCAAACACTGTAAAAAAACAGAGAATATTTTACAGTCATAATTCATTAAATTACAGTATATTACTGTTAATAATTGTTAATAAACTGTAAAAAAACAGATAAATTATGTGAAAATACATTTTAAAAGACGACTTTTCTGGAAAATCTCTGTAAATATAAGCATTTTATTAGTTACTTTACTAAGTTGCTCTGTCTTTTTACAGTAATATTCTTTTAAAATACAGCTTATCTTTGTAAAATAACCAAGAAAAAATGTATAAAAAAGGAATAAGTATGTGAAAATACAGTAAAAACAACTACCTTTCAGGTTAATCTCTGTAAATTTATGGCTTTTATTAGTTACTTTATTAAGTTGCTCTGTCTTTATACAGTAATATTCTTTTAAAATACAGTTCTCATGTATAACTAAATGTTTCCCCCAGTAAAATAAAATCAAACTATAAAAATGTAATGGTACCTCCAATAAAACAGAACAGTCATTTCAGTGAATTGCAAACAAATGTTTAATGTTAATTGGACAGTAGAAATACAAGCAGAGCATGGAAAAAAATATCTACATCAAAAAGGCAATATAAAAATCTATACATTTGTCAAATAAAGCGTTTTACTGGCAAAATTAAAAATAGGACATTTAAAGGATTTACGCGTTTCAATTATCCGTATTATTAGAAACTAAGTTCCTAGCTCCCTACTTCGTTTGTCTGGAAACACAGGGAAGCCCCACACCTGCATTTGCAACAGGGTTAAACTATGATGAATGCTATTCACGCTACAATCATAACTAGAGAGAGAAAATCAATAGTTGTGCCATTTTGATGGTAACACTAACATGTCAACCAGAAGAATCAATGAATAAATAGACACTGGTATGATTTAACTGAGCATCACCTTACAAAGGTACTTTTATCATGGTTGTCAAAGATGTGCATACCCATACAGTAGGAAAGGGCTTCCTGCATTACCAGACAGATGGAGCAAGAAGTAGTGAACTTCTGTTTTTTAAAGCAATTACTGAAACATATTTCCAAAGTTCAAAATACCTTTTAAAGGGTTAGCAAAAGTGAACAGGTGCTTATGCTTTGAAGTCCATAAAAGTGCATATATCCATCATGAAAACAATCACAGGGCTCTGACGGGTTAAAGGATTAGTTCACCTCAAAATGAAAATTTCCTGATAATTTACTCACCCCATTCCCATCATAGATGTTCATGTCTTTCTTTCTTCAGTGGAAAATAATTTAAGTTTAAGGGAAAACATTACAGGATTTTTCACCACACAATGGACTTCAACCGCAACCAAACTGTTGAAGTCCAAATCAATGCGGTTTCAAAAGGCTGCAAAAGAAGTGCTTCAAACGGCTCTGCACGATCCCAACTGAGGAATATGGTCTTATCTAGTGAAACGATAGGTCACTTTCTAAAAACAAAAAACACATTTATATACTTTTTAACTAAAATTGTTCGTCTTGTGCTGGTCTGCGCCGCGCCAGGCATTAAGTCATAACGTTGGAAACGGCACAAAGGATTTAAATAATAATAAATTAAAACAAAGATGTCAGATGATTTTGAAGTTGGAAGAGAAAAATTAGATAATTTCCTTCCCAGACTTTTTGAACACAGACGGATAACTTGGATGACGAAACGCGTGAGGATTCCACCGTTATGACGTAATGACTGGCACATCCCAGACCAAAAAAGTATATCATTTTTTTTTTTTTTAAGAAAATGACCAATTGTTTCACTAGATAAGACCATATTCCTCAGCTGGGGTCGTGCAGAGCCATGTGAAGCTCTTCAAGCCCTTTGAAACCGCATTGATTTGGACTTCAACAATTTGGTTGCACTTGAAGTCCATTGTGTGGAGAAAAATCCTGAAATGTCTTCCTCAGAAAACTTACATTTCTTTTACACTGAAGAAAGAAAAGACATGAACATCTTGGATGGCATTGGGGTGAGTAAATTATCATGAAATTTTCATTTTGAGATTAACTAATTCTTGTGGTGTCAGAAGAATAGTTCATTTTAGACTACACAGATTTCAGATTAAAAATATTCCCCTATTTCCACACCTGGGTTGCCATGGTCATCTGATGTAGATCCATAAGCACAGGTTTTTCTATAATCTGAAATCACAAAAGAAAGAAATATTTTAAAATACTATTTAAATTCAGGGTTACCCCTAGCCATGAATAACTTGCATTATGCACCTTTAAAGCGTAATGGGTTGGTTTAAAGGAGAACTCCGGTCAATTTTAACATTGAGCTCATTTTTTTGTAAATTTGGAGTGCTGTCAGTACAGAGAACAACGACAAAAATCGGTGTTTCCTACACCGTGTTATCCTCTTTTTAAAATTTACACCCTGTTGACTTAAACGGGGCAAGTTCTAAACCTGCTTTTAGCCTCTTAACATCCTTGATTTGTCATTACAAGTGCACAGCCATGTGAGTGATTGTATTCAGAGTGAACACGGTGAATCTGACTGCAGTAGATGTGAAAGATATGAATAAAAATTATGTTTATTCAGCCAGCTCACATACCTGTATTTACTTCCTGTTTTCGGTCGAAGTCCACAGTAGTCGATTGTCGAGTTTGCGTGCGCGATCCTTAGTTATCTAGTTACCAATGATCGCGCGCGCGAACTCGACAAACGACTACTGTGGACGTTTTTTTTGTGGAATAAAAATACGTTTTGGAATATTGGATCGTATGAGTTAGACAATCAACTGTGGATTTCACTGAAAAACAGTACGTTAACCGAGGTATAAGTGGCTGAATTAACATCCCTTTTATGCATAACTTATCTTCCACATCTACTGCAATCAGATTCACCGTGTTGACACAGTGTTTCGAGGGTAATAGGCTAAAGGCATGTTTAGGCCCCGTTTCAGTCAACTGGTGCACATTTTAAAAGGAGGATGACACGGTGTAGTGAACACCGATTGTTTTCATTGTTCTCGGTGCTGACAGCACCCCACATTTAAAAGCAACAGAGCTAACGTTAAAATTGACCCGAGTTCTCCTTTAATGCACTCCAATAGTGTAACGTTACATAATACATTATAAGTAACGTTATATTACAATATTTGATATACTACATTCAAATATGTATTAATTCAAATTCAGATGATATAACATACTAATGAACTATATAAACAACTGCAATGCCATTAGTAACTTGAACATTCACTAGTTACACATTTAGCACCACACAATGTGCAGGCCTTACCACGTGCGTCACGCAAAGAGCGAAGCATTCAAATGGATTCTTAAAACACTAACGTTATGTACAATAACTTATGTTTATTAACAGTCAACCAGATATATTTTATTTCATAAAACATAACTATAACGTTACCTGTAAACAGACCAACATCAGCGTTGGATCAACGGGGCAATGGCTTCTCTCTCACTCTCTCGTGTAACTGTAGACACTGAGCGTAATATGATAATTAGTAAGCACATTAGGAATTTCAATCTTATTACAATTAAACACACTTCATCACAACGAACACGATCAAATGCTGCGATCACTTTAAAATGTAACTTAGAAGGATAAAATGAGTAAATTCAAGAAAATACAATAATGGGGAAAAAAAAAACATTCAAATAATTCAGTGTTACAAATGCATACTTTTTATATTGAATTGAAAATACTCTTACCTTCGTTCGAAACGCGGAAGAAAACAGTACATTCCATATTCCAAAATGCCAATGCAGCTCCTCCATGATTTCCGAGGATGGCTCCCCTAAAACCAATAAATTTGAAATACCCGCGCTAATCCGTTGAGAAGACGACTCTGACAACCGTTTGTCATTTTTCAAACTTCAAAACCATGTGACCAATCATTGCTCTTTAGGCTGTTAGGACACATTCGACGTTGTGGGCGGGAATTGGCGGCAAATTTGAATCTGTGTCGCACACACACATACATACACATAAACAAGATTAATCTGAATAAGTATGCTGTTGAATAAACGTGTGAATATTACATAGTTTTATGGAGTTAATTAGAAAGTTATTTTCATTATTCTCTGGAAATATTTTGATCTTTGTCAAAATACACAAATCATTCTCTGAATAGGCAACAAAAGTTACAATCACACACATTTATATATATGCACACGTATTAGCAATATGTTATAGCCCCCCCCCCCCCCCCCCCCACACACACACACACATACATACATACATACATACATATATATATATATATATATATATATATATATATATATATAAAGCATTCTTATATACATGCATTTGTAAAACATGTAAACGTATCTGCAAAATTCCACAAGGAAAGATTCTGTTGGTGCTTCTCCAGTATGACTGTTGACCCCATACTTCACTACTGTATTCCCCCTATTTTTCAACACGGACAAAGCAATTTCATACAAGACAATTTCATGTATGAGACTTCAGTTTCATTAGTCACTATAAAAAAAAATAACAAAAGTGTAGTACACAGTAAAATGACTTGTGCTTTATGATTATCATGTGTTTATGATTATGATTACAAACTGTTTTATCACTTGCTGCACAGGTTAAATTAAAATCTCTGAAAAATCACTAAAACATTTACAGTAATTTTATGTAAAAATACATTTTTTAATCTGTAAAAATAGTTTGAATTGCCTTTAAAAAACATAATTTTGATGTAATTTCTAATTACAATGAAATACTGTAATTTTAATGGTAAAACTTTAAATTACAGCAAGTATCTGTAAAACAACAGCATTTTACTGTTAAATGAAAAAACGGGAAAATTCTGTAAAAAAATACAGAATATTACCTGTAAAATAACGTTTTTTTTTTTACAGTGTAAGGAACAACAAAACTGTCAAAACTCCAACTCCAAAAGTTGTTTTTAACAGGTTTAATTAAGTCATCAACATTATTTTGTATTTTTGTGGTTAGTTGCCCATTAAAAATAGTTAGAGTAAAGCAGTGGTTCCCAAACATTTAACTGTGACCTAACCCTCCAAATATTCAAAATCCTTTTGCGTAACCCCTCTCTGATGCGTAGATCACTTTCACACAAGGTATTTTGAAAATATGAATATATAACAAAATTTTCGTTGTGATAAAACACCCTTATATTAAACATGTTATTTTTGTAAGTTTTGAACATATTGAATAAATTGCTTATCGATTGAGATGGGTGTGCTAGATATGATATAACTGCATAACTTGAAAACTCCCCCTTCATCGCATCACGGTACACAAGAAAAGCGGTCGGTTCTGTGCCTGGAATTTCGCATCATTGCAGGTACGTCATTGCCAGCAGACTTCGATCATTTCTGATAACTATCTGTGCAATTGTGTGGTCGGCTCAAAAAAATCATGCAACAATGTAAAAACATAACGTGCTAGCAAATGTGAGTGAAAATTACTGCATGTTGAAAGTGGAAAATTATTTGGCCGCACCAGATGTCTGACACCTGTCAAAGCTTATGAAATTATACCATCAGAATCAAAAACCCCTTTGCATCTAACCTTAAATACAAATTATATTTTAAACTAAAAAAAACTAACAAAAAACAGAAAAAATAAATGGTGGACAACTGACATGTGCGAGTCTGGTAAAACAGTGAAATATAAATTTTACTTGCTATCACTAAGCTACATCACCTTGCAATGTGCTTGTCTAGTGAAAAAAGATACTTGTGTGACGCACGACGCATGAATAGATGCATTTATTTTAACAGCAAAAGATAAGGTTATTTGGTTGCATATTTATCTGACCTTTATGAAACAACTATTATGGTGTTTCTAAACTAGAAGGCACACAAAATTATTTTTGCCAGTGAGAAATACATGAACTGGGTTTGAATGTATTTTAGACTGTGATGAAATTAAAAGAATTTTATTTGCGTACCCCATTGTCACCTCACATATCTCCAGGGGTACTCGTACCTCAGATTGGGAAACACTGCAGTAAAAGACATACAAATATTAGATTGTTTTATCAATTATATGATTTCCTCCGTGAACAATCATGATCTCAGTAGAACACTACTTCTGATGATATAACATGACTGATGGTTTGGCATAAAAATCCCCACATTGACACTAGGGCTGTCGATTCAACGCGTTAATTCAGTGTGATTAATTTGACCAAAAATAACGCGTTAAAAAAATTGACGCAATTAAACGCATGCCCACGGACCATAATAAGGAAGATTCCTGAGAAATGCAAGCTTGCAGTACCACCTGTTTACTCCAGAGGGCAGTAAGTGAAATTTCAGCTGTATGAGCAATGCGCAGTTTATACAGTGAAGAAAACACTTCAGTAGTCAGAACCACAAAAAACGTTACGTTCTTGCGTTCAAAACAATCGAAGGAGCGTGTGTGTATATGTGTATATATATATATAGATAATGTTCAAAAATAACTATGTATAATTATATATTGATATAAATAAGTATAATCATTATATATTGAGTTATTGTTATATGAGGGGCTTTCTCAGCAAATTGTATATGCGATTAATTAATCGGGACACCATGTAATTAATTTGATTAAGAATGTTAATCGATTGACAGCCCTAAAAAGCACTAATTTTAACCCTTGTGGTTATGTATGAAATGGCTACTTAACCTACACAGATGTCCTGTATATTTATTTAATCAATTCAGAATAGCAACAGCATCTTGTGCATTTTGTATAACCATAAAACCAATGTTCTCAGTTTCACATTCCTAATTAGGGACCAGATGCATTAAGAAAGATTTTTTACATCATGACATGTGGCTAAAACAGATGCACTGAGCAGAGGAAAATAATCAATAGAGCTGTCAGGTTGAACTACAGGATTGCACTGATCTGGGATCTGCTGTGTGCTGCACAGGGAGGCTTGACTGTGCCTGTGCCAGGTTCAGCTAACTGCTGTGTGGAGAGAGAAGTGAGAATGAAGTGGAGATACATGAGCACAGACTGACCTACAGCAGAGGTAAGTGAGGGCCTGTAATTGCTCATTTGGGCAGGACAAAACCTTTCTTCAAAAGAACTAGGAGTGAAGGAATCTTGTGAAGAGAGAAGAGAGGAATGTGATACTATGAGTGTTAGCATTTATTGGTACAGGGAGTGTAATATTGGAAATGGAAAAAGTACTCAAAAATGTAGCTAAGCTAACAACTACTCTACAGAAAAATTTCCTCTGCTTAGCTGAAAGCTAACCTTCAGAGAAAGTTGTCATTTACACTACATGGTACATGGAAAACGTCTCGGTTACGTATGTAACCTCCGTTCCCTGATGGAGGGAACGAGACGTCGTGTCGAAGAAGCGACACTAGGGGTCTCTCTTGAGTGCCGAAAGATGCCTCTGATCTATGAAAAAAGGCCAATGAGAGTTGGCGAACAGTATTTGCATACCCCGCCTCCGGATACGGATATAAAGGCGAGGGAAATACGCTCGTTCATTCAGGATTTTTCTGAGGAGCCGGGAGTGTTCCGGGCACCTCAGCGGCTCGGCTCAGCGACGTGGCCGGGAAGACACGACGTCTCGTTCCCTCCATCAGGGAACGGAGGTTACATACGTAACCGAGACGTTCCCCGTCTGTCGCTCACTTCGACGTCGTGTCGAACTTTGGCTAACGTTCTGACAAGGTTCTCTCAAATTTATGAACAAACATTCTTCCAGTAACGTTAATAGAATGTTCGTTCAAAGTTATCTGGTCTTTAATAACGTTCTCAAGACATTAGCAAAAAAACATTATTCATGTTTTCTGGAAAGTTTTTTTTGGAACGTTTTAGTTGGACGTTTGTCTAACGTTTTTTATTCATTACCAGTTGGTTGTTTGATCATTAAGGTCAGAAGAGAATTTACAACATGAAGTCATAATACAAATGTATAAGAAACAAATAATGAATGCAAGTTGTATCTGAAATATACAGGCAAGCAAGTATTATACATTTTACTGAGTAGTAAAGTAAACTAGTAAAGGACTTCAAACTTCACCTTTTGTAACAGCATTTCATCTGAACTAAATTCTCTCCTTGTCCTTCAACTCTGCACATGCGCTCCTTACCATGCCATTTTTAAACTAATAGCAAACAGAGTCTGCAGATGACCAATTACAACAGGCTGATATTTGGAGTCAGACTGCAGCAGAAGTTTTGAATTTGTTGAGAGGCCCTACTTGAATCGTTACCACCTTTCACACCTCTAGCTACGGCCCTGGCGGGAGCCAGTTAGATTTGCTTCAACATGGAATACATTTTTAAATTGTATGGATGATTTGGATCGAGGGAACTGAGGGCAGGTGCAGGACCTCAAAATGCTTTCTGCTGTAACTTATAGGATGATCCTGCTCACCAGTCAATCATAATTTGTCAGAGATCAATTGTTGCTTTTACAGGTATAGAAGGTTACATTATATAGTCTGTAGCTATCATGTTTTTGCAAATGTGTATATTCCCGGCAAAGACCTAAGTCCACGAATCTAGTAGCAGATCACATGTGACAGCGAGGAAAATCTCTGTCCGAAAACTGCCTCCCATCGCTGCATGTATTTATCTTTGATAAGTAATGAGATGGTCAATTGTATTTATAATAATATAATAGCAAAATAAACCAGTAACCACAATATGTGGTTATAACCACAATATAACCACACTTCCACTGTAGAAATGTTTTTCTTGAAACAATTAAAAACTGGATGTTTTGATTGTTCAGAGATAACATCCTGGTTACTTCCATAACCTCTGTTCCCTGATGGAGGGAACGAGATGTTGTCACTCTTGGGAGCCTGAGACACCTCTGATCTTTGATAAAAGGCCAATGGGAATTGGCGAGTGGTATTTGCATGCCACTCCCCCAGATATACGGGTATAAAGGAGCTGCCGTGCATACTGCTCATTCAGGTATTGTGCTGAGGATCCGAGAAAAAGGTCCTGGCCATTTCAGCGGGCAGTTCAGCGTTGTAGCAGGAGCGACACAACGTCTCGTTCCCTACATCGGGTAATGGAGGTAACGGAAGTAACCAGGATGTTCCCTATCTGTCACTCACTCGACATTGTGTTGATGTAGTGACACTAAGGGTCCCCTACAAAAATGGCACAACTACTTGCGTAGTCCAGGCGGCCAGCTGTGTGCCAACGTCACCCACCGAGGGGCGCTTTGGTCAGGGTGTACCAGAGCAGGCAGTGAGAGGATTCTGGGGAGGCAAACATGTCTAACTGTGCCTGCCTGTACCAACTCCAGATCAGCTGGACCACCTGAAGATGGAGTCTCCACTCTCCCTTGTGGGTGACCTGCCATGACAGCGCATCTGCTGTGGTGTTGAGGTTGCCCGTGATGTGAGTGGCTCGCAGCGACTTGAGGTGCTGCTGACTCCAGAGGAGGAGACAGCGGGTGAGTTGTGACATGTGAGGGGAGCATAAACCACCTTGGCATTTGATATATGCTACCGTTGCCATGTTGTCTGTTCGAGCCAGCACATGCTTGCCCTGGATCAATGGCCGGTACCTCCTCAGGGTGAGCAGTATTGCCAACAACTCAAGGCAGTTGATGTGCCAACATAGCTGTGGGCCCCTTCTGGAGCTGGCGGCTGCATGCCCATTGCATACAGCACCCCAGGCCATCTTGGAGGCATCGGTCTGACCGTTGGTCCGGTCGAGACCACGCCATGACCTTCGTCACCCGGAGGGCGAGGTCAGTCACCGAGCGCCACTCCTGCACCAATCCTGGGGCAGAACTACCCTCATGCAGGTCTTTCAGCACCTTGGCTTGTTGTACTTGCAGGAGAGCCATGGCATGCAGGGCGGAGGTAGCTTGCTCAGTGGCACCGTAGGCCCTGGCCGTCAGGGATGACGTAAGCCTACAGGCCCTGGATGGGAGCTTCGGGCACCCGCGCCAAGTGGTGGCGCTCTGCGGGCATAGGTGCACTACGAGTGCCTTATCCACTAGGGGCATCGCCGAATAACCACTGGCCGCCCCACCATTGAGGGTAGTGAGAGCGGGAGAGTCGAAAGATCGGTATCAGGCAGTGAAAGGTGCCTCCCATGAACTTGTCAGCTCCTCATGCACCTCCAGGAAGAAAGGCACTGGGGCGGGTCGTGACTGTGAGCGGCTCCTCAATCCCAGGGGATTGCGGAAAAAGCATGCGGGAAAGCATGTCTGTCGTTTTCGCGTCCGCCTGTGACTGAGCAACCATGCCTGAAGGGGGAAGCCTAGCGGAGTTTTTCGTGTCTGACTGGACAAGCCCTCTCTCCGACGCTGTGCATGAAAGCTTATCACCTTTGCGGGCACCGAACAAGAGGTGGAACTCGCCCGAGACAAGCCGGCACACTCATCCGGGCGCCTAACCAGAGCAAATACCCGTAGGTAGAAGTACAGAGGCAGGGAGCAGCTGGGGTGGCTTGCTTTCTCACAAAAGCGAACGCAACTTGTCCACGGTCATGTCCTCGCATTGAGGACATGAATTATCCATGAAAGATCTCTCGTCGTGCGTGGTTTTGTTAAAAAAGACACATCTTTAAAAAGACATTCCGATGTGTGCACGTTTAAGATAAAATCTGAATGAGCGGTATGCACGCCAGCTCCTTTATACCCGTATTTCTGGGTTAGTGGCATGCAAATACCACTCGCCAATTCCCATTGGCCTTTTATCAAAGATCAAAGGTGTCTCGGGCTCCCAAGAGTGACCCCTAGTGTCACTAGATCGACTCAACATTGAGTGAGTGACAGATAAGGAACTACCAATTATCAAAATCAATAGAATATTAATAAGGATTAATATTGCCGGGCACCACCCTGGAATTAGTGACTAATAGCTATAGTCACAGAGACAGTATAGCTGACTCAATATAGGACTGTTCTCTTAGGAAAGTCGACGTCCGGAGAACATCGATATTCAATAGGAAAACAATGAAGGCTTAAATCCAAACACAGACATCCCCTGCCAGCCCTTGGCACAAGTGCATGCAGAACAATACCAAAACACTTCTCTTTAAAGTATAAATAATTTATTGATGCAGTAATATCAATTAATAATCAATCAATCAATACAACGCAGTCTATAAACTTCCAGCTACAAACTAAACAGTAACATGATTAGATATGGTAACAGATAAGCCTTTAATACATGAGTGGAAGGTAGGTGTGTGTGTGTGTGTGTGTGTGTGTGTGTGTGTGTGTGTGTGTGTGTGTGTGTGTGCGCACGTGTGTTTGTGTGTGTGTAAGGAGAGAAGGAGGGCACAAAATGGTGTGTGTGGATCAAGTGCAGAGTATGTCACATGAGGTTTCTGGCCAGAGAATGTGGCAGCGAATGTGGGCGGAGAGACTGGTTAATGGCATCTGCAAGTTTAATGCATATCTCCACTGGTATGATAACTAAAATGCAAAGCTGGGCTCTATCGCCAAGTTATCTGTTCGCCAAATGTATGTGCGTGTATGTTTGTAAGAGGTCGTGTGTATGTGCAGTTAGTACGAGAGGGAGCAAACAGAGTGACGGCACCAAAGTCGGTTTTAGCGATTGTGGGAGAGAAGGCAAGGTTAGTTTTATCACTCAGAGACGTGGTGAACAGCTCGTAATCCGTCCGCCACGGTCATTGGTTCTTTAATGTGTAAACTCAGTGTGCAGGTCTCTCCAGCATTTGCGGAAATGCACAAACAGCCCAACGTGTTTGGCCAACAACACAGCAAATCTCATTTGTGGTAACAGTAAATTACATTAATACCTTGAGTATTATTAACAGTAATGAGTGGACTCAGCAGTCCATAAACTTTACAAGCAACAACCTTGATACACAAGAATAACACACCATAATTATCTATCTCTGCCTAGACGTATACCTCTTACTTAAGTCATGTGAGGACACGGGTAGAATGTGTATAAGTCCGTCATTTGACTCCGACTTTGTTCCTCGAAGCTCGGGTGATGACAAGAGGCCGTTTCCTCGCTCTGTCGACAGGCGGTACGGCGGCTGATTATCGGCGGCTGATTGTTGGTCGGTGAAATCAGCGAAGTCGACTCGGTTGAAGAAGGAAGAGAAATCTTCTTCACTTCTGCAGGCAAAATGGTGAGACAAAGATTGCTCGGCAGTGTCAATCAGATTCATTAGCATGCTCGGTGGAACACGGAGAAATCTCGACTTGTCATTAGCAAAAGTTCAGGTACATGCATTACTTCCTTGGCAATGAGGCTACACCTGGGAGAAGCAGGATTTCAACTAGACACGGCACATACTGTCACTGAAACCAAGATTAGGAGGAATCTCCAGGGTTTTATACTCTCGATGACATCATGGTTGAGGGACGTGTTCTGTCGAGCATTTCATCCAACTGGAGTTTGATCCTTCAGAATTGCTCTCCTAGGTGTAATGTGTGCAAGGGTTGATGGGATCTGTAGTCTGTTTGGACTCCCTTTGTTTGATTATGGCGGCTGATTCTATGTTACCAGGCTTTGAGTGTTCCTACAGGCCTCAGTCAGGCTTTATGACAGTATTTAGGCCTGCCTTTTTCTCCTATCTGAGCACATCAGGCCCAACATTAGCAAAATGTTCTTAGAACATATTTTTGCTAGCTGGGTATGATTTGGTTTCAGTTGACAGTTTCATGTCCCAAGGGTAGTGTAAAGGGATTAATGGAAAGGAAGATGCGAGAACCGGCTTGACAATATAAATAATATTTTTAATAAAGAACTTAAACGGAAAGACACAAACACACACATATGAAGGATAGCTGCCCGTAAACGCTCTCTCTCTTTCGCACCACTGTCCGCAGTTGGCCTTTGTCCATCTCGGAGGCTTGATTAGCTTGATTAGCTTGATTAGCTTGATTAGCTCCACCCTGTCACAGGTAGTTTTTTATTCAAATCAATGTACTTTAATTGTTTTGTTTAAAAAAAAAAAAAAAAAAAAACATTATATATATATATATATATATATATATATATATATATATATATATATATATATATATATTAAAAAGAAGGCCAAATTAAATCTAAGAATTTTTTTCATAAATATATTTCAAATACCTTTTATATATAGATTTTATTATTTTTTTGCCTTGTCCCAGACATAAACAATTATAATATGTATGGTGTGGATATGATTTCAAGCAATTATTCAAAACTTACAAGTGTCCCAACATTTTGGTGTAATGTCCACCACAACAAATAATGTTGAGCCAGTAAAGGTTTTTCAAAAGTTAGTGTTGTTGGTAGACAAAAGACAAAATAGACAAAAGTGTCAGTGAAGGAGATGCTTGAAACAATAAAAAACTGGATGTTTTGATTGTTCAGAGATAACATCCTGGTTACTTCCGTAACCTCTGTTCCCTGATGGAGGGAACGAGATGTTGTCACTCTTGGGAGCCCGAGACACCTCTGATCATCAGACCAGGTAAATAGAATTAGTGAGCAGAATATTTTTATTGGGAATAATTTCCAATCAAGCTGTAATTTAGCCAAAATATTATGTAAATATTATGTGAATATTAGTGTTGTAGGATTATCCATGAACAGGCCATTCAATGAACACAACACCGCATTCCACAGTTCGGAACGATTCCCCATTGCACCATTAGTAAGTCATAAAATGCATTCATGGTGCCAAGATGGCTAAAGGAGATGTCACCCCCCCTTTCCCTTTCTGTGCCTGTCTAATCTCACACCAGCAATGCCAGGACATCAAGAAAGATTTCTCTTTGTTCCCCAAACTTAAGAGCAAATGGCCAAGAAACCCTGTGGTGACCCCAATGCATAAATCCATACCATTATCAGGAAACGAAGGGTGCTAAGGCATTCCTTAAATCACCACAAACCTTAAACCAGGGATACTCCTTTCTGCAGCTGTAAATTCCAGAGACTTTTGTCTCCAAAACCAATAGACTGAAATAAACCCACTCATGGTTTCTAACCAACAACGGTCTCAAAATTGCTTCCAATAAGCTGAATTGATCGCCAGTATTTACCTCACATATATCTTATGTATCATGTATGTTTTATATAACCTGTGAAGTTCTTCTTGTGTGTTTAACAGTTCCCCGTCTGTCTCTCACTTCGACGTCGTGTCGAAGAAGCGACACTAGGGGTCTCTCTTGAGCGCCGAAAGATACCTCTGATCTATGAAAAAAGGCCAATGAGAGTTGGCGAACAGTATTTGCATACTCCGCCTCCGGATACGGATATAAAGGCGAGAGAAATACGCTCGTTCATTCAGTAATTTTCTTCGGAGCCGATGGTCGTGTGTATGCAGTCAGCTGCGAGTAACACAACTGATCCTGCTTCGCTGCACGCAGGCAGCGTTTTATGAATGGTTCATGTTCTCAGTGCGAGAACATAGCCATGGCAACATTGCGGTCGTGTGTTTTCTTTTGTAATGAGAGAAAGCCGTTTCAGCCGCCCCCTGCGCCTCGCCTCCTTCCTACGGGATTGACGCAGGCGCCGCGGGCGATGAACACGATTTGGGGACAATGATAGGCTCTGTTCGCCGGGTAAACCCCCTCGAACCTCCCGCCTCCCCGGCACGCTTGTTTGCTTCCGTCTGAGCCCGGGATGAGCATTCTCTCCAATGGTTCATCTTCTCAGTGTGAGAACATGGCCGTTATAGCATTGCGGTCGCACGGCTTTCTTTTGTAATGAGAGAAAGCCACTTCAGCCGCCCCCCACGCTCCGCCTTCTTCCTACGGGATCGGCGCAGGCGCCGCGGGCGATGAAGGCGATTCGGGGAATATGACAGGCTCTGTTTGCCGGGTAAACCCCCTCGAACTGCCCGCCTCCCCGGCACGCTTGCTTGCTTCAGAATTGGATGACATCACCGCTGCATCGGAGAGCGTTACAGCGGCATCGGATGCTGATCACTCGCCTGGGCCGCCACCTTCGGGTCTGCCGCCCAGCCTGAGCCTGACGCACGGAGATCCACTATGCTTTCCCGGGCTACTTGATCGGTCCCGCGGGCAGGTGCGCCGCTCACAGCCACGCCCCCCCCCCCCCCCGTTCCTTTCTTCCCGGATGTGCACGACGAGTTGAGCAAAGCCAAGGCTTCTTCGCTCCTCCGCTCTCACTACCCTCGCGGTGGAACGGTCCCAGACCGCTTACACTCTGCACGCCACAGACCTTCCTGCAACCAACGCCAGGCCAAGGCACTTCAAAACTTGCACCTTGGGTAGTCCTGTTCTTGATGTGCTGCAGGAACTGTGCTGGATGACCAACCGCGCCCCCGGGCCATGGAGGTCAGAAGCGCTGGCACTCGAACAGGCGATGGCCACCCCTTGTGGTCCAGAAACGCACCTGTGGACTGGACCTGGTCGAAATGCGGGAGGCAGACAAGGCACACCTTCTCCCACACCCCCGTCTCCCAGCCCCGTCCATTCGGCGCCACCGTTGACGACTCTGCCCAGCAGTCCTCAGTGGTGAGGCAGACGGAGGCCACTGCACATCCTGCCCCGCCGCAAGCCTGCCGCCATGCCCCGTCTGCTCGCCGAGGGCATCCTCCTGCGGCTATGAAACACCCTGCTCCGCCTCAACCCGGGCCCAGCTCTTAGCCCCAGCGTCGAGCACTCCGCAGGAAGCGGACGCCCCCGTCTCACGGACCCCCTCAAGGACCCGGAAGGCTCCCAGGCTGTCCGTAGACGCTCAACCCAGGGACCAAGATGTTAGCTCCGGAGGTGGTAAGACCGCTCCGTCCCTGGTGGAGGGCCGGGAGGAGAATTTTTTTGTCGAATTAGTTTTCACATTCTCATATTCTCTGTAACGAGCTATTTCCTTTTGTCTCTGGGTCACCTGGCCCGCAAATGCCGTTCCCACGGCACTCTGCCACCAGATCTCAGCAGTCCCGGCTTCCTGGACACGGACCACCCGTCTCCAGCCCCACGACTGTCCCCCCCGGCCGGCCGGTTCCGACCAGTCTAGAGGACGCCTACCCGAGACCTCCTCCTCAGTCGCTAACCCGCCCCCTGCCGGGTGTGCGGAGCAAGGTAAGTGCTTTGAGTCTTTCTCAGCACCCCAGCTGCTGGTCGCCCTGTCGCCGCCCAACGCTGCCCTGCCTGCTCCGCCCCGCTGCGAAGCCCTGCCGGGTACGTCAAAATTAATCGTCCCCTTGGTGCCCCTAGTGCAGAGGTTGGACACGTGGCTTTCACTTCCCAACCCGTCTCGCTGGCTGGCCCAGACCATCCGACTCGTTACGCAATTCAGTTTGCCAGGCCCCCGCCCCCCCTTCATGGGCGTCCGCTTTTCCGCAGTATACAGCGAACATGCCCAGTCCCTGCGCGCGGAAATTGCGACTCTTCTGGCCAAAGACACGATAGGGCCTGTCCCTCCAACCGAGATGAAGGAGGGTTTCTACAGCCCTTACCTCATCGTACCCAAGAAAGGCGACGGCTTACAACCAATCTTGGACTTGCGAGTTTTCAACCAAGCGTTGCACAAACTCCCATTCAAAATGCTCACGCTTAACCTGCATCCGGCATCTAGATTGGTTCACAGCGGTAGACCTGAAGGACGCGTACTTCCACGTCTCCATCCTGCCCCGACACCGCCCCTACCTTCGGTTTGCGTTCAGGGGCCAGGCGTATCAGTACAAAGTCCTCCCCTTCGGCCTGTCTCTGTCCCCTCGCGTCTTCACGCGTCTTCACGAAAGTCGCAGAGGCAGCTCTTGCCCCGCTCCGAGAAGCCGGCATCCGCATACTCAACTACCTCGACGACCGGCTCATTCTGGCCCACTCGCGAGAGTTACTATGCGCCCACAGAGACCAGGTGCTCAGGCACCTCAGCCGTCTGGGGCTTCAGGTCAACTGGGAAAAGAGCAAGCTCACTCCAGTTCAGAGCATCTCTTTTCTCGGGATGGAGTTAGACTTGGTCTCAATGTCGGCACGTCTCACCAACGAGCGTGCCCAGTCAGTGTTGAACTGCCTCGCCGCCTTCAGGCCAGGCACAGCGGTCCCCTTAAAACTTTTCCAGAGGCTCCTGGGGCATATGGCGTCCTCCGCGGCGGTCGCGCCGCTGGGGTTAATGCATATGAGACCGCTCCAACACTGGCTCCAGACCCGAGTCCCGAGACGAGCATGGCGCCACGGCAAGCACCGGGTAACAATCACCCCCGCCTGCCGTCAGACATTCAACCCCTGGACAGACCTCTGTTTCTTACGGGCTGGAGTGCCCCTACAGCAGGTGTCCAGACGCGTCCTGGTCACGACCGACGCCTCCAGATTGGGTTGGAGCGCCGTTTGTAACGGGCACGCAGCCTCAGGCCGTTGGACAGGGGCCCAGCTGCGTTGACACATCAACTGCCTCGAGTTGTTGACCGTCCTTTTGGCCCTGCGGAAGTTTCTCCCGTTAATTCGGGACGAACATATCCTAGTCAGGTCGGACAGCACCATTGCGGTCGCGTACATAAATCGCCAAGGCGGCGTACGCTCCCGTCACATGTCACAACTCGCCCGTCGTCTCCTCCTTTGGAGCCAGCACCGACTCAAGTCGCTGCGTGCCACTCACATCCCCAGCAACCTCAATGTGATAGCGGACGCGCTGTCATGACAACGCTTGCCTGGCGGAGAGTGGAGGCTTCACCCCCACTCGGTTCAGCTGATTTGGGAACGGTTCGGCAAGGCCCAGGTAGACCCCTCTGCCTCCCGAGAGACCTCCCACTGCCCGCTCTGGTACGCCCGTTCAGAGGCTCCCCTCGGGGCAGATGCACTGGCACACAGCTGGCCGGTGGGGCTGCGCAAGTACGCATTCCCCCAGTGAGCCTTCTTGCACAGGTGCTGTGCAAGGTCAGGGAGGACGAGGAGCAAGTCACTCTCGTGGCTCCTTACTGGCCCACCCGGGCCTGGTTCTTGGACCTTGTACTCCTCGCGACAGCCCCTCCCTGGCGAATTCCCCTGAGGAAGGATCTTCTTTCTCAGGGATGGGGCACGCTCTGGCATCTGCACCCAGACCTTTGGAACCTCCACGTCTGGCCCCCGAACGGGATGCAGAAGATCTAGCTGGTCTACCACCCACGGTCGTAGCCACGTTCAACCAAGCCAGAGCTCCTTCTACCAGGCAACTCTACGCCCTGAAATGGCATCTGTTCGTGAATTGGTGTTCTTCCCGGGCAGAAGACCCACAGAGGTGCGCAGTTAGGTCTGTGCTCCTGTTCCTACAGGAGAGGTTGGAGGGGAGGCTGTCCCCATCCACCTTGAAGGTGTATGTTGCCACTACCGCAGCTCACCACGACCCAGTAGACAGCAAGTCTCTGGGTAAGCACGACTTAATCGTCAGGTTCCCAAGAGGTGCCCGGAGGTTAAACCCCTCCCGGCCAAACCTGTTCCCCTCCTGGGATCTCTCGGTGGTCCTCGCCGGTCTTCAGAGATCAGTCGCTAGAATCAGTTGGCTCAGGGCCCTCTCCTAAAAAGACGGCCCTGCTGATCGCGCTCACTTCCATCAAGAGGGTCGGGGACCTGCAAGCGTTCCCTACTAACGACACTTGCCTGGAGCTCGGTCCGGCAGATACTCATGTGATCCTAAGACCTCGATTGGGCTATGTGCCCATGGTTCCTACCACGCCCTCTGGAGATCAGGTAGTGAACCTACAAGCGCTGCCCCGGGAGGAGGCAGACCCAGCCCTCTCACTGTCGTGTCCGGTACGTGCCTTGCGTGCCTACCTGGAACGCACCCAGAGCTTCAGGCGCTCTGAGCAGCTCTTTGTCTGCTTTGGAGGACAGCAGAAAGGGAACGCTGTCTCCAAACAGAGGTGTCTCACTGGGTGGTGGATGCCATTCAGTTGGCCTATCACACCCAGGCCGTGCCCCCCCCCCCCCCCCTATTTTTGCGGGTTCGAGCCCACTCTACTAGGAGCGTGGCATCCTCATGGGCACTGGCTAGGGGCACCTCCCTAGCAGATATTTGCAGAGCTGCGGGCTGGGCAGCACCTAACATCCTTACGATCTCAGGGTTGAGTCAGTCTCGTCCCGTGTTCTCTGAGGTCCGAGCCCGTAGAACTCGGTACACGTCGACGATCTGACCGGGTGAATCGCTTGTTTCCAGCGCCGTTTCCCTCGATCGAGGTAAAACAGTGCGCCTTCTTTCCCAGAGAACCTAGGTCCCTGGTTGATTCCTCCCTAGCCCTTCGGGCCAACAGCAGTTCAGCGGAGGGACTTGCTGGTCCAGTCCACTACGGGTACCCCAGGCTACCCCTACTGGAATAGGTGCTCCACAGATCAGGCCTCCTACGGGACTCCTCCTGTGTGTACTTCCTCGGTACGGTCACCTTACAAGCTGACCCGCGTCTCCCTTAGGCAGTCTTTGGCTGCCCTCCGGTCGCCGTGTTGTAGCAACTCCCCCCTCCTCGAGGCGGGATCTACCACCGCGGCATTCTTCCCACATGTGACCCAAGAGGCCATGTGATGCATTTTGCCACCTTTACCTCCCCTTTTGGGTGGGTGTGGCCTCCGCAGGGTCTTTTCCCCCTAAAAGAATAGGGATTCGGGAATAAGACCCCCTTCCCTCGATGCGGTAAGGGCCCCGGCTGCTCTTGCTCTATGCCGAGAAAACATAGAGAGAAAAGAGGCCCAGCCAGGCTTGGCCCGTTCCCTAGTTGGGAGCGTCACCTTGTTCCCCCCTAGGCTAACCAAAAGGATTCTGACGCTTTTTCGGGGCATTGGGGAAGAGTACGTGCAGCCTGAGCACAGTTGGTCGCTTGTGCACGTAGAAATACCTGCCTGCTTCTGTGTCAGCAGTACACGTACACGGCTCAGCGCATGGCAAGTTTTGAAGTGGACCCCTAGTGTTGCTTCTTCGATACGACGTCGAAGTGAGCGACAGACGGGGAACGTCTCGGTTACGTATGTAACCTCCGTTCCCTGATGGAGGGAACGAGACGTCGTGTCTTCCCAGCCACGTCGCTGAGCCGAGCCGCTGAGGTGCCCGGAACACTTCCGGCTCCTCAGAAAAATCCTGAATGAACGAGCGTATTTCTCTCGCCTTTATATCTGTATCCGGAGGCGGAGTATGCAAATACTGTTCGCCAACTCTCATTGGCCTTTTTTCATAGATCAGAGGTATCTTTCGGCACTCAAGAGAGAGACCTAGTGTCGCTTCTTCGACACGACGTCTCGTTCCCTCCATCAGGGAACGGAGGTTACATATGTAACCGAGACGTTATTACAGCCTACTCTTAGGTTTTTCTACCTCAGTTATAAGAACTAATCACCAGAAGTTGCCTCATATGTGTATATCCTCTGGTTTATGTATGCTTTATATCACCTACGCTTATTCTGTGTCTTAAACATTTATCATAGCTAAATCCTTATTAACTCCTACCTCAACTGTGGGAAATATATGTTATTTGGTACCTACTTGATAGGTGAACGATTTCTAGAATTTTGATATGAAGTAGAATTATGTAGGATGCACCATATTTAAACTATGAAAGTTGGCTTATTAAAGTGTTTATCTAAACTCTTAGATATTTGAGCAGGCACAATCATGTGAACATTATGCTAATGACATGCAAGAACCGGAGAACGGGGCGTAGGTCCCGCCCAAGACAATATCTGATTGGCTGACACACTCGGAAGGACAGGTCGGATGGACACGCTTATAACCCAATGACAAGCAGCTCTGCTTTGCTTTTTGCCTTGCTTTTGCAGTGACTTTGAGTGTTGTGCGGACCTTTTCATCGTCCAGTAGCCTACGCTTACATGCTCTTCACACCACCAAGAGCTCACTCAGAACTCATTAACTCTTCCATAAGAGCCTTTGTTGAACTTCGTCAAAGAACCCCCTCTCAGAGTCACAACAGCAGCTTCTCCAGACTCAGAGGAAACTCCGTTGCATAGCGAACCGCAATCCAGGAAACCGGCACACGAAGCCCCACCCGGCAAAGCCAACCAACCATTTACCATCGAGTGCTGTCCCTCAGAACGCATCATCGACCAACTGCCCGCCAATCAGCGCCGAAGAGGTTCCCTCCAGCAACTTTGTCACCGAAGGGAACGCACGCGCTCGCAGGAGCATCCAAACGCAAGTACACAATCTCCTAATTCTTGCTGAACTGGTGCAAATTCTATTAAGCAAACGAACGAAGGTTGAAATACTAGTATTGATTCTCTCAGGTTGCGGTCAAGAAAGTGTCTAAAGCTAGACATTTGGGACTCCATTCATACTCTGTTAATAACATTACCTTTCCTGTCACTGTTTGTATGAATGTTTGTGTGTTTTCGTTAGATTAGTTTGTGTGTATTAGAGTAGTTTAATATAGTCATGGTTGATTTTACATACAAGTGTCTTGTGCTATGTGCTTACAAGTTACTGCCTTAAACTGTAGATTTCGTTACCTTGCTCATAATCAGTGATCATAATTTTATGATATTATTTCCATAGGCCACGGGATAATATTATATCCAGAATTAATAAAAGACCCTAATCTCAATTTATCGGTGGACGAATAGTTGATAAAGTGTTAAATATTAATTCTGAATAATTTGCAAATAAATTAGGTTCTCATTCACTGTAATTCAATCACCCTTTTGAGTTATATTGATCCTAAATAAGCCTATTCCTTACAGTGTGTATTGAGAATACATAAAATGTTAACTCAACGCATTTTATTAAAAAAAATAATTTCATAAAATAATTTCCACCATATTATTCTATTAAACACAATACATGATTTGACATGTTGTGGAAATAATATTTTGGTGGAATTTTCATGAACAATATCTCCTGCGTGTACATGCATGTAAATACACTGTTGGACATTGTAAGTAGAAAAATCAAATGAATTAGTTAAGAGTATGAAAATGTTTTAGCAGGGCTTTTCTTTCTAGAAGCCCTAAAAGTGTGCCAAGTTAAAGAAACGCCTGAAAATAGTTAGAAAACCACTCCAAACGATTCAGTGCGTGTGTGAGCTATCCAAATGATTCAGTCTGAATAGCAAACCAATTCAGACTATTTTGCTTGTTTGACCAATTCATTGAAAATAATCAATTCAACACTGTAACTCTTTAGCAAATCAGCATTTTTAGTTCTGAGTTTAAACAGAAGACAGAAAATACAGGACACGCTGCTGAAATATTTTCAGGGAAAATGTAATCATTTTGAGTGTCAATGCTACCATGCTACTTCATCAATAAAATAGCATCTCTACTGAAAAGCCACATGATTTCTAAAATAGCAACACCACCACCTTGCTACAGAAAAATTTTGTTAAAATAACAGCTTCACTATTTGTATTGTTGCTACTGCCCAACACTGGTGAAAGCTGAGGCTGAGACATGTGAGAAGGAGGCCGAATACAAGATGCTAAATTGACAGGGAAAGACTCCATAAAAAGACAGAGAGGGAGAGAATATTTGATGGAGGGAACACGAGAGAGAAAGAGGTGAAATAGAAACAGACTGAAATCCTATACTGCTGCAGAGGAAAGATAGCACTGAGCTGTCTCTCTCTAATTGCCTTTCTTGCCTGGTTTTTTTCTGCTCAGGTCTGGCATGAAGAAGCTCTCATTATACACCTGCACTTTTGGCAGCCTCATTACGGCTCCTTCACCAGCCGTCTGTTCTGCACGGCATGATCACGGTTTGAACCGGTCATAAAATCGCTCTTCCTTTCAACCCCCCCAACCATGTCCAGCATACAGGTGACAGACATACCAGCAGTGCCGTTACCACCATAGACACTGAGGGGGACATGTCCATACTACACCATGGACACAAAATGTGGTTCCATCAGCCTATCAGCTTTGTCAGGAAGTAATATTCCTGCATCTCCAGAATGATGATTAGTCACATGACTTTTACAGCAAAGGTAATCTATACCCTTCAAAGGAAATGCAGTATCTACGCCAACACTGAAACTAAGAAATGTATCTTCAAAATATTTTGATTTTAGTGTGGATTCTGTGGCTGTAGATTGTAGTATTATAGACCTAGTCTATATTATTAAGAGACCAGATTGTGGTCATAACCCAATTTTGACTAAACGTGTACTGCAGTTACTGCATTTTGCCTTTGTACAGAAGATTGGCAAAAAAAAAAAGGATATGGAACTGAGCTCGTGGGCAAAGATGACCAGGCGCCATGCTCCAGAAAAGCAGTTACTATTGGGACGAATGGAAATGCTAACGGATAGCTTTCTCCAGATATTATAGATCTCCTTCACTAGCAAACAAACAAATAAGCATCAAAGAAAGTAGCAATTCATGAGGAACCAGTGGCAGATGGGAAACAACATCTGACATCAAACCTGTCAGATTTTCTGTGATCCAATTTAAACTTTTACAAAACTTACAAAAGCTGTTCCATCAGAACGGTTCATTTGTGATCTTAAAAAAAAAACAAAAAAACATCAACAATCTTTTAAAATGTGCTGAAATCTTGCCCAGCATACTGAGCCTGAGTAAATTTTAAACATGTTTAGAGACAGCTGCTACGCTTATAATGGTGTGTCGGCAATGATAGCTCTGGAGGTAATTGCAATAATCATGACAATGCTCATACTTTGAACCACTTTTGACAGACATCAGGCCACCCCAAATTCTCCAGCCAAAATTGGTTATCAGATGCAACTGTGTGGTCGCCTTTCCTTTTGACTAGAGAATTATTCTCTTCTTAACCTTTTGTGGAATTCAAGGAAAATCAATGAAATTGCAATGCAGTGGTAAAGGCCATAAAGCTCTTGCCTATTGATTGGAAAGAGTCTGTGACTGCCATCAATCGCTCTGGGATATAAGTTGAACCCAAAGAAACACACAGAATCACATCAACAAAGGTCAACGCACCTTTCAGCTCTGTTGGGCCATTTTCAATGATTGCAGGTTCTGTGAAGGACAAAAGCATAACAAAGCAGAGAAAAAAATATATATAGTTGTCCTCTTTTAACTACGCCAAACACCATCTGCCTCTGGCTGTAATGTCAAAGGGAAAAGTTATGTGAACTGAATGATTTTTGGAGGACTCTGAGAAGAGTTGAAAATAGTTAGAAAAGTAGGGAGAAGCCAACCAAATAGATGTTTTTTATTTTAAATGTTCTCTCTGTTTCAGTGAAAAGCATCAACAGTGGTAACAGTTGTTGAAAAACTATACAGGTTGCACTGTGAATTCGGCAACAGTATGTTGAAAGTTTTGCAGCTGAAATTGGTCCATACGTATTGAAATTTGAACCACTGCCTCTAGTGGCCAAAGATAGAGGTGTGTTGAATGAATGGGCACATGTGCAGGTAGATATAACTGCAGGCCAGAGATCTTTAAATGGGAGTGGAATCTCAAAAATAGGGCAGGGTTACTCCAGAAGTGTGTGGGGTTCCTCCAAAAAGGGTTGCACCAACTCCAAAAGGGAGTTCCACACACTTACACACACTGTTAAGTGTGTTCTCAGCCCACTCCTGTATTCCCTGTACACACATGACTGTGTGGCAACACATAGCTCTAATGCCATCGTTAAGTTTGCTGACGATACAACGGTGGTAGGTCTGATCACTGACAATGATGAAATAGCCTACAGAGAGGAGGTGCGCACTCTGACACGCTGGTGTCAGGAGCACAACCTCTCCCTCAATGTCAGTAAGACCAAGGAGCTTGTAGTGGACTTCAGGAGGAAAGACAGAGAACACAGCCCCATCACCATTAATGGAGCACCGGTGGAGAGAGTCAGCAGTTTCAAGTTCCTCGGTGTCCACATCACTGAAGAACTCACATGGTCCGCCCACACTGAGGCCGTTGTGAAGAAGGTTCACCAGCGCCTCTTCTTCCTGAGACGGCTGAGGAAGTTTGGAATGAACCACCACATCCTCACACGGTTCTACACCAGTACTGTAGAGAGCATCCTGACTGGCTGCATCACCGCCTGGTACGGCAATAGCACCACCCACAACTGCAAAGACCTGCAAAGGGTGGTGCAAACTGCCAGAAATATCATCAAAGGTGAGCTGCCCTCCCTCCAGGACATATATAATAGACAGTGTGTGAAAAAAGCTCGGAGGATCATCAGAGACTCCAGCCACCAGAGTCATGGTCTGCTCTCACTGCTTCCATCAGGCAGGCGGTATCGCAGCATCAGGACCCGCACAGCCGACTACATGACAGCTTCTTCCACCAAGCAATCAGATTTTGAACACTTGATCTCTCACGATCAACAATCAGCACTGCACTTTATTAATCTTCATCTTATTATCTCACACTGGACTGTCAAATATATTCTCCACAATTTAATTACTGCATATATATTTTTATATACTCTTATTTTTTATTTTTATTATATGTGTATTCTATATTGTGTGTATTGTTTACTGTACATTGTATATTAGTATTGTGTTGTGTAAGTATATGTACATTTGATATGGAAATTATGTTGTGTAAATATGTTGTTTATTGTAAATTGGTATATGTCTCGCCACTGTCATGACTGCTATGTTGCTCGGAACTGCACACAAGACTTACACCTACTGTTGCACATGTGTACATAGTAGTGTGACAATAAAGGGTTAGGTTATATCTTTGGTGGTGGTTTGGAGCTCCCACCACTTTTTGGAGCTCTGTCTGCAGCTATATCCTTCTCCACACATGAAATCTGGTTTCTGTCCACAGAGTGATGCCAAAAAAGTTTAAGTTATAAATTATGTACTAGAGTCAAAAGGAATACATATTTTTTTAACCCTACCCCATAACCCAAACCTCAACTCTAAACCTAACCATCACTGGAGTAAACATTTTATTTTAGAGTGAAAATGCAACCTTTGAAAAACTAAAGTTCTCAAATTACATCTACTTTAAAAATTTAGACACATTAAACATAATCGTCAATATGAACACCTCATAATTAAAATGCCTGCCTGGTATACCCAGAGGCAATGCCATTAAGACTATAAACTTTATAAGTGCACAGCTCCCTGCTTTGAGCAACACTTAGACAATAAGTTAATTTAACAAAATGTCTTGTAATAAGCCATTGGCTGAAGGGCCTTGAGTGAACCTCAACTCCATAGGGACCAATGAGAGAATCTTACTACAGCAACATGGGCATATTACTTTCTGCCATTCACATGTATTATATATTCTGCAATGGCTTTTACCCACATCTGGTATTAGAGCTTTAATCTCGACATGCAGTGTACTTTAAGGGACTCAATCCAATTTATATATGTAATGTTATATCTGAGAGCAGTTTACACAAACTGTAACTTCTATAGGTTAAATCCAACATCAATTTGATAAAATGGAAAGGCCAACTAATCCAGAGCTGAATCTGAATCACTCCCCATATGGGCAAGATGCTTCTGCTGTTGTCAAATTTAATGGCCTTTCTAGCTGTATCCAATGCATTCATTTACAGGGGTAAAATGGATGTAAAGGAGTCCCAGGATTGAATATTCTCCATATTGAGTCTGCAGAAAAATCCTGCAAACTGAGGAATGAAGACTGTGTACTATACTGGTCATGTCATAAAACACTACAATACATTTTTGAGAAGTTAAAATACAGTATTTACATGACCAGTATGTACATATGTGCACATATTTTTTTACTATTGTTATTTTTTACTACTAAGGAATAGTTCACCCAAAAATGAAAGCTCTATTATTATGTACTCACCTACATGAGGCTCTTATGACTGTATGACTCATTGATTATTGAAACACAAAAAGGAGATATTAGGCTGAATGTTAGGGACTGACTTGTCTCGCGTAGCCAGACCTATGAATACAGCAAAGGTCTGGGCTCTATAGCAGCTTCAATAGGCAAAGAACCACCCATTAAGGCAGGAAAAGCCATCTAAATGATGTGTTAAGCACTTCAGTTTTGTCATAATAAAACAGAAAATGCAGCTCTGCACTTTATGCTATATATCCACTTTACTTTCTACTATGTGCCTCCATAAAAACTCTGAATATCTTTAAAAGATTTGATATTAATAACCTGGAAGACTTGTGCAAATTCTGTGATATATACATCCTCAAAAACACCCATTGTATCAACGCAATACCTTGTGAACACAACTCGGCTTCCAGGCAGACTGATAAACATCCCAGAAGTTCCTTCGAACCAGCTAATTAGATTAGCTGAAAGTGATCAAGAAAGCATTTTCCAGTTTTATCTGCTATGTGCATCAGACGTAGAGCACAGACTGTTGGCGGTCCATTGGTGTGCCATCTTAGGCTGAGACTAGGGACTGACAGCCTCAGTCACCATTCAATTTTAATGCAAAAAAGACCAGTTTAAACATTCGTCACAATTTATGTTCTTGTGTTCCACAAAAATGAAAGTCATACATGGGAGGTCGATAGGGTATTTGGACCCATTAGACCAAGCTTACAGTTAAATATTTGCAGGTGTGGAGTTTTACATTATGTTTTAATGTAATGTTTTAATAATGACTGTATATATTGATTTTGTGTGTGTGTGTGTGTGTGTGTGTGTGTGTGTGTTTGTTTTCCCTCTGTTATGTTTGATCCCTCTGTTAGCAGTACAGTGGCATGGGACCGATGGTCAGCGAGTCTTAATTGTGTCATACAGGCATCGTTCGCAGTTCAGGTACAAATACCTCTGAGATACCTCTTAAGATCTCACAGTTTCTTTCTATCATTTCATATGTAGAGCATGTGCACACACTCTTTTGCCTATTATTTGAGTTAGAGTTAGTTATTTGGTTTTGAAGAGTTTAACAACCATTGTTTAATTGACTTATGTGGTGTAATTACCATTCTATTGTGTGAGAATTTAAACTAGACTGCAAATAAAAATGTATTCTTTTGAAACATCAGCCACCACCTGAGTCCTTTTATTAGGATAGCTTGTGTGGGACCATTAAGGTTTAAATATTGAAAGTATTGCAAATTAATATGTTAATCAGAAGGGTGAGTGTCGATAGTGCCTTCTGGAAGCCACACAGGTTTAGAATGATATGAAAGTGTGTAAATTATGCCCCTTTAAGGGGACAGTGTTAAAAAATATTTGGGTTATTTCTTTTGCTCTTCTGATTTAAAAAAACAATGTTGAAGCAACATAACATAGACATGTTCAGTCTGAGTTATGACTAAGGTCTAAATTTTTTCCAGCCATAATTTGGCTACCCTAGTTTGCCAAACATGAACCAGTAGTGTTCGGACATACTATATACTGCAGTACATCAGGGGCCTGTACCATGAAGCTAGCTGAACAAACCCAGGATTAGGATTGGTTTTAAATTGACATAACCAATCCAATCAAGCTTAATGCTGAAACTTTCTCTCTCAACTCAGGCTTTGATCCTGAGTTTAATATTAGTGAGCAACGTTTCCAGCGAACAGCCAATGGCATGAAACATGGATAGAGAGAGAGAGAGAGAGAGAGAGAGAGAGAGAGAGAGAGAATGTGATTCACTTCTCATGAGAGAGTGAGACAGTGATAATTACATTCATTATTAAAAAATATGTGTAATTTAAATACATTTAAAAGGCACAACAAGATATTAACACATTTCTAAGAGGAGAGTTCAGTTTTTAAAAGGTTATCTAAATTAATTAGCTTAATAACAGGTTGTACCTATATAACCACTAGTGATATTACTGAAAAATTTAGAATTCAGTGTTCTTGTTGATTCCATGTCCCTACGGGCACATCCAAGCAGCTGATTTATTTTGATAGAGATGTCCTTCAAGAATTGTAATTTCATTCCTATCTGCTCTTTTTGCCATTTTTATATTCCATTTAATTAATATGTGCTCAAAGGCTATGCATATCACTCAGTGGCTATGAATCATACCCAGTTTAAACTGTGCTATCCTATCCTAAGTTACCATGAAATGTGTGCCAGGCCTACTTTGGATCTTACTCTTACAAACAAATTGCAAATGATTTGTTTTCAGACTCATCTGTCTGTGTAAATGGCTCTATCTGTAAACGCAGCTTCATTATGTTGTGTGTTCCTGGCAGCTGATGTTGTTTATGTTGCTGCTGTGGTATTCAGGCAGTGGCAGCATTATGCTTGTGTCACTGTTAATCTCTGCAGTGGGTTAAACGGCTTTTGTTACAAATGACCCGATGATGGCACACTTTGGGCAAGAGAATATGAGAATATATCTGGATGAGCAAAGAGAGGAATTTTTTTTGAGAAGCACTCCCCATTTATGAATGTTAAGTGACTCATTCAGTAAAGCTTAACAAGTAACTCTAAGCTAACTTTTTGCATAAATCTATCACTTATAGTCTTAGGGCAGAAAAGGACAGTTTTTTAAGATAAATGTTGCCCAGCAATATTCTTTGTTGCTACGCCATGACAGTAGTTGAGCTGTAAGTGAAAACTGGCTGCAGAAGAAGAGTTTAAGCTTATATAGTTTATAGTGCCTCTTGTGGCAAAACTGAGAATGCGCTATTGCACAATTCAGAATGTAATGGGAGAAAAAATCAGATGTGTAGCCAGACATGTCAGTTTTCAATAATTGTGTACAGAATTTTAAAATTCATGAGAACTTTCAGAAATCATTTGTGCTCTTTACTTATGTAGCAATTTGTCAGAACTTTATGAGAAAAGCCATGCCAAGGAATCAATTAAGGTTTTCTCATTAGTTTTCGAGACAAATATGTGCACTCAAGTGGCATTGTCCTGCACACCAGGCAGTATCTTTCTGCACATCTCACTTGTTTTGTGCTCTCATATTCACTGATTAATTAGATCCCACAACTCAGTGAGACTTTTTGTTTTGAAAACCCTAGTTTTTAGTGATTTTTTTAGTGATCATTCGGGAGAATAGTAATTACATTATAGGAATTGACATGTTAGTTAGTGCTATGATATTTAAATTTAGTTATTGATGACTGCATGGAAAATGTATGGATAAAAAAATGCATGGATGCATCAATTTGCATTTCAATTAATTGAACCTAAGGACTTGTTTTAACAGGATTTGAGCAGATTTCAAGGAGCACATTCTCGTAAAATGGTGGCCAACATTGTCATATACAAACACCATTTAACCACAACACCACCACTTTATGCTTGTAAAGTGCATCTGTACTGCATGTACAGATGTACTCTGATATACAGTATGAGTCTGGCTCTTGGGGGGTTCTAGCACACCAATATAGCAAGAACAGATTACACCTTTAACATCACACCCAACCCCTGTGGAGAAGTCTTAAATCACTGCACTAAGTGAGGTTGACTTTTAGCCCACAGAGCAGTAAAATTCTGCTGTATGCAAGTTTTTCTCTCTTTGACATCAGCCAAGCAGGAGATTCAAATCCCCCTGTGGTTAATTTACCTACTAAACACTAAAAGCAATTTGTCAGTTTATTGATGGTGAAATGTTGTATTTGAACACTACAATGAGAGAGAAGCTAGTGATGATGAATGTTTGCAGTTTTACAACAGCATTTGAATTGATTTACAATGTTTGAACTTCTATAATCAGAACTTATTAATGCAATTGTCTCTTATCAATGTCTTAATGATAATGCAGCTATGTAGAATTTAAAGAAATATTCTGGGTTCAATCAAATGTATGCTTATTCGACAGCATTTATGGTATAATGTGGATTACCACAAAAATAATTTTTAATCATCCCTCTTTTAAAAAAACAAAAAAAAAAACAAACCAAGGTTACAGTGAGACACTTAAAATGGAAGTGAATGGGGCCAGTATTGACCTCAATGTATCCCAGATTTCTAAAAGTCAAAAAATAATTTTGTGGTAATCAACATTATGCCACAAATGCTGTCAATTGAACTTAACTTGTATTGAACCCAGAACATTGCTTTAAGCTGCTTCATAAAAGCCTATTTTGCAAATGATTATGGTGATATATATGTAGGTTTATAGTGCATTTTCAAGACATCTGCTAAGTTAGGACACTATGCCTGGCATAAGTAGGCCTAGCACAGAAACTCTTTACTAGCACCTACAGTATGTTTGTGCCATGCTCCTGCTATGCAATACACAGCAGCATGCTTCTTAGACGGTTAGTGCGAGTACTGTAAATTGTTAATATGGGCGATGAAAAAAAATGCATTTACGCATTGCTTTCACGTGCGTTATGAAATTGGCCTTAAATGTCCAAATACTTTTTGTGGTCTCTATAGTCGAGAAAGAGAGATATGTTGTTTTTTCCATCGTACTCCATTGAAAAGAACAGTATTAGAGAATGCATTGGCTTGCTTTAGAAATAAAGGTTCTGGTAGTGTGGCATTGGTCAAAAAAGGAGCGCATGACATTATTGTGGAACAATATGAGGAAATGTGATCTCTTTGACATGCTTTACATACCCTTCTGAGACAGTAGGCTGTGAGATGCAATCCATTCCCTTGTCATGTTAGGCTGCTTCTTAATGAAATTACACAGGTAAGAATGAGAATTGCCTTTTTATGCTAAGTGATTTAGAAAATGAAGGCAATTTTCCACATTAGGATGATTAAAGTCAAGTTGAGGACAATGAGAAAGGACAAAAATTAGTTAGTACCTTTCATTAGTATGCTTTTGTTCTAAAATACAAATGTTCTCTTCATATAGCAAGAGATGCAAGATTCCATGTAACTGTTGTTGTAACATAATTGTCATGTATTATGTAAGGAATAATTGATGATGTACCATTTAATAATTGAAAAATAATGCACACTCTGAGGTGGTATTGTCCCTTTTAAAAACTGAGAGTTCATGTCAAATTTGCTGCAAACTTGATGTAAATTAACCACTGATTATTTTCAAATGCAAATGAGCTTTGCAGCATACTTTTTTGGCCATTGTTTCCAAAGGTTTGTTGCAGATTTACCACTACAGGTGAAGAGCTGCAAACTTAAAAAATGTCTAGGTTACGGATGTAACGTCCGTTCCCTGATGGAGGGAACGAGACGTTGTGTCGAAGAAGCAAAACTAAGGGTCTCTCTTGAGCGCCGAATATGCCCCTGATCTATGAAAAAATGCCAAAGAGAAGTTGGCAGACAGTATTTGCATACCCCGCCCCCGGACATACGGGTATTAAAGCAGGGAAATACGTTGAGTTCATTCAGGAATTTTCTGAGGAGCCGGAAATGGTCCGGCCACTACAGTGGCTCGGCTCAGCACAAAGAACACAATGTCTCGTTCCCTCCATCAGGGAACGGAGGTTTCATCCGTAACCTAGACATTCCCCGTCTGTCGCTCACACAACGTCGAAGTGAGCGACAGACGGGGAACTGGCCTGGGTGTGATAGGCCAACGAAATGGCATCCACTACCTAGTGGGAAAGCTTCTGTTTGGAGACATCGTTCCCTTTCCGCTGTCCGCCAAAGCAGACAAAGAGCTGCTCAGAACATCTAAAGCTCTGCGTGCAGTCCAAGTAGGTACACAAATCACATACCGGACACAGCAACGAAGGGGCTGGGTCTGCCTCCTCCTGGGGCAGCGCTTGCAGGTTCACTACCTGGTCTCTAAAGGGCGTGGTAGGAACCTTGGGCACGTAGCCCGGTCATGGTCTTAGGATCACATATGTGTCTGCCGGACCGAACTCCAGGCAAGTGTCACTAACAGAGAATGCGACCCGATCCTTTTGATGGAGGCGAGCGTAATCAACAGGGCCGTCTTTAGAGAGAGGGCCCTGAGTCCAGCTGATTCTAGCGGCTCGAAGGGAGGTCTCTGTAGGCACGAGAGGACAATTGAGAGGTCCCATGAGTGGAACAGGCTTGGCTGGGAGGGATTTAACCTCCAGGTGCCTCTTAGGAACCTGATAATTAAGTCTTCCTTACCCAAAGACTTGCCGTCTACGTGGTGGGCCATGATGGCAGCAACATACAGCTTTAGGGTGGAAGGGGATAGCCTCCCATCCAGCCTCTCCTGCAGAAAAAAGAGCACTGACCTAACTGCGCACCTCTGTGGGTCTTCAGCCCGGGAAGAACATCAATTTGCGAACAGGCACCACTTCAGAGCGTAAAGATGCCTGTTCCTCGTCCTCCCTGACCTTGCACAGCACCTGTGCAAGAAGGCTCACTGGGGGAAATGCATACTTGCGTACTTGCGCAGCCCCGTGGGCCAGCTGTGTGCCAGTGCGTCTGCCCTGAGGGTAGCCTCTGTTCGGGCATACCAGAGCGGGCAGTGGGAGGTCTCTCGGGAGGCAAACAGGTCTACCTGGGCCTTGCCGAACTGAGCTTGCTCTTTTCCCAGTTCACCTGAAGCCCTAGACTGCTAAGGTGCCTGAGCACCTTGTCCCTCTGAGCGCATAGTAACTCTCGACAGTGAGCTAGGATGAGCCAGTCATCGAGGTAATTGAGTATGCGGATGCCCACTTCCCGTAGCGGGGCAAGGGCTGCCTCTGTGACCTTTGTGAAGATGCGAGGGGACAGAGACAGGCCAAAGGGGAGGACCTTGTACTGATACACCTGGCTGTTGAACGCGAACTGTAGGAAGGGTCTGTGTCGAGGCAAGATGGAGACATGGAAGTATGCGTTCTTCAGGTCTACCACCGCTGGACCAGATACAGTGAGAAGAAGAATATCTCAGCTTCGTAAGCATCATAAGTGTTCTGTTGTTGGCTGTAAAAGTGAACATAAGATTCTTCGTGTACTCCCGGCATCAGAGCCACTGAAGACACAGTGGACAAGTTTTGTTTTTGAAAGAAATGTACCCCAAAACATACAAAAATGTGTGTATGTCTGTGCAAATAATTTTACACCGGACTGTCAATATAAAGCAGGATTTAAAAAAAAAAGATTCTCAAGCATGTATCAGTACCAACTGTTCGTAATCCAGCTTTATATCCTGAAGATGTAAGTATCGCACTTTATATTTTGTGAATATTTGCAACTCGCCTTTCTGAATGTGCTTGTTATCTGATCCCATGGCTAATGCAGCTAATGTTACCATTGTCTCTGATTGTATTCACAGAGACAATCATGTTGATATTTTAAATTTTTAACCCGAAAACGCTTACTGTCTCTGATTGTATTCACGGAGACCAGAGCTATGCCATTATTGTTATCTTACTGTCTGTATAATTCATAATTGCACCTTTATTGTGCACAATACAGTAAGGCGATTGTCTTTTTGAAAACTATGTACGTTTTCTGTGAACATAAGTGAGTTGTAATAAAAGTGGAATGTTTACTTGCAAAGGCCAGCACATCTGCACAACATATCAGTGCCATGAGGGATGTTGGTTGCTAGACTGACTAACCACAGCTGTGTTGTGTCGATTAACCATTCAGAAACATCCTGGTTCATTCTCACAGTTGTGATTTCTGCCGGAGTCTCTCCTTCATCAGTGTCCAACTCTGGTTCATACATATATGGCTGAACTCTGGTATTTACGCTGTCATTCATATTGGTTCTTTTTTGTTGTTGCTATAGTATATGTAGTATGCTGTAGTGACCATCATCAGCGAGCCTCTTCGTTTTATATAAATGTTTTTTGGCAGTTTCTGAAAAACTTGCTAAATAAACATTAGCTAGCAATACTAGGTACATTTAACTAAATATCAATAACTTTTAAAAATCTGGCTAAAGTAATGCGGTTTGCCTGGAGAGGAGCGGCTGTCATCCACCGGAGAGTGTGGAGGAGTGTTCGAGGACCACGCGATGGTACATCAGAGAACCGGTGAGTGAGCTTTTTCTCTCTCTCCTCTCTCTCTTGCTCTTTCGCACCGTGTTGGCCTTTTCCCTCACCCATTTTTAGTTTTTTTTGTTTTCCCCTCCTGTCTCCTCCCAGGTCGAGGAAGGCGGGGATAACCGGCTGGTGATGACGGTTCGTAAAGCACGCCCTCCCCAGGGAAAGAGGGGTGGGGGATGTACGTCATGCCGGTGGAACCCCGGCCTGAGGTAATGCCGGGAGGAGTGTGGAGTGGAGGGGGGCGGGGCCGGGCTGGAATGTCACAAGCCTGGTCCCCAATCGGCCTGATGGGGCGCGCGAGGTTTAAAGGTGGCCAGTGACGACGGTTCGAGAGAGACAGATCAATCACGGACATGTCCATTGTGTGTGTTTGTGCTTTTTCTTTAAGTTCTTTATTAAAATATTATTAAGTTGACAAGCTGGTTCTCGCCTCCTCCTTGCCCATCATAACCCTGCGTTACACTGTTCATGAGCTGAAAGATACAGCCCTCTTCCTGAAAAGGGGCAGGGAGAAGCAGCTCATTCGCATTTAAAGAGACACATACGAGAACCACATGTTTTTGATTCCAACCAAAAAGAGACATTTACAGCATGGTATAATAAATGATTCATGTGGTATTTTGAGCTGAAACTTCACAGACACATTCTGGGGACACCTGAGACTTATATTACATCTTGTAAATAGGGGCATAATAGGTCTCCTTTAAATGAAAAGCAGCAATTCTACTTTGTAAGTGAATTAAACCTTGCCCACCTTCTTCTTTGGGGAGGCATAAAACACTCTGTTGGACCCAATGTAGCTCTAACCAAAATAAATTCACAAGAGCAGCTTGATCTTCAGCTAAGAAAAGTGGTGAGGGGTCTACACAAGCCAATCTACGCCAAAAAGAGGATGCTACTAGATTGTTGACGATGAGAGTTCACCCTCTATAGGACATATTCGGTGATAACATTTCCATTTATCCAATTGCCCTTTGACTTTTTCCAGCACCCCCTCCCAATTTTTCTGTACAAAACTATCATCTCCAAAATAAACTTCTAAATATTTGATTCCTCCCCTACCCCAACACAACCCATCAGGAAGGCAAGGTTTTCCATCATACCATTGTCCTACATTAAAGCATCACTTTTTTTTCCAATTCACCTTAGCAGAAGACGACACTCTAAATTCTTCAACAATGTTAAACAAAGTCTGCACATCGCTTTTTCTACTGATCATTACTATAATGTCATCAGCATAAGCTGACAAACAAAAATTATTATTGCAACTTGGCAAACACAAACCACATAAATAATTTCCTATTTGTTGAAGTAGAAGCTCAATAGCCAAGGAATACAACATTTAAGACAAGAAGCAACCTTGTTTGATGAAGCCACCATTTAATTTCAGTGCACTTTCAACATCGCTATAGAGTATTCTGATCATGTCTTCAAATTTATTGCAAAAAACAAAAGCTGTTCAAGTATTCCACAAATAAGAATGCTCAACTCGGTTGAAAGCCTTCCTCTGATCCAAAGATAACAAGCCACAATCTAAATTTAACAATTTAGAGACATAGAAAAGGTCACGAATTACAAAGACATTGTCAAAAATAGATCTAATGGGGACACAATATGTCTGGACAGGATGGATGACCTGATCCAACACTCTGTTAGCCAAAGCCTTAGAAAGCAGTTTGTAGTCGCTACAAAGAAGTGAGACAGGGTGCCAGTTCTTTATATCAGTAAGGTCCCCCTTTTTTGGAATAAGAGTGATTACTGCTCTTCAGCAACTCAACGGCAACCTGCGTACATTAAGTACCTCCAGCAGATCTGCTCCCAACTCCAACCAAAAAGCTTTATAGAAGTAAACTGGTAGGCCATCCACTCCTGGTGCCATCCCAGACTCCATGTTCTGCAGGGCCTTATAAAGCTCTCCCAAGGTCAACGCTCCTGCAAGAATCTTATTAACCTCCTCTGAGACTTTTGGTAATCATCAAAGAAAATGCTTTCCACACAACATCCTAACTTAATCTCACTTCTAAAAAGCTTTTGGTAAAAAAGAACTGCTCTACTTCGAATATCAGCAGGATCTGTCAGCAACACTCCATCTTCGGAGCGCAGTGCATAAATAAAACGTTTCTGCCCATTCTTTCTTTCCATACTGAAAAAGTATTTGGACGGTGCATCCATCTGATCAATACTTTGAAAACGTGAACGGATCAGAGCCCCCTGTGTCTTATATCCCAGTAGATCTGCTAACTGAGCCATCTTCTTAGAACATGCTTCCAAATGGCGAAATACACTGTATATTGAGCCAATTGTTGAGATTAAATTTTTTTTTTTTCTATTATCTCTAAGGGCCGAGTCAACTCTTTAGTGACATTGTGAGTGTACTGTTGAGTAAACTACCTTATTTGAAACTTTTAATCCCACCACTGTTGTAACGAATGAAAAGAACACTTCAATGCTTTGTGAGCTTCCCCAAAAAATTGAAAGTTTCCTTAAAAAAAAAATTCTTATTTAACAAGTTAGCATTAAAGTGCCAGTATGCAATTTTGGGTTATAACAAGCTTATAAAAAGTTACAGTGTACCATACTGTGGTCTGAAAAGATTACTGGTGTAATATAACACTTAAAAATTTTAAGATGGTGGATAAAGCTATAACATCTATCCAGACTAGGTAAAGATATAACATTATCGTGTGTGTGAACCCAAGTGTACTGTCTTTCATTACCATTTAAAGATCTCCAAATGTCACACAATTAATATTTTTTAATGATATTGTATTATCGTTTGTTTTACTTAAACAAATCAGACGACACGCAGATCACTTCTGAACTCCATGCTTCTTCTTTATTTCCTGTTACGTCATTCCGTACGTATTACACGTTACATAGAATACATTACATCCCCCCCTTTTTTTTTTTTTTTTTTTAAACAACTTATTTCAACGTTTACTAATGTTTTCACAAACAGGCATTAATACTTGTGATAATAAACATTTACTCTGATGCATTGTACTCAATGCTAGTGCATGTGATAGTCTCTAAACCTAGAAGGAATTTTAATCTCTCTTCCTGATTTCGTGATGATGTTTGGCTTTGTCTGTTCTTCAGTTGAAGCATTTTGATGTGCTTGTTTCACCACGACAGGAAAATCAGGATTCATCTCTCTCTCTGGCTTTGCATTTGTTTCTTGCTTGATGTTAAAGTCATCCTGATCACTTGCTGATGGAAAGTTTTGTTCTTTTGTCTTTAACAGATGCTTTTGGTTTCTTCTGTAGATCCTTCCATCTGGTGTGCAAAGAACATACGATCTCGGCGAGTCATGTTTCTTCATAACTGTTGCAGGATTCCAGATTTGTCCTTGCTGCACTCTCACTTTGTCTCCTGGTGATATCTCTGGCAACTGTTTGGTGTTCTTGTCATAATAAAATTTTTGCTTTGACTGCCTCTGTTTGAGTTTCTCTTGAAGTTTCTTACTTCCTTTTGGAGTCAACAATTTGCTCGAAGTTGGCAGTTTAGTTTTCAATCTTCTTCCCATTAGAAGTTGTGCCGGTGACAAACCAATGCCATCTAGTGGAGTATTGCGGTATTCCAGCAACGCAATATATGGATCTCCATTCTCATCTTGTGACTTTGTGAGTATTCTCTTGATGGTTTGGATCATTCTTTCTGCTTGTCCATTAGATTGAGCATATCTCGGACTAGACGTTTTGTGCTCGAACACCCAGTTATCTGCAAAACACTTGAATTCTCGACTGGCATATTGTGGACCATTATCTGATATTACCACATCAGGTATACCATGTCTTGCAAACAGTGATTTCATTGCAAGTATTACACTTCTGCTGGTAGTGTCATTCAACATTGCAATCTCTGGAAACTTGGAGTAGTAGTCCACACACATCAAATATTCAGAACCATTGTGCTGAAACAAATCAGTACCAACTTTTGCCCATGGTCTGTCTGGCATGGCATGAGATATTAGTGGTTCTTTTGTGTGACTGTTTCGATGAGTGTTGCATGTGGCACAGTGAGATACCATTTTCTCAATCTCATCTGACATTCCTGGCCAATAAATGATATTTCTTGCTCTTTCTTTGGATTTCACCATGCCGAGATGTGACTCATGAATTTTATCCAACATCTGCTTTCTCGTTCTGTTTGGTATTACGAGTTTTGACGCTTTGAACACAAGTCCGGATGTATAACTTATTTCCTCTTTGTGTGTCCAATACTTCTGTACGTCTTTGTGTACAGCCCTTTTTTTCTGTAGGCCATCCTTTTATGCTGTATTCTTTCAGTTTCTGCATTTCAGGATCTTCAGCAGTTTCTTTTCTGAACTCTTGCAGTTTCTTTTCCGTCACAGGTAGCTGAGATGTGATGCAATTTACCTCTAACTCCTCTTCAAGCAGTTCTTCGTCGCATTCATCAAGGTAAGCACGACTCAATGCATCTGCAATGTGCATTTCTTTACCTGGCTTGTACTTGACTTTTAGATTGTACCTTTGAAGTCTAAGCAACATTCTTTGTAGTCTCAATGGAGTTTGATGTAGAGGTTTTTTGAAGATGCACTCCAGTGGCTTGTGGTCGCTTTCTACTTGAACTTCTCTGCCATATACATATTGATGGAATTTTTCACATCCATATACAATCGCAAGCAGTTCCTTCTCAATTTGTGCATATCGACGTTGACAATCTGTGAGCGCTCTTGATCCATATGCAACTGGTCTCTGATCTTGTAACAAAACCGCACCCATGCCTTCAGAACTGGCATCTACTGACAATGTTAACGGTTTGTTTACATCGTAGTATTTCAACGTTGGTCCATTTGTTGCTAGAGCTTTGAGTTTCTGAAAACTTTTCTCTTGTTCACTTCCCCAGAACCATTCAACATCATTCTCCAGCAGCTGTCTGAGTGGAGCACTTACTTCTGACAAGTTGGGAATAAACTTGGCAAGATACTGCAGCATACCTAGAAATCTTTGAAGATCTTGCTTGTTTTGTGGTGTAGGTAACTGAACTACAGCTCTCACCTTCTCTTCGTCTGGTTTCAGTCCTTCTGCTGTCAGTACATGACCAATATACTTGATTTGTGATGTTCCGATTTGACATTTATTTTTGTTTAGCTTGAGGTTGTACTCTCTTGCCCTCTGGAGCAGTTTTCTCAGTCTGGCATCATGCTCTTGTACTGTTTCACCCCAAACCAGCAAATCATCTACGATGTTTATCACACCATCCAGGTCTTCAATCATCTGTGCTACAGCTCTTTGGAATACTTCAGATGCCAACGATATCCCAAATGCCAAACGCAGGAATCTGTATCTTCCTATAGGAGAGTTGAATGTGCACAACTTGGAACTGTCATCGTCCAATTTAATCTGCCAGAATCCTTGGTTAGCATCAAGCACAGAAAACACTTTAGCATTTGGCATGTTAGATATGACCTCTTCTACTGTGAGTAGTGGGTAGTGTTCACGTTTGATTGCCTTGTTCAAATCTCGTGGGTCGAGACATATTCGAATTTTGTCTGGCTTGACAATTGTCACCATGCTACTCACCCAATCAGTTGGATCTGTTTGTCTTGCAATGACGTTCATTTCTTCCATCTTGTGCAATTCTTTAATTATCCTTTCTTTCAGTGCGACTGGAACTTTCCGTGGAGCATGTACAACTGGTTTTACTGATGAATCAATTTGGATGTGATGATATCCTGGCATGCATCCTAGACCACTGAACAGATCTTCATAATTTTTCATAATGTCATCATTTTCAACAGACACTTCATGTATCCTTTTTATCAAGCCTAATGATTGACATGTGGATCTTCCTAGAATCGCAGGAGCATCTCTTTCAACGATCTGGAACTGTATTATGTATTTTCTTTGTACTCGCATGTTAACTGTTTCTGTCCCAATGGCGACATCTGGTGTCCCGAGTATGTAAGCAACTTGCAGGTAGATTTACTCAGCATCTCTGTTATACTCAGCGAATTGTACGTTTTTAACGAGAGCACATTACATTCTGCACCAGTGTCCAACTTAAATTTCACTTTCTTGTCTCTTATCTTTAACAATTCAGACCACTTTTCCTTTTCTTCTCGTGTTTCTGTGGTAACAGCTTGAATACTTTTCACATCGTTTCTTTGAACGTCCACTGTGCCCAGGAACATATTTTTGTCAGCCTCCTCTGTCTGTTCAAGCGTGTGCATCTTTCTTGGCTGTTTACGCTCTATTCTGCACATTTTTTGCGAAGTGATTTTTTTTACTGCATAGCCTGCACGTTTGACCATAGGCGGGACATTTTCTCTGCTCATGCTTGTAACCGCATCGACTGCATTTTGTGTCGTCACTCAAGTCACAAATGACTTTTCCAATGACTTTTCTGTTTAATTTTTACAGCCTTAATTTTATGCATGTCAACTTCTTCATTTAGTGCTTTCACTTGACTAGACGTGATTTCATTCGCTCGACAAATGTCCACAGCTTTTGCTAATGTAAGATCTGCTTCTCTTAGCAATCTGGCTCTCAGTGTGTCATCTCTTATGCCGCACACAATTCTATCTCTTATTAAAGAATCATGCAATTCTGCGAACTCACAGTCTTTTGCTTTGTTCTTTAAATCAGTGACGTATGAATCTATATTCTCTGACGGTCCTTGAGCCCTCGTGAAGAATATGTGACGAATGTAAGGTAGGTTTTTTTCTTGGTTCACAATAGTTTTTGAACTTTTGCTTGAGAGGGTTGATTTTGTCCCTGTCTTCTTCATTAAATTCAAACGTATTGAAAACTTGAATTGCCTCCTCACCCGCGACATGTAGAAATGTGGCACACTGCACTTTTTCAGACTTTTCCGCGTTGCCGCTAGCCATCAGGAACCAGTAGAATTTTTGTATCCAAATCTTCCAATTTTCTGAAAGATTTCCCTGTAGACATAGGTTCGATGGTGGCTGTAACTGTGCCATTCTTCTTTCGATGCACTTACAACTTCTGACACCATGTATTATCGTTTGTTTTACTTAAACAAATCAGACGACACGCAGATCACTTCTGAACTCCATGCTTCTTCTTTATTTCCTGTTACGTCATTCCGTACGTATACACGTTACATAGAATACATTACAGATATGAGTGAGACGACTACGTGAAGTCAAGTGAGGCTCAATGTGAGTCCTATCTAGATTAGACTCAGTGCAATCACCAACTAGGAACAAAAAATCATCAGGGCAACGGTTTTGTAAAGTCGAACAAAGTGTATCCAATATAACCAATCTTTCAACTTGTGCAGTTGGGGCATACACACAAATAAAAATGAACACATAGCTTTCAAAAATAGCTCAAACTTTTAAGAGTCTACCTTTCACAATTTCATCAGCCTCATGAGAGACAGAACTTAAGTTCTTTGCAAATTAAATGGCAACTCCTCCACTGACTGAAGTGTTATGACTTAACACAGGTATGCTGTCAAACACCCTCTCCCAGTCAACAGCATTTTTCAAATCACAGTGAGTTTTTTGTAAAAAAAAAATTTAATTCATTATATTAATTCATATATTATTGCTCTTTTTCTAGAATCTCTAGCACATTTGACATTCAATGTAGCTAAATACACTTCACTCATCACTAACAGAAAAAAAAAAACAGCCCATAAAGCCAAAACACATCAGCATTCCTACTCTTAAACTTGACAGACATCATTATTCAGGACATTGAGATTTCTCACAATATTCTTTAATCTATAGACTTCTTTATTCATAAAGGAGCCCTCTCCCATTAGGCCTCTTGCTTTTTCAATAAACTGTTTTTGATCATAAAAATTCCAGCATGCGCACACCTTATTTTTAGTCGATCTAAGTAATAACTTGATATCATCAGCTCATAACTCCGACAAACAAAGTCACTCAGAGAAAGTGTGAACCTGGAGTCAGAAGACTCACCATCACTCTCTGTATCCTGAACCTCATCCTCTTGCACCTCACTATTTTTACGATTTTATAGGTGTGGGTGAGAAAAATTCACATTCATAGTCGAGATCAATTATATGTCCCTTTTTTCTCAAAATCTTCTGATGTGAAAGTAAAACTAAACAGTCGTCACATGTGACATTCAGATGTGAAAGTGACGATTTAGAGTAAAATATTACTTAAATATTGATCTATTTTCACCCACTACTTTTATGCTGCCTTTAAGTGATTTTTGGGCCCTCCACCCTGTCACATTCCTCCCTCATTCTCTCAGGCAGGGGAGCCACCGGCATGACGTATCCCCCCCCCCCCCCTTTCCCTAGGGAAGGCGTGCCCTAAGACCCGTCTGCCAGCAGGTCATCCCCATCTACCTGGATGAGGGAGGGGACAAGTGGAGGGAAACTGGGGGGGGGGGGGGGGGGGTACTTCCTGTAACAGTGTAGTACCCCCCCCCCCCCCCCCAAAAAACACAAAAATTTATACAAGAGGGAAAAGGCCAACGCAGAGCAGCAGTGAGAGAGAGAGAGAGAGGAGAGAAAGATGAAAAAAAAAAAAGACTTACTCGCCAGTTCTCCGATACGCTGTAGCTTGGTCCCCGGTCACTCCTCCACCCTTCAATGGACGACAGCCGCGCCTACCCTGGCGGATCAGAGGCAGTCCTCCAGCCCCTGGTGGACGGAACGCCCCGCCGCGTTCTTGGGGAACAGAAGGGGTCTCCCCCGCCCCTGGCAGCGGTTCTCCCGCTACAGGCGGTCGGCAGTGAGCCCCTCCCCGCTTGCGGTCGGCAGTCTTATACCCTGCCGCGTTTCAGCGAGAACTCTACTACGGCGTATCCCTCCTCCTTCCCGAGTTTCGGCACCAGTGTAACGCAGTTCAATGGAAAGGAGGAGGCGAGAACTGACTTGACAATATAAATAATAGTTTAATGATGAACTTAAACAAAAGATAAAGACACACACATGATGGACATGTCCATAAACGAGCTCTCTCTCCCGCACCACCATCCGCAATCGGCCTTTATCCCTCTCGGAGGCTTGATTAACCTGATAAGGGACCGGGTGTGTATAATCACGACCTGGCCCCACCCTGCACCCTGTCACACATAATAAAAAGATAATAAAAAAAGTAATAACAATTTTTCTGTGTGTCTGGGTTATGGGGATGGGGATGTGAAGGGGGTGCCAAGTCAGATCTCGCCTAGGGCACCTAGTATGCAATAACCGCCACTTTTCATCTTGCCTGATAAGAATGCCCTGATTACATCTAAATGTAGTGCAACATTTCCAACATTATCAATCAATACCACGCTCGTAGACCTCCACAAAAATTTGCCCCAAATTGGTCGTCGCCCATTTTAATTTTCCATGATAGAGCACATTAGTTCTTGCACCTTCTTCAATTAGTATTGCAAATGATTGCAGTTTCTGTGGCTACAGAGCATCAAAAGAGAGATGATGCTGTGGCACACGATTTACTGGGCGCTTCCTGAGAGTGCAGAGTCCCACGGGACACCCTTTTGTATTAGCGACTGCAGAAGACCCATATTATATTTGTTCCATGCTGTTGCATCTTATTCATTTCAGCTCAGACCTTCTGTTTTGGGTCTCCTGAGGCGTTGTCCCGTTGAAAAGCCATGAAACTTTCTCCGAACCCTTATCTCTCTTTGTTTCTCTTTCCCTTCTTTTCTTCCCCATCCCCTCTTGCTTGTTCAACACTAACTGGGGCAGTCAAGCTGAAAACAAAGTATGTGTAGAAGTTTCTGTAGACAAAATGGTAGAGGCTGTCAGGGTTGTGATTTGTGAGTTCTTGTGGTACTACCTCTTGTCTGTCTTTCCGTGAGAAGATGGATTTGCTCACGGCTGAGTGAAATGGAGATGCTCAGTGAAATAAATCACATTACTGCTAGTTGACTTAATTGATGATGAATTTGTTGGTTCCAATGTCGTGTCCCATGGGGTTTGGTAATTATGACATGCAGCTGATTAGCACTGTCATGCTGGACCAATCATATTAGATGTTTTTTGTGTTAACCCACCAACACCACCATGCTGTGATTTCTGGGACTTCCTTGTGAATAATCATATAGGTTTGACACTAAAAAATTTAGCATTTTCCACCGTTTTTGACCATGATGTATTTTTCACTACTGTCCTTTAGTGTTAGGTCATCTTACATCATGACGCATACCTAATGCCCTGTGAATCTTCAATTTATATGCTGTCCTCTGTTTTGAAAGCTTTTTTATGCTCTCTATACCAAGCTAATGAGCCGGGAGTGTTGGTTATTCATGTTTTTGAGAAGTTACAGACATTACATCAGAAATTAGCATAATTAATTCTGATTCAAAGTAATGACCAGCATCATCCAATCACTGCCAACCATGTTAAAATAAAACACATGAAAAATTTTGAATCCATGTATGATTACCATTGTCCCATGTCTGCCAAACATGTTGAGTGGTCCAAACATCATCTGCAACCTGCAACTAAACTTTTGAAAGGAAGTTTGGATTGAATACACTTAGCTGCATGTAGAGAACTACAGGATGCTCCCTTGCTCCCTATTTTTACTGAACGACTTCACCTTGCAACATGCCTTTTAATGGGGATACCTCGCTCAATTAGTTGCAGTAGAGTAAGACAGAGGATGAATTCCAAACAGTGTTTCTGCACCCTTGAAGGTCACTGCAAGAAGGGGACACCACACAAAGGGGTGTTCCAAATGAAATTGGGCAACTCAAGCCCTCAAAGGAGGGTGCTTCCACAAGGCCGTTAGTGAAGGGTACATGCAATGGTCACTTCAAGGAAGTAATTTTACCATTTATGATCACGTGACACTGGATGGCGTGTCCTTGAGATATATTTAAAGCAAGGTTGTCAATCGGAGCATATTACATGTTCAAACATTCGAGCAAGCGCTATAGCCTTTTTATAACAAATTCTACTCTGCAATTTACATTCGTTCTCAGCTAAGACGGTACACAGCCATAAGCAGGGATACTCCAAAAACAGGGTTAATTTTTTCCTGTAGGCTAGTATAAACCCTGTGGTTTATTTTTTAAAATTTATTATTAAGACCTCTTGTGCACCAAATAACTTTCAGCGAGAAATGTTCATTCATGTATTTTATATCAATTTAATTATATAATTAATAATATAAATATTATTATTATTAAAACAGCAACAGAAAGCAATTTAAAATAAGACACAAAAGGCAATGTTTGAAAAAAATAAAACTAGTACAAAAAGTATATTTATTTGCAACAACAAATTAACAGCAATAAATAAGAGATTCCTGTTGTTAGAAAACCTGTGCTGTGTCGTCATGATAATGTTTCAGACGAAGATAAAGTGGAAGTGACGTATGTCTTTCATTACTCCCTTCTCGCGAGTGTCCTTTTTACAGTTCTCACTTCAAGGGCTCAGCCCTTCGGAGGTATGCTCACTTCCATTCGGAATTCACCAAGAGACTCACAATGTGGCTGGCATTTATTTACAGATCACCATCAGTCTCACATGGAATTGCAGTTGGCCAATGTCAACAACATTACTGAATAAACAAAGCAACTTAAAAGACCAACAGAAATATGAAAAACTTCTGTGCCCCACAGACATGCGGTGTGCACAGTTTGCATTCACTATGTATACTGAGTGCTCAACAGAAAAGGAAACAGTATTTTTTTTATGTCCCTGTTCATCTTCTTTTTAGAATGAGATGTCACAATTTCTGAGCTTGAAAATTTAATTTTACTTAGCCCTAAAACTATGAGCAATTTTACTTCACTTGAAGTAATATTCAATTTCAAAAAGAAAAGTGTATGTTGGAGTAAGTGGAGTGATTTAAAACTCAACTTTGTTCATTTCCAAACAGCCCTTGCAATTTATTTTGAATCTATACCATTTTCAAAAAATAAAAAAGCCAGAAAAATTTAATTATGTTTTGTGATGCCCTTTAGTCTAGTTTTTATTTACTTTCTGTTGTGTTTTAATTTGTATTTGTATTGTTTGTGTCAAATGTCTGAAAACGTGTTGAATTGTTTTGTTTTTTGAAATTCATTTATAAAAAAGAAAAAAAAGAGACCAAGATGCTCTTAAAGAGGCAGTACCCAATTCTACCTGGTGCAACCTCCAGTGTGCTGTCTGAACAGTTTGAAATGCACCTTATTTTCATCATAACTCTGTATACAGCCTCTGAAAGAAACATTTTTTCCAGCTTTTAGATGTATCAAATGATTCTCAATGTGATAATGCACAGTGAATATAGGATATTTTAAATGAAAATGAGCATACAGTCCTGGTGGTCATTTTGTTTAACGGTGTAACTTTTCGCGATAAATGAATATTGGAATAAACTAGAGCCTCTAATCTTTTGACTCAAACAGGTTTTAATTTAAACACTTAATTTGTTTTCTTATCAGCTTTTCTCCTAAAGACAAACTCTGCTTTGATCAACCCCATGTTGTTTGGTCACATGACACCATATGTCAAAGTGTAACCCTTTTACTGAGTCTCCTGAACTGAGGTCAGTCGGTTTAAATTAAGTGAAATTATGCGTTGTGTATAGCGAAGCCAAAATACATTGTCCATGAATATGGATGTGGATTTGTACGAGGATATATATTATTTTGGATATTTGTTTTTATAATTGTTCTGAACTGAAAGGATCTCTTCAAGCTATACGTTGTAAAAACAGGCCTAAATGGAACTAGTGACAAAAATTATTTTCCCTAAGCAATGTGTATTTTAATTACCATAGAAGCATGTTTTAACCTTTACCAAAATGGTGAATGAGAAGAATGAGACGATTTATCTGCAATCGCTTTTCATGTGGAGTTCAAAGCGGTGCTTGACACTGGCTCTGACGCCCTGGCGCAATTCATGATCGTGGTTTTACGATTAATGTAGCAAAGTGGATAACCACAGTCTGCCGACTAATTTATATTGTGGAAGATGGGAGTTTAATGCACATTGTGATGAATATACAACCTATGTGGGGATTAGTTCTTTTAATTAGTCACCCTCACAATTAGACTTTGGGACACATTTAATGCTATTGAATTGGTGATATTTCAGTGCATTTCTATCTTTATACTGTGGAAGGCTTTTTTTGGAAAATGTTAATACATCATTATATTGTTACATATTGTTTTGTTTTCCTAAAAAGGAAATAAATGGATTTTGATTAGAAATAAAGTATAATTAGCGTGAAATTTCAGCACTTTCCAAAAACTGTGATTAATCATGATTAACTACAAAAGATTATGTGGTTAATCACTATTAATATGTCAAAAAAAAATACTAATGGGGTGAGAAAAACTTGGTTAGTTCAAGATACTGTATATTCCCTAAGAACAAGTATATTTACATAAATTTTCTCTTTAAAAAAAAAAAGAATATTTTATATATTTTTAAGAATATTTAAATATGTTTATGGGCAAACAAGACCAATATACTGGTGATTACTTTTTGCTGTGAAAAAGAATATAAGATGATTAAAATCTTCACCTGAAAACACAGAAATGATTCTTTGGATTTGTCAGAAAAAAAGTGTCCAAAAAAAAGAAAATGCAGAAGAAAGTTATAATCTTAATTATCAGTGAAAAGAGACAAGGTAATAACTGCCTTTCCTTTAAATTACTGTGACCGTCTTTGCACTGGAGGCCGAAAGCTGTGGACAGACAATCTTACTTCAGAATAATCAGATTCAGAGCTTGTTATTTCTCTGGCTAGAACCCTGGGATGTCCAGGTCAGATTTAGTAGCAGATCTTTTGACCATTCCTTCCCAGAAGGGTGTGAATTAAATGGATGCTTGGTGCTCACTGAGCTGATGGGAATGATTAAAGTGTAAATCTGAACAGTGTCAGCAGAAAACCCTCACTTGGTATGTTTTTCAAGCTGAGAAGGAATTCAGTGATGTGTGTATCTGTGCGTGCATGCATGCGTGTGTGTGTGTGTGTGTGTGTGTGTGCCAAAGGGAGAAACATATGCTGACCATGACTATGATTACTCATCAACAAAGTCGAAATTCTCATTAAACTAATTAAAACAAAGACAATCCCACATCCATCAACCCTTGCCCTGGTTGGTTGTAAAAGAATGTACATTATCATCAGATCTCTCTCTCTGTCTCTCTTTGCAATCTGAACTCTTGCCAATAAAATATGTTAAACTGTGATCAGCCCAGTCTTGAATTCACAGATCTGTCGTCCTGTATTACTGCATTCTAATAATTTTCTTGCTTGGCTGGGCTGTGATGACAGCTCACCACATTAGGTTGCAGTGAGAGAGAAGGACCTGGAGCCAAGCCAGAACAGACCCCAGTACCCCTCATGTGCACACATGGAGAGACACACCTGGCCAGCCAAGCTTGATTTTGACAAAGCTATAGCCACAGCACCGTAAAATAATCCTATTAGCTGAATTTACTCACATGGTTTAAAGGAAATTATTGCTTTGTCTCATGTGTGAATACTTAATTGATTTATTTGTGCATCTCTCCCAAGCATGAGATGCACAATGAAAGCACAGGACATGGTCTGCACAAAATTAAGGAAAAAGGCTTATTTTCATTTGATAAACATATAGCTGGGCTCTTGAGGAAAATAGATTATTGATACAAAGACCTCTCCACACCAAGGGCCAGTTCTGTCATGTGTACCTTATTTATCTATTGGTGACAAATAAAGTATGTCCATCTATTTAATTTATTAGTATCCATCTAAGCACGTGTGCTAACATCTGCAATTCAGTTTGTTTACCTCTATGGATTGAATTTGTGGATTTACAGCAAATCACTTTGTGCTTGACTTTGTTTTTTTTTTGTGTGTTTTTTCGCTGATGTCAAGGTGGCTGCATTTCCTGGGTCTAACACACATTCATCAATGTGTCAGCCACATGCCTGCTGTCAATTTCTTTAGTAGCATGCTCATATTGATCTAACGGGTGGCCAACACAAGGCCAACAGCTGTTCAGTCCATCCCCATGACAGATTTACTCAAAGTGTTTAGTACCATTGATCATATTTCCTATGAGGTCAAAAAATAAAGGTTGTGGCTTCAGCCGAAGTCCAATCTTCAAAATGAGAGGTTAATTAATCACAGTAGTCTTAAAAGTGAAGTGTGAACTTTCTGTACCACTTGTGGCAATAAATGGAATTCACAAATAATGAGGTTTCCCAAATAAAAGTGCCACAGCATTCACACATTTCAGTGAAATCAACCAACAAATAGTTTATATATATATATATATATATATACAGTAGTTGTTTATCGATATTAAGATGGAATACAAGAAAGTATTTCAATGTTAAAAAATTATACATTTCACCTTTAAGCTGTGTTTAAATGTGCACTCACTGCTGTATTCTCATTAAAAGTTTACTCTTAAAGAAATTTATTTGTAGTTTTGAAACAAATTTATAAAATCATCAGCACTCAGATGAAATGAAAACTCAAGTCATGTCAGAGCTGTTTTATTCTACATGGAGGGGGTCCCCTCATGAGGACTGCCATGTTAGAATCACATGACCAGCCAACCTTGATCTAATTAACTGCCCTGTCATTGGACTCTTTCATTAATATCTTTAACTAATCATGTCTGGCTGTGAATAGTGGATTTCTACATTAGCATCTGTAACTGAAAACTAGTTAGTCTGAATGTTTATGTCTAAGATGACATACTGTACATAAAAAATACTGAGTGCACCTTCAAGTCACATAATCTGTTTATTTCAAAGCTTAATGTTATAAAACACCTTTTTACTCTTTCTATTTTCTGGATCACAACACTCAACTCAAAACAATACTGGTGTTGATGATGTATGACCATATATTTTATTTATAGTTTATTATAAATGAGAGAGGATTTATATGACACATGAGTAACTTGCTGATGGTGTCTACGCCATTGTGAAGAGTGATCAAGCAATATATGTGTTTTATTAGAGACTGGCAATGTTCTTTGCAATCTTATGGTCAAATATATAAACATTTTCCTTACTGCAGTCTTGATTATTTGTTTAAAGCAAAAGTATTGGGGAGTTGGAAGAATGGTAACATATTCAATTACTTTTGAGTAAAATCAAAGCATTCTGTGGCCCAATAGCTAAGAACTCACAGATTTTACATTTCCAGCCAGTAAACTTTGATAAATATATCAAAGTTTACTTGCAAAAATACATACATGCTGAATAATGGATTATTCAGCTTTTTAAAAAAAACAAAAAACAGCAAAAGCTGTGATGCAATGACCAAATAAGCCTGAATGTTTATGGCTATACCAGCACTGCTTTTTTAAATGAGGGAAAATGAATAAATACTGTAAATAAAATCATTAAAATCAAAGTGCTGTGTGAATTTAGAGTACAATAAAGTACAATAAAGTATGAGAAGGAGAATGTAAAGAACTCACTCCTCTTCCAGTCCTGGTAGATAAGACAACAGCTATTTCCAAAATGATTTTCACCAGTTTTTATTGGAATCTAATTCTACACATTGGCTTGTGGTGATGTTTAAATGGAAGAAAGCACAGAGTGAACAAACAAAAGTGGGCAAAGATAAAGGCAACATCAAAGTGCAACAGCTACAGAAAAAGATCTGAGTTCTTTAGATGTGCTTGGCTTTCAGTCCATTTACTCTTTCAACAAGTTACGTTACTACAGGGTCATTTGGGCAAGAGAATACCAAAAAACTAGAAGCAGCAACTTTGTCTCATTTGTCAACAACATGTTTTGGTAAGCACTGAAACCAGCTCAGATGATCCGTAAGGAGCACTGCAGCTTTCTCAACCTTTAGTCAAAGTGAATTCCAGAGTGGGTTAATGCGCTGTGACCCCAGTGAACACCCGACGCCAGGCGGGGGTGAGCTCAGCACAGACATTTATTCGATTAAAGCCAGTTTCACCTCATTTCCCATTTATGCATTCCCTGAGAGTGATGTTGAGAAAGGAATAGATAAAAACACAGAGGGACAGAAAAAGAGTAATGATGATAGGTCTGAACTGAAATCTAAACAGCACATATTCTGCCTTTGCTGAGTGAATTGATTAGTCTTTCCACAGTATTATATGACACTAAGACACTAGTGAAATGAGGGTTCTTATGTACTGGAACACCATTATAATATCATGAATTGATCTTGACCTAATGGAAAGGTTTTAATTCCTTAAACAAATTGGATCTCATTTAGCCTACTAATAATTGCATGTAGTTCAATAAGCCCTCCTTTGTACGTGGAAAATGTTCTCATGCAAAATTGCTTCCAGATTTTGCTGAAATATGTGTGCATTGCTCAGCAAGATATTTGAGTAAAACCAGGTACAGCGTTCCATTCATTTTAATATTATGAAAAACAAAAATTCTGTTATCCTTTTCTCACCACGTCATTCCAAACTGTTATGACTTTTTATTATAAGTGGATTACAAAAGGATAATTTTTTATAAATATATCATAAGGACTACTTTTATAGGATATAACTTTGGGTCCTTTAAGCAGCTTTAAAGTGAGCCACTATCCACTGATTTCAGTGTTGTAGTACTCAAGATCAGTCTTAGTCTCGAGACCACTTTTTGAAGGTCTTGTCTTGGATTTTTACATTTTTACTCGGATTTGTCTCGGTCTCAGACAAAGAGGACTTTATTTCAAGATCTATCAAGACCACAACTATCAAGACCACGAATATCGCTAAATTGCCTGTGATTTGTCTGATTTATTTGTTCACACGCACTCCAAGAAATTGAATGTGGTAGACAGGAGAAGAAACTGTGGCTGTCTGAGAGATGTCAGCCAAATCTATTGTAATACAATTTTGCTACCTAAATCAGTGTTTCCCAACCACTGTGCCACTTCACTTGTGTGCTGTGAAACATTGTCAGGTGTGCCATGGAAAATTATAAAATTTTCTAAATAAATACTGTTTTTTTCCCCGGAATTTTAGTGAAGGCATAGAGATCGTAGAAGTGTTTAAAGTTGCAAATTCAGTATATGTTCCATTACAAAGTATTTTATGCAACCTGTTTAATTATTTTGTCCATAATAACAATATTTTTCTAACAAACTCTAGTCCACTGTCAAATGCAACTACTCACATGTCCACAAAATGATGCTTCCCTATCTGTCGCTCACGTCGACATTGTGATCCAGGAACGTCACCTATGGCTGAACCTGGTCGAGATGTGGGAGGTAGACAAAGCTCGCTTTCTCAACAACCCCGTCTCCCAGCTCGGTCTATTCGGTGACACCGTCGACGACTTCGCCCAGCAGTTCTCGGCAGTGAAGAAGTAGACGAAGGCCATTTTCCACATCATGCCTTGCCGCAATTCCAGCATGTCTGCACGCCAAGGGCATCCTCCTGAGGTCCTCGAGGACCCTGAAGGCTCCCAAGCGTTCCTGAGACAGACAACCCAGGGAACGAGACATTTGCTCTGGAGCTGGTAAGTAGACCACTCCGTCCCACAGTGGAGGGCTGGGAGGAGAATCCTTATTTGAAATTATTTCCTTTGCCGCACACCCTTCGGGCTGCAGTACCCACATTCTTATTAAAAGGGCAATTTCCTCATTTCCTGGGTAATCTGTCTCACAAATGCCAGTCTCACGGCAACCCGGTGCCACACACCAGAAGTCCTGTTACCCTGGAAGCGGAACCCTCACCTCCGGACCCACGACTGCTGCCCCCTGGCTCCTCACAGGACCTCCTCCTCAGTCACTAACCCGGCTCCTGCCGGGTGTGCAGAGCAATGCATGTGCTTCGAGTCTTCTCTTAGCATTAAATCCTCAGGACACGCTTTTGTCTCCCGACGCCACACTAACTGCTCTGCCCCACTGCGAAGCCTCACCAGGTATGTCAAAAACATCAATCGTCCCCTTAGTGCCCCTCGCACATAGCTTGGACACGTGACACTCACTTCCCAATCTGTCACGTTGGCTGGTCAGGACCATCCGACTCGGCTACGCGATTTAATTTGCCAGCCCCCCGCCCACTTTCACCGGTGTCCTCTTTACTTCTGTGCAAGGCGAAGATGCCAACACCTACATTTGGAGATTGCGACCCTTTTTCTCAAAGACGCGATAGACCCTGTCCCTCCAGCCGAGATGAGGAAGGGTTTCTACAACCCTTACTTTATCATATCCAAGAAAGGCGGCGGCTTACGACCGATCTTGGACTTGCGAAATTTCAACCAGGCCTTGCACAAACTCCCTTTCAAAATGCTCATGCAAAGATACATTCTAACACGAAGGTTGCAGAAGCAGCCCTTGCCCCGCTAAGGGAAGTGGGCATCCGACTGGCTCATCCTAGCCACCTCTCGAGAGTCACTGTGCACCCACAGGTATCAGGTGCTCAGGCACCTCAGCTGTCTAGGGCTTCAGGTCAGCTGGGAAAAGAGCAAGCTCACCCCAGTTCAGAGCATCTCTTTTCTCAGCATGGAGTTAGACTCAGTCTCAATGACAGCGCGCCTCACCAATGAGCACACGAAGTCAGTGCTGAAATGACTCACCTTGTTCAAGCGAGGCACAGCGGTTCCTCTAAAACAATTCCAGAGGCTCCTGGGTCATATGGCTTCCTCCGCGGTGGTAGCGCCATTGTGGTTGATGCATATGAGACCACTTCAGCATTGACTTCAGACTCGAGTCCTGAGATGGGCATGGTGCCGTGGCAAGTACCATGTGTTCATCACCCCCGCCAGCCACCAGACTTTCAACCCCTGAACAGACCTCTGCTTTCTGCGGACAGGAGTCCCCCTACAGCAGGTGTCCCAATGTGATAAATTCTGCAATGCAGTGCTTAGCAAGATGGCTGGGATCTCGTCAAACTTTTATCGGCACTTCGATAGGAAGCATAAAGAAAGATAAGCTAAGTGTACCGTAAGTGATGCTAGCAAAGCTAGCTAGCTAATGTTAGGAATCTGGCTCTTGCTGCATTCGATTCAACACAGAAAGTTACTATATTGTTTAAGAAAGGACAGAGAAAAGTAAAGACTTAAGTATTGAATGTTTTTAATATTCTCTACTTGATGATGGTTTCTAGGGGAAGAGTCATTCAGAAAACCTGATATGATGCTTACACAAAAATTGTATCGTTTTAAGTGGATAGTGAAACTTCGAAAAGGAGTGTTGAATAAAAGTTAAGTTGATATCAGATCCTTAGTGTTTCTTTGTATTTGTTTGCTAATAGAAAACAAAGGAAAATTCACACACATACAATTTACCTCAGCAATGCCTTATGATGATTTTATCAATACATTTCTAAAGGTATACTGACATACACAAACACACACGGGCACACACACACACACACACATATATATATATATATATATATATATAGCAATCAATGTGGTGAATTGTTTTCTGTGTGTGTTTTTATGTGAATACGGATCTTTCAGAACAATTTGAGGAGTGCCTACGGTTTGCATGTTCCACATTTTATCATAAGTGTGTCATGCATTTTGGGACTCGACTGGTCTGGTCTTGGTCTTGACTCTGTCTCGCCCTGCCTTGGTATCGACTTGGTCTCAACCCCTCAAAGTCTTGGTCTTGTCTCAGTCTCAATACACTCTGGTCTTATTCTTAACTTGGTCTCGGTTTAGGTGGTCTTAACTACAACGCTGACTGCTATTGCATTGAAAATATTACTGCAATATTCAATAAAACAACTTTAGTGTTCTGCAGAAGAATGACATGAGAGTGAGTAAATTATGACAAAATTGTATTTAATTTTTCTTAAATGGTTTAGATTCCAATATCTGCAGTACATTCAACTTGCATTCTTTCCCTTTCATATTATAAACACATTAAATATTACATTTACATTTATTTATTTGAAAGCACCTTTATCCAAAGTGACTTACAATACATTCAGTGTACACATTTTATCAATTTACATGTTTCCTGGAAATCAAACCCATGATCTTGCCATTGATAACGCCATGCTCTACCAGTTGAGCTACGTGAAAAAAGATAAGGTAAAAAAATATATAGATAAACACTCATACAAGCATGGATGCACTTGCATACACACACACACTCACACACACACACACACATGCAAATACAGTATGGGCATTAATACAAACCTACATATGTGCAAACGCATGCCTGCATGCACTCACGAATAAACATGTTGAGTGAAAGCGTCTAGACTCTTAAAAGCTTGAGTGGATGTGCAGGAACTTTAATTATTATTAATTAGCACAGAGAATTTAAAACCATTTAGAATCCACTTTTTAAATAAAATTTCTAGTCAGTCACACATTTAAAGAGAGAACAGCACTTCAAGGAGTGTTATTGTGAAAACTCATCTCCAGACAAGGGACCATTCCTTAACAACTATGATTACATTTTATTTAGTCTACTGAGGAAAGATGTACGTCAGTAATGCGGAGTCATTATTGTCCATCACATAATTTCACCATGATTCAAGCTTTGTTGATTCAAGCTTTTGTGAGTTTGTTTAACTTTGTAATCATGTTAAAATGAGATCATAATATTTCCTTAAACCAATTTAAAAGATGAAAGACAACACAGTGTATGCTTTATGCTGAACTATCTCAGCCCAAAAGAAATTTGGTAAAACACGATTAACATAAGCACTCTTTGTCATTACTTATAGTTCCAACTTATCTTGCTGGCTCATTATTGTCACCATCATGCTTTCAAGGAGTCTGCCAAGGGAAGTCAGGGTCATAAAACTATTGAAGCAGAATATCTTCAGTACGACTGTTGCTATGCCAACATCAGCCTATCGAAACTTGTGATGTGTCTTCCAGTGTAAGCAGATGAGGTTTATTCTATCTGCTGTTATGAGAGTGCGGAATTAGGAAAAAACACAATGCCAAATCTAGCAGAGAATATCTCACTTCCAGAAAATGTGTGAAGGGCTGGTGGCTTACATGGAGTCATAAACATCTGGCCTTGAGCAGTTGAGGTTCTTGGTCCTCTTTGAATGTGACTGTTAATGCTAATGTTACTGTGTGAGTGTGTTTGTGTAATGGAGGAGCTTTAATTGAGGGGGGGGGGTTGGATGATTCTAATGCCTGTTTTACACCGCACGCCAAATCGGGACAGAAGTAGTGCTCGGTTTTCTTTTTGTCCATGTTAACAAATGGGTGTATTTACATTTGAAGCAGAATCAGCATGTGACCAGTAGTGCAGCAGTAGTTTTGGTGTAGAGTCTATTTTTGCCTCGCTGAAGTGCACTGTTGAAGTGCCATTTGCGGCACCCCGAACCCAGGAACCAATCATCTAGCTGAAAGGGCTCAGGGGAGGGTGGAGGGTTCCAGTCCAACCTGACACTCGTGGTGGCCCGGGGAAGCATGGTGGTCAGCTCTGCATCGGCCTCAGACTGGGCAGGTAGACCCGAAGCTGGTCCGACATCGCCAGTGTGCTCTCCAATGCAGCGATCGAGGACTCAACCTGCTCGCAAGCCCCAAAAGAGATGTTAAGCTGGCCGTGAGGCGAGCTGGTCTCATCTCGGAACTCGAAGGGTGCAGACGAGCGTGCTGGGGAACAGGAGGTCCGTGGGGAATTACCCGGCGAGACCACACCTATTGAACTCCCCAAATCGCCTCCAGTGCCAGCCGGTGGCGTCATACCCATAGGTAAAAAAAGCATGGGGGGTGGCTGGAGTGGCTTTCCCCCGAAAGAAGGAAAGCCTTGACCGCAACATTGCCATGGTCATGTTCTCGCAATGAGAACATGAACCATCCATGAACGCTGCCTCAGTGTGATTGCGGCCCAGACATGTGAGGCAGCACCCGTGGCTGTCGAAGGCAGAGAGATATAATGAACGCATCCAGGAATTACACAAAGGCATCTTTAAAAAGACGCATCTTTAAAAAGATGTTCATGTCAATGTGCTGCTCTAATAGAGGAAAATATACTCTTTGCAGAAATATATACTCTTTTAGTAGTACTGTCAAAGCGCCCATGGGTGTAATCTGCACTAGGTGTTCAGAAGGAGAGAAAGCCGCTGGAATGTGCGGTATATCCAACAGCGTACTCTTCTTTCTGAGGTGAATGGAACAGCAGTAGGATTCAGCTCACTGACACAAAACCGCTTGGGTCCAAAGAAAAAATCTGCATTGGCAGTGGCCGCATTCCAGCTCAAATTCCACGTGCCAATTCTCATTGGCCTTTTCTCAAAGATTAGTGGTGTTTGGGGCTCTCAAGAGCGACCCCTAGTGTCACTAAATTGATTACAATTCATAGCCTTAAAATAAAACTACGAGGTGGTGGTGGCGTAGTGGCTAGAGCACAGGGCTGCTAATCAGAAGGTTGTTGTTTCGAATCCCACGCCCACCACCATTGTGCCCTTGAGCAAGGCACTTAACTCCAGGTTGCTCCGGGGGGATTGTCCCTGTAATAAGGGCTCTGTAAGTTGCTTTGGACAAAAGCATCTGCCAAATGCATAAATGTAAATAAAACTGCCCTTTTATATACTATTATATTGAGATCAGGTCTAAAGGGTTAACAGCAATATCCATATACAGCCGAGTGCTGCCAAATGTAAACAAATGCATGTGACAGCGTGTGTGGTCGCTAAATAAAGAACGTCTTGTATTGAAACCAGAAACTTCCATTAAACTCAGCTTTCTATAAGGATTAATTAACAAAGGAAAAGACATAGGATGCTGTACCTGGCTTCTGGTGAAGAAGATAGTGAGTTAACAAATTGAAAGTGCATCCTTTTTGTGAGGAAAGTACTCAACACTTAAACGTTTTGGCTGGTGTCTGAACAAAGAGATATCACTATTCAATAATGTGCATAATTTCTATTTTCAGAATATATTATTAAGCAGAATTACAAATACTCACATTACTGTAACTACTTTTTCCCAAGAATTTTACTTTTTCAAGTAGTTTAAAAATGTTATACTTTTACTTATATTTTAAGTGCAGTAACTGTACTTTTACTGCGATATTTTCCCACAGTCTGTGTTCTCTACTTTCCTGTCCTGATTTTTATTTTTATCTATCACATGATTGGCTTGGGAGAGTCTCGTGACTCCCATCAAATCAAATCACACGTAAAAAACTTGAACAGCAGCTGTAGTTCTGGCACCAACTGTTTTGGATGTGGAGAATGCCTCAAGCATAGTTTACAGCTGAAAATCACAGCCTCATATGGAAGGGCTTTTCGCAGTGAAAAAGGCCAATTGCTTGACCGTGTCATGTGAGTTCCCCTTCTATCACTCAATCGAAGTTGTGTCAATGTAGTGACACTGGGGGTCTCTCTTGAGAGCCTCAGTTGCCTCTGAACTTGAGAAAAGGCCAATTAATTTTCAGTGGCTTTTCTCTTCTCTGCACGCCAGTGCAGTCTACAACCCTGGGTGCTTCAACCACGCTTCTAAAAGAGCAAATAACCTCTAAAAGAGTATTTTCTCTAAAAGAGTACACATTGGCATTGAATGTCTTTTTAAAGATGCCTTTCCACCTTTGTGTAGTTCCTGGATGCGGCAAATATCTCTCCGCTTCTGACGGTCATGGGCGCTGCCTTACATGTCTGGGCTCAATGTCATTACGAGAACATGACAGTGGCAATGTTGCTGTCGTGGCTTTCCTTCCTCCGAGGTCGCACATCATGCCTCCTCGTTCTCCTGCGGCTGTGAATGCTCAGGCAGCTCCGCCCCAACCCTGGCCCAGCTCTCGGCCCCAGCGTAGAGCTCCCCACAGGAAGCTGATGGCCCCGTCTCACGAACCTCTTCGTGGACTCAAAAGGCTCCCAAGCATTCCTGAGATGATCGACTCAGGGAGCGAGATGGCTGCTATGGAGCTGGCTTCTAGACCATTCCATCCCCCAGTGGAGGGCCAGCAGGGAAACCTTTTTGCCACACCCAGACGTGTGGTACCCAAAAGAGCAGCGTCCTCACTCCTTGATTCACTTAACAGGTGTCCACACACGCCATTCTCACGGCGGTCTGGCGCCAAACACCTACAGTCACTAGGAGCTTGGACGCGTCGCTTTCCAACCCATTGTGCTGGCTGGCCAGGACCATCCAACTAGGCTACGTGATTAATTTCGCCAGGCGCTCACCCCGTTTCAGCGGCATCCGCTTCACTTCTGTGCATGGCGAAAAAAGTTAAATCAAGGGCTTTAAGCCTGGATCTCTCTGAATAATGTACCAAGCTATTTGTTTTTCACCTTTATAAAAACTGTTCTTTTCTAATGAATGGAGAAAAAATCCATGTTTATTTCAGATATTCCAAGAGATTATTTAAATTAAAGTTTAAAATATAACAATCCTCTTAAATGACATGATCAAACATAAAAAAATGGATAGGTTAATTTATTGTACAGTTATTTCTATTAAATGGTTTGTTATTTAATGAACATTTTAAACAAAAATTTTTTTTATGTCTTTTATTGAATGTGCAATCATGATTATGTTCACATTTATTAATAATGTTGCGATATATAGCGGGCTCAGAGTGCAAAGTTGTCAGGGGGCCATGATGGATTTCAACCCAGTTTGAAATCTGGCCGACTAGTCATCAGCTATGTGGACTGTACCTATGAGCAAGAGACCAGTAATGAGCAAAAGCCAACGAAATAGAGAAAGCTCAAGAGGAGAGCAATCATTTTAGAATTTTGTTTTTTTAGCACATTACTTTTCGCATTCAGATGCCTTTTTTACATCCACAAATCATAGACGTCTCTGTTATGAGCTTCAAATGGCACATTTTGTCAATATTGTTGACATTTTTATTGAATTATCATTATGTTTACCGTTTGTCGGCAAAGAGTACATGAGGAGAGTGATGCATTTGGGAAGCAGGAGCAAAGAAATATAGAAAATAAAATAAAACATCACCCACATCTCTCTCTCTTGCTGTCTCATAGTATTTTCAGCTGTATGTCTTATTTTTATCCCCATTCTGTGTAAATCAATGCAAAAATTGGCACAAGCCCTTCTTCCATGTTGTTTGTTGACATGTTATCACTGAAAATTTAAGGGATTTGAATGCATATTTTGGACCAATAAGACATAAATCTGCACTTTTAATGTTTAAGAATGAATTAAAGATGCCTCTTACATCCCCTAGTATAATTATCTATCTATCTTTATTTTAGCATCTTTATGCTTCCTTTCAATTTGTCTTTCTGTCTGTCTCCTCATAGCAGGTATTAGTTTTCATAACAGGAATAAGATTTATTTCTATAATGTGCCCCAGCAGAGTTAATACAATATTTTTGCCTCCACTTATTTGCCCTGCTTCTCTCCGTACTTCTCCTTTCTTTTATATCCCTCCTTTGGGAGACATCCTGTAAAACAAAATAGCAAATACTTATGTATACCAACCTGACCTCCTACCCCACCATACTCCCTTGGCCTGAAGCAAAGTTCCCCAGCTTGCACATATATATCAAATATCTCCATCACCAGGAAATTGCATTTATGGCTGTGTGGGATATTGATTTAGAATAAGGCCACATACCAGCGTATCACACATAGGTGATTGTTTGAAATAAATCTGATTAAAATAAGTTGAAATGACAAAACTGCTATAAAATTTGTGTTGCATTACTTGTTTGTGTTTTGGGATTTAATTTTTTTTCCTAATGTCAGCCTGCCAGTATTTAATTTGAAATTAAATCTTGTAAGAATCTGGGGGTGAATGGTTTAGAAATGGGGTTCACTGACTTAATAGTATTTATTTATTTATTTTAAATAACATTTTTGGAGAATTAACTGTCATTATTTATATGAGTCAGAATCTAAACTACTCAACTTGATCCATTAAGCAAGGTAAAAAAGTACTTATAAATTATACTTAAGTGAAACTATGGATTCTGAGTGAAAATTATACTCAATTAAAAGTCCAAGTGTCTAACCTAAAACATACATGAGTGAAAGTAAAAAAGTATTCACACTAAAATGTACTTAAATCTTAAAAAAGTCAAATGTAACTATTTTCCTAGCTAGAATGAAATCAAGAGAGGAGAATGTGTGAGAGAGGATGTTGTTAAATTAAATTGGTTTGATAAGTTGCCTTTTTACTGTCTATGACAACTGTCATATTTCTCCACCATTGGCATTCACAACCAAATCAAAGAATCATGTTACAATAACAACATTTTTGCTAAATGATCTTTATGTGGCCTGCTGTACGTAACGCGGCAGTTACCTGGTGAAATTAATACCACGCTAAAACAGCAATTACTTTTATACCCTTTCACTCAAATCATGAGTAAAACAGTAGATTATCAGTTCATAAACATGAACTTTTCGCTCTGTTACATGTCACAGTTGTGTTTTATGACACTATCGGTCAGGTTTAGGTTTAGGTTGGTTTTGTTGATTTAAATCTCAATAGGCCATTAACCTTAAAAACCTCATCTTTTCGGGAGAGCATTCCACTCGCTTTTAGTGCCACACAGTCATCATTTCTCTTTGGAACTGCATGCCCTGAAACTTGTAACAAACCACATCATTTTATTTAGCAAAAAGTCACAGTCACGCAAAGTTTGTTGCATGGGAGAAAGCACTCAAGAAATTGTGGTATCAGAGCACCCAGCATCTTCAGACATAGAAAAAAAAAAAAATCAAAAGAAGCTTTTAAGAAAGTTGTTGGATCCCCGTCTGTCGCTCACTTCGACGTCGTGTCGAAGAAGCGACACTAGGGGTCTCTCTTGAGCGCTGAATATGCCTCTGATTCATGAAAACAGGCCAATGAGAAGTTGGCAGACAGTATTTGCATACCCCGCCCCTGACATACGGGTATAAAGGTTCATTCAGAAATTTTCTTCAGAGCCTTGGTCGTGTCAGCAGTCAGCTGCGAGTTACACACCTGTTCCTGTTCCTCTGACGCTTTGCTTGCTGTTGGATCTATGGCGCACCTCAGCGGCTTTTCTCCTTCTCTACATGGCAGTGCAGGTTGCTCCTGGGCGCTTCGACAGCGCAAAATTAAAAGAGTTTTAATTCTTAAAAGAGTGATTTTCTCTGTAAAAGAGTATTTTCCTCTAAAAGAGCAATTCACAGCGGTGTTGAACGTCCTTTTCAGGATGCGTCTTTATAAAGATGCCATTCCGCCCCTGTGTAGTTCCTGGATGCAGTAGAATGCTCTCCGCTTCAGACAGCCACAGGCGTTGTCTCGTGTGTCTGGGTTTCAACAGAAAGCTTGGATTGAGGACAATGCCGCTGGTGCTGGAGGCGATCTGGGGACGACAGCGGGTCCAGCTCCGCCAGGTACACCCCCTCGGACCACCTGCCCCCCCCCGGCACGCTCGTTGACTCCCGTCCATGCTCGAGGCAATAGCGGCTCACCTCACAGCCAGCCTGCCTATCCTCTAGAGCTAGAAGTGGATGAGCTCTGCATCGGAGAGTGCAGCGTCTGACGCATACGACTCCCCTGGGCTGCCGCCTTCGGGAAAGCACGCCCAGGCTGAGGCAGACGCGCAGATATTCGATATGCTTGCCCGGGCCGCCGCTAGCGTGGGGCTGGACTGGAACCCTCCGTCCTCCCCACAGCCATCACGGCTGGACGATTGGTTCCTGGGAACAACGTGCTGCTCACAGCCGTGCACACCCCCCATCCCATTTTTCCCAGAAGTGCATGATGAGCTGACATCTACGTGGAGGGCGCCGCTCTCCACTCGTCATGCCACCCACTCATCCGCTCTCGCTACCCTCGACGGTGGAGAGGCCCACGGGTAAGCGGCGATTCCCCAGGTGGATAGGTCTGTTGCGCTCTACCTGTGCCCCGGAAACTCGACCACCTGGCGGGGTCGCCCTGTGCTCCCCTCCAAGGCCTGTAGGACGACGTCTACACTGACTGCTAAAGCCTACAGCACCGCCGGACACGGCGCTTCCGCCCTGCATGCCATCGCCCTCCTGCAAGTCCACCAGGCCAAGGTGCTTAAAGATCTGCACGTGGGTAGCCCGATCCCGATGTGCTGCAAGAACTGCGCTCAGCGACCAACCTCGCCCTCAGGGCCACAAAGGTCACAGCGCAGTCACTCGGGCAGGCGATGGCCACGCTCGTGGTCTAGGAACGTCATCAATGGCTGAACTTGGTTGAGATGCGTGAAACCGACAAGACTCGCTTTCTCAACGCTCCTGTCTCCCAGTTCGGCCTTTTTGGCGACACTGTTGAGGAATTTACCCAGCAGTTCTCCACAGTGAAGAAACAGACAGAGGCGATCTCTCACATCCTGCCCCGCCACAAGCCTGCCGCCATGGGCCATGCCCCGTCTGCTCGCCGAGGGCATCCCCCTGCGAAGAAACACCAGGCTGCTCCACCTCAACCTGGGCCCAGCTCTCAGCCCATGCGTTGAGTGCCCCGCAGGAAGCAGACGCCCCCCCACCGCAAGGACCCCCTCGAGGTCCTGGAAGGCTCCCAGGCATTCCTGAGACAGACAACCCAAGCTCCGGAGGTGGTAAGCAGACCACTCCGTTCCCCAGTGGAGGGCTGGCATGAGAATCCTTTGTTGAATTTATTTCATTTGACACACCCCCTAGTCGGGACTGCGGTACCCACATTCTCAATAACAGAGCCAATTGGCAAACATGCCAAATCCCTGCACGTGGAGATCGTTAACCTTTTACTCAAATACGCGATAGAGCCTGTCCCTCCAACCGAAATGAAGAAGGGTCACTACAGCGCTTACTTCATTGTACCCAAAAAAGGTGGAGGCTTACGACCGATCTTAGACTTGCAAGTTTTCAACAGGGCTTTGCACAAACTCCCGTTCAAAAAGCTCATGCAAAAACACATCTTAACTTGCATCCAGAATCTAGATTGTTTCACAGCGGTAGACCTGAAGGATGCTTACTTCCACGTCTCAATATTGCCTCGCCACCGACCCTTCCTTCGGTTCACGTTTGAAGGCCAGGCGTATCAGTACAAGGTCCTTTAAAACTTTTTTCCACGGTGGACACGCTGCTGGGGTTGATCCATATGAGTCCGCTTCAGCACTGGCTTAAAACTCAAGTCCCGAGATGAGCATGCTGCCACGGCATGCACCGTCTGATAGTCACCCCCTGCCACCGAACACTCAAACTCTGGACAGACCTCTGCTTTCTTTGGGCAGGTGTACCCTGGCAGCAGGTGTCCCGATGCGTCCTGGTCACGACCGACGTGTGCAACGGGCACGCAGCTGCGGGCCGTTGGAAAGGGGCCCCTCTGCACTGGCATATCAATTGCCTAGAGTTGCTGACTATTTTCTTTGCCCTGCTGAAGTTTCTTCCATTAGATCGGGACAAACATTTCTTAATCAGGTCAGATAGCACCACAGCGGTAGTGTACATAAATCCCAGTAGCGTACATAAATCTCCAAGGTGGAGTATGCTCCCGCCACATGTCATGACTCGCCCGTCGTCTCCTCCTTTGGAGCCAGCACTGACTCACATCCTTGGCAACCTCAATGTAGCGGACGTGCTGTCACGACAACGCTTCTTTCGCGGAGAGTGGAGGCTCCACCCCCAGGTGATACAGCTGATTTGCGATCGGTTCGGCAAGGCCCAGGTAGACCTGTTTGCCTCCCAAGAGACCTCCCACTGCCCGCTCTGGTATGCCGAAACAGAGGCTTCCCTCAGGGCAGATGTACTGGCACACAGCTGGCCCTCGGGGCTGCACAAGTATGCATTTCCCCCAGTGAGCCTTCTTGCACAGGTGCTGTGCAAGGTCAGGGAGGACAAGGAACAAGTCACCCTAGTGGCTCCTTACTGGCCTAGCCGGGCCTGGTTCTCGGACCTCGTACTCCTCGCGACAGCCCCTCCCTGGTGAATTCCCCTGAGGAAGGACCATCTTTCTCAGGGACGGTGCACACTCTGGCATCCACGCCCAGACCTCTGGAATCTCCACGTCTGGCCCCTGGACAGGACACGGTAGATCTAGCTGGTCTACCACCTACCATCGTAAACATGATCAACCAAGTCAGGGCCCCTTCTACCAGGTAACTTTACGCCCTAAAGTGGCGCCTTTTCGCAAATTGGTGTTCTTCCCGGATTGAAGACACACAGAGGTGTGCAGTTAGGTCAGTGCTCTTATTCCTACAGGAGAAGTTGGAAGGGAGGCTTCCACCTTAAAGGTGTATGTTGCCGGTATCGCAGCTCACCATGACTCAGTAGACGGCAAGTCTCTGGGTAAGCACAACTTAGTCTTCAGGTTCCTAAGAGGCACCTGGTGGTTAAATCCCTCCCGGCCAAGCCTGTTCCCCTACTGGGATCTCTCGGTGGTCCTCACAAGTCTTCAGAGATCCCCCTTCGAGCCGCAAGAATCAGCCAGACTCAGGGCCCTCTCTCTAAAGACGGCCCTGCTGATCGTGCTCGCCTCCATCAAGAGGGTTGGGGACCTGCAAGCGTTCTCTGTCAGCAACACTTGCCTGGAACTCGGTCCGGCAGACACACATGTGTTCCTAAGACCGCGACCAGGCTATGTGCCCAAGGTTCCTACCACACCCTTTAGAGACCAGGTAGTGAACCTGCAAGCGCTGCCCCGGGAGGAGGCAGGCCCAGCCCCTTCGTTGCTGTGCCCGGTATGTGCCTTACGCACCCACGTGGACCGCACGCGTTCAGGCGTTCTGAGCAGCTCTTTGTCTGCTGTGGTGGACAGCGGAAAGGGAACACTGTCTCCAAACAGAGGCTCTCCCACTGGCTGGTGGACGCCATCCTGTTGGCCTACCACACCCAGGCCATGCTCGCCCCCTTGCGGGTCCGAGCACACTCAACAAGGAGTGTTGTGTCCTCATGGGCAATGGCTAGGGGTGCCTCTCTGGCAGACGTATGCAGAGCTGCGGGTTGGGCAACACCCAATACCTTTGCAAGGTTTTACAACCTCAGGGTTGAGTCAGTAGAACTCGGTACACGCTGACGGTCTGACCGGGTGAATCGCTTGACCCCAGCGCCCTTTCCCCTCAGCCAAGGTAAAACAGTGCGCTTTTCCATCCCAGGAGATCCAACACACTCAGCTCCCTGGATGACTCCTCCCTAGCCCTGTGGGTCCACAATTCAGTGGAGGAATTCACCGATCCAATCCACTGCGGGTATCTCAAATCTACCCTTCACTGGGAAAGGTGCCCCACAGATCAGGCCTCCTACGAGGACTCCTCCTGTGTGTATTTTCTGTGGTATGGTCCCCTTATGAGTGGACCCGCGTCTCACTTAGGCAGTTCCCGCTGCCCTCCAGTTGCCGTATTGTAGCAACTCCCCCCTCCTCGAGGCTGGATAGGCCCATGTGATGTATTTTGCCACATTACCTCCCTCTTCCTGGGCAGGTGTGGTCTCCGCAGTGTCTTTTACCCCTAGAATAGGAAAATGGGTAAGACCCCCTTCCCACGATGCGGTATGGGCCCCAGCCGTTTGGCTCTATGAAAGAAACAGAGAGAGAAAAGAGGCCCGGCTAGGCTCGGCCCATCCCAGGTTGGCAAGCGTCGCCTTGTTCCCCTGCTTGGGTAACTAGAAGGATTCCAACATCTTTTATGGGGCATTGGGGAAGGGTATGTGTAGTCTGACACAGCTGGTCGCCCTGGCACGTGAAATACCTGCCCGCTCCTGTGTCAGCAGTACACATACACGGCTCAGCGCATGGCGTGATTTGAAGTGGACCCCTAGTGTCGCTTCTTCGACACGACGTCGAAGTGAGCGACAGACGGGGAACGTCTAGGTTACGTATCTAACCTCCCTTCCCTGATGGAGGGAACGAGACGTCGTGTCTTCCCGGCCACGTCGCTGAGCCGAGCCACTGAGGTGGCCGGACACTCCCGGCTCCTCAGAAAAATCCTGAATGAACTCACAGTATTTCCTCACCTTTACCCGTATGTCCAGGGGCGGGGTATGCAAATACTGTCTGCAAACTTCTCATTGGCCTTTTTTCATGCATCAGAGGCATATTCGGCTCTCAAGAGAGACCCCTAGTGTCGCTTCTTCGACACATGGTCTCGTTCCCTCCATCAGGGAATGGAGGTTACATACGTAACCTAGACGTTTTGTGAAATGCTTTCCGAGGTTTTCTGAATACAATTCAGAATAATTATTTACTCAGATTCCATAATTTTTATAACCATTATTATCATTGCTGGTTTTATAATAATTATTATCATTATAAGTTATAATATAATTTGCCTAACAAAAACAATAATAATTCAGAAAATATGGAGTAGAAATCCCTAGATCTGAAAGCAAGTGTAGAAATAATGACAAAAATAATGTTAAAAAAAAAAAAATGTAATTACAAAATCCTGTTGTATATATATATATTGGCAGTGTTTCTCACTTTGTGCTCATAGTTTTGAATGAATACATCACATTCAGTTGGGTGGGCACATACGGTCTAATCACACAATTATTTGAATATATCCGAAGCTCAAATCAGATCCAAAATTCTTCCTCTGCAGAAGATCGGAACCTCACAAAGCCACCGTGCAATACTGTTACGTTTGTCAAACTGTCATTTGTCGGGTGCAGTGAAAAGGTGGCTTCGGTCCAGTAAGACTGCAAAATGTAATGTGTACTTTTAAATTTTAAATAAAATTTTAAGGAGCAAAAATTACTATATTTTTCTTTGGAAATGGAATGAAGTGAATGTACAATTCTGACCTTTTTCAGCTGAAGTACTTTTAAATTAACTGTGAGATCAGTCTGATAACACAGGCTGTTCTACACAACAGAGTCTGGTAAACACAACGCAATCCCCACAGTTACAAACACACCCCTGAATACAGAAAGACTGAAACACTGTGAAACGTCAATACCACCCCTATCAAGTATTGCAAAAAAGTTTTTTATTAAATTTTTTTGTATCTTGTATGCACCATCTTTTACTAGACCATTTAACTTTACTAGCCATTGTTGTGTGATGCAAGGTGTGTTCCAAAAAGTACACATACACACACTTTTGAGGCATGGGGAGTTTGGACTTCTGCCACAGCCCTAATTACTAGTCTTTGCTGAGTTTCCCTCTCTCACGGTTGGAGCACTGTCACTGCACTGAATGTGTGAGTGGCTATTTGTCTCAAATTCCCAAATGCTCCAGTGCAAGTAAAATTGTAGCAATATGATTCTAGTAGTTCAAAACTGAAAAAAACTACAAAATTATTTTTGGTTCTGTTCAAACGTAGCTGTCATCAACTATTTTTTTTTATTAAATGTGAAATTTAGTAACTTGGTTAACATTTTTTGATTCAGTAATTCTATTGTTGGTGAGACAACCAACTGTTCTAATGACCAAAAAACGGGAATACTGTGACTTCCATATGTGCTGAAATTTGTCTCAACCATTTCTACTACCTGACCAATTTGTCTTGTTTGTCTGACTGATAGAAGGTGGGAAGAATTTTTGAGAAACCTGTTCTAAAACAGTCATTCTTTTTTTTTATTATTCCATTTGGTAACAGTTGTGTCGGGCATTCCATGTTAAGCTGTGGATAATAATTTTTGCATACACATCACTTACACCTGTCGATTTTGCATATTTTTATTTTTTTTTTAAAACTGGAAAAACATACTTTTCAAAAGAAAAGAAAACTTAATTAAAATAACATATAACCACCTCCGCAAGTCCACATTTGCCAACTTGAACTTTATCTACTGGCTCCTTTTGCAAAATTACCAATACAAATTAAGATACTAAATACAATTATAAATGTATACATAATAACAATAATTTATATGTAAATAAACCATTGCCTCTAGTTTCTCGAGTGATAACATATCTCCATATTAAATTGTTTAATAAAACAACTAAAACAACACTATTGGTGCAGAAATTACATCAGAGAAAGATTAAAAAAAATAAAAAAAATTTTTTTTCAAGAGATAGCAAAATAAAATAGGAAATAAAAACAAAAAATTAAAGAAATAGAAAGAGAAAAAGAAAGAATCACATGTCAATAATGGATATTAAAGAATAACTGATCCTACATGTAGCCTGTGGCGTGATGGCAGATGACTGGAGTGAGTGTCAATATGTTTTGAATTCTAGAATGAAAACAGCATCCTGTATCACTAAAGAAGGCTGTCAGGTACTATGCGTCGGGGGAGAGAGGACAGGCAGGCCTGAGGCTTTCTATCTGCCAGTCCCGTGACAGCCAAAAACCATCTTTTCATCCACCTTCCATCCTGTACCATCTCTTTTTTTCTATATCTTTCTCTGTTTCCCTCCTCCCCAAACATTTACAAGAATGTGTGACACACACAGTCTTGTCCTGAAGTTGAGAAGGCTTCCTCTGCTCCCTCCTGATTGCTAAGCAGATTCAGTGGTGTGGCAGGGGACAGACTGTATGAATGTGGGACAATTTTCACGGCCAAAGCAACTTTGTTTTGACAATCTGTTTGACATCTCCTCCTGTGTTGAAGACCTGTCTACTGTGAACAAGGAACTTAATGCTTAACTGCAGACCAGTTAGGCATAGTCTGCAATGTACTGTAAAACCTGACTCATTTACTCAAGTGTTTTATGAATAGTAACTGCTTGCTCACATAAATAAGCATTGTGGTGGGGTGAGCAAGAGACAGACGCAGTGGGTGTGGCATCAATCCTCGGAGAAGCATTTATTGGAAATAATAATAAAAGCAAAATATCCATAAAGGGGGATAATAAAATGTCCAGGGGGGAATAGTGTTCATAATAAAGGGGGAACCTGGCATCCTCGCGGTGAGACGGGGCTCCATGAAGGGCGGGTTTCAACGTCATGGTTACTGTTGTACAAACGTCATGGTTACTGTTGTAACCTCCATTCCCCAAGGGAAGGAATGAGACATTGTGTCAAATGAAGTGACAAGGGGTCTTCCTGGGATGCCAAACATACCTCTGAACCTGAGAGTTGGCAGACAGAATTTGCATGCCTCGCCCCAGACATACGGGTATAAAGGGAAGCGGGCCAATCAGGATTTTGCACGGAGGAGCCAAAAATAAGGTATGGCCATTTACAGTGGTAGGTCTAGTGCTGTGGCAGGAGGGACACAACGTCTCGTTCCTTCCCTCGGGGAACTGAGGTTACAACAGTAACCATGACGTTCCCCCTCTGTCACTCACTCGGACAGCAGGCTACTGCGCGCTAGGGGTAACTGTGCTGGCTGCATGTAGCCCTCCCAAACGCCCCCAAAGAGGTGTCACATACAGACATTAGGTTCCCCATACCCCTGAGGGGTAGGGAGGGGGCAGGTGCCTTTTCTCTCACTATGTCTCTTACATAGCAAGTGAAGCGGCTGGGGCTATGAAATCTTAATGCTATGAAATGCATCGGGGAAGACCCGGTCCTATTCTTTCAGGGGGAAAAGACCCTGTGTAGGCCAAATCCTGCCCAGTCTAAGGGGAGGTAACGTGGCAAATACACCACAAGGGTTGTGAAGCCGTATGTGCGAAATGGCGTGGTGAAAGGTCCAGCCTAATGAGGGGGGACTCTACAAGCACGGCCACTGGGGCAGCGGGGCTGCCCAAGGGAAACGCAGTTCCACCCACAGGGGGACCGCACCTCAGAAAATACATCAGGTGGAGTTTGCATGAAAAGGGAACTAAGCCCATGGAGCCCGACCCCAGTACAGAGCTCCTGTGACTCGTAGTGGGTCTGGCCGCGAATTGCTCTGCTGAATTCTCCAGCCAGAAGGCTAGGGAGGAGAACATCCCTCAACTCAACTCAACCCTGAGATTGTAAAATCTGGCAAAGTATTGGGTGTTGCCAAGCCCACTGCTCTGCAGGTGTCTAAGGAGGTGCCATGGGCCAGTGCCCACGAGGATGCCACACCTCTCGTAGAGTGTGCTCGAACCCGCAAGGGGGCAGGCACGGCCTGGGTGGGAAAAGCAAATCAACGGAAATAGCATCAACGACCCAGTGAGCTAACCTCTGTTTGGAGACGGCGTTCCCTTTCCGCCGAAGAAGACAAAGAGCTGCTCAGAATATCTAGAGCTCTGTGTGTGGTCCAAATAGATATGCAAAAGCACGTACCAGACACAGAAGCGAGAAGGCTGGGTCTGCCTCCTCCCGGGGCAGCTTGCTTGCAGGCTCACAACCTGGTCCCTGAATTGGGTCGTAGGAACCTTAGGCACGTAGCCAGTCATGGCCTCAGGATAACGTGAGAATGTGCCGGACCAAACTCCAGGCAGGTGTTGCTGACAGAGAACGCATGCAGGTCCCCAACCCTCAAGATGGAGTCTAACGCGATCAGGAAGGCCGTCTTCAGGGAGAGGGCCTTGAGCGCAACTGAATCAAGCAGCTCGAAGGGGGTCTCTGAAGGCCCAAGAGGACCACAGAGAGATCCCAGGAGGGTTCAGTCTCTGGGTGCCTTTCAGGAACCTGATAATAAAGTCATGCATACCTAGGGACTTGCCATCTACTGCATCGTGGTGGGCTGCAATAGCAGCTACATACACCTTCAAGGTGGAGGGGGACAGCCTCTCCTCCAGCCTCTCCTGCAGGAATGAAATCACTGACCGAACTGTGCACCTCTGTGGGTCTTCGGCTTGAGAAGAACTCCAATTTGCAAACAAGCGCCACTTTAGGGTGTAAAGTTGCCTGGTGGAGGGAGCTCTGGCTTGGTTGATCGTGTCTACGACTGCAGGTGGTAGATCCACTAGCTCTTGTGCATCCCGTCCACTGGCCAGACATGGAGGTTCCAGATGTCTGGATGCGGGTGCCAGAGGGTGCCCCATCCCTGAGAAAGAAGGTGCAACCTCAGGGGAATTTTCCAGGGAGGTGCTGTCGCAAGGAGCGTAAGATCCGAGAACCAGGTCCGGGTGGGCCAGTAAGGGGCCACCAGGATGACCTGTTCCTCATCCTCTCTGATCTTGCACAGCACCTGTGCAAGAAGGCTCACTGTGGGAAATGCGTATCTGTCCCGAGAGGAGCTCCTGTCAGGGAGTACCAGAGCAGGCAGTGAGAGTTGTCTTGAGAGGCAAAGAGATCTATTTGTGCCTTGCCAAATTGGTCCCATATCAGCTGGATCATCTCGAGGTGGAGCCTCCACTCTCTGCTGGGTGAAAACTGCCACGACAGCGTGTCCCCAGTCATGTTGCAGTTGCCAGGGATGTGAGTGGCACGCAGCGACCTGAGTCGTGACTGACTCCAAAGGAGGTGATGGCGGGCGAGTTGTGACATATGACGAGAGCGCACACCGCCTTGGTGATTTATGTACACTACCGTCGCGGTGCTGTCTGAACGAATCAAGACGTGCTTGCCCCAGATTAAGGCAAGAGATACAGCCAACAACTCCAGGCAGTTGATGTGCCAACGCTGCCAGGGTCCTGTCCAGAGGCCAGCAGCAGTGTGCCCATTGCACACAGTGCCCCAAACCTGTCAAGGGGTGTCTGAGGTCACTACGACACATCTGGACACCTGCTGTAAGGGGAAACCGGTACGCAGAAAGGAGAGGTCTGTCCAAGGGTTGAAAGTCTGATGGCAAGAATGGGTGATTGTCACACGGTATGTGCCATGGCACCATGCCCATCTCGGAACTCGAGTCTATAGCCAGTGCTGAAGCAGTCTCATATGCATCAACCCGAGCGGAGCGGCTGAGGATGCCATATGCCCCAGGAGCCTCTGGAATTGTTTTAGAGGAACCGCTGTGCCTGGCTCGAAGAGAGCGAGGCACATGAGCACTGACTGAGCACTCGTTGGTGAGATGCACTGTCACTAGTAAATTCTTCAGTTGACCTGAAGCCCTAGACGGCTGAGGTACCTGAGCACCTGGTCCCTGTGAGCACACAGTAACTCTCGAGGGTGAGCCAGGATGAGCCAGTCGTCGAGGTAGTTGAGTATGCGAATGCCCACTTCCTGACAGGGTCAGACCGAAGGGGAGGATCTTGTACTGATATGCCTGGCCGTGAACCGTAAGAAGAGTCGGTGTTGAGGCAGAATGGAGACGTGGAAGTATGCGGCCTTCAGGTAAGAATCTGTTTCTGTGTGAGCACTTTGAATGGGAGTCTGTATAAGGCCCGGTTGAGAACTCGCAGGTCCAAGATTGGTCCCAACTCGCCACTTTTTTTAGGTTCAATGAAGGGCTGTAGAAACCCTTCTCCATTTTGGCTGGAGGGACGGGCTCTATCGCATCTTTGAGGAGCAGGGTCATGATCTCTGCTTGTAAGGTGTTGGCTTTCTCACCGCGCACGGAAGTGGAGCGAACACCGCTGAAACAAGGCGGAAGCCAGGTGAACTGAAATGCATAGTCGGATGGTCCTGGCCAGCCAGCGCGACGGATTGGGAAGAGAAATCCAAACTCCGCACAATGGGCACTAACGGGACAATCACTTTTGACATACCAGGCAGGGCTTCACAGCAGGGAGAGCAGGTAATAGCGCGTCGGGAGGCAGAAGAGCGTTCCGAGGCTTGGGTGCTGAGAAAAGTCTCATAGCACTTACCTGCCTCTGCACACCCATCAGGGAGCGGGTTAGAGTCTGAGAAAGAGGTCCTAGATAGGCTGGGCCCAGGTTGAGGCGGAGCTACCTGATGTTTAGCCGCAGGGGGACGCCCTTGGTGAGCAGGTGGGGCGCGCTGGTTTGGTGCCGCGGCAAAATGTGCCATCTGCTTCTTCACTGCCAAAAAATTGCTGGGCGAAGTAGTTGATGGTGTCGCCGAAGAGGCCAAGCTGGGAGATGGGAGCGTTGAGAAATTGTGCCTTGTCAACATTTCGACCATATTCAGCCAGAGGTGACGCTCCTGGACCAAGAGGGTGGCCATCGCCCACCCGAGTGCCTGGGCTGGGACCTTCATGGCTCTGAGAGCGAGGTCAGGGCGCATTTCCTGCAGCACATCGGGGTCGGAACTACCCAGGTGCAGATCTTTGAGTGACTTGGCTTGGTGAACTTGCAGGAGAGCCATGGCATGCAGGGCGGAGGCGGCCTGTCCGGTGGCGATGTAGACTTTCGAGGTTAGTGATGACGTCATTCTACAGGCTCTGGAGGGGAGCTCCAGTCTTGGGACACAAGCAGACCCGAAAGTGGCAGCCCAAATGAGTCATCAGCATCAGACGCCGCTGTGATGCTCTATGATGCAGCGGCGATATTGTCGTCCAATTCCGGGGCTCAAGGGAGAATGCCGGCAGGCCGCGAGGCAAGCCGCACTCATCCCGCGCTCAGACGGAAGCAAGCAAGCCTGCTGGGGGGCGGGTGGTTTGTGGGGATTTACCCGGTGACACCGAGCCCGTCGTCATCCCTAAATCGCCTTCATCGCCAGCCGGGTCGTCAGAAGTGGAGAGAAATCAACCGCATCCAGGAACTACACAGAGGCGGAAAGACATCTATAAAAAGACGCGTCCTGAAAAGGATGTTCAATGCCTGCTGTGTATTGCTCTTTTATGAGTGGGAACTCATACTCTTTTAGAGGAAATAAACTCTTTTTAGGAGGAGAAACACTCTTTCAAGAAATTAAAGCGCTGTCAAAGTGCCCAGGGGCGTAGTCTGCACAGTGTTCAGAGAGAGAGAGAACACCAGCTGGAAACGCGCCGGAGATCCAACAGCAGTGCTTATCGCCAGTAGAGGTGAGTGAAACAGAGGTGAACTCAGCCTTGCTGTTGCACAACCGCTTGGCTCCGAAGAAAAATTCTGATTGGCACTCACTGCCCCACTTCCCTTCATATACGTATGTCCGGGGCAGGGCATGCAAATTCTGTCTGCCAACTTGACATTGGCCTTTTCTCAGGTTCAGAGGTACATTTGGCGTCCCAGGAAGACCCCTTGTGTCACTTCATTCTACAAAACATCAAGTGAGTGACAGAAGGTGAATGTTTGCTTTTTGCTCTTGTTTTTTAAATCAGCCAATATGCTGTAATTTGTGTTACAGCTATGAATCATGCTTTGCTACTTGGTATAGAGTGCAACAGTCCGGCAAGATAATCCAATGGGTGACATGGGCTGCAGACCAGAGCCCTGCCACTAGAGGGGCCACAGGTACACAAGATCATATAAGAGTTTTTATATCAATTGTGTAATTTCGTTACCAATGGTGCCACCAAACTCTGTAAAAAATAATGATTATTAAAAAAACTAAATTATTAAAGCCGTTTTTCTGAACACTCTTGCCACTCTTCATCTGGTATTGTTTGCACAAAGTAGTAAATTCACAGCTAAACAGCTTATTACATGTACCCAAAGCCCCTATTCGTTAACCGAAAAGTTGACATGCCACTCAAATGAAGGGAACAAAGTTTTGAAAGGGATATAGAGCCAGTGTTCACATTCTTTGGGGGAAATCAACCTATACACGCTTCCTTACTGTATAATAGTAAAAACACACACTTTTAACACAGGGATACTGGTTTACATGATAAAAATATGTATTTATATACATTAACAGTGTGATGTGACTCCATACTTGTAGTGCATTTAATTTACATAATCCCTTACTGTCTCAAAACCACTGGAAAGAAACTTGTTTTTCGAAAATCAGCCTGATCAAAATCTGCTGAGGACATCAGTGAATTAAAACAGACTGAACTCTATGATGACGATGATGTAAACAGAGCACGATGACCACCTGTACCTGTTGGGTTTCAAAAATGTATGTGAGAGTTTGATTTCAAGAAGACCATACGAATTTAAAAGTTTTGATGATAGACATTTAATTCGATCTATGTAGATTTCTGCTTTACTGTTTTAGTAGTTTTAACATGATTGCATAGTAAATGTATCTATCGTCATTGGCGTGGGCTATTTTTCTATGTATGCTGCAGTCTAAACAAAATCATTTCTGTCTATTTTACATTCGGACTAATGGCCATTCAGGGCAGATTTATTTATTATGTGTTCTTTATTGTTACATATTTGTCATTGGCGAGTCTTCTTTGATCATCTACAGTATGTTGGTAGTTTGCGACTCTCTGGGTCATGAGCGAATGTAGAGGGGCATGTGTAGCACTTGTATTCTCCAATGCAGCACTATTTATACTACTGGACCAGTTCTCTGCTCGATTGGAGTGGGGTAAAATTTTAAATTAGACCAAAAGTGAGATGCTTAAAATACAAAAGCCGGCGCTTTACTGAAGTTAACACAGAAAATACACTAAACAGTTATTCAGATCAATAAGTAATCCTGCAGGTAACAAAAGGTAAGTAAAACTCACTTCCTCCATTTTTAGGCTCCTTCAGCTAGGTTAGAAATAGTTTAGTTTAGAAAATACACCTGGGTTGGATAGTTTGTTTGGGTTAGTTAAATTATGTTATGCTAGGTTAATAGGTTGTGCCTATTTTGGTTTCATTATTTCCTTGAGTTAACTCCTTTTTCTTTCCATCCTTTGGGAGGTAAGGGAACAATTTCACCATTTCCAAATTAAAGTGAAACACAATCATACCTTAAATCATAATATTGACAATTATGTAAACAAGATACAGTATAAAATGTGTGATACTTCTATTCACTTTAAGTTCAGTTCAATTTATGCAAACCAATTCCGATTGTAAAAAGAGAAAAAAAGGAAAAGAAAGATCCTTATACAGTTCAGATCAAGATAAAGGCCATTACTTTTACTGCTCTGGCATCAAGTTTATCAACAGTCCTCCTTACACAACGGGTCCTCTCACTGACACAATGAAGATGAGAAACGTAGTCTGGGTAGTCCGCATTTGGGTGTGTGTCGTCTCCTCACACACCACGGAAGAATCATTACTCAGTGACCAAACTTCCAACAGGAATAAAAAACCTGATTCTGCACAACAGGTCATAAAGGAAATAAAATACTCTTATCAATATAAATCAAATCAATAAAGTTTTACAATTACTGTGAATTGTAACATTACTACTACGTTCCACTAGCACAATATACATCATATCCTGGTTTCCTAAATAAACAAAACATTATTAACCGCCAAATAGTTTGTGTTTATGATTTCTCCACTTAATTACATTACTAGTTTTTTTGCTAGCATTCAAAATGTAAACAACATGAGCAAAAGTCGAAACTCACCAAAACCACTGTGGTTTACTTGGATATGTTTCATATGGGTCCCCGACCAAATAAGTGTTATTTTTCAGGTCTTAAAATCAACTCTCAATAAAAGTATTAATCTCGTTAATCTCTCTGCTTCTCTCCTTCGCTCTCTGCCTCTCGTCTCTACTAGTGAGTCCAGTTTATGAACAAATCATTCTTTTGAACTGGTTCTTTTTAGTGAATGAGTTGAACCAGTTCACCAAATTAGACTGAATCGTTTGAAAAAGTTTGCATCTCGAGTCAACACTGATCCACAAGTTACTCTATCTTAACCTGTCTCTCAAATGTGCCTGACACTCCGAATCAGAATGAGCTGATAATGAATATGAATATGATCCTAGAACTGGTGATATCAGCTTTTGCCAACTCTTCTTTGCAATTAACCGCTCCACCTAGTTCACAAATCAGACTGAACACTTGGGTCGTCAAGAGTACAATGAGTTGCTCATAACAGTTCTCAGGTTAACAGTACAATGAGTACCTTGCAGCAGTCCTTGAGTCAACAGTACACTGAACTGAGAATCACCTCTTTCTGAGGTGTCCGTCATACTGAGAACCGATGATCTGTGAATAAGGGGCTAAATGTATGTTTCAGGTGTATTTTACTGAACAGCAGAGAGTGTAACAAATAAAATATACTGTAAAAATTCTTCTGACTTGATTGTATTTACACTTAATCAATGTATGAAGATGATCCACTCTACAGCTCTCGAGTCAACAGTATATTGAGTCGTTCGCAGCAGTTCTTGAGTCAACAGTACATTGAGTCGTTCGCAGCAGTTCTCGAGTTAACAGTACACTAATCCGAGGACAGCAGCTCTTGTGTCACCAGTACACTGAACAGAGAATCGCCTTTTTTGGACATAATACTGAGAACTGCTGATCAGTGAGCAGTGAACAGAGGACTTGAATGAGGGGGTGAAACGTTTCAGTCGAGAGATGTAAACAAATTTTACTATTAGGTATTATGCATGCAGACTATATCTGAAGTTGTGATGAGCTGGATCATGGTGTCTGTAAAAAGGGTGAGTTGTTTAAGACAAGTTTAAACATGTGTAGAACATCCACTTTTGTATATCAGTGTCAGTATTTTAACGTAGGATGTCATCGAAACACTGATAACAATAAACACCCTTATTTTTATAACTTAATTAAATAAATTGTTATAATCAGCAATATGCCCTTTCATATGGCTTTATTGAATGTGTTTGTGCATATATTCTATGATGACAGCGTATTAGCATTATAAATGAACTGGTGAACCGTTTTTTTTTTTAACCAGTTCATTGAAAGAACCGGTTTGCAGAATATAATTTGACTTTTCATCACTAGTCCCCCGTCTGTCAATCACTCGACGTTGTGTCAATGAGTTGACACTAGGGGTCGCTCTTGCGGAGTCCAGACATCTCTGATCTTGAGAAAAGGCCAATGAGAATTGGCGTGTGGAATATGCATGCCACTCCCCCGGACATACGGGTATAAAAGGAGTGACGCTAGAAATACACATCAGATATCTTCTTCGGAGCCGAGAGAGCAGTCACAGAGCTGAATTCCTCTGCCATTTCATTCATCTCTCCAAGCTGTTGTTTCTATGGCGCTTTCTAGCGGTTCTTCCCCTCACACACTACGTTCGCTACACGGCGGACCGGCAATCTCGTTTGGAGCACCTGACGACGATGAGATCTCGATCGCGGCATCGGAGAGCAGGTACGCCATGTCTGACGCTGAGGACCTGGCTGGTCTACCACCCTCGGGTGCGGTGTCTCAGTCGCAGGCTGACGCGGAGCTGACAGCCATGCTTGCCAGGGCAGCCGCGAGTGTCAGGCTGGAGTGGAATTCTCCGCCTCCCCCCGAACCCTCGCGGCTCGATGATTGGTTCCTGGAGCCGGAGCGCCGCTATGCTCCGCCCCCATTCCTTTTTTCCCGGAGGTGCATGAGGAGCTCACGTGCTCGTGGCAGGCACCTTTTACTGCCCGCACGCGAGCTGTGAGGTACTCCACTCTCACTACCCTCGACGGAGGGGCGGCAAGGGGCTAAGCGGCATTTCCCAGGTGGACCAAATGGTCGCGGTGCACTGATGCCCGCAAAATGCCTCCACCTGGCCGAGCCACCTGAGTCTCCCGTCCAGGGCCTGTAGGCTGACGTCGTCTCTGACGGCTAAAGCCTACAGCGCCGCTGGGCACGCCGCATCCACCTTGCATGCCATGGCACTCCTGCAGGTACACCAAGCCAAGGCACTTAGAGAACTACACAAGGGTTGTCCTGACCCGGGTCTAATTCAGGAGCTGCGCTCTGTGACCGACTTCGCCCTCAGGCCAACGAAGGTCACGGCCGAGCTCTCGGGCAGGCGATGTCCACCTTGGTGGTTGGAGACTTTGCCCGGCAGTTCTCAACGGTGAGGAAGCAGATGGAGGCTACACAGCACATCCTGCCCAGGCGGAGCCACAGACCCCGCACTCCGTCTGCTCGTCGCCCAGTGTGTCCCTCTGCAGTGCCAGCACCAACACCAGCCCCGCCACAGCCTGCCCCTCAGGGCCGGCCCCGACGCGGAGCTACCCGCAGGACGGCGACTTTCACCACCTCACGGCTGGCCTCCAAGAACCCCAAGAAGGATTCGAAGCACCCCTGAGACGGGCAGCCCTGGGTCTCAGGAAACTGCTCTACAGGATCTGGTAAACAGACCACTCCCTCCCCCGCTGGATGGGCAGGTGGAGAATCCTTATTTCCTTTTGAATTGTATTTCGCCGCACGGCCAAAGGGCTGCGGTACACACATTTTAAAAAAAGAGCAGTGTCCTCAGCCCCCGGGTTCTAATTCCGGTCTCCCCGGCCGTCGTTATCACAACCACCGGTTCTCTTTGGCAGGTACAGCACCCTGGAACTGGTCCTCCGGCTTCCACGCACCCAGCAGTGGCACAACCCCGCCCCTGAGCCGACAGTCTCCGCAGGCCACAAGGACGAAATTTTCCTCCCCCATACCAGGCTGTTCTGGGAGCGGTCACAAGGAGCCAGGTATGTGTTTCAATGTCCCTAGACTCAGCACAACGTGCTTCGCCCCGTCGCGAGACCCTGCCTGCCGGTACGTCCGACGCTATAGTCCTTTGGTCCCTCTCGTACAGAGCTTGTGGGAGTGGATCACGCTCTCCAACCCGTCGCGTTGGCTGATCAGGACCGTCCAACTTGGCTATCTGATTCAGTTCGACAGGCGTGCGTAAATCGCCTCTCTTCTACGGAAGGGCGCGATAGAGCCTGTCCCTCCAGCCGAGATGAAAAACGGGTTTTGCAGCCCAATATTTTATAAATTACGGCCAATCCTCAACCTGCGAGTTCTGAACTGGGCTCTGCACAGACTCCCGTTCAAGATTCTCACACAGAAACGCATTCTAGCGAGCGTCCGGCATCTGGATTGGTTTGTGGCGGTAGACCTGAAGGACACGTACTTTCATGTCTTGATCCTTCCTCGACACAGACCCTTTCTCATGGTTTGCCTTTGAGGGTCAGGCATATCAGTACAAAGTCCTCCCCTTCAGCCTGTCCCTGTCCCCTCGCGCCTTCACGAAGGTCGCAGAGGCAGCCCTTGCCCCACTGAGGGAAGCGGGCATCCACATCCTCAACTATCTTGACTGGCTAATCTTAGCTCACTCGCCAGACATGTTGCGTGCTCACAGGGACCTGGTGCTGAGGCAACTCAGCCGCTTGAGGCTTCAGGTCAAGCCGTTGATCCAGGGCAAGCACGTGTTGCTCCGGATGGACAACACAGCCGTGGCGGCGTATATCAACCGCCAAGGCAGTCTACGCTCTCGCCGCATGTCACAACTCGCCCGCCGTCTCCTCTTTTGGAGTCAGCACCGACTCAAGTCACTGCGAGCCACTCACATCCCAGGCTACCTCAACAGCACAGCGGACATGCTGTCGCAACAGGTTACATCCAGTGGCGTGTGGAGGCTCCACCCCCAGGTGGTTCAGCTGATCTATAGTCGATTCGGCCAAGCGCAGGTAGACCTGTTTGCTTCCCTGGAATCCTCCCATTGCCCACTATAGTACTCTCTGACCGAGGCCCCCCTCGGCACAGATGCCTTGGCACTCGGCTGGCCCCCGGAGCTTCGCAAGTATATGTTTCCCCCATTGAGCCTACTTGCACAGACGTTGTGCAAAGTAAAGGAAGACGGGGAGCAGGTGGCCCCTTATTGGCCCTCCCGGATTTGGTTCTCGGACCTCAAGCTCCTCGTGACAGCGCCCCCTGGCGAATTCCCCTGAGGAAGGACCTTCTTTCTCAGGGACGGGGCACCATCTGGCACCCTCGACCAGACCTCTGTAATCTCCATGTCTGGTCCTTGGACGGGACGCGGTAGACTTAGGTGGCCTACCACCCGCGGTGGTAGACATGATCACTTGGCGAGAGCCCCCTCAACGAGGCGCCTTTACGGACTGAAGTGGCATCTGTTCGCTCAGTGGTGTTCTTCCTGTGGTGAAGACCCCAGAGATGTGCAGTTGGATCAGTGCTTTACTTTCTGCAGGAAAAGTTGGAAGGCCGTCTGTCCCCCACCATCTTGAAGTGTATGTAGCCGCTATATCGGCACATCATGATGCAGTGGAAGGTAAGTATTTAGGGAAGCACGATTTGGTCATCAGGTTCCTGAGAGGTGCGAGGAGGTTAAACCCCCCCCCCCCCCCCCCAGGCCGCGCCTCGTTCCCTCGAGGGACCTCTCAGTGGTCCTTCGGGGCCTTCGGGGAGCTCCCCTAGATCCCATTGAATCAGCAGAGCTGAAGGCACTCTCTCTAAAGACAGCCCTCCTGACTCCATCAAGAGGGTAGGGGACCTGCAGGCGTTCTCTGATAGCGAACTGTTCCTAGAGTTCGGTCTGGCTTACTCTCACATCATCCTGAGACCCCAACCGGGCTACATGCCCAAGGTTACCACGACCCCTTTTAGGGATTAAGTGGTGAATCTGCAAGCGCTGCCCCGGGAGGAGGCAGACCCAGCCTTGGCGTTGCTGTGTCCGGTGCGTGCTCTTCGCATCTACTTGGACTGCACGCAGAGCTTTAGAAGCTCCGAGCAGCTCTTTGTTTGCTTTGGCGGACAGCTGAAGGGAAGCACTGTCTCCAAACAGAGGATCGCCCACTGGGTCGTCGATGCAATTACAATGGCATACCATGCCCAGTACGTGCTGCCCCCTGCTGGCCTACAATCCCATTCTACCAGGGGCATTGCGGCTTCTTGGGCGTTATCCCACGGCGCCTCTCTAGCAGACATATGTAGAGCCGCGGGTTGGGAAACACCTAACACATTTGCGAGGTTCTGTAACCTCAGGGTTGAGCCAGTTTCGTCCTGTGTGTTATCAGGTGACACAAACAGGTAAGTTCGTGTCAGCTGGCCGGGTGTATCGCTTGTGCATAGCGCCTTTCCCCTCCCTTGAGGTGAAGACGTGCACTCTTTCCACAATTGCGTTCACAGGAAGTGTGAACCCTGGACATTCTTCCTACCTAGCCTAGCAGCCATCAAGTCTTCGGAGAGGCTCGCTGCCGCTGTCGTGGAATATTCACGATGTTTCTCTCTAAGTTGTAAGAAAACTCTCGGAGTCCCAAGTTCCAGATGCCAAAGTTATAGTTTATTGAACACCAACAAACTACATGAGACCGGTCAGCTGCTCGTTCTGACTTCATTATCCTAAGTTCCCAGTTATATACCTTTTTGTTGTCATTCTGCTCCTTATCTCTAGCCAATGGGATTATTTCCCTCAATTCTTTCTCCTGCCACCAATATGTTTTATGTTGCTTGCTAATTAAATATTGGTGGAAAATCCCTCACTCATCTATTTTTAAAAAAACGTGTATCTTTCACATTCAGCTGGTAACTCCTCAATTTTTGACAAAGTCACTGTTCAAGGAAAGAATGCTTTTAACTTAGAAATATGTGTGTGAGAGAAAAACAGCCGTGTCCTCCTCACACATCCCTAGCCCTTGATTTAAACATCTGTGTACTCTCTTACTGAGGGGGCTTCTTTTGCTCACACGTACAATGTTATTAGATCAAATGAAAAGCAGTACAAGCTCTAAAGATATTCATTATACTTTCAGTTTGCTAGAGCAGACACCATGACTGGTCGAGAGATATACAACTAGCCTAATTAAAAGAAACACAGAAATACACCATATATCTGTTTTTAGAGAAGTACACAGAGAAACACAAAGAAATACACCATATACTCCCCCCTTTGAGACTTACAAAAAGTCTCACACCCTATGTCCCTCGACCAGAGTGCAGTCACACAAGCCAGCCTGTCTTATTCCATCATGTGGCCAAAATAGGCCACGCAATTTCTTTATCCAATACTGTCTCTATGGGGCTGCACTCTGCAGGACTTGGGTCCAAACATCTCCTTCCACATTTGCCTAGAAAGGAGTAAAAGAACCCAATCCTCTAGCTATCACTGTTCTTGGGGAGGGTGACAACAAATTAACTTTGTGTTATAAGCATGTGCATGAAATTGTAAAGCCTTGCATGATGTAGAATACAATTGATTACATACTGTCTAGATACATTAACAATCACTAGAATAACTGATATAGTAATATGCATCCATCGGTGCCAGAGGAACTCACAGACATTTCTGGTAGCCTGGAGTGCTATCTGGTGGCGTGTTGGAGCAGACAGCGGGTTTTTAAACCACCAGTTGAGTCTATTCGCTCTTGCAGCTAAGCACTGAGGTGCTCGTCGCTCGATCCTTCATGTCTTCTTGTTGTAGCCATTCTTGTTCTCTCTGGGCAAATACTCACAATAACAGTTGTCATACATATTGAAACATAAGTAGTAATCCCACTATCTCTACTTGATTAAATCTATCAAGGTGTTTTACAGACCCCTTCCTCTATATTATTAAATCAAAGGATAACTTTAATAAAAGAACAAAAAGATGTCAAAAACAGAAAACATATTCATAATGCAAAAGAAAATACAATTACCTAGAAATGTCCCTCTTTAACAATCACATGAGAAAAAATGTTAAGTACTCAGGCTCTTTTTGTAAGCTTAAATATCGCTTTTGTTTCCCCCTTTATTTATTTATTTTATTTTTTTTAATGGTCTTCAGGATTGTTTTCAATGGCTTTCAAAACTCGTCAAGTTCATCCAATCCCTGCCCTAAGCTATATTGTCTGGTTTCCATACTTGTTCCCAATGGTGTCATTGAAACAATCACCATTTGCTTAGCTACTGTTTGAGTCATTATAGATCTTAGAATGGGAATAACACAACAGAACAATAAGCCAAATAAAGTCACTCCTACAAGTATCATTATCCCTATCTTCATGAGCCCCATCTTCCATGATCCAAAAAGATCATCAAACCATCTCCCAAACGACTGATCTCGTCCTGCATTAACTTTAACTTCTGTGCGCAAGTTATGCAGTTTCTTCATTGCCTGTGTAAAGGTTCCTTCTGGAGATGTATTATTTGGTATGTAGGTGCAGCAATCTAATCCAAACATAACACATACTCCCCCTTTATCTGCTAATAACCAATTTAGTGCTTGACGATTTTGCCATGCCATTTTACTAGTGGCTGCTAATTGATCTCCTAACGCCTTTAATGCCTCATCAGTATAATTGATAAATCTCTGCTGATTATAGAAAATATAATTGATCCATTCTACATTTTTGTTAATTGTAACCCATGGGAGTATCGACTCAAAGCCTGATTTTATCTCATCTCTGGTTTTAAACTCATGAGGTATTCCTCTTGGTTGGCCAATTGAATCTAGGTAGACCTCAGGATCTGGGGTGTATGCTCTTTTCATCCTTACTGTGTTATGAACTATGGTCTTTGGTGCAGCTTGGAAGTCATAGGGGTCCCATTTTAACATAGTTACTTCTTGTAGTAGCCTTACTCTAGCATACAATCTTTTCCAACCTTTAGGTAGTGCGGTTTTCAATTGAACTCCCCCACATACCCAAAAATAGTCTGCTATAGTCTCCGTTTGTTCTATATGTAGCAGTATCGCAGGCGATACTATTTTCACATCCTGTAATGCATTTGCCAATAGCTACACCCAAACATTCCGGAATTATATGCGCAGTAAAATTTTGTCCCAATGTTGCTGTTGCATATTGGAGTCCACTAAACCTGATCACATCGTTAGTAAAGTATATTTCTGTATCTAAATGCCATATTACTTCGCAATTTCCCTTAAATTGTCCTACATTTGTTGTCCCTTTTGTTTTGTTAAAGCATTCGTAACTTAGTTGTCCATTTATTTTATATAACGATGGGCTTTCTTTTTTCTTATTATCCACACGCACATCGAATCTCTTACATTCATCTCCCCATCTTATTTTTGTATAAAATTTTTCATAGCCTAGATTACTCAACAATGCCAAACATTCTGCTGGACAAAACGCAATTCTGTCTGAGTCACCACAATTTTTGGCATAATGTGCAGCACAATGCTTATAGTCATATTGATTTGGAACTACTATCAATTCCTTTAGCGGAGAGGGCGAGCACATTATACAATTTGTCATGCCTGCTTGCTTAGCGGTATATCTAGCCCATTTGTAACAGTCATTTTGTTGTGCATGTTCTAACAAGTCCTCTGTTCCTACTGACTCTGTGGGTTCCATATTATTATCTAAGTCGATCTGTGCCGGCATGTTTTGGTTAATTATCTTGTCAGGTATCTTTGTAGGCTTATTATATTGTTTGGTTTCATAATGTGGACTTTTGGGCCAGGATCCAGGTGCACGTTTCTGTCTACTTTCTTGTTTTATGCTATCTAGTCCCTGCTCAGTCTGGGAAATAGAATGCAAGGTCTGAGGTGTTGATTGTAGGATATTCATTATACCATGGTCGCATGGATGGTCCTACATCTGAGAAGTCTGGTCTTTCCTTGCTTGTTTCTCCGGTAGGCCCTGTGTGGGAGGCAATCCCTGTTCCAAATACGTTAGTAACAGCATCATCCACATTAATACCTTCTTGAGTGTCCAGTCTTTCTTCTGCCTCCCACAACACCTCGTCCAATGGCTGCGTTTGTTGGCCTGTTTCATTTTCTTCAAGTGATTCTGTGTCTGGTTCAGTAAAATGAACACTTTCTGCCTCTCCTTCCGCACTTTCTGGGTTCCTGTTCCTTTGCGACATGTACTTCCGTCTCACTTTCTGTGCTTTCCTGCTCCGCTGTGGCACGTACCTCAATCTCTCTTTCTGCCTCAGTGTGCTCTTCCCCTACGTGCGATTGTCCTTCTTCTACTTCCGCTTCACTTTCTTCAGATGCTCTAGCCGGTACCTGTGGATCTGCTGCGTCCCCAGGTTCATGGGCTTGTTCTTGCTGTTCTTCTTCGGTTGCCTCAGGTTCTTGAGCGTGTGGCAGATTTCTTCGGCGTACTCTGGTACAGTGATTTAAATGATACCATGTGTTACTGCCTCTTACCTTTACTGCTGTTGGGGTTGCCTGCACTACTTCATAAGGTCCTTCCCTCCTGGGCTCATTCCACTTTCTCCGAAACACTCTCAGGTACACAAGGTCTCCAGGAACTATTGAAAAAGGTGCATTCTCGTCCTGTCTAGGATTTCTCCTTTGTTCCTGCGAACAGATTTTTTCATGTATGGTAGTCAATTGCCTCATATATGCTTTCAGTTCCATCTCTAACTGTTCCAATGATGGACCCTCATATGGTCCTCTGAGATAAGGCACTGGCATGGGTCTCCCTGTCAACATTTCATGTGGGGTCAGATTAGTAATTCTGTTCGTCTGCATGCGATACTTCATTAATGCAAGCGGGAGTGCATCAACCCAATTAAGTCTTGTTTCTTGGCAAATTTTTACAATTTTAGCCTTGAGGTTTCCATTTACCCTCTCCACCATCCCCTGCGCCTGCGAATGGTAGACACATCCCAACCGTCGTTTTATTCGTAACTGTAGTATCACCGTTTTCACTGCTTTCTGAATAAATGCTGAGCCATTGTCAGAGCTAATTTGTGATGGTATACCGAACCTTGGGATAACTTCTCTTGTCAGAAATTTAATTACTGTTTGTGCTCCCTGATCTGCTGAGTCTGTCAATTATAACCAACATGTATCTTTTCCCTCTAACTGGTTTTATCATGTCCACATAGTCCATGACTAAATGTTTGAATGGTCCCTCTGGTGCCGGTATGTGTCCGATTGGTGCAGTTGTACCTTTCCTGACATTATGTTTTTCACAAATTTCGCAATTGGCTAAGAACTCATCTACTGAGGCTTGCAGATATGGGGACCAGTAGCCCTGCTGTTTTAGTTTTCTCATTACCTCGCCTCTTGCACAATGGTCAAATCCATGTGCATCAGAAATTAGCATATTAAGGAATGCTACTGGAGCCAATATCAGCCCCTCATCTGTCCTCCATACTCCATTCACATCCCTTGTCGCCCCCCTTTGTTGCCATTGTGCTTGCTCAGGTTGACCAGCTTGTTGTTGTATCCATGCTATATCTGTTAAATTTGGCTGAACCTGCAATATTACTTGTGGAGCCATTATCGCTACTTTGCAACCTGAGGCTTCTCGAGCAAATTCATTTGCAGCATTATTTCCTCTTATCACAAAGTCTTTGCCTTTTTTGTGGGCCTGGCATTTGATTATGGCCAACTTTTTTGGATGCATCATTGCTGAAATCAATTTAATTATCTGATCATTATGCTGAATTGGAGTTCCATCACTCTTTTTGAACCCTCTTTGTTTCCACACTGCACCAAACAAATGACACACTCCATGTGCATAAGCAGAATCTGTATATATATTAACTTTTTGATCTTTCGCCAGCAAACAGGCTTTGGTCAATGCCCTTAATTCTGCCAGTTGTGCTGAGCATGGCTGTTCACAATGCTGAACCACAACTGGCACAAAAGTGTCACCCTGCTTTTTTACCACCGCAAATCCAGCATGATTTCCCAAGTGGTCCTTAAAGCAGGAGCCATCAACGAAGTATTCTACTTCTGCCTCGACCATTGGTGTTGATTCCAGGTCAGGCCTCAAACGTGTGAAAGCCAACGAATTTGCCACACAATCATGTGGTGTTCCTTCATCTTCCAAGGGAATATAGTTTGCTGGATTAACAGTGCTACACCTTTTTATAGTTACATCTGTGTATGTCAGCAGTGTTGAATATGCTAAGCATCTTGCCTGCGTGAGTACAAACTTCCCATTTTCTATTAGCTCTATTATCTTATGGTGAGCGTAGATCACCACTGGGTATCCCATGGTCACTGTGGAGGCTTTTTCATAAGCAAAATAAACTGCAGCCAACCCTTGATAGCATGGTGGATATCCTTGAGCTACACTATCCAGCTTTGCACTATAATATGCTATAGGTTGTTTTCGTCTTCCACTACAGAGTTCTTGCATCAAAACTGCTGATGCATAACCACTTTTTCTCTCTGCTATATACAAATGGAACGGTTTAGCGTAGTCTGGGGTGGCTAGTGCAGGTGCTGCTTGTAGTTCCTTCTTTAGTGACTCAAATGCTACTAGTGCATCTGCATCCCAAGTTAGCTTACTTCTAAGATTTTGCTGTCCAGTTTGTTTTATCAATGCTCGCAAGGGGTTTGTTTTAATAGCATAATCTTCTATCCAATCGGAACTAAATTCTGTCATTCCTAAAAAGGTCATCATTTGTCCCACAGTTTGCGGTTGTGGCGCTTTGCTTATGCCTTCTAGTTGGCTTGGCGATATTGCCTTGGTTTGATGCGCAATAATTCGTCCCAGATATTCCACCTGCGGTAAACAGTACTGTAACTTGTCTTTTGACACTTTATATTCTCCCTCAGCCAATTTAGTGAGGACTGTAATTGTGTCCTGGTGACACTGCTCTAGTGTTGGTGAGCAAATCAGTAAGTCATCCACATACTGAATTAATGTGCTATCAATTCTAAGATCTTCTAGGTCCGCTTTTAATACCTGGTTGAACACATGAGGGGAATGCTTGAACCCCTGTGGTAATCATGTGTATGTGAATTGTTTACCTTGATAGGTGAATGCAAAGAGTTGTCTGCTTTCTTCTGCTAGAGGAATACTAAAAAAGGCAGAACACAAGTCAATCACAGTGAAATAATTAGCAGCAGGGGGAACATTAGTCAACAGTGTATGCGGATTGGGCACTTCTGCTGGCCAATCCTCTACTATTTCATTGACTGCCTTTAAATCATGTACTAATCTCCATTTCGTCTTGTTTGCCTTTGCTACCGGTAGTATAGGTGTATTACAACAACTTGATGTCTCAATTAGTACACCTGCCTTAAGCAACCCATCAATAGTACTTCTAATCCCTAACTCTGCTTCTGATTTTATTGGGTATTGCCGCTTTCGTGGGGGGTGTGTCCCTGGTTTTACTCTTATTTGAATCGGATTCGCAGACACCACTAACCCTACGTCTGTGTCATGTCGTGACCATAATTGTGCTTCAGAGTCTTCGGATACTTTTTCAAGATAAAACTTGCCTGACGCCTTTTTTAGCGCTCCTTTGAATCTTGCTGCCCATTGCGCTTAGATCTGGAAGAACATGCTTTCTTAATCTTGTTCCATTTTTTACACTTTTCATGCTTTCAGACAGTCTTTGTGTCCTGCTTCTGAGTTCTTGTAGCTCCCTTTGTGTTCTTTGTTGTTTTTCATTGCTCAGTTCCAACACTGCCGCACCGTTGTCTTCTGCCAGTTGTGTCAGTTCATCATCATCATTGAAGTGTATCAACTCTTCAGTCTCACCAGTCTTATGTTCAAGCTCTTCTTTGATGCCACTGGCCCTTGTTTGTTCTTTCCACTCCATTTCCTGCCTTTTTTATATTCTGACAGTCCTTCCTGCAATGCCTGATGACAGGCGTCTTTTACTTGTTCACTAATTTCTTTTTTTGTCAGCATTCCTTTCTTTATGTCACTGCATTGTCCAACCAGTTCATCTTGTAGTTTAGTTTCACTTGGTGTGCTGGCATCTGATTTTTCTCCATCACTGTCTTTGTTTAGTCCCAACAGCCCTGGATATACATGTGTCTGGGTTGACTTCATTAGGTCCTCTTGTGATTCTGTGGTATTTCATTTATTTCTATTTCTCCTTCCACCTGGAGTTCTCCTTTAAATCCTACCAGGGCATCTGCATCTTTTCTTCCATCTCCATTAGTGGCGCATAGGGAGGAGGCCTTTCCACTTTTTCTTCATCCATCTTTTTCCCTTCCCTTTCCTGTTTTAATATTTTTATCCCTTTGGTTTTGAACATTTGTAATATCATTAGTTCCCTATCTCGTTTCATTATCCTCACCTGGCTCTTTTCTTTTGGTTTATGATTTTGTATTAGTGCTCCCATCTCCCTGCATATCCCCACATCAAATGTGCCCACTGCTGGCCATTTTGTGTTCAGCCCTTTTGTTCTTCTCTCCCATTTTTTAGACATTTCTTTTATCACGTCTCTATACATTGGAAACTCCATGCATATTTGATCTATTGGTGTTGGTGCCATTTTGTTATCCCTATATGTTTATTATTCTTATTAATTCAGTACCTCTTTAACCCCAGCGTGTTCTTAACTTATTATGCTAATCTTCACCAGGTTGGTCAGACGTGGACCACTAAAAGTATCCGACCCCTGACTTCCCCTGGGCTTTCTCTGGGTTGAGGACTTTTTCTGACGAATGTTTCTTAACTTTTCTTAAATACTTCAGTACTGCCTTCACTTGCTTTCTGCTTAGTGGCCTTTTATTGGGGGCAACACTTATCCCTAGGTTGTTAGTAATGACATCATCCAAATTAATATGTCTTTCTAATTCATTGGTATTGTAGGCCACAATTGTTTTCCACCTTCTCTCCTTCAACGGGTCATCTTGTCCCAACTTGCTTCAATGATGGCAACAGCATTACTATTTCATTTTATATGCATAAAGCAGACTGTAATCAACTCATATGGTTAAATGTTTTATATTAACTAACAAACATTACTTTCTGCATTCGTTTGATTAGAATATTAAATGATTTCCCTTATTACAGTCATTGGCTACACACATTCTTCTAAAATAGTAATGTGTGCACAACCACATACATTTGCTTCATCCCGCTTTTAGCAGTAAATAACACACGGGTCCTCTGCCTCCTCCAGTCAGGTGCCAGGCAGAGCCTGACTTTGCTCCAATTAAGAACATTACATCACCCCTTTAGTATCTCTACACAAAATTTACAGGGTCGTTTACCAGAAGGCTATAATTCTCCTCAGAGGAGGAAAACAACCACGGGTGTTCCTTGTCTTAAAACTCCCTATTCATTCCCTTATCACATACATTCCATTCCCTCCTGTTTCCAAAGTTACCTCACTCTCTGTATCACATTAATACATTTACCCTTAACTCTGAACGTCCTTACAAACTGCAAGCTACGCTGTTTTCCATAGTTTCAGACTGCATCAGAGTAATTCAGAGTATCAAATCAATAAAAGACAATAAAAAATCAAATATATAACATATCATTCATCTCCTCATACATATCTTCATTGGATGAATCAATTTCTTCCCAGTTTGGTCTTTCTTTTGCATTGGACCATTCATATTGATCAATGTCATGTACTTAGTTATTGCTTTGATAAAGATTAATTTTATCAATGTTAACACACAATACAATATTATTCCCCTCACAAGAATTGCTGTTTCAATCATTATACCAATTTTAGTCAACCCTGCACCCTATTTCTTAAACAATTCCATTTATATTGTTATAACCAAACAAAACAAGCAATCTTAACTTTAGTCACCAACATGTTTCTTTTTCCATACTTCATTACTTTTAAAATGTACATGAGTTCAATTAAAGCATAAGTAATAAATCATCTTCCAGTCTAAATTAATTATCATACAAACATTCCCATGTTTGTTTAATACTTCTATAAAAAGTCAGGCACTCCTTTGTCTGCAACGGTTCTCAAAACTTTACCCCCAAAACCAATCTATAAATAATCCTCTACACAGGGTATGATCCCCTGATAACACAGTGACAGAATACTTTGTTATTAAAATGCAGTCGGGTTCAGTGGAACTTTCCATTTTCGGGCAGGTCTCTTCTAGACCTCCCTTTTGATGCTTCTGATCTAAGAGCATTTATCCACTTCCTTAAACCCCTTTCAAACCTTCTTGGGCAGGTTTCCAGGGCGGTGATGCCCTGCCTTAGGTCGCTCAACATTTTTGCCATTGTCAAGTCTTACCCGTCATCGGACCGTCACCTCTTGCCACTGGTCTTGATACTGCTCTGTCCTCAATCCTTATTAATTCGGAATCAGTAAACAGATATTTTCTTTTTCAGGGAGTATCACCAGAGAACCGACACAGCCAATGGAACCATCTACAAATGCTTAAATCTGGAGACAATTCAAAACATAGTTAAATTCAAAAAGCATTATTAAAAATTCATCAATCTATTAAAATTGTCCAAATTAAAAATAAAATATGCTAAAATTGAACTCATTATATCAACATGGTTGGGAATAACATCAGAACAAAGCCCTGTCAAGCTTCTAGGAAGCTTAATTTAAAAACATCACCTTAATTCAATAATAGTCTCTAGACAGTTTTTTAACCTACATTTATTCTTTCAAATGAATTTTCAACTAAATCTCCTATCTTTAGTCCAATCTTCATATCACTCTATCTAACATTATTGTCAAAGCACATCATTTTACATATAAAAATCAAATCAAAATAAAATAAAACAACTTAAGAGATATTTCTTCAAAATCTGCTCTTGTGTTTCTATTCCAAGCAGACGCTTATCAATTTTAGACCAAGAGTGAGGAGTGAGGGGGGGGCATTCCACTCCCTCACACTGTTTCTAATCTCATTACAGCTTTTGTTTTAGAATCTCACAATAATATATTTGATTTATTATTCAACAATAAAAATTGTGATATTTATAATAATTGATTATATTAACTGCTTTCAAACTTTCTCAGCTCACACCATTTAAAAACCAAAAACTACTCTCAACTCACTTCTTTACGTTCAAACAACATACATAACCTTCAAATCTTTAATAAAACAGAACACAATGTCTTTTTTGACATTCTCTATATAATCAATTCAACTTACTTAGCCTTCTGTTCAAGCGGAGCTATACATTTACAACACATATCTTATTATTGATTTATTATAATCCCCTTTTTACTATTAAGTAATAACTCACTATTACTGCTTTCTCCATTTCTAACACTTTCTCAGGTTAAGGAACTTCCATTCTGTCTAATAAAATAATATAAATCAAGTTTTATTTAAACAAACAGAAAAGTAAAAGTCTAAACATAATAAAGTCATAAAGAGGCACAATGGAAATTCAAACATATCTCTTTTCTTGTGTTTTGAAATAATTGCTCAGTAAAATACATTCTAAAATACACTACGCTCTTTTAATTTCTCATTACTCTTACTTTTTTTATTTATTTATTTTTTATCCAAATGTTTCAGCATCATTTAACAGTTATCATTAGTATACCTCTAAAAATATACTTTCATGTATTAACTATGGCAAATAGACACTCAAGCAACTCTTTTTAGAACCCACTAACCTTTTTTTGTTTTTTTTAATTATGAGGGTACTCTCTGGAAAATTTAGGGGAGTAACCAATTCGATAGGTAACTCTATAACTTTGCCATACGTTTGTAATATTTACTCTTCAAATCAATAAACCATTGGTTAGCTGCTGGATTTAAATTTGGACCCTCAGAACAATTTAGACACGGGTATCTAACCCCATTGATGGCATTCTAGAAAACCATAAAGTGATCGTATAAGACTGAAATCAATTTTTTCCAGAGAAATTTTAATCCACATCATAAATGGCAGATCAGTAATGATTACCAGCAGTAATGAGCGCAGGAGGGTCAATCAGATAATAGTCCACATCATTTTCAGTTTTTGTCTCTGGATTTCCTCCTGTAGTAATAGTAACTTCTATAAAATCATCTTGCCCAGCCATCTGCAATGGTGAGAAACTAGTTCCAGAATGAGTTAGTGAAACAACATACACATTATGATGACAAAAGAAACACAGAATAGACACATCAATATGAAGTTATTAACATTTATATTTGAGGACGGTATGATGTTCAATTTAATTTTAACCTTTCTCCATGGGCTTCACCTGCCCCATAGACCAATTTTTAAATGATCCAAATCATTCTTACATTTATTTTTCTTTAATTTTAGTCTCAAATGCAGCTTCTCAGTGTACTCATGATCAACCAAGACCTATTCTGTGTATACCAAACAAAACAAAAATAAAATAAAATAAAAATAAAATATCTATCTATCTGCTATCTATCTTTTTCTAAAGTCGGGGCCCCTTTCTGTCTGTCTGAAGACACCAAGAGAGGCTTGTTTCCCCTCAAATCATCCTCAATGCCTTCATCAGACAGTTCATAACAAAAATAAAAAATCTCTGTCTATCTTTTGTTGGTTGATCAAGTTTACACCGACAGCGCTGCACTCACATTTATATTGTTCTCCAGACACTTTTAAAATCATAGAAAAATCTAAAACAACTTTCTAGTGTATAATTCAATAATATTAAAATAATTTTCTCTCATAAACTGGACCGGACAGAACATAAAACAGACACATGATTTCATAAGATGCAAAATATAATTTTCTTATTAGTTATTTTATCATCATATCATTGGCCCTCTTTTGCCATTTGCTTGAATATAACACTTATCTTACACACAACCTTTGTTTAAAATCCAATTACTTATTTGACTTTAGTTTAATGCAATACACTTGACTCAAAGCTTTATTATTTCTCCAGATAATGTGATTTCCCAAATAGAATTCAATCGCTTTAAAATGATTTAATTTTTTATATAATCTAAATATTCTTACTCGTCACCTAGATATAAAAGGAGTTATGATCTGGCACATGTCCATTCAACAGCTGCTCCCTCTCAGTTTAATTAATCTCACATCAGGCTTCCTTCATGGCATGAAAAGAACAGCCCAAGAATAAACATTGTCCAGTCAGCTAAGAGTTAACTTTTTGATTTCATACACATTTTTGTTTTACATGTATTTGTTTGTTTATACTGTATTATATTTATCCTTATACATACATACACATATACACACATACATCATCATACATACACATACACAAACACACAATTTTCACCATTGGTTTTAATTCTACAACCAGAATATTCATTAATTGCCCTTTTTGTTTTTAATCATCAGATCTCTTCTGCCTCTCGTATTGATGGAAGTTTGAAAATAGCCTAAACAGATTTTCTTTGCTGTAAATTGCACACATACTCCTCATTAATTACACAGCAGAGGATCAATCTCTCTATCTGGATCCCAAATTCTAGAATTTTAATTATACTAAAACAAAACTATTACTTCTGCCCCTCCTTTTGCTCTCCTCTTTTTATCCCTCTCCTTTATTTCCATAAAAACCACTCATTATTTACAGTGGTTGATTACTAGATCTGTTACTTCTTCGGTTTTATATTAAAACCCATATACTTCCACCCACAGCTGTCTCATCCATTTTAGGTCTCTGTTCAAGACAATTTCTTCATTGGTGCTAATTCTCCTTTATTCTCTATTAAAAATCACCTTACACTCTTTTTTCCCTTTCTTTTTTGTAGTTAATTTGTTCATAACTCCAGAAATGATCACTAATTCCTTGTTATTATTAATCTTTTTAATTCTACTTATTTTCTCCTCTCAGCCTGCCACCAAATTAGGATTTCTGTTTCATGAGGAAAACTGAGACAAGAAAAAAGTCTTCTCCGTTTCTGTGCACGCTCACAGCCCTCCCTTTACAACTCTTCACAGCACTCAGTCTCTAGTACTGTATATGAGAGAGATGTTACCTGCTGCAATTTCTTTCCAGACAACAAACGGATAAAACTCTCCTGTCTCTGCATTTTTCTGTAATCTTGTTCACTGCAATGGAAAACATTTTGCCTTTTCTTTATCTTTTTCCCAATTATTAAATTTGTCTATTCTAAGTTTCCTCTCTCTTTCTCTCCCTCACATGGGGCTGTCCGGTCAGCCTCCAGTGAGCGAGAGCAAGGCAAGGAAATAACAGAGAATCAGATACCATTTGTCTCTAATTTTTCAACAGTCAATTTGTTGTAGTTTATTTGTCCCATTTCACTCTTGGGCATTTCTTTTTTGTATCTGATTCTCTGCTCCACTCCGCCTCTGCACACAATACCTCATCAACACTAGAATCATGCATTTAAACAAACACACAAACCCAGCACAATTAGTATTTGTAAGTACACAGGCACTAACAACATAGTTAGTCATGCACATTATTCATTATCTCAAACACACACAGAGTTCAACAATTCCCCGTTTTCTGCTCAGTCCGGGTTCCGTCAAGGTGTGTCGTGTGCGACGGCGCGTGTTAAATCCCGTGTTTAGGTATATAATCAAGAAGTGGAAAATTCCTGTAGCTACAGGTGTGAAAATCCTAACGCGGGTGCATTTATAGTAGAAAATTCGCGTCATAATTCCTCCAGGTGTTAGATTAGATTATTTATTGCAGTGCACTCAAAAAAATGAACTAGGAAGGTTGTGCACTTTACATAATAAATTTATATTCAGTTTACTTATAATAATTGTATTTGCTGATTTTAAATGTTTTTTTCTATTAAGGTCCACGTAATTATGTCTCAAGTTAACTGTACAAAATCCTAACGCGTTGTCTAAACACAAACCATTTATGTTAAGTACAAATTTCTTACATCCAAAGGGTGGCAGTATAGTGCGACGCGAACTGCCATTAAACCCCAAAGAAGAAGAAGAAGAGCAAGACGCGTCAAACTCAAACTATCAAGCTGCACGTGTGCAATGCTCAGTACACCTGACCTGAATGATTCCCTGCGAAGTTTTTCTTCGATTGGTTTTGACAGAGGGACGTCTTATCCTTTCAACAGCTGGTAAAGGTAGGAGGATATTTATTTGTATAAATCTTTTTTATTTGTAATAAGAGATATGTTCTTTATTTTTGGCCTGCTCTAGTTTTAGAGAGTTCTAGAGTCTTAGACATGCTGAAGTTAGCATCCTAGATTAGCCATGTGGTCCAGGTGGTCAGCTAAATATTTCCATTATTTAGGCCAAAAGAAATAATAAGAGATAATAATAGTTAAGAGATAATAAGAGGTAAGTTAGTTCTTGGATTAAAAGTTCTCCGTCGATATGATGGATTTCCATTAACTGGAGCAAGTCAACGTCGTAGATTTTTTTCCCCGTCAATTGCAGGGTTTCTGTCTGTCCTTAATGTCTTATATTATCTTTCCAGAATTTTAAGGCTGTAAATAGGATTACGTGTCTCAAATATTGTAATGTCTCAATTTTAAAAGACTAGGTGTATTCACCCTGCCGAGGGGTGTGTGATCAAAGCCTGGAGTGGATTAAAAGCACATTCTTCTCTTTACTCTGGGGTTCTGTTAATCACTCCGCTCGGTCTCCACTCCGGGTTTTCCATTCCCGCTCACGGAAAAACTGCTCCGTGACTCCATTTTAAAAGTTATAATAGTATGTTTTTTTTGTTTTTTTTTCATGATGACAACATTTATAATGCTATATGTAATGTTTTTGAAGTTATGCTACACGTTTAATAAATAGAATTACACAATGTCAAAACGTATAGGCTACCTGAACTGTGTAATGTCCCTTTCATATTTCTGACTGTAACGTTAGCGTTTAAGTTGTACGTTTTTGACCCTAATAAAGGATAAAAATACAATATGCAGTACTAAGTTAACACACTACTTCATTTGAAAAACAATGCTACAGTCATTCACCGTTTAAGCTGCAATACTAAGTTCAACCACAAAGTGTCCATTCTACTAAAACTAAACTAAAAACTGCTGTCAAAATTAATTAAGGGATAATGTAGAGCAAGGCGGTTGTATAGCGAATACAACACCGACAGGCTTATAAGTTTGCATCGGGGTCCTAATCATCTTGGCAATGGTGTGTTATACTTCACAGTGGTCTGTTATCAAGAAAGATCATCACATTCTACATTAGATTTCAGCCATGTAATAAGAGTGGTTGTGATACTTCAAATCAAAATTCAAAAGTGTCATTATTTTATTTGTTTGTAGTTTTCAGTTCAGATTAATTAAATTTCACATTCTTTATCAAATTGTTTTATGTTTTTATCCTCTGCCATTTTTCAGGTCCTTAATGAAAGGTGTGTTTTGTGTTCCTGCCAAGGTGCTTTACTTACAACAGGTATGATCTGCAACATATACTAATGTAAATACTGTTTCTTGCTACTTTCATTTGTTAGTTCTGAGTAGCTTGTTTCTGTTTGTATCCAGTTTACTTTTAATTATCAGCAGCAATTGATAATTTCAGTTTTTAACAGATTATATCATTTTTTTTAAATTTATTATTATTGAAAGTCATATTGTATGTTATTTGTAAAACTTTTCTAAAGTTTTCAAGTGAAGGTTTTTTTTTTATTTTATTTTTTTTATATGAACTGAAATCAATGTTTTGTCTATTTGGTGGTTCTTTGTGTGTTGTTGCAGATATTGAATGTGGCAGTGCAAAGGTTGCGGTTCAAAGACCTCAACTAGATGTCAGTTACTAAAACATTATCGGTTAAAACATCCTCAATATGGGTCTAGGCACCCATATCCTTGCCCATATACTAGTTGTCCATGTACATTGAAGTCATGGAATGCACTTAGATCACACCTCTGTAGAGTCCATAACAGAGACTCATCTCCACAAACATCATCATTGGCTACATTCAGATGTCAAGTTTGTGCATTTACTGAAATTGGCAATGATAAGGAATATTTCAGTCACATAAATCTGCATCTTAAATCCCATGAAACCATCTCCTGTATGTTCAAAGATTGTACATTTACGACAAACATTTATGGGACATTTAAATCACATAAAAATAGAAAGCATGTTGCTTATTCTTACAGCGATTTTAAACCTGGAATAGTTACAGTAGGAGACAGTCCTGAAATCCCAAGCCTTCAAGATGAACATGAAGATAGTGCAGAATTGGAAGAAGTGCCCTTTACTTTTCAGACCGAAGAAAGAGATGGGACAATAGAGGAGAAATTAGCAGCAGTGCTGCTTAAGCTTGAAAACATACTCCACGTTCCCAGCAGTGCAGTCGATGAGCTTTTACAGGACTTGCACTTCCTTATGAGTTCTGCTTCTCTGCCTGCATTACATGCCATTGTTTCAGATTTTTGTACCAAGCATAATCTTGGTCTTAATGAGCAAGAAATTTCTGAATTGGCCTCTGCAGCATGTTTCTCTAACCCCTTGACAAAATCTTACTACTTTTAAGCGGAGAAAATACTTCAAAGACAAGTTCCAAGTAGTTGAACCAGTGGAGTATGTTTTGAATAAGGACAGCAAACATACCTACCAATATGTACCATTACTGCAGTCATTGCAGCAGCTCCTTAGCAAAGATGTTATCATTGATGATGTACTAGCAAACTGTAGTGCTCATTCAAATGAAACTGCAGAAGAATACAAGTCATTTCAAGATGGAGAGTTTTTTAAACAAAATAAGTTCCTATCTGAAGGGGAATTGAAACTCTGTGTCACTCTCTATATTGACGACTTTGAAGTTTGTAATCCTCTGGGAACTTCAAGAACGAAGCACAAACTTTGTGCTTTATACTGGATTTTAAGCAACTTACCCCCAGGTCAGCAGTCCACTTTGTCATCCATCTATTTGGCTTTGCTGTGTAAAAGTAGCCATATCAAGACTTATGGATATGGCAAAGTTCTTGAACCTCTCTTGCATGATTTGATTGTATTGGAAAATCATGGAGTATTTGTCCCACAGATTGGAAAAAATGTTAAAGGCACAGTACAGTCTGTAGTTGCAGACAACTTGGGGGCCCATGGGCTTGCAGGTTTTGTAGAGAGTTTTTCTGGAGAGTTTGTGTGTCGATTTTGCACTGGGAGTTCCAGTGACATTCAGTCCAAGCAGGTTCTGTCTGGAGATTTTAGTTTACGATTTAAAGAAAGCCACAATGAACATGTGAACAGTGCAAAGGACAGTGGAAAACCTTGTGTTGGAGTAAAAAGAGCATGTGTGCTGACAGAGAATCTTTCTCATTTTTCTTCTTTTTTTTTTGTAACAGTAAACTGCCCAACACCAGTTAAAAACCCAGGGCCTGTCCAGAGTTTTTTTTTGTTAAAGGTAAAGAAAACCCACTAATAGTTGTATGTTTGACTTTTGTAAAACAGAAGTTAAAAAAGAGACAGAAAAAAGTTGTTGTTGATAACTCTTGTGTTGGTGAATAAAGGAACTAACAAAACTTAAGTTGAGTTTACTTAAGTAATTTGTGTGGAACCTGTTGACAAACTATAATTAATTCAACCCAACTAGTAAAAATTAAAGTTAGTGAAAGCATTTTATTTTGATTGATTAAGCTTGAATTTAATGTTTTGTTGTAAAATAATTAGTTTACTTTGAGTTGACATATATGTATTTTGCAAGTTCTAAACAAATTTCATTAGTTCATATAACATAACTGACTTTAGTTAGTCAAACTCAAACGTCTCTTGTTGAGCAAAAATGATTGATAATAGTTGGCTTAAGTCAAAAATATTATTTATCCCTAAAACAACCCCATTAAGTTAGATAAACTTAAAATATTGTTTTCAACTTACATAATTAAGTTATGTGGAACCTGTTGACAAGAAAAAATTAATTAAAGTCAAGGTTTCATTTTTTTGAGTGTACAGGCCTTTTATCTTCTTCTCTAAATAACTACCCCCCTCCCCAATTTTGAAATCTGGAACTCACCTCTATCTTAGCCAATTAGTCCAAATTATTCTATGTTCGGACCGGCAAAAGTCTTAGGGAAGCTACTTACTGGGACTTGCTATCACAGATCACACAAAAACTCCTTAAGCAAAACGCTTACCTCGATTTATGGCGCCGGTGTTTTTTGTGCGATCCGTTCAGCGTCCTGTCAGTAACCTCTGGCTCCTTTGACCTCAATGCCGGCCCCACGTTGGGTGCCAAAGAATATGTCGTGGAATATTCACGATGTTTCTCTCTAAGTTGTAAGAAAACTCTCGGAGTCCCAAGTTCCAGAAGCCAAAGTTATAGTTTATTGAACACCAACAAACTACATGAGACCGGTCAGCTGCTCGTTCTGACTTCATTATCCTAAGTTCCCAGTTATATACCTTTTTGTTGTCATTCTGCTCCTTATCTCTAGCCAATGGGATTATTTCCCTCAATTCTTTCTCCTGCTACCAATATGTTTTATGTTGCTTGCTAATTAAATATTGGTGGAAAATCCCTCACTCATCTATTTTAAAAAAAACGTGTATCTTTCACATTCAGCTGGTAACTCCTCAATTTTTGACAAAGTCACTGTTCAAGGAAAGAATGCTTTTAACTTATAAATATGTGTGTGAGAGAAAAACAGCCGTGTCCTCCTCACACATCCCTAGCCCTTGATTTAAACATCTGTGTACCCTCTTACTGAGGGGGCTTCTTTTGCTCACACGTACAATGTTATTAGATCAAATGAAAAGGAGTACAAGCTCTAAAGATATTCATTATACTTTCAGTTTGCTAGAGCAGACACCATGACTGGTCGAGAGATATACAACTAGCCTAATTAAAAGAAATACAGAAATACACCATATATCTGTTTTTAGAGAAGTACACAGAGAAACACAAAGAAATACACCATACCGCCCCGGTACAGGTGTCACTAGGCCCCCATACTGAGGCAAGTGCTCCACATGTGCTGGTTGTCACCTTCGGCAACTCTGTGTGATGTATATCTTGCAAAATTGTTTCCCTGCCGGTAAACTGCGTCTTCCTTGGACAGAGGGCCCTCTGCCCTGGGTTGCCGTGTTTGTAGTAACTCCTCCCCCCTTGGGTAGGATCTACCACGACGCCGCACCGCACGATGTGCTTCCACTCCTAAACGGTAAGACCGTGTGTGTATTCCACCTAAATTCCCCCCCTCGGGGCCGGATGCGTTCTCCGTGGTGTCCTCCTCTTTGGAGGGACACCCCCCAGCTTGGACCATATATTTGGCCCCCAGCCGAATGATTTTGTTCATTTACAGGGGATAATAATAGAGAGAAGGCCCCGGGTGTGCCAGTCAGTCCTTATACTTCTGAGCAGTTAGCCGTTCTCCTAGGTGCAGGGGACCGCTTCATGCCTGCCAGTGTGTTGGGGGTAGTTATGCAACGGCTTGCTGCGCTGGCTACGAGGCACACAGTGGTCTGACCATCTCACACCACCAGTCTGCGTAACTCGGTTCAGCTCTTGTGGCATTTTCCATTAGGACCCCTAGTGTCAATTCATCGATACAACGTTGAGTTGTAACTGACGTAACCTCCGTTCCCTGATGGAGGGAATGAGACTTTGTGTCCCTCCGGCAACACTTAACCAACCGCTGAAAGCGTAGGATCTTTGGCTCGGCTCCTCAGTGCGACACCTGATGTGTATTTGCCGCATCACTCCTTTTATACCCGTATGTTCGGGGGAGTGGCATGCAAAGTCCCAATTCTCATTGGCCTTTTCTCAAGATCAGAGATGTCTGGGCTCCGGATGAGCGACCCCTAGTGTCATCTCATCGACACAACGTCTCGTTCCCTCCATCAGGGAACGGAGGTTATGTCAGTAACCAAGACGTTTCTCCTTCTGCTGCTGCTACATAACCCCTGTGCATTGAGTGAGTCTCTTAACGTGGAAGCATCATTATGATTTCTTATAGGCATGCTTTTAATTGATTTAAATTATTATCAACCAGTTTTAACTAACTTTGTGTATACATTTTAACTTATTTATGCATTTTAAAGAATTATATATGCCGATTCATGTCATATTTTAATATGGGATACACATGGCTCATGAATACTAATTAGCTTATTATAACGTTGGTCAATCTGTTCAGAGCTGTAGATCACGTTATCTAATTAATATTCATGAGCTAGCCCAGGGCCCTGAGAGGCTTAACCTGGCCTGTATTCCGGAAGTAAAAATCCCATTAATTTTTCCAGTGGGGAATTTATTTTCAAAGATAATTTCTAAACCTTTAAAGACAGTCTTGATTGTTAACTGATGGTTTGTTAACAAATGTTACTGCTGAAGCCATCAGTCTTAAAATAAAACTAATATATATATATATATATATATATATATATATATATATAACCCTTTTCTCAACCCTAGTGGTTAATTTAAATATTTCCCAAACAAGATTCCCGGCAGTTGAATGTTGAATTGGCCGGAGGTTAGTTTCTTCTTTATCAAACTATTAATAAGCACATGGTGCCTCCACCAGGGAATAATAAAGCAAAATAATCTACTTAGAATTTACTTCCCCAGAATTTTATATTCTTGTTTTTTCCAATTTAATTTAAATAATAAATCAAGACAGTAATTCTAAATAAGGGAAAAAAGAATAACAAAGATTTATTAATTAGACACTAATATGAAACCCTTTTTGAAAAAATAATTAAATAAAAAAAAATAACAGCTGTTGTATCAAAGCGAAAAATAAAAAAATTGAAAGATATTGTGTTGTTCAGTTGTATAAAAGTTTTTTTTTCACTCCTTAAACAATTAAGTATGCAATAGCCTCAATGATCTCTGAGTATTCTAAATTATCACCCTCAAAAAATATATACACTCTCCCTTCTTATTTCAAGGGGGAAAAAATACACCGGATGATTATTGAAAAATCACAATTACTCCTTTGGATCAATTTACACCAACTCGGTAACAACACAATAGATGAGTTTGATCACAGCCTCTTATGGAAAAAAAAAAAAAAAAACACACACTCTTTAGGCTAGCCGTTGGGGCCCAATCGCTGGTGCACTTTCAAGGGAATGGATTCAAGTTAACTCAGTACATCAAGAGCATTTGTCGAGACGAATTCACTTACATTCCATCCAAGGAAATGACAAAGAAATGAAAAGTGATCACTTACAGCCCGAGCCACGAACAGAACAATCCTGCAGCCTCGCAGCGGGGTGAAAGTCCATTCCAAACGCAACGACAAAGCAGCTTGCGATGAATCTCGTCCCCCAAACACTGTTACGAGTCGTTTGGAAGTGCTTCTTGTGACACCGATGATACAGCTGTCGTCCTTGATGCGAGTTTCTCCGTCACAATATCTCACAGTTAATTCACTAAACAGATGACGCAACCCAACGACAGAATGGGTTGAAATGATACTAAATAATACAGTAAAATAAAAATAACACTTTAAACAAACAAAATCGAGTGGATGAAAGTTCTATTTGTCACTTTGGGCCTGTACTAACAAAAGTAGCGAAGTCTCCAAGAATGATGCTCACTTTTTTGCACTCTTTTTGCCACGTGCAATCTCCTTCCCTGTCGTCTCTAAAACGTAACTTAACGCAGCTTGCGTCCGTAAACTTTAAACAATCTGAATGCTGATTGGTCAACATTAATACACTTCAGTTCAACAGAACACCTTATTTGAGTAAAAGAAAACATTTGAGTAAAGGAAAACAATATAAATAATACAGAAACAAAGAATGTTGGTACATTTAGTTACATCACATAGTCAAATAAACAAAAACAAATAATCAAATGTATATATTTTAATACTCTGACCATGCTGGTCATAGAAAACACCCACACCATCTTAGGGGTGACCATGTTTTTAGACAGGGCTAAGACTAATTGGTACAAGTGTAGGCATATTGTTACACACATTGCATAATGCATCCGCATTGCGCCACCAAGCATGTGAACTTTTATAGCCACTAGAAAAATACAAAGCATTTGTAGCTGCTACATCAACACTACATCACTTGGATGCAACAGTCTCAGTATGTGGCACTACTAATGTATCGTATGTAAATCGGGTATTAAGCTTTCTCTCCCTACAGGACCTTCGTACTGCATGAGGTACCACATCTGAATGAACTTCAGTACCTTCACCACTAGTAGGTGGAGTCTGCATAGCATTGTCATGACCTACAGCCATTACATCATCAGTCACATCAACCCTTTCAACATCAGGCTCATGTTGAACAGCAGAAGTTTCACTTTGACATGGAGCTATAAGTGCTTCGGAACTACTATGAAAATCACAAGACTCCGAGCATACTACATCTCGTGCAGGGGCTTCAATCTGCATCTCTGCCATTGGAGGAGGAATATCTGCCACATCCTCAACATAAAACCCAAACTCAGGCTCTGAATCAGAAGAATGGCATTCTCTTGAAATGGAATCAACTACAAGAGGAGAGTTTGTTGACTCTGCAGTTTTTCGCTTCTCCTTTGCTCTCCTACGCCTCAAAGCTCTAGGTGATGGAGTAGGCATGATGTCTACCTGGGTACGTAGCCTGACTGCCTGTCCCAAAGGCAGGATATGATTTCGATGCAGGCCTTTGACTAGCCCCTCACCATCAACAGGCTTCAAACGATACACAGGAATGCCAGAGAATTGACTCTCCACTACATAGGGATTAGCACTCCACCTGTCTGCAAGCTTTTGTTTTCCTTTTAGGCCAAGGTTTCCAGCATTCAGACTATGGTAACGAACTTTCTGTATGTAATTCCTGCTTCATTTTGGCCACATATTTCAAATATGACACAGGCGAGGTGTTGTCAGGGGAAACTCCAAAGCGTACATCAACAGGTAATCGGGCCTCCCTGCCGAACATAAGAAAATAGGGTGAGAAACCAGTGGCCTCGTTGACAGTACAATTGTATGCATGGACAAGATGTGCTATGTGCTGACTCCATTAGCACTTCTGACTAGGCTCAATGGTACCCAGCATGTCCAACAAGGTCCGGTTGAACCTCTCCGGCTGAGGATAACCTTGTGGATGATAAGGTGAGGTTCTTGACTTCTTCATATTCAGCATTGTCAACATGTCAGACACCAACCGGCTCTCAAAATCCCTGCCCTGGTCCGAGTGTATTCGAGTTGGAAGGCCATAATGGATGAAATACTTTTCCCAAAGAGTCTTTGCAACAGTAGAAGCTTTTTGGTCCCTGGTGAGAAAGGCTTGAGCATAACGGGTGCAATGGTCCGTGACCACCAAGACATTACACACATTGCGAGAATCTGCTTCGATGGTAAGAAAATCAATGCATATGATATCCATAGGCCCTGAACTCTGCATGTGGGACAATGGAGCGGCTCTCTGAGGCAGCGTTTTCCTCTTTATGCAGCGTTCACATGTTTTACAATAGGCCTCTACATCACGCTTCATGCGTGGCCAATAAAATCGGTCACAAACCAAACTGTAAGACTTATCAAAGCCTAAATGTCCTATCTCATCGTGCAAATATTTCAACACCATGCTGTTGTACTGCTTGGGAAGCACAAGCTGTCACTTCACTCTTTGATCACTCAGCCTAATGGTTCTGTACAACAAGCCATTATCTACTGACAACTTCTCCCATTCTCGTTTCAGCCACTTCATCTCAGGGTGGTTGTGATGGACACTATTTGCAGGTTTCTTATGACAGACAGCTTCCCACAGTTCTCCCAGGCATGCATCCTTTCTTTGGGCAGCTTGAAGCTCACTTGGACTAAGCTCAGGTAAGTGGTCAGCAACTAATGCAGTTGGTTGACAATAAGCCTTAGGAACAGCAGACATATGGGCCCCTATTTGTTGTACAACACATGGATAAGAGACACAACCTGCTCTTTTCTCCACAGACATTTCCTGACAAAGAGCTCAGACACCTGCCGCTGGAATTTCCTGCCACTCATCATCGACACTTAGGTGGGTATGTGGACACCTGGACAAGGCATCAGCGTCTATGTTCTTTCGGCCTGGCCTGTATTTCAGACTGAAATTGTAGGTGGTGAGGGCAGACAACCAACGGTGACCAGTCGCATCAAGTTTCGCTGTCTTCAGTATATAGGTTAGAGGGTTGTTATCAGTTCTAACCTCAAACTGGACACCGTAAAGATAGTCATGCATTCTGTCCACAATTGCCCACTTCAGAGCTAAAAATTCCAGTTTGTGCACAGGATAATTTCTCTCTGAAGGGGAAAGGCTTCGACTGATGAAAGCAACCGGGTGGAGCCCTTTATCATGCTCCTGATACAAAACCCCTCCAAGTCCATCCAGACTTGCATCCACATGCAAAACGTAAGGCTTTTGTACATCAGCAAAGGCTAGCTCTTGAGCCTGAGTCAGACAATTTTTTTTCAGACAAAAGAGTGTTTGGAAGGCAGCATCACACTGAGCAGTCCATCGGGAGCCAAAAGGTTCAGAGAATTTGTAGCACGGGGCTTGGCGTTACAAACAGGTGAGCTGATAGGTTTCTTTTTAGAGGATGGGTACCCCTGCAGCAGTTAATTTAGGGGCCGGCACAACTTTGAGAAATCCTTCACGAAACTGCGGTAATATCCACAGAATCCCAAAAACGCTCGAAGCTCTGTCACTGTTTGTGGTTTGGGCCAGGATACAACAACCTCGATCTTTGAAGGGTCAGTAGATATTCCATCCTGTGAAACGATATGCCCCACATAGTTCACAGATGTCCTGCTGAATTGACAAATATCAAGGGAGATCTTCAGCCCTTCATCCCTCAACCTATCCAGAACATTTCAACATTCGCTGTTGGTGCTCTTCAAGAGTCCGCCCAAAAACAATTAGGTCATCTAAGTACACAAGCATCTCCAAGAAGTTCATGTCTCCTACAGTTCTCTCCATGACCCTCTGGAAAGTAGCAGGTGCTCCACAGATAACCTGGGGCATACGCTCAAATTCATAAAAACCCAAAGGGCAGATGAATGCTGTCTTTTCCTTGTCGGTGTCACTCATTGGTATTTGATAATATCCACTCCTCAGATCTAAAACAGTAAACCATTTCCTCCCAGAAAGGCTGTGCAGAGCATCTTCAATTCGGGGTACGGTATATTGATCTGGTATGGTCCGTTGGTTGAGTGTCTGATAGTCCACATACATTCTGACCTTCCCTGACATTTTACGCACCACTACAATGGGTGAAGCGTAGGGGCTTCGGGACTCTGAAATGATGCCAGCACGCTTAAGTTCTTGTAGATGCTGCCTCACATCCTCCCAATCAGCTGGGGCGAGACGTTGAGATCTTTCTCTGAAAGGGCACGAATCATTCAGTCTTATCTCATGCATGGTACTTTTGAACAGCCCACGTCCCACTCATGAAGGGAAAACACTTCTTTCCTCTGCATCATCTCCTCACACAAACTCTGTTTTGCTTCTTCCGGCATCAGAGAATCTCCAAAATCAAAGAATGTAGGTGACAAGTTACTTTGTTCTGACTGTCGGTTGGAGGAAAGTTGCGGCACCATTGTCACAGGAAATACATGCGCAAGAGGAGTTCCTCGCTTTATCCATGCTTCTCTTGTAGACTTTTTCCTGACAGTCACCGTGACCCGTTGGCTGGACACAATGGATACAGAATGAACTTCAGGTCTCACTTGCAAGTCAGCAGTTAAGGTATCATCAACTTCCGCTTTATCTACTAACAACAAAGATTCTGTCATCCGACTGGGTAATTTAGGTAGACCTGGGATTTGCATAACCTGACCTGGCTTCAAGACAACAGGGGAATGCTTCACAAACCACACTGTTCCATGTTTGTTCGGATCACCCTGACACACGTCTGTATGCTGAATCAACTCAAATGCCTCTCGTATTACAGGATGCATAGTCAACACGTTCAAGAACTTATCTCCAGCCTGTTCGCGACAAGACTCAAGCAGCTTCCTCACTAAGCTAGTGTTGGTCCCAACCAAAATGGCTATCCCCTCTCTTCTCAAAGGGTCTGGACATACGATTGCGAGAGTGTCAACCACCTGATGCACCCCAGCCACATTTTCTGTAAATTCAAGTCTGATGGGTAAGTATCCATCATATGGATATTTATGTGAGCTAAGACCCCAGATCTCAAGATTTTCCACAGGCTGAAGAGGCAAGTGCTTCAGATATGTATCATAGAAACTACGATATAATAGAGTGACCTGAGAGCCACTATCAAGAAGATCTTTTGCGTAAATTCCTTCAATTTGAACAGGCACCTCAGAGACAGGCCCTACTAAACCTACAGGCAATTGTGGCTGGCCAACATCAAGCAGAAATGAAACATGAGTGGAACGTAGGTTATCTGGAGCTCCGCGCTGTTCCGTCACTCAGCTCCACTGAAGTTTCCCTGTAAGCGGTCCATTTTCATCAGTTTCTGATTTACCTTCCTGAGATCCTCAGGTGCTTTGTATTCCCACTTCTTATGACCATCTTCACCACAGTTGTAGCAGAAGATACCGGGCAAAGTTAACTTGGAAGTTTTGGGCTTGTAGGCACTGTCTCGGTTCATAGCTTCCTTTGTCTGAAAGGGCATTTTCTGTGGGGCACGGTCAGAGGCAGGGGTCACAGTGGCCATGCTCAACAGTTGACTCACCTGAGTAGACAATTCTTTGACCTCGTTCTTCAGGCTATGTAATTCAGGCGGCACAGGCACATGGGGAGAGGCAACATTGGCAACAGAAGCTTTAACATTCTCTCGTACAGCTACCCAATGTTCTTCCTCTCGAACTTCCTTCATTAACTGTGAGAAAGAAGGGGGATCTTGCAAGGTGTGAGTCATTCTGATTCGCAAAGCAACCATTTCATTGGTAAGAGCCCCCTTAATTAGATGATCCATTCTGGCTCTATTTATACCAGCTGCCTCAATCCCACCCTTCAACAAGGCTCTGTGGAGAAGTTTATCTAGGCGGTACAAGAAAGCTGAAAGTTTCTCTCCACTTTCCTGGTAGATATAGCGAAATCTAGCCATAAGGTCAGGCCCACTCTCAGTAGTTCCATATACAGTCTCAAGGGCAGCTAAGTACTCATTTGCAGTTGCTGATGAGCTACTCACTTTAAGAAACCTGACAATATCAGCAGCGGGACCTCGCAAACTCTCAACGATGCGTTGCTTCTTTGCAGATTCGGTGCATTGCCATTCACTTATCATTTGAGTGGCCTGCTCCATCCAGACTTCATAATCTTCCTCACCTAGAGGGGCAGGTTTTAACCCCGAGAACAACCTCAGTTTTCTGTAACTAGGCCCATCTCTAGACACCTGATTACACCGATCTACTAATTTGCCTATGGCATCAACTCGGTCCACACTGACGTCAGATTTAGGAGGCTGATTTTCCAAAATCATGGCCTTCACTTCATCCATAGACTTGCCCTCCTGCTGTAACAAGGCTTGCAGCTTGAGCTGGAACGTATCACCTTCGGAGGCAGGACCATGGGCTACTAGACTACCCACTATGTTGACACTCCAGGGTCCAGTTTCATTTTCTATACTATCTCAGGAGGTATAACATCAGGATCTAGACCAGCACTGGTCTCCACTAAAATAAACAACCACCTGCCAGTTACATCACCACAGCGACCACATATTCTAGTGCGACCAAAAACTTTTACTGTGTTTAACACCTTTCTAATGGTGTCGTTACTGGCGTCCAAAGGAACATTGCTCAAAACAATAGCACATGAGACATCAACACTCTCTTCTCTGCTCCACTCGACAGCCTGTGATAGATCCATAATTTTGAAGTAAATGCAAGTAGCTAGTATTATAGCAAAAATACAAACAAACTGTTTTCAGATCAGCTCTTGCCACTACACTAAATTATAGAAGGAAAGATAAAGAAAAACACACTGATAAACAGGGAAAAAAGAAAAAAATATATATCCCAGCGGTGCCTCCAAAAATGTAACCCTTTTCTCAACCCTAGTGGTTAATTTAAATGTTTCCCAAACAAGAAAACCCTGTATTCCCGGCAGTTGAATGTTGAATTGGCCGGAGGTTAGTTTCTTCTTTATCAAACTATTAACAAGCGCATGGTGCCTCCACCAGGGAATAATAAAGCAAAATAATCTACTTAGAATTTACTTCCCCAGAATTTTATATTCTTGTTTTTTCCAATTTAATTTAAATAATAAATCAAGACAGGAATTCTAAATAAGGGAAAAAAGAATAACAAAGATTTATTAATTAGACACTAATATGAAACCCTTTTGGAAAAAAAATAAATAAAAATAACAACTGTTGTATCAAAGCGAAAAATAAGAAAAATGGAAAGATATTGTGTTGTTCAGTTGTATAAAAGTTTTTTTTTTCACTCCTTAAACAATTAAGTATTCAATAGCCTCAATGATCTCGGAGTATTCTAAATTATCACCCTCAAAAAATATATAACTCTCCCTTCTTATTTCAAGGGGGGGGGGGGGAAATACACCGGATGATTATTGAAAAATCACAATTACTCCTTTGGATCAATTTACACCAACTCGGTAACAACACAATAGATGAGTTTGATCACAGCCTCGTATGGAAAAAAAAAAAAAACCCACACACTCTTTTGGCTAGCCATTGGGGCCCAATCGTTGGTGCACTTTCAAGGGAATGGATTCAAGTTAACTCAGTACATCAAGAGCATTTGTCGAGACGAATTCACTTACATTCCATCCAAGGAAATGACGAAGCAATGAAAAGTGATCACTTACAGCCCGAGCCACGAATAGAACAGTCCTGCAGCCTCGCAGCGGGGTGAAAATCCAATCCAAACGCAACGACAAAACAGCTTGCGATGAATCTCGTCCCCCAAACACTGTTACGAGTCGTTTGGAAGTGCTTCTTGTGACACCGATGATACAGCTGTCGTCCTTGATGCGAGTTTCTCCGTCACAATATCTCACAGTTAATGCACTAAACAGATGATGCAACCCAATGGCAGAATGGGTTGAAATTATACTAAATAATACAGTAAAATAAAAATAACACTTTAAACAAACAAAATCGAGTGGATAAAAGTTCTATTTGGGCCTGTACTAACACAAGTAGCAAAGTCTCCAAGAATGACGCTCAATTTCATTAAAACGAGGACATGTTCTGCACTCTTTTCGCCATGTGCGATCTCCTTCCCTGTCGTCTCTAAAACGTAACTTAAAGCAACTCGCAACTTGAATGCTGATTGGTCAACATTAATACACTTCAGTTCAACAGAACACCTTATTTGAGTAAAGGAAAACATTTGAGTAAAGGAAAACAATATAAATAATACAGAAACAAAGAATGTTGGTACATTTAGTTACATCACATAGTCAAATAAACAAAAACAAATAATCAAATGTATATATTTTAATACTCTCCAATTTTCAAAATAAGGCATATTTGAATGATCTAAATGCAGCTAAAAGTATTTAATAAAATAAACAAAGTACAGAATAATGGGGTAAACACAAGAACAAAAAGAACATCCACGATGGGGAAAAAAAAAAACACAGGAACACAGAAACACTCTACAATGGGCTCAGGTAATACACAGGAGGTCAAACACATACAACAACTGACAAGCAGTGAGCAAACAACAGGGTTTAAATACACACAGATTAATGAGGTGAATGAGACACCAGTGATAAACAATCAAGCACAGCTGGCAGTGATGAGGGCAGGGAATTTTGGGAAATGTAGTCTGGGAGGTGTAGATGACAGAGGCAAAACACAGGGCAGACAACAGTGAATCTTAACAACTACACTGCCCATGGTCCACTGCCCATTTTCCCAAGGGGAAAATCAAATAATCAGACAATTGCAAATACTGTCCACTCCTATGATGCAGTCCAAATGATGCAACACATCGGTTTCCCTATACTCTCAAACAATTCATTTCATTATATATCTGAATACATAAGTACAGTTTTGTGTCTTTTAGTCTAAGTTAAACAGTAGATGTTGCCCTCTTCAACTTTTGTAAGTTGCATGGTGTGAGCTGAATATGACAATGTAATCCAGCAGGTGCTGTGAGTGATTTTTCATGGTATGCAAAAAATATATTAAAAAAAAAAACTCCCTGAAAGATATTAATGAAAATAGTGTCCTGAGATATTTCACTAGTCTCTGTGATAGCTCTAGTCTCTGTAAACAACAAACAAAACAAAAAAAAGAGTTCTTGGGCCGCAGACAATGACACTTTCTGTCAGTCAATCATTTTCTACAGCGAAATGTTGAGGCATAATGCCATTTTTATGCCATGTTACTCATAACAGTTGTCAATTAAGGGTGCTATTTTTCTGCTGTTGTTTTTGACAAATGGTTCTTCTGTTGTCAGTGTCAAAAAAGCTAATTTAGTATCTTTTGAGTGCAGGGTTTTGGAAAAAGGGGGCATGGCTAATCAAACTGCACAGCTTGTCAAAATTCTAGAATGGCTAAAAAAATATATAGAAAATATAAATTAAGAAATAGCACATAAAAATAAAAACAAATTATTGTGTGAAAGTGAGTAGCCCTATTGACCCACAATGACATTAAAACACAATTGCTTTTTACATAATAGAGGCCATTGAGATTGCAAGGACAATGTAGGCACGTTATAATTAAAAAGCCAATAAAGCCTCATTCAGTAGTTCAGTCAGTGGACTTCACTGTGCCTGTACATTCCATAATAAGATGCCTTTTGCCCTCACCTCCATCATATTTCTGATACCTATTTCATAGCATTGAAAGAAAAGACTTCAAACCTCTTTTTTCTCTCTTTTTTCACCAACAGTGCATAAGTGTAACAGCTCCAAGAGTGAATGCACTTTGGGACTGAAACTGTGTGTATGTGTGTGTGTGTGTGTGTGTGTGTATGTGTGTCACAGTTGGTGCCACTCTCACTCAATCCATTTCCCCCAAGGAGATACACTCAATAAAGAAGGGATACTCTCATCCAATGGCACATGTTCTGGCGCTCTCTCTTCATTACAGTCCCACTGTGACATCTCACCCTCTCTCATACCTCGGAAGATTTAAGAACGAATAAAAGTGTTTTATCTCCCACCTACTCTCTCTCCTCCTTTCAACTGGCTGCCTTTCACCATTGCACAGAACCAATAAGAACAAATCAAAGAGATAGGCGTATAGGGAGAGATGTCATTCTCCATTTGGTGCAGCAAAATATTGAGGAGATTTGAAAATGTGTTGCTGTTGAGTAAGCTATGTTTTTAGAGTGCATTCAGAGAGAGTGAAAGAGAGTGAAATCATTCCCAATACCTCCCAGTCATTGTCGAGGACAAAATTTGATTCTAGAATTTTATACTTCAAGGAGCTCAGACTCTTGTCTGAATTTGTTCTAAGGAATAGTTCTTCCTCTAATTGTGAGAAGAAACAAGTTTGAATCTTGCTTGACTAACAAATTTGAAATAAACCATTACAAATTTTATCTTTTTGTCAGCACACGTACATGTATTTAAGTAATGGTAGCATATTTGGCTGTACTTTATTTTGTGATTTCAGAGACACAAAGTGTTTGAATGAGAGGTATATAGAAGTTGAAAAGTGCACATCTAGAGCTATGTGAGGAGGTAGTGCAATGTTTTTGTAAATATACAGTTACAGTATGTTTTTTTTAAACAGAAAACAATATATATTGGAAAATTACACTTTTATAGCAAATAGTTTCTCAAACAGATTTCTAATTAAGCATTTCTAATATACTTGTTCCTCAGTGTCAAGGTCTACACAACCTCTATGGGCTAAATGCCTCAGTTAAGGCTGTGTTTGAGTTTAATATACGCTGAAAGAAATCTGACCTTTTACATTCTGAATAAAACTGCTTCCAGCTGGCAGCATAGGTGACAGAGCTGAGCTAAAGCTTTCACCATCATAAAATTAAAGTTCCTAATCTATAGCTTTGAGTGCGGTTTTGCCGTTGACAGAACAGGCCGGTCACACTGCAGCGCGACCTGTGTCCCAAGCGACTGGCGAATACTAATTTGGTTTTGCGCCGTGTACCTGACCCATGGTCTTCTGGGATGCCCACACACTAATTACAGTTTCATCTGCTGCATGTAATCTGCATGACCCTCGGGTGCTAAACCTGATGAGTGATTAAATGATTGGGATGCAAAGAGAGGTCTTCGGCATCTGAGAGCTGATAACAAATGGCCCCTGGGGCTGAAAACAACTCTTTGGTTTTTACACATAATCACTCACTTTGAAATATTATCTGTGTAGTTCATGGATCATACATTATAACACCATACCTACATTTAAACATGTGCTGATTACTGATGGGTTTTGTAGAGAATCAATAACTCTAAGTTATAGTGTCCCCTCTCATTAAAGCTGAAGTATGTAACATTTTCACTGTTAAAATACATTAATCTATTCCAGTTTAATATGCAGAGACAAATATATGTAAGCCATATATATATGTAATATATATGTATATGTAAGCCGTATATATAAGCGTAATTTTCTTGAAAACTTAAACGCTTTGTATTTGACGCTATGAAAATTCCTGTTTAGATCCACACCAACAATTCTACCAATGGCATGAGTTGGGGGCGGGACTATCTCTTTGTTTGGTAAATGGTAGAAGCCATATTCAAAAAGCTATTTTTAGCAATTCACAAGTGTCACAGAAATTACATACTTCAGCTTTAAGTACCTTGAATAAGGAAACTCTTTATGTTTGTTTATGTGAAAAGTATATCTAGTCAGATTTTATTATTTTGAGTATGGATTTCAGACAACAGGAGCCAGTAATTATGAGAAGAATAATGAAATTAAATTGATAGCATAAAGGATATATGTGCACAAACGTTGTTGTTGAATGTATGTGTAAGCATTCATCTAATTTTGGATTTGTGAACAAAGAATTAATTTTGAAAACAATGAAAGGAATTGTACATCCGTTATTCAGCCTTATGTTGTCTAAAACATACGTATGACTTAATTTCTTCCAGGAAGAACAAAAGGAGAAATTTGTACACTTTTTTTTCAAACAATTACAATGGATGGGGACTTATAAAAAAAAGTATTGTAAAATGGTCTGATTTGTGCAAAATATTCAAAATTTTCAGAAGTCCATAGATTTGTTTAAGGAACAGACCAAAATTTAAGTTGTTTTTAACTGAACAATATTATATCTGCCCTAGCCCTTATTGACACATTCATGAAAGTTTATTAAATGATTGAATGAATCATTATTTTGAGTTGGATCTTCATCTGAACAAAGCTATTTTTGTTATTTTGTGTTTATACAAATTTGGAATAACATAAGGGTGAGTAAATAATGACAAAATTTACATTTTTGGGTGAACTATTTCTGTAATGAACAAATTTAATCCAGATGTCTGTTTGACAAATGCATATAATTTTCAAAGAAGTACAAAGACGCAACTCCTCTAAGGATTTATCAAAGTGAACTCTGTGAAGCTTTTCAGAATATCTCATAGGTTCAGATCTTTTTTATGTGGTCTGTCTTTAATGGAGGCAGTTAAGAAAACGGAGAAACACATTATCAATTTGTCCGAACAAAGCAAAACTAGACTTTAATGATACCAAACACACACCAGCAAATTACTCACTCACAAATATGCTCCAGCAAAGCAACAAACCAAGCAAAACATAAACGCCAGTTATGAAGATCTGCTGTGTAATTTAGCACTGTGAGTTGGAGTGGGATTATGTTACTGCTGTCAGTCAACCCCATCAGGACTTGTGAGAGGACAGCCCTGACTCAGCTCAGCTCTTCCCGCTCTCATGCTGGAAAAGACAACCCTGACCTGCCAATCACACTGTCTTCATTCCTCAGAGACAAGAATATCAATGACTCATGTCTTTCAGAGATCAGTGGAGCCTAGTTGCAACTCTGGAAAGAAGGAGAGATAGAAACAGTAAAAACACACAAATTTGATAGCATGCACAATACAGATCTGATCTGATTTCTAGTACTACCATAGTTTGATGAGGATTGCATCTTTCAGATGAGCAAGATGTATAAATATATAGCATATTTATCTATTTTATATGATCAGTGTATATTATTTTACATATTGGCCTGTGTACTGCCCAACAAAAACAAAATGCAGTAGCTACACCTTCACTGAAACTGCGAAAAAATGGCTTTACATTTTTTTGATTCTCCAGACAAATGTTAATTTTCAAACTCCTTGGCAGGGCTGGACTGGGAAGAGAAATCGGCCCGGGATTTAACATAGTAACTGGCCCAAAAGTTGTTGAGCGGCGGGTGTTGAGCCAAAAGTTGTTAAGTGTTGAGTTGGTGTTCGCTGTCCTTTTCTGCATATCGCGGCGCCGTTTTGTGGTCATTTCTGTGTAACACGGCGGCTCATTATAGCTTATCGCGACCCATTCTGCCCGTTTCGCGGTTGACCCACCAGTCCACTCGGTTCTCCCAATGGCCAGTCCGCCCCTGATCGGCCCCAAAGTGCGTCTGCCCACCGGGAAAATTCCCGGTATCTCAGATTACCAGTCCAGCCCTACCCCTTGGTAACAAGACAGATCATAGTGTAAGAGCAACTTGATCACATGAGAAATTTAAAAACTGCTACCAAATGTTTATGTTCCCTCAAATCGACCCCATACTGCCGAATTACTGACAAGCGCCATCCCCCATCTGACATTTTTGCAACAATTCAAATGTGTTCATTCCTGTGGTGCTACTGATAGCATGTTGCATGCGTAATCTCCGTGACTTGGGTTCTAGTCTCTTGAAACCAGGAAGTAATCGTGATCACTCTGAGATAGTTTTTGGTCCTGGGGAAACAAGAAAGCAATTGCGTATACATAAACAATAGTGTTTGTGTTTTGGAGGTTGCATTTTGGTTCTTAAATTTATAAAAATTGCTCCACTGATGGTTAGGTTAAGGGTTGGACTTTGGGTTAGGGAGTAGGTTTCATAAAATATGTGTTACTGTTGACTGAATGAAATAATTTAAAACTAAAAATACAACTTACTTTTGGCACCACCTTGTGGCACCACATTTCACCTCATCAACACTTCCAGCTCCGGCCACTGGGAGCAGTGGTTCGAATTTCATTGAGCACAAAGTGATCTCAGAACTTTTGACCTCCTCTCACCGAATTCACAGTGGCCACGCTTACATGCAAACAAATAATCAGTTTAGAATCCGACTGACAGCTCAATCAAACTGAAAAGCCTTCATGTAAACACAAAATGATCTGACTGAGCTGGATCAGAATTAGACCTAAAATAATCAGATTAAAATAAAAATATTAGCCATATAAATGTTTGAATCCAACTACATTCTCAATCGTTTTCAAAATACACACCTCTGCGCATGAGCTCAAGGTATGTAGCCCTAGGTTTGTACATGATACTCTTCGTAGGAACCTACAAAGCAATGACAAAATGCATTATTAAGGGCAGGCTTGCACTTCATATTCTGCAGGGCACAAATTTTCTTTCATGGCATCACATAAAGCACAAAAGAATGCCGTGTCACTCGTAATAGGGACTTTAAGCAGCATGTGCAGTTACTGCATGCGTGTATAAACTACGTAATATCACTCACTTCCTGACGTCCAAACCATAATTTGTAAAGCATTTCTTCTTTGCCATAATGACTGTCGACCGTACGTGACAGATTAGGATAGTAAATGTTTGAAGACATTGAACCTCTTTGTGATGGGACCACTAGGCACCACTCGTTCATAGACCACAGAGCAAGTTGGAGCATAGACCTGTAGAAGTGAACTAAAATAAGTGGGTGCGGTTCCATTGGTTGTCCTGAATGGCAGAGTCAAAGCCTTGAATTTGATGTGGGTAGAAATCAAGAGTCGAGTGACATGAGCCCTTTTTGGATGATTAAAGGCCAGATACGTTTTATTACACAAACTGAAATAACTTAATTATTACACTGAATTATTACACAAATTTAATTCACTGTTATTTAGTGAGATTGGTTAACATTGCAAATTAGAGCCCTTCATTTGTGATCTTCGTAAATTAGGGCCAGAAACACTCAAAGATGGTGGAGGAAGGGGGTGCCACTGACTCAAGGAGGAGACAAAAGAATGAATAAAAAAATGTATAGCTTACATTTGCACAAACAGCTCTTAAAATCCTCCAGAAATGAAGCAAATTTAAAGCTTAGAATGTTTGCCTCATAGAGTTCGATGCTCAATGCCCATACATTTTTACTTATGAGAGACCTAATTGTAACAAAAAGGCTGTCAAGTTAATGATCTTCCCCTAGATGATCTATTGAATGACTCTAAAAGAGATCTTCCACTGATTAGTCAAGTTTGAATCTGCCCACATACGATCATTTGCTCTTGTATCTTCTGAGTCATTTAGCTGCTGTGATATATTAGGCTTTGCTTAATCTTGACTGCATTTAAATTGCAAGTCACATACATTCCCTTTGGCTAAACATCGACTCAAAAACCTGCTCTTCCCCTCAGGGCCACTCCAGAAATACTTACCATCTTAATGCTGTTTGAAGGTACCTTTTTACTCTGAAAGGAGTAGACTTTCACAAAAAAAAAAAACGTTGTGTCGAAGAAGCGACACTAGGGGTCTCTCTTGAGAGCCTTTCACATCTCTGATCTATGAGAAAAGGCCAATGAGAAATTGGCAGACAGAATTTGCATGTCCTGCCCCTGGACATACAGGTATAAAGGGAGGGAAATGCATCTGTTTCATTCAGAAATTTTCTTCGGAGCCGATCGGTTGTGTACGCAGCGAGCTGCGAGTCACAGTATGTTTCCTCCCATCTCTGAGCGATTGCTGTTGGATCTACACCACATATCAACGGTGTTCTCCTTCCCTGCACGGTAGTGCAGCTTGCCGCTGGGCGCTTCGACAGCACAGTTAAAATAGTTATTTTCTCTAAAATAGTTATTTTCTCTAAAAGAACAAATACATAGCGGCGTTGAACGTCCTTTTCAGGACACGTGCCTTTCCGCACCTGTGTAGTTCCTGGATGCGGTAGAGTGCTCTCTGCTTCTGACGGCCACAGGTGCTGGCTTGTGTGTCTGTGCAGCGATCACACCGAGGAAGTGTTTGTGGTCGCGGCTTTCCTTCCTCAAAAGGAACGCCATTCCAGCCGCTCCCCGCATCGCTCCTTCTTCCCACGGGATTGAGGAAGACCTGGCTGTCGATGGAGGCGATTTGGAGATGGCAGCAGGTGGTCCCCCAGGTGGACAGAGCAGTTGCGATCCACCTATGCCCCTAGAACGCCGCCACCTGGTGGGGTCGCCCTGTGCTCCCCTCCAAGGCCTGTAGGATGACGAAGGTCACCGCGTGGTCAATCGGGCAAGCGATGGCCACTCTAGTGGTTCAGGAACGTCATCTGTGGCTGAACTTGGTCAAATACGCGAAGTGGACAAAACACACTTCCTCGATGCACCTGTCTCCCAGTTTGGCCATTTCGGCGACACTGTCGAGGACTTCTCCCTGCAGTTCTCAGCAGTGAAGAAGCAGACAGAGGCCATATCTCACATCCTGCCCCGCCGCAAAGCTGCCAGCACGAGCCACGCTCCGTATGCTCACCGAGGGCGTCCTCCTGCTCTCAGCCCCTGCGTTGAGTGCCCTGCAAGAAGAGCATGCCCCCCGTCTCTCGAACCCCTTCGAGGACCCGGAAGGCTCCCAAGTGGTCCTGAGACGGATGACCCAGAGACCAAGATGTTCGCTCCGGAGCTGGTAAGAAGACCAATCCGTCCCCCGGTGGAGGGCCGGGAGGAGAATCCTCAGTTGAATTTATTTCATTTGCTGCACCCCCTTTGGGCTGCGGTGCCCACATTCTCAGCGAAAGAGATATTTCCTTTGTCTCTGGGTCACCTGGCCCACAAATTCCATTCTCACGGCACTCTGCCACCACACCTCAACAGTCCCGGCACGTTGGACGCAGACCTCTCGCCTCCAGCCCCATGACTGTTCCCCGACCGGCCGGTTCTGACAAGTCGAGAGTACGCCTCCATGGGACCTCCTCCTCAGTCACTAACCCGTCCCCTGCCGTCTGTGCAGAGGTAGGTTACTGCTTCGAGTGTTCTCTTAGCACCAGAGCCTTGGGACGCGCTTTTGCCTCCCGATGCCGCATTACCTGCTCCGCCACGCCGGGAATGTAAAAAATAATCGTCCCTAGCAAGGAGCTTGGATGCGTGGCTTTCACTTCCCAATCCGTCAAGCTGACCAAGTCGAATGGCCAGGACCATTCAACTTGGTAACGCAATTCAATTTGCAGCCCCCCCGCCCCCCCCCCCCCCCCCCACTTTACCGCAGTACACGGACAAGGATGCCAAATCCCTGCGAGGGGAAATCGTGACTCTCTTACTCAAAGACTGTCCCTCCAACCGAGATGAAGAAGGGTTTCTACAGCCCTTACTTCATCGTACCCAAGAAAGGCGGCGGCTTACGACCGATCTTGGACTTACAAGTTTTCAACCGGGCCTTGCACAAACTCCAGTTCAAAATGTTCATGCAAAGACACATTCTAACTTGCATCCGGCATCTAGATTGGTTTGCAGCGTTAGACCTGAAGAACGCATACATCCACGTCTCAATATTGCTTTGACATCGACCCTTTCTACGGTTCGAGTTCTGTGGCCAGGCGCATCAGTACAAGGTCCTCCCCTTCGGCATGTCCCTGTCCCCTCGTGTCTTTACGAAGGTCACAGAGGCAGCCCTTACCTCTCTCCGGGAAGCAGGCATCCGCATACTCAACTACCTCGATGACTGGCTCATCCTGGTCACTACCGACGACTCCAAATTGGGTTGAGGGGGCTGTGTGCAACGGGCACGCAGCCGCGGGCTGCTGGAAAGTGGCCCCGCTGCGCTGGCACATCAACTGCCTAGAGTTGTTGGCTGTACTTCTTGCCCTGCGGAGGTTTCTCCCGCTAATTCAGGGCAAGCACATCTTGATCCGATCAGACAGCAGCACCACCGCGGACGTGCTATCACGGCAAAGCTTGCCCAGCGGAGAGTGGAGGCTCCACCCTCAGTCGGTCCAGCTGATTTGGGAATGGTTCAGCAAGGCACAAGTAGACCTGTTTGCCTCCCGAGAGACCTCCCACTGCCCGCTCCGTTATGCCCAAATGGAGGCATTTCCCTCAGTGAGCCTTCTTGCACCGGTGCTGTGCAAGGTCAGGGAGGACGAGGAACAAGTCACTCTAGCGGCCCCCTATTGGCCCACTCGGACTTGGTTCTCGGATCTCGTATTCCTCACAACAGCCCCTACCTGGCAAATTCCCCTGAGGAAGGACCTTCTTTCTCAGGAACGGGGCACCCTCTGGCATCCGCACCCAGACCTCTGGAACATCCATGTCTGGACCCTGGATGGGATGTGGAAGATCTAGCTGGTCTACCACCTGCCATCGTAGACACGATCAACCAAGTCAGAGCTCCCTTTACCAGGCAACTTTACGCCCTGAAGTGATGCTTGTTCGCAAATTGGTGTTCTTCCCGGGCTGAAGACCCACGGAGGTGCGCAGTTAGGTCAGTGTCTCATTTCTGCAGGAGAGGTTGGAGGGGCTGTTCCCCTCCAGCTTGAAGGTGTATGTAGCTGCTATCGCAGCCCACCACGATGTAGTAGACGGCAAGTCTTTGGGTAAGTATGACTTAGTTTCAGGTTCCTAAGAGGCCCCGGTTAAATCCCTCCCAGCCAAGCCTGTTCCCCTCCTGTGATATCTCAGTGGTCATCTCAGGCTTTAAGAGACCCCCCTTCGAGCCACTAGAATCAGTCGAACTCAAGGCCCTCTCCCTGAAGACGGCCCTCCTGATCACGCACGCCACCATCAAGAGGGTTGGTGACCTGCAAGCGTTCTCTGTCAGCGACACCTGCCTGGAGTTTGGTCCAGCAGACACTCATGTGATCCTAAGACCCCGACAGGGCTATGTGCCCAAGGTTCCTATGAATTCCTTCAGGGACCAGGTAGTGAACTTGCAAGTGCTGCCCTGGGAGGAGGCAGGCCCAGCCCCTTCGTTGCTGTGTCCGGTACGTGCTTTGCGTATCTATTTGGACTGCATGCACAGCTTTAGACGTTTTGAGCAGCTCTTTGTCTGCTTTGGTGGACAGCGGAAAGGGAAAGCTGTCTCCAAACAGAGGCTTTCCCACTGGGTAGTGGATGTCATTACATAGGCCTATCACACCCAGGCTGTGCCACCCCCCCCCCCCCCCCCCCCTCCTGAGCACACTCGACAAGAAGTGTTGTGTCCTCGTAGGCACTGGCCAGAGGCACCAGAGGCAAATTTGATTTCTCACTTTTCCATCTTTTGTCATTAAAATTAATGACAACATTCTTACATTTCCATTGGGAATGCAAAGTTGACCCAGATGCATTCAAATGTTCTTGAACTTCAAACTACAGATGGTTTGAGACTTTCCACTTATAGGTTCCAGTCACAGTTACTTACGGACCAGTTGCAGAAATGTATGGCACATCATATGCCCTGGAGAGGCTAGAACACCATCTGTTCAGTCACAATGTCAAAATGTGCATTTTCCTGTGGTATTTATAAATAAAAGAAGGTTAAAAGGTTTTGTGTAAAGCATTTTGTGCTGTTGTATTAGGTTATTGTTTTCTGCAGCAGCTTTAAAGTGAATCCGAATCTGAGTCGGTCCAAAGGGATGGTAAGAGAGCTGCAGCAGCTCTGTTGAGACCCCCAAAAAAGCAGTAATGAAGAACAAATTGAGCATGTAAGTAGCAATGAGCTCTTTGGTCAGCTAAGGATCAGATCAGCCAACTCTTAAACACATGTACTCTCAGTTTCTTCTAAAAAATTGTGTTCCATCCCTCTCTCTCCATGAACTAATTAGTTGATCCGTGGTTTCAGGCCAGTGTTTTTAGTGTTGTGAAATTGAAGGGGCAAGTGGTGTGTTTTAGGTCGGTCCAGGTCTTCTGTAGAAAGTGTGTCATTTAGGCTGGAGACAGGCTGGCACATCATAATGGAGAAATGGGGACTAAAACCCACTATCTTGACATACACTTTAACAACAAAACATACATTATAACTATGCCAGTTGGCTAGCAATAATAAACTTACAATATTCTTTACCTGGTTTTCTGTTTGTGGGATCTTGCATATGTCCCAGCTTGAGTCTCGTTAAGTGCAAGTCAATAGCAGTTTGAGAGGGGGGAAACTGAACATTTTAACACATGTTTATACCTCCTATAAAATACTGTAGTCTGATCTTCAGGGAACTCAGCAGGACTGGGGAAGGTCAGGCAGCTAAAGCATCACTTTCACCAACACAGATTGTATGCACACTGTGTGGTTTTGCATAATAACAGGTGCCTAGATTTACTCACCTTTATGCCGTCTCAAACTCGTATGACATTCAATCTTCTACGAAACACAAACAAAGGTATTTTGATTGAGAAATTATGTGTCCTTTTTGGAGATATAAACTGTTGGACCCCATTGACTTGCATTGTATGGATATAAACGCATATCTCCATCAAAACAATCTGTGTTTTGCAGAAGAAAGAAAGTCATACTAGTTTGAGATGGCATGAGGATGACTAAATAATTTGGCCAAACTTTTACTTTCAGAAAGAAAGAAAGAAAAAAAATAGAGAGAGGAGTAGCAGAAATAAGTCATGTAGAAACACTATATATTAAATTGATGTTTTCTCTTGGAGACTTTTCCACCGTAACTTGTGACACTGTCAGAATTTAAATTAACAAGACTGAACAAAATTATATTTTATTTTTGTTTTTCTGTTTCAAAATGTTTTTTTTCTTTGCAATTCTTCCAATAAGGCCTGCACCCCTAAGTCTTATATTTACTGTTGTACATGAAACTGGTGTTGAGTGGGTAGAATTCAATGAAGTTGTCAGCTGAGGATATGTGAGGTATCAATTTCTCAAACTATAGACTCTGATGTACTTATCCTCTTGTTTAGTTGTACATCTGGCCTTCCACATCTCTTTCTGTCCTTGTTAGAGCCAGCTGTTTTTGGGGCCTGTCTAGATTTGATTGAAAATTACTTTTTTTCAAATAGTGATGGTGCTGTATTTTTACATCAGTAATGTCCTAACTATACTTTCTGATATTTCTGAATGTCCTTCCAAAACAGCTAAATCTGTACATTATTCCAAACTTTTGGCTGCCAATGTATTTCCAAGTTGAACATCTTTCTTGACAAAGCATTTAAACAACTCATTGCTTAATCTGAGAAACACTTATAAGAGAGTAAGACACAATGGCCAAAGACCTCTACCAACTGTAAGGGGCTGTTCACACGGAGCTCTTATGCAACTATCCATATGTTTTTCCATGTAAACATGCATAAGATGAACGTCTTTGTTTTGCTTTGTTTACTTTGGACACACCTCATACATCCTCCAAATTCCCATGAAAGAAGGTCACATTCGTGGCTGCAACCGGAGTGTCCTTCTCTCTTTTCTGAAATGAGACAAATGCGAACTCTGGAGGACGCAGCCTTCGAAATGAGACACAGCAAGAGATTAGAGTGATACACCATACACACACAAACACACACTCACATACTGTACACTTTACACAAGCTCTGTTCTGAGAATAAGGCAACAGTCACCAAGGCCAAGATCATTAGCTCTCGTTTCTCCCACGGGATGGACACAAAATACATTTTTTCTCCCTCGCTCTCGCTCTCCCTCTACCTCTTTATGTTTAATTTTTTTTTCCTGGCATCTGCAGATTCTTGGTTAAATGAAGACATACAGCCACCAGGTCTGCATGCCCGCTCAAGGTAACCTTTACTGTCAGTGTGCATTTACTAATGTAGGCCCCCAGCACTTTTCACAAATAATATGCTGCTGAGTAGTAAAGCGCAATACATGAAACAAATTTAATTTTCATGGTAAAATCACTAAAGCTAGTGTTACCTCTGGACCTTGCCCAGATAACATTTTTATTTTCCCTTAAATCACTCATCTTTCCAATATGCACATTAGGTGTGCAGTATGGTGTTATTTCAGTGAGAACAAGCATATAAGCCAAATTTGCTGAAAGGGTGAAATATCGTAGTGTATGTTTTATAGAATTTGATTTGAGGAAGAGCATTTGTACTGTTATATTTCTCACATTTATGGTGTTATTGTTAGCGCTTACAATTGGAACACATTAGTATCTCACTGAATCGCATATGCTTGCGATCTCTATGTGGTGAACTACATTGTGATAGAGTGTGCAAGTCTCCTTGTGTGTCTGAAAAAGTAGGGATACAGAGTGCCTGCATGCATGGTTAAACATGTTAATTAATACCAAATATGTTCTATAACAGTGCACACATGCTCGAGCAACAGTTCAGAATCGTAAATGCAAATGCCATGAGTGCGAGCCCCTGTGTGATCACAAATTGGTCCTGTTGACATTTGGGCATCTTTTTATTTTTCTTTGCTACTCTTAAGTCAGGTCATCATCATCTTCAAAATTGCTCATACCATCATTTTCATTATAAATATAATAGACATTATCATCATAATCATTACCTTTTCTAACATGTGCATCCCGTTGACAAATTAACAGGTTCTGGTTAACAGCAGGTTATGCAGATGTAAACGGTGGCTGTTGTGTATTTCGTGAGAGACATATTATGGTTCAGATAAGTCAAAGCTCATGCCATTTCAACTGTATAATCCATAATGCATGTCAATGCAATGGCATTATTAGAACATAAATCAATATGCAGGTATGTCACATGTACTCATTACAGATGATCTAAACTTTGCCTTACCTTGATTAATATTTCAGTATCAGCTAGACTTAGTTTAGTTGAAGTAGTGCATAGTTCTTGCACTTGGGTCATCTTTGTAATAATAATTCACAAGTTCACATTTTATTTTTATTTTATTGTCTTTCATTTATTGTCTGTTCCTGTTGCTCAACTGGTAGAACATGGCACTTACAAAACAAAAGGGCATGGGTTCAATTCCCATGTAACGTGTACTGAAATAAAATGTAAATCTATACATTGTAAGACATTTAAAATAAAAATATCCTCCAAAATGCAAAAATGTGCATAAGGGTTTGAGCTCAACTAAAGCTCATAAATTTCCTCCTGGACTACTTAATTAATTCATTCTATATAACATTTAATACAGAATAGAGATTAATAGAAATAAGTGGAGTTGGGTTGGTGTAGGGAAGTTACACACAGAGTCTAAAACATGTGTTACCATTTCATAACTAATGCAGTTCTAGTGTTTGGCTTTTCAAAATTATCAATAATGCCCTGGTCTTGTTGCAAGAATTATCTTGGATTCATGCTCTCATGCATTAGGTCGCCTTTCTCTGTAAAAGCAATGTGTCCATGCATTTTTTAGGAGCGCTTTATGTTATCTAGATGAGGTCGAGACAGAGGCTCGCTTTCTCCTTCACTGTGAGAAATTTTCAGAGGTAAGAGAGAAATAATTTGACAAACCCTCAAACCTCATTCCGCAGTTTTCCAGTTCAGTAGTAACAGATTAAATGCAGATGTTACTGGGGGAGGACAATCATGCATCAGTTGCAGCAAAATTCATTTTTGAGCTGCACCCCCTCAGAAACCAATCACTGCCTAAATGTACTTTGGTCACAGTATTTTTTTTATGTTTTTATGTTGTATATGTTATATGTTTATGTCTTGTTAAATGCTTTTTTATATCGTATAGTGTATATACTTAATATATTTTTGTTATTATTTGTTACCTGCAACCTTATTTTAATACAATTTTATTGTTATTTGTTACTGGTTACTGTTATTTTTATAATTTTTTGTCTTGTCATAATCTGTTTTGGTAATATTGAATGTAAACACAATCATGCTAATAAAATACTTTGAAATTGAATTGATAGAGAGAGCATTTAAAAAGGCCCTCTCTCTCTGTCTGTACCACCACCCCTCCCTCCTTCTCTCTCTCTCTCTCTCTCTCTCTTTCTCTCTAACTCTGTCAGAGGGCAAATTCCTTTGAGAGGTAATTAGGAGAACCTCAGCTGAGATGCTGCCAAGGCTCAGCACAGCTGCTCAAAACAAGCTCTACTTTTCTCTATTGTAAATTGAAGCAAAGCAAGGAAAGAGAGAGAGAGAGAGAGATACTATGTGTGAAAGATGATTAAACAGGCCTATCAGAAAAAGAGTGGATGGAAATGCACACTTTCAATCACAATTTATGGTTTTTTGGCTGAAAATCCAATTCCAATTGCTTTGATATTTGTCTGGTTTAATGAAATAAACAAGACAAACTGTAGCAATACAAGTGCAACAGAACCACCACTTAAATTTTACCACTTATTTCTGAATTTCAGTTCCCCGTCTGTCACTCACTTTGACGTTGTGTCGAAGAAGCGACAGTAGCGGTCTCTCTTGAGCGCCAAATATGCCTCTGATCTATGAAAAAAGGCCAATGAGAAGTTGGCAGACAGTATTTGAATACCCCGCACCTGGACATACAGGTATAAAAGCGGGGAAATACGTCGAATTCATTCAGAAATTTTCTTCGGAGCCGATGGTCATGCATGCAGTCAGCTGCGAGTCACACACTTGTTCCTGTTCCTCTGACGCTTCCCTGCTGTTGGATCTACGGCGCACTTCAGTGACTTTTCTCCTTCTCTGCACGGCAGTGCAGTTTGCCCCTGGGTGCTTTGACAGTGCAGAAACTTAAAAGAGTTTATTAAAAGAGTGATTTTCTCTATAAAAGTGTATTTTCCTCTAAAAGAGCAGTACACAGCGGCGTTGAACATCCTTTTCAGGACGTGTCTTTTTAACGATGCCTTATTCGCCTCACAGCCAGGCTGCCTATCATCTGGAGCTTGAGGTGGATGAGCTTGCCGCTGCATCGAGAGCGCAGCGTCTGACGCAGATGACTCTCCTGGGTTGCTGCCTTCGGGCCAGCACGCCAAGGCTGAGGCTGATGCGCAGATGTCCGGCATGCTTGCCCGGGCCGCTGCCAGCGTGGGGCTGAACTGGAACCCTCCATCCTCCCCACAGCCATCGCGGTTGGATGACTGGTTCCTGGGGCCTCCGAGGCACTCACAGCTGCGCCGCGCCCCCCGGTCCCATTTGTCCCAGAAGTGCATGATGAGCTGACGTCTTTGTGGAGGGCACCCCTCTCCACTCGTCACAAAGCCACCCACTCATCTGCTCTATAGCGGAGCGGCCGATGGGTACACGGCAATTCCCCAGGTAGTCAGGGCTGTTGCGCTCCACCTGTGCCCCGGGAACCCTACCACCTGGCGGGGTCGCCCTGTGCTCCCCTACAAGGCCTGTAGGACAATGTCTTCACTGACCGCTAAAGCCTACAGTGCCGCCGGACATGCCGCTTCTGCCCTGCATGCCATGGCCCTCCTGCAAGTCCACCAGGCCAAGGCACTGAAAGATCTTCACAAGGGTAGCTCTGATCCCGACGTGCTGCAGGAACTGCGCTCAGCGACCGTCCTCGCCCTCAGAGCCACGAAGGTCACAGCGCAGTCACTCGGGCAGGCGATGGCCACACTCGTGGTCCAGGAACATCATCTGTAGCTTAACTTGGTCGAGATTCGTGAGACCAACAAAGTACGCTTCCTCAACGCCCCTGTCTCCCAGTTCGGCCTCTTCGGCGACACCGTCGAGGACTCTGCCTGGCAGTTCTCCACAGTGAAGAAGCAGATGGAGGCCATCTCGCACATCCTGCCCCGCCGCAAACCTACCGCCATGGGCCATGCCCTGTCTGCTCGCCGAGGGCGTCCTCCTGTGGCAAAGAAATGCTTACTCTGCCCCTAGATGGGGCTGCGGTACCCACATTCTCAGTAAAAGAGCTATTTCATTTGTCTCTGGGTCACCTGGCCTGCAAATGCCGTTCTCACGGCACTCTGCCGCCAGATCTCAACAGTCCCGGCATGCTGGACGCAGACCCCCCACCTTCAGATCCACGACCGGCTGGTTCTGACAAGTCTAGAGGATGCCTCCACCGGACCTCCTCCTCAGTCACTAACCCGCCCCCTGCCGGGTGTGCGGAGCGAGGTAAGTGCTTTGAGTCTTTTCTCAGCTCCAGAGGCTCGGGACACGCCACACTACCTGCTCCGCTCCTCTGCGAAGTCCCGCCGGGTATGTCAAAAATAATCGTCCCCTTGGTGTCCCTAACACGGAGCTTAGATGCATGGCTTTCACTTCACAACCCATCACGTTGGCTGGCCCGGACCATCCGACTCGGTTACGCAATTCAGTTTGCCAGGCCACCGCCCCACTTTGCAGGTGTCCGCTTTACCGCAGTACACGGCGAGCATGCAAAATCCCTGCACGCGGAAATCGCTACTCTCTCACTCAAAGACGCGATAGAGCCTGTCCTTCCAAACGAGATGAAGAAGGGTTTCTACAGCCCTTACTTCATCATACCTAAGAAAGGTGGCGGCTTACAAATGATCTTGGACTTGTGAGTTTTCAACCGGGCTTTTAAATTGCCAAGGCGGCATACACTCCTGCCACATGTCGCGACTCGCCCGTCGTCTCCTCCTTTGGAGGCTGAAGCGACTCAAGTTGCTGCGCAACACTCACATCCCCAGCAACCTCAATGTGGTAGTGGACGCGCTGTCACGACAATGCCCAGTGGAAAGTGGAGGCTTCACCCCCAGTCAGTCCAGCTGATTTGGGAACGATTTGGCAAGGCCCAGGTAAACCTGTTTGCCTCCGAAGACCTCCAACTGCCCGCTCTGGTATGCCCAAACAGAGGCTCCCCTCAGGGCAGATGCACTGGCACACAGCTGGCCCTCGGGGCTGTGCAAGTACGCATTTCCCCTCGTGAGCCTTCTTGCACAGGTGCTGTGCAAGGTCAGGGAGGATGAGGAACAAGTCATCCTAGTGGCTCCCTATTGACACACCCAGGCCTGGTTCTCGGACATCGTACTCCTTGTGACAGCCCCTCCCTGGCGAATTCCCCTGAGGAAAGACCTTCTTTCTCAGGGACAGGGCATGCTCTGGCATCCGCACCCAGAAATTTGGAGCCTCCACGTCTGGCCCCTGGATGGGACACGGAAAATCTAGCTGGTCTACCACCTGCCATCGTAGACATGATCAACCAGTCCAGAGTCCCCTCTACCAGGCAACTTTATGCCCTGAAGTGGCGCTTGTTCGCAAATTGGTGCTCTTCCCAGGCTGAAGACCCACAGAGGTGTGCAGTTAGGTCAGTGCTCTTATTTCTGCACGAGAGGCTGGGAGGAGGCTGTCCCCTTCCACCTTGAAGGTGTATGTTGCTGCTATCCCAGCCCACCATGATGCAGTAGACGGCAAGTCTTTGGGTAAGCACAACTTAATCATCAGGTTCCTAAGAGGCGCCCGGAGGTTAAATCCTTCCAGGCCAGGCCTGTTCCCCTCCTGGGATCTCTCCGTGGTCCTCGCAGGCCTTCAGAGACCCCCTTTCGAGCCGCTAGAATCAGTTGGACTCAGGGCGCTCTCTCTAAAGACAGCCCTACTGATCGCGCTCGTCTCCATCCAGAGGGTCGGGGACCTGCAAGCGTTCTCTGTTAGAGACACTTGCCTGGAGTTCGGTCCGGCAGACACATATGTGATCCTAAGACCGCGACAGTGCTACATGCCCAAGGTTCCTACCACGCCCTTTAGAGACCAGGTAGTGAACCTGCAAGTTCTGCCCCAGGAGGAGGCAGACCCAGCCCCTTCATTGCTGTGTCCAGTACAGGCTTTGCATACCTACTTGGACCGCACGCAGAGCTTTAGACATTCTGAGCAGCTCTTTGTCTGCTTTGGCGGACAGTGGAAAGGGAATGCTGTCTCCAAACAGAGGCTTTCCCATTGGGTGGTGGATGCCACTTCATTGTCCTATCACACCCAGGCTGTGCCCACCCCCTTGCGGGTCCGAGCACACTCAACAAGGAGTGTTGTGTCCTCGTGTGCACTGGCCAGAGGCACCTCTCTGGCAGACATATGTAGAGCTGCGGGTTGGGCAACAACTAATAACTTTGTGAGATTCTACAATCTCAGGGTTGAGTCAGCATCGTCCCATGTATTCTCAGGTCCGAGCCGGTAGAACTCGGTACACGCTGACGGACTGACCGGGTGGATTGCTTTCACCTAGCACCCTTTCCCTCGGCCGAGGTAAAACTGTGCGCTTTCTCTCCCAGGAGATCCCACTCATTCGGATCCCTGTAGAACTCCTCCCTAGCCCTTTTGGTCCGCATTTCAGTGGAGGAACTCACCGACCTGATCCACTGCGGGTACTTAATCTATCTGTACTGGAATAGGTGCTCCACAGGTCCGGACTCCTGCGTGGACTCCCCCTGTGTGTATTTTCCGCGGTACGGTCCCCTTACGAGTGGACCCGTGTCTCCTTTAGGCAGTCTCAGCTGCCCTCCAGTTGCCATGTTGTGTCGCTTCTTCGACACAACGCCAAAGTGAGTGACAGACGGGGAACGTCTAGGTTACGTATGTAGCCTAGATGTTTGTGTTGCTACATGATTGTTTCTCAGCTAGTTGTACTCTGTGAGCACAGGAAGCCAGGAATTTGATTTCTATCAGGAAGACTCGCAGACTTGAGTGAAATTTAAAATTATATTTATTTGATGAATATAAAACAGAAAAGTAATGTCTCTCTTTGGCGTAGGCCCCATCTGGTGGTCCGAAGAAGTTGTACTCGGAACCGTCATATCCTGCCGGAGATAGAAGGCAGGGGCAAGGAGCCTACCCCGTGCAGTACAGGACTCAACCAGTGGTTGTGGGGTGGTGGAGGTTGCCGTGTTAGCACACTGAAACAGCAATGTAACAGATTGTGAGCAGATTTATAAAGAAACGGCTTACATGTGATTGGCTGGGAATTAAACAGCTAATGGTGCAATGATGTATAGCTGCTAGTCTTCCTTCAAGAACTATGCTGCTTTTACATATCCTGGAAAGGTCACAATTATACAATGCAAAAAAAAAACATTAAAAAAAACTTTCCATCCAAACTTAGCATAATCACACTCCATTGCTGAGTTGATTTTCTAATGATTCTATGTGTGAAAGATGCATAAACAGGCCTTTCAATAAAATAGGAAGGGAAATTTACACTTTTGATCACAATTTTTGGTTTTGAATGGAAATCCAATTCCACTTTTTCTTTTCATTCCAAGTTTACGTTTGTCTGGTTCAATTAAATAAATGAGACATGCCATAGCAATACAAGTTCTACAGAACCACCTCTAAAACTTTGGCACTTATTTCTCACAGAATTTCACTTTTGTATGAAATTTCATATGTCATGATTATTTCTCAGCTGGTTGTACTTGCCTGGCAGGAATTTGATATCCCAGAAAGGTCACGATTGTAATTGCTACAGTACAAGTTAGACAATCAAAACAAAAACTTGTGCACTGCTTTCTTTCCCTCCTAGCATAATCATAATTTGTTGATTAGGCAATATTCAAATGAGCTCTTGCCATCCTCCTCAGAGGCCGTGCCTACAATGTAATAATAGCCATTCAGAGAATGCATAATGAATCTCCATCTGTATAGGCTTTGATTCTTTAAATGTATTACGCTGGCCTGGGGACACACACTGTGCTCTGTGATCATTTACCGTCATATTCGGTTTTCATCCTGTGTTAAATAGCCATCCATTTAGCTGTTTTGAGGTGACAAGCAGTGCTGCATCGGATTCCCCTTCATGTCTCAGAAGCCAATCTGCATAGTCATTCACAAATCATGCAGCATTTAGTTTCAGCAGCTTTGAGGCAGATATTTGAACAGATCAAGTGTCAAATGCAACACATGCTCCAATCATATGCTCACACCTGCAGTCATAACATAATTTGTTTCCTTTTGCAGGAGTTTGAAATCAATGTTCTTGTGATGATCAATTTGTAAGTCTGATAGTGTTGCCTGGGAGATGTTATCCAGAGGGCTGGATGTGCATTTCCACAGCAAGTAATCCTTACATGGCCGCTTAACCCTCTGGGGTCGATGGACGCGCCGGTGTGTCCTATTTTTTCGTCATTACATCGGAAACCACATAAAATACTTATATTATTACAGATAATAATAATAATAATAATAATACAGATAATTGTAAGACATCATTAGATACCATAAAGGGTCTACTTTTATTTGTGTACACTCACAATAACAACAAAACCTTGTGCTTTTGTAAAATAAAGAAAATAAAAAGGGTGCGCTTTCAGCTGTCTCTGTGTTCGTGAGAATATTTCTGAAACACCTCCACGAATACTTATCACACAAACATGAATACTATGTCTAAAGAAAGCTTAAAATTTCTACTTTTAAATAAAACAATTCAAATTTAAACAAATTTAAACAAATATTCTTCCGCAATGTAATCTGCATGAAACTATAATTTATATATAATTTCTCCTGGCTCAGCTAATTAACCCTAATGTGATCGCACCCATGGGCAGAGGGCGCTATTCATACGTTAATGTGCTGAGACGATCAATGCAAATGGTAAACGCCCCCGACTGTACCCTAAAAAGCATCAACTTCATTTACTTTTCTGCACGTTTGGAAGATGGCATGATACACATATGAGGAAGAGTCCACATTTTCCTCAGAAGAAGTGGGACTCCAATTAACGTTTGCATTTTGAAGAGAGACTTGATCCAGTCAAGGATACATTTTCGGATGAGTAAGTAATTTAGTTTAACTTACATATTAGTTGACGTGCTATTTTATATAAACATGTACATATTTTACTAGTGGGACTGTTTCCAGACTTGCCAGCCAGGATTCAGAGTATTGAAGTTTGAAATATGTCCTAATAGGCGAGTTTTAGTTACATTTAAATGCTGTTTCAGCTAAAGCAGGCATTTAAATTATATGATGTATGATATAAATATGATATGTAATATGATATAAAAATAATATTAATGTTAAGATTATATTTTAACTGGTGTTTATGCTGCCTCATTATTATCAACAAAGAATAGTGGGCATTGGCTAAAGCACTGAACTGGAAAGCAGAAGGTTGTAGGTTCGATCCCCACAACCACCACTTCCTTGTCCTTGAGCAAGGCAAGGTTGCTCCGGGAGGATTGTTCCTGCAATAAGGGCACTGTAAGTCACTTTGGATAAAAGCTTCTGCCAAATGCGTAAATTTAAATATGTGTTTGGATGTAAATGTGTCAAATGTGATATTAGAAAATCAGCATATTATAATGATTTCTGAAGGATCATGTGACACTGAAGACTGCAGTATTGATGATGAAAATTTAGCTTTGATCACAAATTGCATTTGTCAATATTCAAATAGAAAACTGTTCTTTTAAATTGTAAAAAATAGTTCACAATATCACGATTTTTACTGTATTTTGGATCAAATAAATGTAGCCTTGTTGAGCAGAAGAGACTTCTTTTAAACGGAAGTGTAGGTCTAAAATTAAGTAAAGTCTTTATGTAAAGAAAATGTAGTCAGATTACTTCTTTTAACTTAAAACTTGATTTTGATCATTAAGTCTCATCACATTCATTCTCATTCTGTCACATTCCTCAGTGATAGGCCCAGGGGAGGTGTCTTTGTCTCCTCAGGTGTGAATTACATCAATATTCATGATAATTCACACCTCCTTGCATATGAACTTTCTAACACTAAAAGTGTTTTAAAAAGTTAAATGATTAAATAGTTTTGTATGAATGAGTGATCAGGATTGTTTTCACATCATTTTGTAGCAAAAACTCGGGTTTCAGTCCATGTTTGTTTGCTTTGAGGCTGAATCAGTATAGTGTAATTTAATTTTTCGTTGTTGTTGTTCAATAGAATGTTATCTATAATGAGAATATCCCCTCTTCTTAATAGAGCATAACAGTGCCTGTCAACTTTTTCAACTTCTTGGTTTGGGAAGTATTTTATCCCTTAATTTTTTTACATATGGATTTCAAAAAGTACATCATATTAGAATTCTAAGCCATTAACCAAGCTAGTCAGCATCGTGTTAATCACAAAATTAGGTTTGATTTTAAAACGTTGGTTTTAAAGCAAAAAATGATTTGAAAGACAAAGATCATTCAAAAAGACTGTGTACTTAATGTCATTTAATGAGGGGCTAAACTAATTTCATGAAGCATTATGAATGATGTAAATGTATGAATGAAATGATGTAAAAAAAACAATGGAAAAGTATAAAAATATTTATTTAAAGTACATGCCAGTTAGAACCATCAAAGTACTGAGAGAGCAATTCGAGACCAGCCACCTTTCTTAGCCGGCACAGTTGCTCCAAATCCGCTGCACAAGTGCTGATACATTAATACAACAGAAAATACTACTCTCACTACTTCTACTATGTCAATTATCAAAGTATCCGGCTTGATGGCTTTCTTGTCAACTCCTCCCCTCCTCGCCGAACTGCTCAAGTCAAATGCACCCATTTTCTTGTGGCTCCAGAGCAATTAGTAACATGCCATTTACAGGTCAGGTGAGTGGCTCAAGAATGCCTATCCTTGCTGGCTGTCTCCCTCATTCAGTGGTGTAGTCAGAAACTTGGCCCACAGTGTGTGCAAGAACTGAAGCACAATAAAATTATACTGTATGTACCAATGACAACCTTTGCATTAATTTTGTTTTAGCTCTAAATAATTTTTTTGCAATGTGTTAAGTTATTATGACTAAACAAATAAATGCTATTTTTTTTCAATTGATTAGGTAGACCTGTTATTGAATCCAAAAATTAGGCTTAAAATATAGTGATGAAATCTGAAATTCAACCATGATTTATTTGAATATTTTAGAATGATTCATAATTATTTTACAAAATAAGCTAAATACACAAATGAAAATAGATTGACAATTTGCACTATTCAGGAATATAGGCTATAATATTTTGTAATACAAAAATATACCAGAAAGAAATTATGGAACACAAGAACACACAGCAGTAAGTAGATTCAAAATCTTTTCTGAACATTATTTGCATTTAGGAAGTAGGTACAGGGAGCTTTGGTTTATGTGTGACTGCAAATAAAAACAGAAATATAATAATGATATTATATTAAAGGGGTCATGACATGAGGAATAACATTTTCCTTGATCGTTTGACATATAAGAGATAATTATACTATAAAAACATACTGTAAGTTTCAGAAATGAAAATTTCCTCTTTAATAGAAAAAGAGCACTTTCTAAACCAAGCTACGTAGTGTAACCCTTGTTCCCTGAAAAAAGCGAAACAAGATGCTGCGCTGAAGAGCGCTTTGGGAACACGTCTTAGTTGTGACCAGCTGTGAATATGTGTGCAACACGTCAATGAACATTAACCGGAATTTATAGCCTCTGGTGGTGTAATCATTGGACGCACCTGGCGCAGAGCAATAAATAGATGCGTTACCAGAGCATCGTCAGGTATTTTGTCTGAAGAGCAGTCCTGGGGCATCCCAGTGCGGCAGAAAAGCACAGCATCTCGTTCTGCTTTTTTCAGGGAACAAGGGTTACACTACGTAACCCGAGACGTTCACTTTAAAAAATGCTTCACTATGATGCTGCGCTGTAGAGCGCTTTGGGAACGAGAATACCCACGCCGCCACACTGTGGCTGTCCGGGCCCCCTACGGTTGAGCGTGAGAGGGCTCAGACATGAGCTTGAGATGTCGACTCAAGGACATAAAAGTGGTATGAACATCCAAGCTGTAGAATGTTATGAAATGTGCGGAGAGGACCAGCCTGCCACATCACAGACATGCTGCAGAGGGACCCCTCTGGCCAAGGCTTAGAGGAGGCGACCCCTCTGGTAGAGTGAGCCCTGATGCCTACAGGTGAAGCTTGACCGTGTGCCTTGTAGGCCAGAGCAGAAGTGTCCTTCACCCAATGCGACATAGTTTGCTTGGTAGCGGCCGCCCCCATGTTGTGGCCCCCATGGCAAACTAATAGTTTCCCTGACTTAAGCCACTGGCTAGAGCAGTGGACATAGGTCTGAAGGGCAAGGACTGGACAAAGTCCGTGAAGACTTTCCTGCTCCGGCGTTGTAAACAGCGGGGAGCAGAGCCTCGAGTGTGATGGGTAGTCAGGATGAGGGTGCAAATTTCCTTTGGATCTTCCCAGGGCAAACTCTAAAACAGACTGGCAAGAAGACAGAGCCTGTAGGTCCCCAATCCTCTTTAGAGAGGTAATCGCCATAAGAAAAACCATCTTGAGAGTCAGAAGTCTGTCAGACGCCGACTCTAGAGGTTAAAATGGGGTCTCAACCAGACCAGGAGGGGCGAAGTGGATGGTGCACGCGCCCTATCCCGAGGGGAGCTACCCCCAAAAGATTAAGCACAAGACAGTCAGGGTTTCTTTCTCTTAGAAATTTGTGTCCTGAGGTCTTGCTTTGGGGGCTGCTGAGGGCAACGAGACTGTCCCCAATCTTTGCGAGGGGGAGCACGACTCGCCACCCTTTGCTTCTGAGCCTCACTTCTAGAAGCACTGAGGCAGGTCTGGGTGGCTGGAGGGCCCGCCCCCAAGAGGGACAGAACATTTTGTTCCCTCCATCAGGGAACGGAGGTTACAACAGTAACCATGACATCCCTCCATGTACCTGTGAACCACCCCGTCATCGAGGGCAGTGGGAGCGAACAAACCCGTGGCCGTGAGCGGTGCCCCAAACCCAGGAACAAATCATCAAGCCACCAGCGCTTAGGGGAGGGTGAAGGGATCCAGTCCAACCTGTTGCTCGCGGCAGCCCGGGCAAGCATGGTGGTCAGTTCTGCGTCAGCCTCAGACTGGGCAGGCAGATCCGAAGGTGGCAGCCCAGTCGAGTCATCTGCGTCCGACATCACCAGTGCGCTCTCTAATGCAGTAATCGAAGACTTATCCTGCTCGCAGGCCCCAAAAGAGACGTCATGCTGGCCATGAGGCGGGCTGGTCTCATTTTGGAACCGGACGGGAGCAAGCGAGCATGCTGGTAGAGATCTGCGGGGAATTACCCGGTGAGACTGTGCCAATTGAACTCCCCAAATCACCTCCAGTGCCAGCCGGCCTCATATCTGTGGGTAGAAGACGCAGTGCAGGGGGTGGCTGGAGTAGCTTTCCCCCAGAAGAAGTAAAACCACGATCGTTGCGATCGTGGTTTTACTTCTTCTGGGGGAAAGCTACTCATATTCCCCATGGTCATATTCTCGCATTTTGAACATGGACCATCCACAAACGCTTCCTCATTGTGATTGCTGCCCAGACACATGAGACAGCACCCATTACCATCGGAAGCAGAGAGATAATGACCACATCAAACAAACAGTTCAACGTCAATTTTTGTGCACTAATAGAGAAAATATACTCTTTTAGCACTGTCGAAGTGTCCAGGGGAGAAATCTGAACTCGTCATGCAGAAGGAGAGAGAGCTGCTGGAAATGCACCGTATATCCAACAGCATACGCTTATTAAGAGGTGAATGGAACAGCAGTAGTATTCAGCTTGCTGATAGTACAGCCGTTCGGCTGCAAAGAGAAAATCTAAATGGAGTAGGCATTCCAGCTCCTCATACCCGTATGTCCAGGGGAGTGGCATGAAAATTCCACTCGCCAATTCTCATTGACCTTTTCTTAAAGAATGGGAGCGGTTTGGGGCTCTCAAGAGAGTTGGAGTGATGGTTGCTGAAATGGGGCCAATCTAGATTTTATCAAAAATTACTTTTGTCTAATAGTGATGATGCTGTTTTTTACATCAGTAATGTCCTGACTATACTTTGTGATCAGCTGAATGCCACTTTGGTGAATTAAGGTTTCATTTTCCTTCCGAAACAGCAAAATCTACATTATTCCACACTTTTGGCCACCAGTGTAAGTCTCAGCTTTAAATCATGCAGGGTCACAGAATTAACAACTTAATGGCATATGGCTATTACACATAATGAACAAATTATAATTATGAGGATCGCCACGCAGTACCTTTCCAAGTGATGCACACAGTTATGAAAAATGGCAAAACTAGGTAGTAGAAATGTTTCTAATTAAAAGGGAGCTTTCCTTAGACTCATACGTGTCTGTTGCGAGAACTCAGAATCTGAGATTTCCTCTGCACACATTGAGTATTATTACTTCAGACAATACAATCGAATATTAAATTCACTAATTCATGCATCAAATTTGTATCTTCATATCAATGCACCCCTACTTAAAGCATCATTAAATAAATAAATATTTATTTAATTTTGGTGTGTAAGGAAACATTTTAGTTGTCACTTGCCACATCCTGGTGCACACATGGCTAAGGCACTGCCTTCTTTGTTGCTGTTCTGAGTTGATATATGGAGCATTTCGGCTTTTTGCAGCTTATGATGAAAGGACTACATAAATCTATAGCCTTTGTTCGGACCCCTTCAGTTTCCAGTTACTGTACTGATGATGAAGCCATGACATTGGTTTATTTAACTTTTGACAGTTTTCAGATTTACATGTCTTAAGTCATTAACTGTAGTGGTGAGACACACATTTATTCAGTGCCTGCTGTGTGGCCTTGGTAAAACAAGAAATATGCTTATTAGGAGTATCTGAAAGAAACTAGCACCTGCCCTGGATTAGTTGTGCTGGAAAAAAACAGGTCATACAGTACCAGTTTATGGTGGACAAAATGGTTTTTGGAAATAGTAGCTTGTTTGCTGCTGGTCAAAATTGGTCTGCCAGCTCTAACCAGCTCTACTATGGCAGGTTCACCTCAGCCCTACCAGCTTGTAGTCCAGCAAATCAATCATCTTGACTAAAATGGATCAAATAAAAGGGTTATTTAACTTAAAAATGAAAATCATGTCATCATTTGATCACATGTTGTTCCAAGCACTTACTACTTTCTTACTCTCGTGTAATCTGATTAAGATTAATGTTATATTCAGAATGTAAGAGACTGATAGCCCAAGTCACAATTCACTTTCCTTGTATGGAAAAATATACAATGAAAGTGAATGTGACTGAGGCTCTGACAGAATTTTCATTTGTGGTTGAACTATCCCTTTAAATGACCGACTTGGACCAGCTAGAAACCATACAAAACCATCTTCCATCAGAAACTGGTTTTATCTTAATTTTATCTTGAAGCCCATCTGAAATATGATTGGTGCATTTGTGAGCTGATCTACACTGATAATGTGTGCAAGAATTTTTTTTTAAAGTTGTCAAGATAAATTAATATCTTTCTGAATTGAAAACAGCAGCTGAAACATGGTTTTCATTGTCTGAAAAAGTTTAAACCTCTAAAGAAACTATTTGAAACGGAAGAGAAGAGACAATCTACCCTACTGCTATTTGTAAAGAAACAGGAGGGGAGGGAATTATTCCTGGATTTGACAAAGAGATGAAACCTTTGCGAAGATATTGCACCATCTCATGCTGCGAGAAAAGAGTTTCCACTTCAGAGCGAAAAAGCGAGTAAGATGCGAGCAGCAAACTTATAGGCTTTGAAATAAACAGATATTCCTGGTACCTTATATTCTGGTGCAATATCTTTAAAAATCAAGTGGACCACAAAGATCAGGGGGAATCAAATAGCTCACAGAGTCTTACTCTGAAAATAAATCCATACAGTTTATGTCAATAACTGCAATTTAATGCTCCACACGTGCAGTTTCCGTTGAGCGAAGTGTGATGATTCTTTGATATTGTAGATGAAGTTAAACAGGTGCACCAAAATGGCATTCTCAGTTTTGTGTTGCTATGGCAATGGAGCAGGTGTGTGTTGTTTTGCTTGATGTATGAGGAAAGGTGCCCTCCAGCGAGCCAATCTGTCCTTGTGTTTCTGAACCATCAGAGGAATGATGGATTTTGAAATATAGCAATAGCAGGGCCTGATCTGATCGGACTGCTGTCGTATGCAATGTAAAGATGTTGTATTGTAATATTTTCAGACTGTAGTATGTGGTCATCATTAGGGATGGGCATTTCGGTCATTTTGTCTACTCAAGTACTTGGACTAATTTCTCATGTACTCAAGGGCCAATTACATGTATATAATTGTATATATAATAACATGTCTGACAAACGTCTATGGCTGCTGCATTGCGTCTTGTTGTTCTAGTGTATCGTCTATTCATTATTATAGGCTGTTTTAAAATACTATGTAACAAAATGTACAAAAAATTGCATAATCAAAATATAATGCATCATATTTTGTCATTATGTGAAGATTCGCTGCCCAACTCAATAAAAAAAATGTGCATAATGTGTGTCTGTTCTTCCTTCAGGTTACCGTAGTAATCTTAGTAAGCGCACATCAGTTTTTTTAGTGATTGTCTGAAACGTCTATTTTCAGATCGCAGTTGAATTAACAGTAGACGTAATAACATCTTGTTTTTAATATGCGTGTCAAATTGAAGTTCTGTTTTGAAGATGCTGCATTGTGTTCCATTTAGCTGTGCTCTGTCTAATTGTTTGAAACACTCGCCTGCTGTACACTGCCAGGCATGCCTGGTATGTGTGTTTGTGTGTGTGTGTGTGTGTGTGTGTGTGTCCTCAAGTGTTTGCTCCTGAGAGGAAAGCCATGAAGATCCTTATCGTTGTTGCTGTAATGATTCATGTCTGAATTTCTACTTTTCACCTGGGGAAAGTGCAATGGAATGACACTTTATATCGGACTTCTAATTGGAAACTCATGCGGAAATCTTCAACTACCATTTTGTCGTGATGCATGTGTTACATCACGCAGGGCAGGGAGGTTTACAGTCAGTGACTGTATTACTTTTATTAATATCCATGAACGAGTCAAAGTTCTTACATTAAATGATAATAAAACATGTTTAGCAAACGTTTTGCAGAGACAGGTGTTCAAAACAAGATTAATTGCACTCTTTTGATGATTGTAACGATAGCATTGTAGTGTTGTATATCAGTTTGGTTGCTAAGAATATTCTCTGATTATCAATCTCAAAATAAAAAATAAATTCCCTCTTTGACACGTTTGTGTTTAGTTGTCAGGTAATTGTCACTGGTTTTCGATTTAAGTGAAATGTCACATCATGCGTGATCACTATCGATCATCAATTTAATGATCGATCATGATTCCAAATCATAATTCCCAAGTACTCAAGTGCTCGTGCCCATCCCTAGTCATCATACATGTCTGACACTATACATTGGACAACTCAGTGGAACTATATTGGGCCTCAATAGCAAATATCAATCTCCCACAAATTACCCACCCTAATTTAAAAACACACACAACCTATATTTTAAGGGTGTGTGTGTGTGCATGATATACTAGTATACAGTGGGGCCCAAAAATCTGAGAGAAAATGCTCTTATTTTGCATATTTTTTCCATTACAAATTATATTGTTGGTATATATTTAATTGAAGTATATCATTTAAATTAATTTTTGGATTTCGTAGTATTTACTATGTCTTCCTTTTGCTTTCATGACAGCATGCATTCGAGCTAGCATGAATGCCACAAGTTTGTGCAAAATCAGATAAGCAGGATTTAAGAATGTTCCAAAGTGTATTTTGAGTGCTTTAATGGAAGCAAGAAAATCTGAACTTTTGTAAGAGGTAGGGTTGCAGCGGTATACTGGTTTCACTGTATATCACGATATGAAAATTTATGGTTTTCATACAATCATTTAAAAAACATTTGCTTACCTACGGTATTAAGAAATAAATGCAACCTGACAAAGAATCTCACCTGCGCATCTCCTTTTCCTCCTCAACTGCACATGCAGCAGAGAAAATGTCAGAGAGAAGCGAGGCAAGGGGGTCTGACATAAGTGAGTGTGTGTGAGTTAGAGCAGTGTTTCTCAACTGGTGGGTCGCAGGTCCATTCGGACTGGGTCGTGGAACAGCATGGAAAGAACAACTGGGCTTACCTCGATATTGCAGATCGCAGACATCAAAACTGATGTGACCAATTTCAATTCTAGTGAGACTTTTCTAGTTTAAAGTGTTACGGAAGAAGTCAAGTCGAACCTCTCAAACTGTAGGCAGCCCTGACATGCTGAACAGCACTGATGAGGAAAAGAGCAACACTGTGATATGCGCTAATTTTAAATTTTTGTATTATACATCATCACCTACTGTCGCCTCACAGCAAGAAGGTCGTGGGTTCAATCCCCGGTTGCCCCGGCCTTTCTGTGTGGAGTTTGCATGTTCTCCCCGTGTCTGCGTGGGTTCTCTCCGGGTGCTCTGGCTTCCTCCCACCATCCAAAGACATGCAGGCTAGGTTAATTGGTGTCTCCAAAAATTGCCCTAAGTGTGGATGCGAGTGTGAGTGTGTGTCTGTCTATGTGTGGCCCTGCGATGAACTGGCGACCTGTCCAGGGTGTACCCCGCCTTTCGCCCAATGTTAGCTGGGATAGGCTCCAGCCCCCCGCGACCCTGTACACAGGATAAGCGGTTGACGATGGATGGACATCATCACCTTTACAAAAATGTTTCATGATTTTACATGAGTAAAAGTAACTGTTATATTTTGACAAAATGTTATAGTTTTATATGAAATAATCTAAAATACCTCATTTTAAATCAACAGTGGCAGTTGTAGTTAAAGTTCCCCTTCTGTCACTCTCTCGATATTGTGTCGAAGGAAGTGACACAAGGGGTCTACTCAGACACCGAATCGTACCTCTGAACCTGAGAAAAGGCCAATGTCAAGTTGGCAGACAGAATTTGCATGCCCCGCCCTGGACATATGGGTATAAAGGGAAGCGGGGCAGTGAATGCCAGTCAGAATTTTTCTTCGGAGCCCAATGGTTGTACAGCACCAGCTGAATTTCACTCCTGTTCACTTACCTCTATCAGCGAGAAGCGTGGCTGTTGGATTTGCACGGCGCAGTTCCACCTGGCGTTTCTCTCCCTGCAGCGCTTCTTTCTGTGTAAAAGAGTATATTTCCTCTAAAAGAGCTTTTCCACTCACTAAAAGAGTCACAGCGGCGTTGAACGTCCTTTTCAGGACGCGTCATTTTCAAGATGCCTTTCTGCCCCTGTGATTTTCCTGAATGCTGGCGATATCTCTCCAAGAACGACGGCCACAGACGCTGCCTCGTGTGCCTGGGCAGTGATCACACTGAGGCAGCGTTCGTGGATGGTTCATGTTCCCTCCCTCGGGGAACGGAGGTTACAATAGTAACCATGACGTTTCAAGATGTGTTTCAGCTAGTATTTTTTCATAAATACTATAATTTGGTATTATTATAACTATTTTTTTAAGACTAGATACACTGACCTAACCATGGTAATGAGGAGCCTTTATAATACCACTTGATTTCCAATGTAAAATCTGGATCCCGAAGCAAAACTAGTTGAGAACCACTGAGTTAAAGGTACAGACAGGAGCAGTCTGGCTGTGCTGTTGCACACCTACAGTACATGTTAATTGTTAATAATCATAGGACATTACTTTAAAAGCTCACACAGCTGATGTTATTTTTCATTTAGTAATTAATTTAATATGCTATGCTATGCTAACATGCAAAGTAACATACTTCAATTATATAACATGTTATAGTTACATGGTATTTTTTTTATCATGTTTATAATTCGGTTAATCATTATAATTCTGTTAGTTTTCTTATTTATTCTATTTATTTTATTTTCAAAAGGGAGACTTTTTTATATGTACTTCCATTAAAAAAAATGGTTTCAAGTTTCAATTATAATAAAGTGTTTGTTCAACCTGTTTTCACTCCTTTAAAGGTCATTGTAACTGATAATAATAATTGTGTAATACCGTATACCATGATACCATGATACCATGATATTTTCTGAGATGGTTATCGTACGGTGAAAATATCATACCCTAGTAAGACGTCAATGCAACAAATTTGCATATTTGATTAGTGACCTAGAAATCTGCAAAATCATAACATTTCTTTATTTTTGTATTTTTAAATTAAATTAGATTTTGAATCCCACATTTTTTTTATTGTTTTCTCAGACTTTTGCACCCCATTGTACTGTATAACCTAGAAATCTGCCCTAAAAGAGGCAGTGTGTATGTGAATAATTTGTTTGCTTGTTTGTTTGTATGTTTTTATGTGTGTAACAGGGTATTTTTGTGAGTTATATACTCGGTTGGCTGGAGCTGATACATTTTGGCCCAAAAACTGATGCAAACAAAATGTGTTTATTTTTAATGATAAATAACTGAAAAGCACAAACTTGCATCTACTCCTGCTCAAGAGATTACAGAGTGAACAAAGCAAGTCATAAGAAACATCAGCCAAAATCGTCAGCTCATACTGTAGACTTAGACCAGATGGAGATTTAATTCTCTATACAAATTAGTGCCGCCCCTGAATATGCAAATACTCAGCCTGAAGAATTAATGCATCAGTGGAACAGGAAACTATAGCAAAATGCCAAATTCTACAGAACACAAGCAAATATATTTTGAAAAATATATGTTTGATTGTGTTCCACAGAAAAAAAAGAAAGCCATACAAGTATGGAATGGCATGAGGGTAAGTAAATGATGATCATTTTCAAATGTTTAACTTTAAAATTTTAAAGTGTTTTTGGTAGTGAATGTTAAAGTACTTCTACACCTAAGGTATTTTAAGATCGACAGGGCCTACCAAAGAAATTCTCTTTCGCCATTGACATCCTTAGGACAATGTTTTTCACTTTGCGTTCTGCATACTATGGATGTAAGGCATTTCCACCACAGAAGAATTCTGAAAACATGAATAAATGTCTTACACTCATACACCAAAACAGCCATATGTGACTGAGGAGTGCTGTTGTGCAAGGTTTAATCACAGCTACAGATTCAAGCAGACACATTTCAGCATGCTACACAGGCTAAAATCGTTCATCCACACCTATCAAACCCACGGCAGCTCCAAGATGCAACTCATCCACCAGTCATTCACAGCGAGCCACACACAGGAAGTGACTTTTACACTTGGCAAGCACTCATCTTCTCAACACCTTGATTTACAATAAAAACAAAACATTTTAGAAAGATTAAGATAGGACAGGATGTAGGATGGAGCTGTTTATTCAGGTCAGAGATAGAGAGAGCTGATACTCACAGTTATTCAGACATTAGTAAACACAGGGTGGTGTGTGAGATATACTTCATCAGCATGTGCCCACACTGAAATGAATCGTACTCTGGGAATTTTGTGTGGATCAAGATTAATCTTGTGTTAGCTGAGGCAGGAGATGTTTTGAAAAGAGCTTTTGGATTACACTCTTACCTCAGAGCAGAATGCTTACAAGAACATCAAAGGCTCTCTCTCTCTCTCTCTCTCTCTCTCTCTCTCTCTCTCTCTCTCTCTCTCTCTCTCTCTCTTTCTCTCGCAAACACACTCACACACATACACATTCTCTGATATATGTACAGTACAAGGGATAGAGTCTGTGGAGATTATTTTTGTTGCTTTCCTAACAGACAACGCCCTTAAATTTCCTCTGGGTCAAAAACAATGATAAATAAACTTCACATTAAAGAATCATGACAGAATAAAATCTTAATTAGTGGTGCTTGCTAAGACAAGTGTTACTGTTACTATAGCTCATATAGGGTTATGGATTTAAACAAACTCTCCTGCACACAACTGATCCTACATAATTTGTTGAGGTAAGGTGTGCTATTATTTTTCTAAGCAATCAGGCATACAATGTTCACCTGGAGATGATAAAATGAACAAAAACTCCCATATGCTTACATTAAAGGAAGGGCACCAGCCATATCAAGGGACCAAAATACCATATCATAGAGACTTGGGCAAGTAAGCTACCACTTAGCAACTAGACAGAACCACTCAGTAGCACCCTGGCAACCTCCCCGAATACCCTCGCACCCTAGACAGTTTTACATGGGCATACACCAATCACATTTTCAATTTTTTTGTTAGATTACTAAACTTCTTGAAAGCAAAATACCACATGCGAAATTACAAGCCCAGACCTTAAGGCCCAGACGTGTGTGTGTCTGTGTGTCTGTTGCATGAGAGGTTCATGCATTCCCCGAAGTGCTATCGTGAATTTGTTGTGCCAGAGGCTTGTATTATTTTTATTAGACTAATACATGCATGGAAAGACACTGCGTCCCCACAAGTCTATCTGGTTGCTGCTCAGAGATCTGTCCAGTCCCAAGAAAACAGGGGAAAGGTCACACTGCCGGAGTCATGTCTGAGAAATATGAAAATGTCTTGTTTGTAATTGCAATCACACAACATCTGTCTTCCCACTGTAAGCAGAGGATGGAATCACTACAGGAGGAGGCAATCACAACATGTCTGTATACAAAATCAAACCTAATGTCGAAATAAGAGCCACCCATCAGCCTTTATTGTGTTCTCAAGAATGTTAATTTTTCTGGAATGTCCCTCTCAGGTGATAGTTGTATACCACTCACTAACCAAGTATATAAGTGTAATAACCAATATATAAGTGTGCACAATTATTAAACAGCTAAATTACTGTGGCAGGGAGGAGGGCACTAAGCATCATGCTAATCAGGGTTATCAAGCCCTCGAGAGGGATAAAGGCAGCCTGATGCGACAGTTCCAGGGAGAGAGAGTTACCCAGCTGCCCAGCATGTGTTTCTGTTTGTCTTTTTGTTTAAGTTTGTTATTAAACTATTATTTATTTTGTTAAGCCGGTTCTTGCCTCCTCCTGTCCATTGAACTTCATTACACTGGTGCCGCAACCCGGGAAGGAGGAGGGATATGCCGTGGTAGAGTCCTCGCCACTACAAACCACCCCAACGGAGCAGCCGCAGCCATCCGCTGGGGGACAGAGGAGCCGGCCGCCTGCGAGCGGAGGAACGGCCACTGTATGTGAGGGGAGGAAGGGCTCCTAGCCGACCGCATAGCGTGGTCAGGGCCGCTGCCAGGGGCGGAGGAGACCCCTACCGGCCACTAAAACGTGGTGGGGTCGAGAGAGCTGCTGACCGTGAGTGGGGAGGGGCTCCTGGCCAACGGCATGGAGCAGGAGACCCCTTTTATCCACTGAACCATGGCGGGGTGTTCCGTACACCAGGAGCCAGAGGACTGCCTCCAATCCGCCCATGGAGGTGCGGCTGTTGTCCACTAGAGGGTGGAATAGTGGCCGAGGACCTGGCTAAGGCGCATCAGAGAACCGGTGACATTTTTTTTTCTCTCTCTCTCTCTCTCTCCTGCTGTCACTCTGAGTTGGCCTTTCCCTCTCATTTTTGTTGTTGTTGTTTTACCCTCCACTTGTCACCCTCCCTGGTCCAAAGAGGCGGGGATGACCTGCTATCTGTCAAAACCTTTCAAAAATATTCAGTGACCAATATAGCCACCCTTCTTTTCAATAACTGCCATGAGCCTTCCATCCATGGAGTCATTTCCTTGATCTGTTCACAATCAACTTTCGCTGAAGCAGCAACCACAACCTCACAAATGCTGTTCAAAGAGATGTATTGTCTTCCCTTACTGTAAATCTCACATTTGAGAAGGGCCCACAAGTTCTCAATAGCATTTAAGTCAGGCGAGGAAGGGGTCAAAGTCATTATTATTGGGCATTTTTGAGGCCCTTGCTGGCTAGCCAAGCAGTGAAGTACTTGGGTGCATGTGATGGAGCATTATCTTGCATAAAGATCATGGCCTTCTTGTATACTGAGAACTTCTTCCTGTACCACTGCTTGAAGAAAGTACTTTCCAGAAACTGGCAGTAGGTTTGGGAGTTGAGTTTTAGTCCCTCTTCAACTCGAAAACTTCCAACAAACCTCATCCTTAATGATAGCAGCCCATTCCAGTACCCCTCCACCTTGCTGGTGCCTAACTCGAAGTGATGCCCTGTGTCCATTAGTGATCCAGCCGAAGTGTGAAGTGGCAGTGGCGTAGTGGACTAAAACACATAACTGTTAATCAAAAGGTTGCTGGTTTGATCCCCATGGCCACCACCATTGTGTCCTTGAGCAAGGCACTTAACTCCAGGTTGCTCTGGGGGGATTGTCCCTGTTATAAGTGCACTGTAAGTCACTTTGGATAAAAGTGTCTGCCAAATGTGAATGTGAAATGTGAATCTGTCCATAAAACCTTCTGGTCTTCAGGTATTTCTTTGCCTAATCTTGACACTTCAACTTGTGAATCTTTTTCAGTGGTTGTCGTGTTTCAGACTTCTTGACCTTGGCCATGTCTCTGAGCACTTGACACATTGTACTTCAGGACACTCCTGGTAGGTTGAAGTTCTGGAATATAGTGGCACTGGATGATAATGGGTTTCTGGTAACTTCACGCTGAATTCTTCTCAAGTCTTTTGCAGTTAATTTGAGCCTTTTCTTCTCCATGCGTTATTTGCACCCACGTTTACTTCGTCGCAGAAAAACCTTTGATTGTCCGGTGGTCACGCCTCAATAGTTTAGCTATTTCAAGAGTGTTGCATCCGTCTGAAAGGCATTTGAATTTTTTTTTACTTTTCAGTAATTACGTTTCCATCCAAGGATTTTTTGCTAAAAGTTTTAACGCATCAAAATGGAAATGCAAATTATCGCTAAAATTTCACAAGTGTCGACATAATATTTTTACTTTTAACTCTAGTGCATAAACTCTATGTCGATACTTCAAATGCTGTGAAAAACTAGTTTGGAAACACATTTTGTTGAGAAAATTGGCATTAACCCAAAAATGTAGTGTCACATGACAGAATTAACACCAACCATTAGCCTGTGTTAATCATGTTGACAAGGTAAACATCCGTGAAAGCCAATTTATTGTACGTGATTATGGATTTATCTTAACAGTATAGCACAGATCCGATGAGGCAAGCATGACACTTCCAGGAGAGCCAACACAAATATCTCATAATCCACAAAATTTAAAATAATAGACAGCAGTCACAGAATTAGTCCACAATACTAATTCTGAAAAAAAAAAAAAAAAAAAAAAAAAAAAAATTCTGTGCACAAAGATGTTTTAAATTAAAAATAAATACACAAGGAGAAAAACATCAGTGTGCTTTTTTTGAACACTAGTGTAACGATTGCTGCTGGCAATGATGATGACGAAGATGATGAAGTGAAGAACCCAAGTGCAATTTATTAATAAACATGAAAAATAAATATGAACATGACTTTAAACTATGACTAGACATAAACTTGGCTTGAAAAACCTTGACATAAACTTGACGACATAGACTTAGCATAACATTTTACCAAACACACACAATAGCTGACAATGGACAATGGCAAACAAGAGGCTTAAATACATGGCATGGGAGAAAAAGACAAACAAGTTATCCAATAAAAAGACAGAACTGATTACAAGATTACTAGACAATATGCCAATGAAAATGTCTTGTTTACTTCCCTAACGATGTAAAGATGGAGGGAACAAGATGTTGTGTCTATGAAGTGACACTAGGTGTCACTCTTGGGAGCCTGAGACACCTCTGATATTTGAAAAAAGGCCAATGAGAATTGGCGAGTGGTATTTGCATGCCACTCCCCCGAACATACGGGTATAAAGGAGCTGGCATGCATACCGCTCATTCGGGTTTTGTGCTGATGAGCCGAGAGTAAGGTCTGGTTAGGCCAGAGTGCAAAAGTCCTCCAAGTAATCCTCCAGAGGACGATTCCCCAGACATAGGCAGAGGAGCTAGATAGCTGGTTTCATAGTTTGGTCAGGTATTTCAGTAACGATTGCTGCTGGCAATGGCAATGACGAAGATGATGAAGAGAAGAACGTGAAGTGCAATTAATATTATTAAACGTGAAATCCTAAAACCCTTACTATAAATGTGAAACATAAACACAATTATGAACTTGACTATAAACTATGACTAGACACAAACTTGACTAAAACTGGACTTGACATAAACAAAACATGACATGACTTGACTTGACTAGAACAAACAACAAAGTTACATTCACACACACATAATACCTGACAATGGACAATGACAAACATGAGGCTTTAATACATGACATGGAAAACATGACAAACAAGTTAACCCATAAAAAGACAGAACTGAAGATAACGAAACAATAAACCAATGAAAACAAGACACACGAGTATGGAGGGAAACAGGAATCACATGACCAGGGGACACATGACATGAAACAGGAAATAAACTTTCAAAATAAAATACATGAATAACATGAATCAACAAAATACACATGACAACTAGCATATAGCCTAATTCTATTTATATCTATCTATTATTGTTTAGATAAAAATAAAAATTACCTGTATTAAATTAAATAGATTACCAAAAGATAATAGCATTAAATGAAAAAAAAAAAAAGTTACCAAACGAAAAAAAAATAAAGAAAAAATTTAGTTTTTTTGTATATTTACACAAACTTAAATTTGCTTTACCCTGTCCTGTAGACAAATAATAATAATAATAATAATCAGCTGAATGACATTCTAAACTTTCTTTCAAGACTGTAAACCAGAACTACTATTTGTCCAATGCTGAGTTCACTTTCATTAAACTAACATTTGAACATCTTAAAAAATATTTTAAATCTAACCTTTTTTTTTTACCTTACCTTGGATCACATTTGCTGAGCTTCTTCAGAAAATGTAAATTGTATTATGAGGCTAAAATTAATTTTAGATGACAATCAAGTTCAGTTGGTCAGTAAAAGTTGCTGGACATATATGCAGGACATAATGCAGATGTGATGGCAATGCTTTAGATTAGATGATTGTTCAAAATAGCCTATTTAATATAAGGAATGTATCATATGTAAACCCTGATATTACACCGCATCAATTTTCTTTAATAGCTGTGCACACAGGATATACACATCGATGGATGGCCCTTGGTGCAGTTTCCAACTTGAACAGGGCAATGACGATTCGCTTTCGGGTCGGAACCTTCGATAGGCACAACATCAGGACCAAAATTACCGTCCTATCAGAAGGGCAACTGCTCCCTTTTGATTGCTATTCCTCCTCTTCTGATGACTTTTATTTGTGAAATTAAAATGCCAGTAAAATTAGGGACATCTGGGAGGTGAATTAGAGTATGGAAATGGCTTAACGGCAGATTTCTTTTGCGATAAACCAAAACTTATGCGACAAAGTGTTTTTTCAGGCATGACATCTCACGCACACCATTTTTATTGATAAAAGGCCATTTGAATGGAAACAGTCAGAAGATGGCAAATTTTGCTAAATTTGTTTTACGCATTTTCACTTTGTCGATAACAAAATAGAGTGAAAAATGGATAGAAACTATGTTAGTGTCAGTAAAATCTCTTTTTTAACTGACCCATTTTACCGGAGACAAAAAAGCTGCCTAATAATTATGCAAACATTAATATAAGGTGTTAGTCACTTTCGCCACACCCTCCCTCATTCACAAATACATATCACCTACCAGCCACTAAAAGATAGTGATATATATATATATATATATATATATATATATATATATATAGATAGATAGATAGATAGATAGATAGATAGATAGATAGATAGATAGATAGATAGATAGATACACACTCACTGATCACTTTATTAGGAACACCAATTATTCATGTGATTATCCAATTGGTCAATTGTGTGGCAGCAGTTCAATGCATAAAGTCATGCAAATACGGGTCAGGAGATTCAGTTAATGTTCACATCAGCCATCAGAATGAGGAAAATCTGTTATCTCAGTGATTTCAACTGTAGCATGGTTGTTGATGTCAGACAGGTTTGTTTGAGCATTTCTGTAACTACTGATCTCCAGAAATGTTGTCTACAGTTTACTCAGAATGTTGCCCAAAACAAAAAACATCCAGTGAGCGGCAGTTCTGCAGACATTAATGCCTTGTTGATGAGAGAGGTCAATGGAGAATGGCCAGACTGGTTTGAGCTAACAGAAAGGCTACAGTAACTCAGATATCTACTCTGTACAATTGTAGTGAGCAGAATAGCATCTCAGAATGCACAACATGTTGAACCTTGAGGTGGATGGGCTAAAACAGCAGAAGACCACTTTGGGCACTCTATTAGGATCACAGTGTTCCTAATAAAGTGCTCAGTGAGTGTATATCATGCTATCACACTGTGTGTGAGATCCAGTTTGATCTAAACAACTCTATCACACTGTGTGCGATCCACTTTGATCTATACAATTCTATCACACTGTGTTTGATCAACTTTAATCTATACAAATCTGTGTGTAAGATTCTATGCTTTGTTTTGCCATTGATAAGTCATATCTGTGCTTCTCCAACCTTGAAAAGCACCACACTGGTGGAAACTGGATCTCTGCCCCTTTACTGTCATGTAGATCTGCAGATCAGTGCATGTTTACTGAGCATGCACAATGCCTGCTGTAGTGAAGGCTCATCTTTTGTTTGTTTAGCCTCTGAGGAAGTTTGCCACAAGTTGATGCATTTAGGTCAAACAGTGTGGTTTGTTTCATTTGTTCTATATTTCTGTGGGGAAAAGATGATATCAGGGTTAATGTGCCAGTTGTTGACAAAAAAATTGTGAAGTGACCTCCATCAGCACAATTATGTTTGATAGTCTAACCCTCAGATTCACTGTGGTATGCTTGTCTGCTTTTTTTCCTCAGTGACTTGATTCTCTTACAAGAATAGCCACAAGAATAGAGGTCTAGAGCCTGTTTGGGATGTTCTTGAATATTGATTGAATTTTTCATAGAACATTCATAGATGGTGATTTTAAAACAGTGGTAGGTTTTAGGACAGAGATAAGTCAAGATTCTAAAACTATAGTGGAGGAGAATCTACTGTGTTGGTGCATTGCATCAGTGGATAACAATGGTGGAGAGGATTTTGTATCAGTACTGGTGTTTCTACAACAGTTAGTATGTTTTCATGCACTTTAAAAGTTTGATTTCAGTGAGACTAAAACAATAATTTGTCTTTTAAAAATGTCATGCAAATGTGTATTTAAAGGTGCACACAGTAATTTCTTTCCTCATTAAAAATATGAACTCCTAAAGACATGAATTGTAATTTTGCAATATATGTAGGAAATCATGACCACTCAAATTAAAATAAAGACTCCAGTCATATCAATAACCTTATAAAAGCTGTTTTATTTCACATGAAGAGGCACGTGGGGGCTGCCAAGTTAGGATCACATGGCCACCCGAATACTACTAGCTTAATCTCACTAACCATCCTGTTATGTAACACTTCCACTCATTGATTAAAATAATCATGGCTGACTTTGAATAATACATTTCTACAATGGAATCTGAAACTGAAAGCTATTGATTTTAAATTATGCTGCATCCAAGCCGCTAGGTGTCAGTGTAGAATTGTAGTTTGACTGCAAAAAGTTGCTGTAGCTTGGTTATAACTGCACATGTAAACTTAATGAGTGATGAAAAATGTTCTAAACAGTTGTAGATGGTGTTTCCAGAATGGGTATGGGGTTTAGAACAGTGGAGGAGTATGTTCTAGAGCAGTAGAATGGTAGATTCTAAAAAGTGGAAGAGTAGAATCTAGAACAGTGAGGAGGGGTTCTATAATAGTACTGCAGGAGATTTTTGTACAGTGGTGTAGATTCTAAAACAGTGGTGGAGGAGTTTTCATATAAGAACAGAATATTCTAGCAAAGAAAATTAATAGAACATAGAAGAATTGTAGAAATAGATTCTTGATCAGCAATGGATAACATTCTAGAAGAGTGGAACAGCAGATCCTAAAACAATTGTAGAGGGGATTGTGTATCAGTACTTCAGATTCTATAACTGTTGAGGTGTAGGTCCTTAAACAGAGTTAGACAGAGTTTATGGTACTGTACTGGGGAATATTCTAGAACAATTAAACAGTAGATTTTACGACAATATTCAGGAGTTCCCTATCTGTCACTCACTCAAAGAGTGTCGATGTAGTGACACTAGGGGTCACTCTTGAGAGCCCAAGACACCTCTGATAAAAGGCCATTGGGAATCAAGCGGTCAGTGTTTGCTGAGCTGAATTCCCACAGCTTCTCATTCACCTCTGCTAGATCTGATGGCACATTTCAGTGGCTTCTCCCCCCTCTGCACTGGTGCACTACAGAGATCACCCCTGGGTGCTTCGACAGAACCCTAAACGAGTATATTCTAAAAGAGTATAATCCTAAAAGAGTATATTCTAAAAGAGCAGCACACACGGAAACTTCTTTTTAAAGATGCGTCTTTTTTAAAATGCCTTTCTGGCTGTGTGTTATTCCTGTTTGCAGTTGTTATCTCTCGCCTTCTGACGGCCATGAACGCTGTCTTTTTTGTCTGGGCGCTGCCCACGTGGAGACATCATTCGTGGATTGGTCATAATTTCCCCCTCTGGTACGGTTGCCCAGTCACAGGCTGATGCCGAAATGACAGACATGCTTTCCCGGGCAGCTGTGAGCGACGGGCTAGATTGGATCCCTCTGCTCTCCCCTGAAACCTCGTGGCTCGATGATTGGTTCCTAGGCCCGCGGCGCTGGAAGCAGCCACCCATCTCAAGGCCGGCCGCCAAGATCCCTAGGATGGCTTCGAAGTGCCCCTGAGAAAGGGGACCCAGGGACGAGGAGCTGTTACGGAGCTGGTGAACAGATCATTCCATCCCCTGGTGGAGGGCTGGGAGGAGAATCTTTTGTTTCACTTTAATTTAATTTGCGGTACCAAAAAGTTCAACAAAAGAGCAGTTTCCTCATTCCCTGGTTCACATATTCGGTGTGCATGGCCTTCATTATGACCACCGTCCACCATTCCATTTTGGCAGGTTCGGCCACACCCGGACGTTTCAATGGACTGTGGGGACGATAAACCTCATCCCCCCTCCCCGACTGATCCCCTGGTGGGTATCAGGAGCCAGAGGAGTGGCGATTTCCCTCAACTCATCACAGCCACAGGGCTCAAGCCCCTTCAACGTCACGCTTCAGGTTCCTCCCCGCCTCGAGGCCCCAACCGCTGGTACATCCGATGAGATTGTCCCTTTGGTTCCCCTTGCCCGGAGCTTGGACGCGTGGCTTTCGCTCTCCAACTCATCGCAGTGACTGACCTGGACCTTGGTGAAGGGTGAGAAAGCCGCTACAATGCACGCAAAAATAGCTACCCTCCTATGGAAGGATGCAATAGAGCCTGTCCCTCTGGCCGAGATGAAGAAGGGGCTTTACAGCCCCTACTTCATTGTACTGAAGAGAGACGGTGGGTTGCGGCCAATCTTGGATCTACTGAACCAGGCTTTACACAGACTCCTGTTCAAGATTCTGACGTAAATTCGCATTCTAGCGAGCATCCAGCATCAAGAATTGTTTGCGGCGGTAGACCTGAAGGACGCGTACTTCCACGTCTCTATTCTACCTCGACACAGACCCTTCCTGCAGTTTGCGCTCGAGGGTCGGGGATACCAGTACAAGATCCTCCCTTTCGGCCTGTCCCCTTGGTCGCAGAGGCAGCAATTGCCACATTAAGGGAAGTGAACATTCGCATCCTCAACTATCTCGACGACTGCCTAATTCTAGATGTGTTGTGTGCACTGATGGACCTGGTGCTCTTGCACCTCAGCCGACTAGGGCTTCTGGTCAACTGGGAAAAGAGGAAGCCCTCCTGGTTCAGAGCATCTCTTTTCTATGCTTGGAGTTGGACTCAGTCTCAATGACAGCACGCCTCACGAACAAGTGAGCAAAGTCAGTGCTGACCTGTTTAAAAGCATTTAGACAGAAAACACCGGTTCCAATGAAACTGTTTCAGAGGCTCCTGGGGCATATGGCATCCTCAGCTGTGGCCACACCGCTCGGGTTGATGCATGTGAGACCACTTCAGCACTGGCTCCAGACTCGAATTCCGAGATAGGCATGGTGCTGTTGGACATATTACGTGGCCATCATGCCGGTCTGTCGAAGACTCTTCAGCCCTTGGACCGACCTCACATTTCTATGGGCAGGTGTTCCCCTAGAGAAGGTATCAATGAGCTGAATGCAATGGGCACGCAGCCGCTGGCTCCAGTTGTTGGCAATACTGCTCGCCCTGTGGAGGTTTCGGCCGTTGATCCAGGGCAAGTACGTGTTGGTTCGGACTGACAACATGGCAATGGTGGCATACAGCAAACATCAAGGTGGTTTAGGCTCACGTTGTATGTCACAACTCGCCCGCCGTCATCTCCTCTGGAGTCAGCAGCACCTCAAGTCGCTGCGAGCCACTCACATCCTGGGCGACCTCAACACTGCAGCGGACGCGCTGTAATGACAGGTTACCCGCAAGGGAAAGTGGAGATTCCAGCCCCAGGTGGTCAAGCTGATTTAGAGTCGATTCTGGCAGGCACAGGTAGACCTGTTTGCTTCCCCAGAACCCTTCCACTGCCTGCTTTGGTACGCCCTGACCAAGGCACCCCTCAGTATAGCTGACCCTCTGGACTACACAAATATGCATTTCCCCCAGTGAGCCTACTTGCACAGACCCTGTGTAATGTCAGGAGGACGAGGAGCAGGTCATCCTAGCAGCATCCCCCCCCCCCCCCCCCCCCCGGCACATTCCCCTGAGGAAGGACCTTCTTTCTCAGGGACGGGGCACCTCTGGAATCTCCATGTCCGGCCCCTGGACAGGACGCAGAAGACCTAAGTGGCCTACCACCTGCTGTGGTAGCCATGATCACTCTAGCTAGGGCTCCTTCTATGAGGCACCTGTATGTCTTGAAGTGGCATCTGTTCGCTAAGTGGTGTTCTTCCTGACACAAAGACCCACAGAGATGCTCAGTCAGATTGGTGCTTTCCTTCCTGCAGGAGAGGTTCGAGGAGTTGCTGTCCCCCTCCACCTTGAAGGTGTATGTAGCCGTTATAGTGGCACACCACTATAAAGTAGACAGTAAGTCCTTATGGAAGCATGACCTGATCATCAGGTTCCTGAGAGGCGCCAGGAGGTTGAATCCCTCCAGACCGCGCCTCATTCCCTCTTGGAACCTCTCTGTAGTTCTTCAGGATCTACCTTTTGAGCCCTTGGAGTCAGCTGAGCTTCAGGAACTCTCTTTAAAGACTGCCCTCCTGACTGCGCTCACCTCCATCAAGAGGGTAGAAGACCTGCAAGCATTCACTGTCAGTGAAACGTGCCTGGAGTTCGGTCCGGGCAACTCTCACGTGAACTTGAGACCCCGACCAGGCTATATGCTCAAGGTTCCCACGACCCTATTTAATGATCAGGTGGTGAACTTGCAAGCACTTCCCAAAGGAGGAGGCAGACCCAGCCTTGTCGTTGCTGTGTTCAGTGCACACTTTACACATCTATTTGGATAGCATGTGAGCTTTAGAGTCTCTGAGCAGCTCTTTGTCTGCTTTGGTGGACAGTGGAAAGGAAGCGCTGTCTCCAAGCAGAGGATTGCCTACCACGTCATTGACGCCACAGCGATGGCATATCACGCCAAGCACATGCCGTCTCCCACAGGGCTACTAGCCCATTCTACCAGGAGTGTGGTGGCCTCCTGGGGCTTGACCAGTGGCACCTCTCTAACAGACATTTCCAGAGCAGCAGGCTGGGCAACACCCAACATCTTTGCAAGGTTCTACAATCTCCGGGTTGAGCCGGTTTTGTCCCGTGTCTTGGCAGGAATGAACAGGTAAGTCAGGGAAAGTTGGCTGGGTTTATCACTTGCGCATAGTGCCTTTCACCTCCCCTGAGCTGAAGACGTGTGCTGTTGACTCCCAGTAGTGTTCACAAAATGTGTTCCCTGGGTGACTTCCTCCTAGCCCTGTGGCAGACGAATTTGAGGAGAAACTCGCTACTGGCTCATTACATATGCTAACTAAGCGCTGTACTGGGGTAGGTGCTCCGCATGTGTTGGTTCCCCGAAGGTGATCCCATGCAACATATATCTTCCGCTAAATTATTTCCATTTTGGTAAACTGCATCTTTTTTGGGCAGAGTCCCCTCTGCCCCATTCACCATGTTTGTATAAACTTCTCCCCATTGGATAGGACCTACCATGGGACTTCTTCACATGACATACTTTCGACAAGGCTCGGCAAGATCATGTGACATATTTCCACTCAAAATACCCCCCTCTTTCTGGGTGGGGCATGGTCTCCGTGGTGTCTTCCCCTTGGGGGTGACACCCCCTGAGGTAGACATTGGTGGTCCCAGTCACTTGACAAATTCCACTCTTTTTTGGAGAGAGGAAAAAGAGAGAAAGAGGCACGATTGAGCTAGCCTGTCCCTATTTTTTGGGCAGTCAACTTGTCCCAGAAGGGCCGATCGATGCTCCTAACAGCTTTTAGGGGGTTACGCGTCGGCCTGGTCCACTGGCTACGAGGCACACATTAGCTGTGTAGCTGTGTATATACATGAATCACAGGAGATTTATGTAATTTTGTTATGAAAGTCATGAAAATTCCCACAATTTTTCAAATTTCAAATTTTCTATTGTGGTTATTAAAATTCTAATGTGGAAATGACTCCTTCGTCTAAGGCTTATTTCATGCAAACATTTTATATATCCTAAATAAATACAATTAAATAATATTTTCACCCTTTTTGCTAATTTGGCAAACTCACTGCTTAATTGAAAATGAAAAAATTCAATCTAAATTGATATTTACCTTGATTTTTCATTGTTGTTGTTTTTCAAGCATCACTTCAATCATATTTCATCTCACACATGCTCTTCACTGACACTTTTGTCAAATTGGTCAACAAGGGGTGAAATTATTTGGTTTGGTAGAAATATGTTTTTTTTTTTAGCATAATACATGTGTTTTTATATTTTACTTTTTACTCTTTTAATAGATTATCATAGTTTTAAACATGTAATAATTTGTATTTTCATAGTTTAATATTGAATTTGGGTCTGGGACAAGGATAAACAGTAAATCTACACACAAAAGTCATTTATACCATTAATTAATGATGATGGCAAAAAAATTAAGTTTAATATGATCTTGTCCAAAAATAATCTGTTGGTTTCAATAAAAATCAACCCCAGGGACATGAAATAGCTGAAGCTGTAGAACCAGCTATTTCAAGATATCAGAACTGGAGATTCTAGAGCAGAGAAGATGTATGCCAACCGTCTTTCTAACTGCCCTACCACCTGTCCACTTGACCCTATCCCCTCCCAATTTATGCAAGCTGCCTCTCCATCGATCTTACCCACACTCACACACATTTTCAGCACATCTCAACTGGAAACTTTCCCAATACATTCAAGCAGGCTCAAATAACCCACTGCTCAAAAATCAACACATAACCACACAGTAGTCGATAACTACAGACCAGTCCTATCCTTCCTGTTTAAAACTCTTGAGATGGCCAAACTCAACTAGTTGCCTGCTTTTCTTTCACAGAACAACTGACTCGACAGACATCAGTCTGGCTTAAAAAACACACTTAACAGAGTCTGCTGAAACCATGTGACTAACGTGAGCTAACTCCAAATCATCCATCTTCATCCTCCTTGGCTGCTTTCAACACAGTGAACCACAAGATCCTCCTGTCAACTCTCTATGACCTGGACATCACAGGAACTGTGCTTGGATGGTGTGGCACGGTGGAGGGCGGGACCGGCGCATGATTACGCACGCCCGGTCCCGTATTAGGCTAATTAAGCCGTCAAGAGGGATAAAGGCCACTCGCAGACGGCGATCGAGAGAGAGAGCTCAATTACGGACGTCCGTTATCTTATGTGTTTGTCTTTTGAGTTCTTCATTAAACCTTTAGTTTATATGTTAAGCCGGTTTCTCGCCGGTTCTCTGATACGCCGTAGCTCGTTCCTCAGCCACTTCTCCACCCTCTTCAGGACAACATCCGCGCCTCTCCGGGCAGATCGGAGGCAGTCCTCAGCCCCTGGCGGACGGAACGCCCCGCCGCGTTCCCGGGGTGTCGAAGGGGCCTCCCCCCGCCCCTGGCAGCGGTTCTCCCGCTCCAGGCGGTCGGCGGCGAGCCCCTCCCCGCACGCGGTCGGCAGTCTCCAACCCCGCCACGTTCCAGCGGCTAGTAGGGGACTCCCCCGCCCCTGGCAGCGGCCCTAACCGCTCCAGGCGGTCGGCCAGGAGCCCCTCCTCCCCTCGCGGTCGGCGGCCGTTCCTCCGCGTCCAGGTGGCTGGGCTCCTCCGTCCCCCGGCAGATGGCCGCGGCTGCTCCATTGAGAAGTGGCGAGAACTCCGCTACGGCGTATCCCTCTTCCTTCCCGGGCTTTCGGCACCAATGTAAAGAAGATCATTTTCATGGGCAAGGAAGAGGCGAGAAACCGGCTTAACATATAAACTAAAGGTTTAATGAAGAACTCAAAAGACAAACACATAAGATAACGGACGTCCGTAATTGAGCTCTCTCTCTCGATCGCCGTCTGCGAGTGGCCTTTATCCCTCATGACGGCTTAATTAGCCTAATACGGGACCGGGCGTGCGTAATCACGCGCCAGTCCCGCCCTCCACCGTGCCACAGATGGTTTGAGTCATACCTCAGTGGCAGATCTTCCACGGTCTCCTGGAGTGGAGAGGTGTCCAAGTCACACCAGCTGGTACTATTCTAGAATCCACTCCTGTGCTGTTCTACAATCTGCCATTTCAGTGTTTAGAAACTACTGTTCCACTGATATAGAATCTTTTCAACTACTTTTATAGAACTTTTACTACTACTGATTTCACACTGGTGTTCTTCAAGGATCAGTGCTTGGACCTCTCCTCTTCTCGATGTACACAACATCACTCAGACCGATCTTTGAGGCACAAGGCTGTTCCTACCATTGCTATGCAGATGATACCTGTTGATCCAGCCTGATGACCCTACTTTCTCAGCTCCAATCTCTTCCTGCCTCTCTGACATTTTAGCTTGGATGAAGGAACTCCACTTTCAGCTCAACCTTGCCAAAACACAAAAACGTTATAATCTCACCCATCTGTTGTCCACAACCTCACTCTTCATCTAGGTTCAACTACCCTAACACTAACTAGAACTGCTCGGAACATGGGAGTGTTGGTAGATGGCCAGCTATATTTTACTGCCCACATCTCATTAACCACTCGATTTTTCAGATTCATGCTTTCAGATTCTTCACAGTTCCTGATTTAAGCTCTGGTCATTTCAAGACTGGGCAACTATAATGCTTTGTTGGCTGGCCTCGCAGCTAACACAAGCCACTGCAGATGGTCCAGAATGCAGCTGCACGTCTGGTCTTCAATCAGCCAAAAATGGCCCATGTCATCCCACTCTTGATTTCACTCCTCTGGCTACCTATAGCTGCCTGCATCAAATCCAAGGCTTTGATTCTGGCCTTCAGCACAACCAATGATTCTGCACCCTCTTACTTAAATTAACTTCTCCAGGTCTACAGTATGCTCCAACCCGTTCACTGCGGTCTATAAATGAGTGGCACCTGGTGGTCCCATCACAAAGAGCCTCAGTCTATTTCATGATCTTTGACTTTCTTTGTTCCTCTGTGGTGGAATGAGCTTCCAAACTTCTCACTATCAGCTGATACCATCTAAACATTCAAGAACCAGCTGAAAACACCATCTGTTACACAAGCACTTAATCAATACACCCTAATTACACTTACTTACTATTGAACTTAACTTGCACTTACTGTAAACAAAATCTTCAAAAAACTCTTTACTACTCCTCTCACTTTGAAAACCTGCCTGTACAGCACTGCGGATATTCTTGAACTTTGTATGACAAATTGCTTGCTATGTTCCTCATTTGTAAGTCGCTTTGTATAAAAGCAACTGCTAAATGACTAACTGTAAATGTAATGTAAATGTATTCTCTAGATCAGTGGTAGACAGAGAATTTAGAAGAGTAGGCTAGTGGCAGAGATTCCAGTGGAAGAGCAGATTCTAAATCAGTGATGGTGGAGAATGTAGAACAGTAGAGGTGTAGATGCTGAATTGTGGATGTGAAGGACAGTCTCTGAAGTGGTAGGACATGAGTGTCAGGAAGACAGTGAGAGTGACAGCAGCTCCAGTGAGCTGAAGGTATTCTGTGCTCCAATCTTACACCTGCTGTCCTCCACAATGACGAAGCATTGCTCTGCGTGCATAATGACAGTTAATAAAACTAACAGCTGGAAGAGTGTGTGTTAGTTTGATAGAAACATTGAGCACAGAAGTGTGTAAAGTGTATATTTTTGTGTATATCTTTCACATATCTGTGAGTATGCGTGTGATGATTTTACTTTGTCAGGCAGTCTGGAGTGTGTATGCAGCTGTCAAGGAGTTGAAAAGATGCAAGTGTGACTGTCAATTGGTTTCCTTTTATTTGTGTGTGTGTGTGTGTGCGTGCGCGCACGCGCACAGAATCCAGAATGTGTGTGACTGTCAGGAAGTATATGAAATTATCAGAAAAGGCTTATATGAATGCAGTGTGGAATGGCTTTCTTGGGGCAAGCAACAGGAGGCTGAGAAGAGAGACAGTAGAGCAGAAAGAAAGACTCACTATAGAATCTGTCAAACCACTGCTGCAGCGCTAATGAAGATCTGAGCAGTGGGCTGATGGTACTGTAGGCAATATAGATATAATTTATGCAATTCTGATTCAATTATCAGTTGACTTGTGTGCCTGTTAACCTAAATAGATATTATCTATTACTACTTTGAGTCAAAAACTGATCAGAAAATAACTGAGGTTTGTGGATGGGAGCAAAGCACTGCTAGAAGTGTCCAAAATGAACCCTCATCAAGTGGCAAGTGCAAGAAAAATTGGCATTGGCGAGTACATAAAACATTGGCCAGTGGCTGGAAACTTTATTAAGAACTTTAACTTGTAACGCATGCCAGAGGATTTGGAGCCTACCCAGATGAATCAGGAAAAATAGTAAATGCAATAAAGAAAACTCAGAGGCAAATGATTGTGTAGTGCCACAAGGCTTTATTGATGGTTGACACAAACACACTCTTCTCATACACGTCAAAGAGCGAGTATAAACAGGGAAAAGTAATACTCTGTTAAAAGTACAAATAAAAGTAGAGGTGAGTGCATTAGCATATAGTAACAGCACTCAGCGGTAGAGCGGCCATCTCTCTCTACACACAAGAAATACTACTCTCCTCTCCGTGCGTGCACGCTCTCTCATAACAACAGCATACACCATTGGAGACGTCATTTTAAAGGCACATCAACAGTCATGTCATAACAGTACTTAACATTAGGTGGCCGTTACAAAATGCATTGACACATGGTTTAATTCAAAATTTTAGAAGGAGAATCTGAGTCTTGCTGATGTACAGTAAGTGACGTCGGAAATTCAAATGTCCACTAAAGAAAAAAAAAACATTTCAACTCATAACTTAGTAGACATTTGCCATCAGAAGTTTTCTAGGCATGTACAGAGACAGAATAGGATGTAATGGGTCACTGGTATAGAATGAATGGGAAAAATCATAGCTCTGAAATGGAAGTCCAGAATTATAGTTAAAAGAGCCAATCACCTTTTTGATAGAGCCATCGCCTGGCAGTTTTCAGTTTCAAATGCCATTATAGATATTTTGTGTTCACAGTCTGCCATGATTACTTTAATCAATGAGTAAAAGTGTCAAATAACAGGACGGTTACTGAGAATAAGCAAGGAGTATAAGTGATACTCACATGGCAGCCCCCATGTGCGGACCCTCTCCATGTAGAATAAAACATCTTATATAAGGTTACTGAAATGACTGGATTATTCATTTTAATGTGAGTGGTTATGATTTCTCACATATAAACAAAAATTACAATTCATGTTTTTAGGAGTTAAACTTTTAATGAGGAAAAAATACTGAGTGCACCTTTAAGTAGAGGAGCCTGCAAAATGTTTTTTTGTGATCTGAATTAAAGAAACACAATTTGTATGCCCTTGTTGTCAGATTTTATTGCCAAGTAAAAACATGTAATTTGATCATAATCTTGACCAAATGTTTTAGAGATTTCTGTCGTTCCCTATTCAAGTAAATAGGATCTGTACTTGTGCCCCACTTCTATCCAATAGCATAACAGAAAAAAGCTGCCTGGAAGCATTATGATCATGAATTGTGTTGGATATGTAAAACGTCTAGGTTACGTATGTAACCTCCATTCCCTGATGGAGGGAACGAGAAGTTGTGTCGACGAAGCGACACTAGGGGTCTCTCTTGAGCGCCGAATATGCCTCTGGTCTATGAAAAAAGGCCAATGAGAAGTTGGCAGACATTTTTTGCATATCCCGCCCCTGACATACGGGTATAAAAGCAGGGAAATACGTCGAGTTCATTCAGGATTTTTCTGAGAAGCCGGAAATGGTCCAGCCACTGCAGTGGCTCGGCTCAGCGACGTGGCCAGGAGGCCAGTTGTGTAAAAGTTTCGAAGAAGCGACACTAGGGGTCCAATTTAAATCACGCCATGCGCTGAGCCGTGTACGTGTACTGCTGACACAGGAATGGGCAGGTAATTTTACATGCACAAGTGACCAACTGTGTCAGACTGCGCGTACCCTTCACCAATGCCCCAAAAAAGTTGTCAGAATCCTTCTGGTTAGGCGACGCTTGCCAACCTGGGTATGGGCCAAGCCTGGCTGGGCCTCTTTTCTCTCTATGTTTCTCCGCATAGAGCAAGGGGGGGGGGGGGGGGGGGGGGCATGGCCTGGGTGCGATAGGCCAATGAAATGGCATCCACCACCCAGTGGGAGAGCCTCTGTTTGGAGTCAGCATTCCCTTTCCGCTGTCCCCCAAAGCAGACAAAGAGCTGGTCCGAGCATGCAAAGCACATACCGGACACGGCAATGAAGGGGCTGGGTCTGCCTCCTCCTGTAGCGCTTGCAGGTTCACTACCTGGTCTGTGAAGGGCGTGGTAGGAACCTTGGGCACGTAGCCCGGTCGTGGTCTTAGGATCACATATGTGTCTGCCGGACCGAACTCCAGGCAGGTGTCGCTAACAGAGAACGCTTGGAGGTCCCCGACCCTCTTGATGGAAGCGAGTGCGATCAGCAGGGCCGTCTTTAGAGCGAGGGTCCTGAGTCCAACTGATTCTAGTGGCTCGAAGAGGGCTCTCTGGAGGCCCGCAAGGACCACTGAGAAATCCCAGGAGGGGAAAAGCCTTGGCCGGGAGGGGTTCAACCTCAAGGCGCCTCTTAGGAACCTGATGATTAAGTCATGCTTACCCAAGGACTTGCCGTCTACTGCATTGTGGTGGGCCACAATAGCGGCAACATACACCTTCAGGGTGGAAGGGGACAGCCTCCCTTCCAGCCTCTCTTAAAGAAATAAGAGCACTGACCTGACTGCACACCTCTGTGGGTCTTCAGCATGGGAAGAGCACCAATTCGCGAACAAGCACCACTTCAGGGCGTAAAGTTGCCTGGTAGAAGGGGCTCTGACTTGGTGGATCATGGCTATGACCGTGGGTGGTAGACCAGCTAGATCTTCTGCGTCCCATCCAGGGGCCAGATGTGGAGGTTCCAAAGGTCTGGGTGCAGATGCCAGAGCGTACCCCGTCCCTGAGAAAGAAGGTCTTTCCTCAGGGGAATTTGCCAGGGAGGTGCTGTGGGAGGAGTACGAGATCCAAGAACCAGGCCCGGGTGGGCCAATAAGGAGCCACAAGGGTGACTTGTTCCTCGTCCTCCCTGACCTTGCACAGCACATGTGCAAGACGGCTCACTGGGGGAAATGCGTACTTGCGCAGCCCCGCAGAGCTGTGTGCCAGTGCGTCTGCCCCGAGGGGAGCCTCTGATTGGATACCAGTGCAGGCAGTGGGAGGTCCCTTGGGAGGCAAACAGGTCTACCTGGGCCTTGCCGAACCGTTCCCAAATCAGCTGGACCGACTGGGGGTGAAGCCTCCACTCTCCACTGGGCAAGCACTGTTGTGACAGCGTGTCCGCTACCACATTGAGGTTGCCGGGGATGTGAGTAGCGCGCAGCGACTTGAGTCGCTGCTGGCTCCAAAGGAGGAGACGACGGGGGAGTCGTGACATGTGGCGGGAGCGTACGCCGCCTTGGCGATTTATGTACGCTACCGCAGTAGTGCTGTCTGCCTGATCAGGACATGTTTGTCTCTAACTAATGGGAGAAACTTCTGCAGGGCAATAAGACAGTCAGCAACTCCAGGCAGTTGATGTGCCAGCGCAGCATGGCCCCTTTCCAATGGCCTGCTACTGCACGCCCGTTGCACACGGTGCCACAACCCAATCTGGAGGCGTCGGTCGTGACCAAGACGTGTCGGGACACCTGCTGAATGGGTACTCCTGCCCTCAGAAAACAGAGGTCTGTCCAGGGTTTGAATGTTTGGCGGCAGGCGGGGGTGATCATCACACGGTGCGTGCCACGGCACCATGCTCGTCATGGGACTCGAGTCTGAAGCCAGTTCTGAAGTGGTCTCATATGCATCAACCCCAGCGGCACAACCGCCGCGGAGGATGCCATATGCCCCAGGAGCCTCTGGAAAAGTTTTAAGGGGACCGTTGTGCCTGGCCTGAAAGCGGCAAGGCATCTCAACACTGACTGCACACACTTGTTGGTGAGATGTGCTGACATTGAGACTGAGTCTAACTCCATGCCGAGAAAAGAGATGCTCTGGACCAGGGTGAGCTTGCTTTTTTCCCAGTTGACCTGAAGTCCTAAACGGTGGAGATGCCTGGACACCTGGTCTCTGTGAGCGCATAGTATCTCTTGTAAGTGGGCCAGAATAAGCCAGTCGTCGAGGTAATTGAGTATGCGAATGCTGTCTTCTCGGAGTGGGGCAAGGGCTGCCTCTGCGTCTTTCATGAAGACTTGAGGGGACAGAGACATGTCGAAGGGGAGGACTTTGTACTGATACGCTCGGCAGTCGAATGCAAACCGTAAGAAGGTTCGGTGTCGAGTCAGAATTGAGACGTGGAAGTACGCATCCTTCAGGTTTACCACTGTGAACCAATCTAGATGCCGAACACAGGTTAGGATGTGTTTCTGTGTGAGCATTTTGAACGGGAGTTTGTGAAAAGCTTGGTTGAAAACTCGCAAGTCCAAGATCAGTCGTAAGCCGCCGCTTTCTTGGGTATGATGAAGTAAGGGCTTCATTGAAGACACGTCCCGAGGCCTTACCATCTCTAACGTCTTGGTCCCTGGGTCGGACGTCTCAGGAGCACCTGGGAGCCTTATGGGTCCTCGAGGGGTCCGTGAGCTGGGGGGCATCTGCCTCCTGCTGTGTGCTTGACGCTGGGGCTGAGAGCTGGGCCTGGGATGAGGCGGAGCAGGGTGTTTCTTTGCCGCAGGAGGACGCCCTTGGCGAGAAGACGGGGCATGGCCCATGGCGGCAGGCTTGCGGCGGGGCAGGATATGTGAGATGGCCTCCGTCTGCTTCTTCACTGCAGAGAACTGCTGGCCGAAGTCCTCGACAGTGTCGCCGAAGAGGCCGAACTGGGAGACAGGGGCGTTGAGAAAGCGAGCCTTGTCGGTCTCACGCATCTCGACCAAGTTCAGCCACAGATGATGTTCCTGGACCACAAGCGACCTGGCCAACGCCTGCCCAAGTGACTGTGCTGTGATCTTTGTGGCCATGACCGCAGACCCCAGGAACCAGTCATCCAACTGCGATGGCTGTGGGGAGGATGGAGGGTTCCAGTCCAACCCCACGCTGGCGGCGGCCCGGGCAAGCATGTCGGACATCTGCGCGTCAGCCTCAGCCTGGGCGTGCTGGACCGAAGGTGGCAGACCAGGGGAGGCATCAGCATCAGACGCCGCGCTCTCCGATGCAGCGGCGAGCTCATCCACCTCGAGCTCTAGAGGACAGACAGGCTGGCTGTGAGGCGAGCCGCTGTTGCCTTGAGCATGGACGGGAGTCAACGAGCGTGCTGGGGGGCGAATATGATAATGTGCCATTAGTTATTTTAATTTTAATTATTTACTAATTATTTAATAGTTATAGTTTAATAATTAGTTTAATATAATCTGAATCATCAAAAATGGTGTCAATCTGCTTTTAGCAAGTGAAAATATTACTTTTCATTTTGTCGTCTTGCTTGTGACATTTTTATTCATTTTTATTATTATTATTACTACAGTGAATATTACATTTTACTATACAGTTGTAGTATATATTTTTTTCAATTTCTTCAATTTCAGGTATCTAGATTTTATTTTGAATTGTGCTTTTATTATGACAATTGTTTTTTTGCTGGAAGCTTAATTTTTCCAAATAAACAGTTTGTGCACAGTGTGATCATTGAAGACTTTCAAGTCACCTCTGAAATCTCTTTACACTGGACTCTGAGTCTGGAAAATAAAATGTATGGCACAGTTTATGAAGTGTTTGTAGTTTAGATTACTGGTGTTTGTGTATGTGGTAATTTTGAAATGTTATGTTTTCAGTTTATATTACTGTGTAGCCCTCTATTGTTTATTTATGTTTTTTGCTTTTTATTTATGATATAAATAAAGCTGAGCTGAGTTAAGCACAAATGATGTGATTTTAATTTTATAAAAATATATTTTACATGTGCTGTTTGGTTTACAATGGATTAGTGCTATGCTCTGTCATCTCATACAACATGAATGATTTTCAATGTCTGTGGAGTTTCTAGAGGATGAGCAGTCAGATTTATTTAAAGTACACTGCTTGTCCACAGTAAGATTGCAGCCTTTAGTGGTTTATTAAATCACACTAAGTAATGATTTTATTTTGATTTGTTGTCAATTTCAGTGTACAGGAAGTAACAATGCACACATCGAAAATAAGCATCTGAGCATTATAAAGCTGTTGTGTGTCAGTCATACAGCACGTTGGTACTGGACAGAGTTGTTTTCATTAAAAGTAGCATATATTTGTGGTCAGTAATTGTTTTATTATTATTCATTTACAATTGGCAGGGCAGAAGTGTGTGTCTAAAAATGCATTTTGGACTCTGCCTGCTAGTGTCAGTCTGGTCATGTGTGTCTGGCTTTAGTTTGATGTCTTTGTGGGGCTTTGAGATCTATCTCCTGTCTAAAGCTCTATGCAGAGATGTAAGCAGGTATTCCTCTCCTTCTCCCTCTCTCTCTCTCTCTCTCTCTCTCTCTCTCTCTCTCTCTCTCTCTTTCAGCGCACCAGAGAAGGTGACCTGTCATAAGAACAAATCAGATTAAACCGACCCATTCAGATGGGGATATCAGATAAGAGAGCCAGCTTAAGAAATTTCTTAACAAACATTTATCAAACTGTTAGAGATATAACTCGAATTGTGACAGATGTATGTAGAGAGAAATTGAGAATAGAATAGAATAGAATAGAATAGAATAGAGTAGAATAGAATCTTAAAAAATAGATTTTGACTGTGACATAATACTAAATCAATAAAAAAAAAAAAAGAACAAAGAGCCCTTTGAAATATCCCACCCAAATTTTCCATTTATCATTTGGACATATTTTACATCAAAACAGGACAGAAAACTGCAAATGTTTAAAAATATCATGGGTTCTGTAAGGATAAAAACAGTAAAGTTTGTGTTGTTAAAAAATGTGGCCACATGATGGCCACAAGAATCTAAGCTACCTTGAAGTTCCCATCTGGCACTTTAGCTGAATAGAATAACTTCAGTGAACAACAAAAATCATCTGCTTCTTGGGGTATCCATCAACATGGACAATATTTTGGCACTTTGTTGTTTTGATTTCATGGCACAATCCTTTTCTCAATCTTTAGGTCTCGCTTTCTCTCTCTCTCTCTCTCTCTCTCTCTCTCTCTCCCTTTCTGTTTCTCTCTAATTGTTTCTACCTCCTGTTGTTCCTTCGGGCATGATGGATTGTTATAATTTTCCATCTCTATCATCAGAGAAGCACTGCTCATTAGACTTTGTTTAGCCTAGTCGTGTGATAAATGACAAGAAAATGTCAAATTTTATGGCAAACAGTTAAGACAAATCTTACAGCAATCCATCTGCCAGCTCACCTGATGAAACCAGTTTAAACTCGTACTGATGGTGTATGAGTCCTGGTTGTTTAACTATCCACAAAAAAGCATTTATGCATAGACATCTGGAAAAAAACCCATCTAGCTCAATCAATAGGCAAAACAAACCAAAAAACGATAGTGACTACCAGCAATCTTACTCAATGCAACTTTCACAACCACAACTATCACTGGATGCATGTAACATTTTTTTTTTTTTTTTTTTTTTTTTTTACAAAACAATCAGCAGTAACATGCCAGCATACAGTCATTTACTTTTTCTGAATGACTTTTATTTTCAATATCATTTTCCCAGTCCAAATAACACCCCATAATCATTTTACAAACATTTTATGTTGTTTATAGAAAGACAGCCCATTTCATTTTAACATCTTATTAATAGCAACTTGAGAGAGTACTAAATGTACTGATTCATTCTGATGACAGCTGCATTTACAGTGGCCAAAACACAGAGAGCTTAAGAACAAGAATCAAAATCAATGTCACCTGGAAATGTAACTTTACCAATACCTACAAAAAGAGAAAGAGAAGTCTCCAAGACACAAAATAAAAGTACACAGCACTATTTTGACACAGAGACTGTTAGTTCATTCAGCTTCCATGTTTGTGTTTTCATATGTTTTTATGTTTTTATGTTTTTGTTTTTGTATTTTTGTATTTTTTTGTATATTGTGTTGTGTACTATATTCATAGATCTTATATAAAAGAAAAAAGAGGTACTCGTCGATATATTAGACACAAATATAAAAAAGTTAAGTTACACAAAGTACAAAGTTTGTATTTCTATGGCAACAAGAGGACAGGTGTCAGGTTGTTTTTGTATGGAATATGGAGCATTGTAATAAATTCTACCTGCAGCAAATCTAAAGCCAAAGACCATCTCGTATACTTCCTCGCTAAGCATCACTAAAGACTTTCCAGTTTCTATAAGTTTAAATGGTTTAGCGAATCTCTTGTCACATAAGGAGGAAGTTAATGTAATCTCTTCCGACAGGCCTAGGCTTTTGGGGGGGAAGTTTAGGAGTACGCTCTGCACCAAATGAAACCTGACATAGTGAAACAGGACTGCAAATGTGCAATGCAAAATACAAATTTAAAAAAAACTGAGGCAAACAAAGATCATATATATATATATATATATATATATATATATATATATATATATATATATATATATATGTATATATATGTATATATATGTATATGTATATATATATATATATATATATATGTATATATATATATATATATATATATATATATATATATATATATATATATATTAACATGTTAATAGATAGATGATGCCTGAGTATTGTACCACATGAAAAAAAAAATACAACACATGACAACAAAATAAGCCTTTAAATTAAGCAGTGTATAACTTACATGTCAAACAATGAGGAGGGCTCTGATTTTTAAGCATTCTTAAGAAAAAAATAAATATTGCACTGGATTGAGCAGACTTGGTTGTTTCCTTCAAAGAAAATGTTCAGATAGACTCTAAATGAATTAAAAGCACATTCAGGTATAACGCACAGATGAAATTGGTCAATTAACCTTTTATTCTGCTTTTGGTTTCTACTGATTCTTAGCTCTGTGTCAAGACTGAAAAAAGAAATCAATATTCCATACTCAATCAAAGCTCCAGACATGTTTATCAGACTCACAGCATGAAATCCCCTCCTGTGCTGGCAGTCATATGGGCCAGGCGTCTTTGTGGTGTTTATTGGCTTTTTTTTTTATTGACGTTTAGTTTATTGAGCTGTCAACTGATATAGTTTGGAGTCGTTTTCATTCTCTGATAGAAAGAAAAATTATAATACACAGATTAACTTTTTTAATGTAACTCAAAAAAGAAAGACATCTACCATATGTCATACAAGTCCTATCTAAAGCAATTTGTTTCAGCATATACTTGGACTCATCTCCTGATGGAGAATCTGTCACATTCTTTGGGATAAAAACACCCTTCCATACTTAGATGATAATGTGTAAACACAGCAAAAAATCTGTTTCTTCATCAATAGCTTGTTTTCTATTAAAAAATATCTAAACATCTTTAAAATAACAAAAATAAACTAAATTGCATACAATATTACGGTATAATTGTTTTAAGAGAATATATCTTTAATGTAGTTTTTCTCTTGTTTTAAGAAAAAAATCTAGCAAAATTTAGTGAAAATATGCTTAAATCGAGAAAACAAAAAAGGTGGTTAGAATTATTAATTCAATATATATTCTCGGAAAAGCTTTTCAGGTAAATTTATCTTTAGATATTTTTACTGGAAAAAAACAGGACATAAATACTGAAAAACTGAAAAGAGCTGAACATGATTTTTTTTTCTTACTCAGTTACTCTAGAAAGCCATCAGGTTCCCTTGTTTAATGTAGTGATCCCATTCATTATTAAAATGCAATGCAAATGACCTGGGATTTCCTAATTAATAGGAGAACCACAGCAACAGCTGAAACAAGGTTATGAGGCTTGGCACACAAAGTAAGTGTAAATTTGACTGTCAGTAACATCTGTAGCTAGTTATGCAATGTAAACAAAAACTTTTTCTCAAACGTATCCGCTGATTCTCTGAAAAATAGAGCTTAAATCACACAAGATAGAATAGAGTTAAATATATAGAAAACACATTTACACATGTACATAATACAGAGCTTTAGTAATCCTTTAGTACATGGTTATTCGATTTTTCTAAATGATTGGCCAGCGCAGTTCACATTAATCAGTAAATCAGTCAATTATAGACAATTGTGGAGAAGAAGAAAAAACGTACAGTTTATGGAGCAAACCTCCATAATGATGACATACTGTAACTTCTTTGTATGTATTGCAGTCTTCCGAGAATGAAAGTGGTTATAAACATTTTGAGTCACATTTGACAAAATACAGTACATGTACAATCAAATTTACTCCAAAGAATTTAACTTTCAGTGACAGACTATTGCAAACAACTACTTTCACTGTTCACAGTGTTTGCCTTTGTTTTGTACATTGTCATTTCTGTTTTTAATGATTTGGGGACATTAAAGTTACATTTCTTGTCTCTTAATCTCTGTCCATAATTATGTATAGAATAATTGGCCTAGTTTGTTCACATACTACTACCCACAACAGAGCTCTTTGGTCTGGCAATGCTTGAGGAGTGTTGTGATCTCACACACACACACACACACACACACACACACACACACACACACACACACACACACACACACTCACACACACACACACACACACAAACAAACACACAAAGTCAAAGTGTCATTTATATTGACTGGCGACTCACTGACTTTATCAATAAAATAAATTGATTGGCAAGTTTAGTGCTTTGTGCAAACTACTGCCCTGCTGATATCTATTAAAATTATTGGCATTAGACATTTCATTTTCAGGTGAAGGAACATTTCAGATGGAATATTATCATCTTTCAGTCAGTTCTGCTCAGTTGAACCAATCTATGAAAAACAAAACAACAAAATGCTTATAAACTAATAAACAACTATAAACTAATAGCTTAAATAAGAAAAACATGTCACACAAAAGGACATTCCTTGATTTTCCTTAAATGTATGTAATATATTTGTTTTAGTATTAGTTTCCATTATGCAAATAAATATACAGTAAGTAAACATAAATTAAAGCAAGTTGGCAGTGAACCATTACTAGGCATGAAAATAAAGTAAACATTTTGTCCTCTGTTTGAATCTTTGCACAAGACTATTAAACACTGTTTGGTGATTTATCAAAATTTGCTTTGAAATGAAAGCTTAGAGGAGGTTTTATTTTTTTGTTTTAATGGATAATCAGTCATTATTGTGTTATTTAAACGTGACCCTTATACCAGCTGATGTACTTCTGAGGGCCTGTGAGTCCGTAAACTTGCAATTTCTCATCGATTATGTCAGGTAAACTCGTACAAAAAAAAAAAAAACAAAAAAAAAAAAAATTGTGTCTTTGGCAAAAAAAATTAGCTATGAGTGAATACTGAAACCTAATTCTGTAAAATAGGTTTCTTAAAAAAAAAAACTTTCAACTCATCATGGAACCTTAGCTTGCAGATTAACAGTCCCAAAAGTACAGTTGAATTAGGTCTGTCTGACTCATAAATAACCTAGTTTATATAAAAATAGAGACTATTCCTTTAAAACGGGCCCTATAAGAATGTAGTGAAATCAAAACCTGGGTATATTCCTCAAAGGGTTCATTTTTTTTTTAATCTAATTGAATAGTGCTCCATATAAATATTTTTTGGGGACATTTGTAACACATTTCCTCAGCTATTTCAAAACATGTTTCAAATACATATTCATAATTTTTATACAAAAATGTATGACAGATTGATATTAGGAGACAGTCACTAAATATTATTTGATGTTGTGTCTGTATAATTTTCCACGAAACTGAACGTGTCCCATCAATATATGTAGTGGCACATAATGGCATTATTGGCACAAAGTTCAGAATAGTCTTTCCTCCATTCAAGCAGACTTATCCATCTTCTCAAACTCTCAGCAGACGAATTCCACTCCAGCACACTCACATGTGCAATTATTTACGTATATAATATATCAGCTCTAGGTATATCATCTCTAAATGACCACATGTCCATGGAAAATAATCTGGGAGTGGCATCCATAGCACTGTAATCAGTCTAGAAAAATAAACATCTTCAGTCCATTTCTAGAGAGATCAAACATTTGCAAAAATCTATTTGTTCATCTCGGTTTCCATCTCTGTAATTGCTTGTTTGTTGTTGTTGCAGTTTTGTTTAGCTTTATTGTGTTTTAGTCTTGTTCTTATGCTTGATTCACAGGTTTTCCAATGGGATCCTGTAAATAGAGAAGATTGAATTTTACATCAAATTTGAGAGTTATTGAACCAAAAAAAATTTTAAAGACAGAGGCTGTACACTAAGTGTAAAGGAAATAATTACCATTTCTAGACACAAAAATAAACAAACATATTTTACCATCAATTAAAGGAATATTCCGGGTTCAATACAAGTTAAGCTCAATCAACAGCATTTGTGGTGTAATATTGACTACCACAAAAATACATTTTGACTCATCCCTCCCTTTCATCGAAAAAAAAAGTAAAAATCGAGGTTACAGTGAGGCACTTGGAAGTGAATGTGGCTTTAAATCCAGAAATTTGAAGCTTATAATTTTATAAAATAATTTACATTATTTCCTCTGTTAAAACTCATGTATTGGGCCTGGGTAGCTTAGCAATTAAAGGCACTGACTACCACACCTGGAGTTGCAAGTTCAAATCCAGGGCGTGCTGTGTGACTCCAGTCAGGCTTCCTAAGCAACCAATTGGCCCGGTTGCTAGGGTGGGTAGAGTCACGTTGGGTTAACCTCCTCTTAGTTGCTATAATGTGGCTCTCGCTCTCGGTGGGGTGCGTGGTGAGTTGTGCATTGATGCCATGGGAATAGCATGAGCCTCCACATGCCCTCTGTGGTAATGCACTCAACAAGCCACATGATAAGATGCACGGCTTGAATGTTTCAGATGTGGAGGCAACTGAGATTTGTTCTCCACCACCCACAATGCCACTACGAGGACCTAGAGCGCATTGGGAATTGGGCATGCCAAATTGGGTAGAATAGGGCAGAAAAAAAAAAGAAAAACCTTTATATATTATTTGAGCTGTAAAATTGTTTAAAGTCTAATTTTTACTGTTGTTTCAGGGTTTTAGGGTTTGTTGACATTGTCATGGCAATGAAGTTGTAAAATTGGCTATAACTTTACACAGAAAAGGTTAGTAAGTGATTTTTTAACACTAAATGTTAACATGCATATTGTTTACGTCTTGTGGTTAAACTTTTGAAACTGAGTATGTTAATGTGCCTCACTGTAACCCATATCTTTGATTTTTTTTTTAAAGAAAAGCAGGGGCAAGTCAAAATATTTTTTTGTGGTAATCAATAAATGCTGTTGATTGAGCTTAACTCATATTGAACCTGGACTATTTCTTTAACATTAATTTATTGTGCAAGTTAAATTTGTCCCAAGTTTACTTTAATGACTGTATTAGTATTCTCATTTTTAGTCTATTTCTGCTGTTGGTATAATTCCTATTTCAACACCATTTTCAAAAAAAGATGTGAACTAATTTAAATTCTATGACTAGTGTGTGCTCAGTGAAATATTTATTTTGAAGGCTGAGGAACTGTGATTTTCTAATAGATACAAAAACACTAGAAAACTGTCAGAATTACACCATGCAGATTTCAGAGCCACCTGAAATATAATATTTACCGGGGAACAAATTGAAGATGTGGGCTCAACCCAAAGGTAGTAAAAAGGCCTCAACAGGAGATCTCAAACCATTTCTCGGACACAAAGGCCACAGGGATAAGCTGCCTTTCAGTGGGTGACGGTCTGAAATAGACAGACAGATCAGCTATTCAATCCTGCAGATATAAGCACTTCTGTCCCACTCCCAGATTCTTTTTATGTGGCGGCTGTGTGTTATGCCACAAACAAAAGCGCCCACAGTTGCATTTCCTGTCAACTCTCTCATCGAGGTTTTGTATTCAGAAGCATACAGCATTAAATACAACAGCACAAAAATTATTCATACAACAGAGTATGATAATGCTTATATTGAGTCAGTCTTTTGTAATGGAGGAGTCAACGGAAGGGCAAATAACATGACTACCCAACATCACATTTAGCTTTAACAATACTGTAACAATTCTTAGGGAGAAGAGATTGAACTGGTTCTATTTAAAATGCACATTAAAGAAACAGTACAGCCATAAATAAAAATCCTGTCAACATGTACTTATTGTTATGTTGTTCCAAACCCATATGACTTTCTCTACAGTATATCATTGGATAACGAATATCCTGGCCACTAATGAAAGTGAATGGAGACTGGGTCTGTTAAGCTCCAAAATGAGAGCATCATAAAAGTAAACCATTCAAATTAAGTAAAGTACACAATATTTTTAACACTTCTAAAGCCAAAAGATAGCTTTATGTTAAGAACAGTAACTTTTTCTTTTTCTTTTTTGTTTGGAACCTGACAAAACTTTCATTATTTGGGCAAAGAGTGGTCAGCAGAATATTCACCTTTTATGTTCCACAGAGGAAAGAAATTCATAAGGGTTTGGAAATTATGGCATTCTTTGGTCTACTATTCCTATATTGTAAATTGTATCTTTAGAGACAAAACATATTAAATACATCACTGTTAGACAAAATTAAAATGGCAAATAACAACCAGCGACACAGTGTGCCATTAACGTGATTGAGAAACTCACTCTGGACCTGTGTTTCAACTTTTCAGAATAAACACTAACATTATATCTGAAAGCTCTAAACTAACTGTAAGCTATGAAGAAACCAATCCCTGTCAGAATATACAGACAGGGCTGTCAATTCAGCATACTTGGACATCAGCATCTAACAGCAGTATCCAGAACCAAGGTGTTCTCACTGAACAGATAAACAGTGGGGTCCTAACATCTAAGACAACTAGTGAAAATGCTTTGATTTTGCATTTGTATATTTTAATACAAATTATTGCTAATTATATGTCACCTGCTCCATCATTTTAATCATTTTACTTTAGTGCATAAAACTCAAAATGTGTTTCTGGGACAAAATGATTCAAAATGATGAAGCAGGTCACATATAAGCATAACAATTGGAGTGAAAAGTTGACCTGAACATTTTAAATTAATTTCTTTTAATCCCTCTTTTGCTTTAATGACAGATGCTTGGACTCCACAAGTTTGTGTAAAACCTGATAAACCATGTTATTCCTGCATGATTTGGTAATGTTAAACAATATTTTGTGCGCTTCAACGGAAGCAAAAAAATATTACCTTCCCGTTCTCTCACTCACTCGACATTGTGTCAAATGAAGTGACACAAGGAGTCTTCCTGGGACGCAGAATGTACCGCTGAACCTGAAAAAAGGTCATTGTCTTGTTGGCAGACAGAAAGCCCCGCCCCGGACATATAGGTATAAAGGGAAGCGGGGCAGCGAATGTCAGTCAGAATTTTTCTTCGGAGCCGAATGGTTGTGCAACAAACAAGAAGAGCTTCACTACTGTTCTACTCACAGCGAGAAGCACTGCTGTTGGATCCTACAGCGCATTTCCTGCTGGCGTCTCTCTCTTTCTCTGCACGCTGTGCAGTTTACGTCCCTGGGAGTTTCGACAGAGCTTTCTTCCTGTTAAAAGAGTTCCAGCCCGCCCAGTCTGAGGCGGATGCACAGATGGCTGACATGCTTTCCTGGGCTGCCGTGAGCGTGGGCTTGGACTGGAACCCTCCATCCTCCCCACAACCTTCGCGGCTTGACGACTGGTACCTCGGCAACGGGCGCCACTCACAGCCACGACAGCAGTCCTCAGTGGTGAAGAAGCAGATGGAGGCGATATCTCATATCATGCCCACCTGCTCGCCGAGGGCGTCTCCCTGCAACCAAACGAAGGCAGCTCCACAACCTGGGCCCAGCTCTCAGCCCCAGCGTCGGGCACCTCGCAGGCGGCGTACGCCCCCCGTCTCCAGGACCCCCTTCCTGGACCAGGAAAGCTCTGAAGCGCTCCTGAGACGGGCGACCCAGGCAGTTGGATGTTCGCTCCGGAGCTGGTACCAAGACCACTCCGTCCCCCGTCCCTCCGTCCTCCCTTATTTTCATTTGCTGCACTCCCTTCGGGCTGCGGTACCCACATGTCCAATAAAAGAGTGATTTCCTCACTCCCTGCACCATTCTCACGGCACCCCGGCCCAAAAACTCTACAGTCCCAACTCCCCGGACGCAGCTCCCTCGCCTCCGGCCCCGCAACTGCTCAGCCCCGGCGGGCCAGCGCTGACAAGTTCCAAAGACGCCTTCTTAGGACTTCAACCTCAGTCTCTAACCTGCCCCCTGCCGGGTGCATGGAGGGAGGTAAGAGCTTGGAGTCTTTTCTCAGCACCAAAGCCTCGGGATGCTCTTCTGCCTCCCGACACACTATTACGTGCTCTCCCCCGCCGTGAAGCCCCGCACGGTACTTCAAAAGAGTTCATCCTGTTAGTGCCCCTTGCACAGAGCTTGGATACGTGGCTCTTACTTCCCAATCCGTCGCGCTGGCTGGCCAGGACCATTCGACTTGGCTACGTGATTCAGTTCTCCCTGAAGTTTGCAGAGGCAGCTCTTGCCCCCCCTAAGGGAAGCAGGCATCCGCATATTCAACTACCTCAACGATTGGCTCATCCTGGCCCACTCTCGAGTGTTACTGTGCGCTCACAGGGACCAGGTGCTCAGGCACCTCAGCTGTCTAGGTCTTCAGGTCAACTGGGAAAAGTCCAAGCTCGACCTGGTTCAGAGCATCTCTTTTCTCGACATGGAGTTAGACTCAGTCTCAATGTCAGCGCGGCTCACCAACGAGCGCGCGCAGTCAGTGCTCAGGTGCCTCGCTCTCTTCGAGCCCGGCACAGCGGTTCCTTTAAAACAATTCCAGAGGCTCCTAGGGCATATGGCATCCTCAGCCGTGGTCGAGCCGTTCGGGTTGATGCATATGAGACCGCTTCAGAACTGGCTACAAGCTCGAGTCCTGAGATGGGCATGGCGCCAAGGCACATACCGTGTGACAATCACCCCTTCCTGCTGTCAGACTCTCAACCCTTGGACAGAGCTCTGCTTTCCGTGTTTTGTCAGGTCCGAGCCGGTAGAAGTCGGTACGCGGCACAATCCCTCGCCTCCGGCCCCGCAACTGCTCAGCCCCGGCGGGCCAGCGCTGACAAGTTCCAAAGACGCCTTCTTAGGACTTCAACCTCAGTCTCTAACCTGCCCCCTGCCGGGTGCATGGAGGGAGGTAAGAGCTTGGAGTCTTTTCTCAGCACCAAAGCCTCGGGATGCTCTTCTGCCTCCCGACACACTATTACGTGCTCTCCCCCGCCGTGAAGCCCCGCACGGTACTTCAAAAGAGTTCATCCTGTTAGTGCCCCTTGCACAGAGCTTGGATACGTGGCTCTTACTTCCCAATCCGTCGCGCTGGCTGGCCAGGACCATTCGACTTGGCTACGTGATTCAGTTCTCCCTGAAGTTTGCAGAGGCAGCTCTTGCCCCCCCTAAGGGAAGCAGGCATCCGCATATTCAACTACCTCAACGATTGGCTCATCCTGGCCCACTCTCGAGTGTTACTGTGCGCTCACAGGGACCAGGTGCTCAGGCACCTCAGCTGTCTAGGTCTTCAGGTCAACTGGGAAAAGTCCAAGCTCGACCTGGTTCAGAGCATCTCTTTTCTCGACATGGAGTTAGACTCAGTCTCAATGTCAGCGCGGCTCACCAACGAGCGCGCGCAGTCAGTGCTCAGGTGCCTCGCTCTCTTCGAGCCCGGCACAGCGGTTCCTTTAAAACAATTCCAGAGGCTCCTAGGGCATATGGCATCCTCAGCCGTGGTCGAGCCGTTCGGGTTGATGCATATGAGACCGCTTCAGAACTGGCTACAAGCTCGAGTCCTGAGATGGGCATGGCGCCAAGGCACATACCGTGTGACAATCACCCCTTCCTGCTGTCAGACTCTCAACCCTTGGACAGAGCTCTGCTTTCCGTGTTTTGTCAGGTCCGAGCCGGTAGAAGTCGGTACGCGGCACAACCGACCGGGTGTTCCGCTTGCACCTTGCGCCCTTCACCAAGTTCATCCAGTGCGCCTTCTGTCCCAAGTTAGCCACTGAGCATCGCTGCCTGGATGTTTTTTCCTCCCTAGCCTTCTGGCCTGCGAATTCAGCGGAGCAATTCGTGGCCAGACCCACTACATGTCACAGATGCTCTGTACTGGGTTCAGGCTCCATGGGCATAGTTCCCTCTTCAGGCTAACTCCCTGTGATGTATTTTCCGCGGTACGGTCCCCCTGTTGGCGGACCCGCATTTCCCTCTGGCAGCTCCACTGCCCCGGTCACCATGCCTGTATAGTCCCCCCAAAATTAGGCTGGACCTACCACCGCGCCGTGTCCCACATCCAGCTTCACAACCCTCGTGATGTATTTGCCACACATCACCTCCCCCTAGACTGGGCAGGGTGAGGCCTCCGCAGGGTCTTTCCTTCCTGAAAAATAGTAAATTATCAGACTCCCCGGACGCAGCTCCCTCGCCTCTGGCCCACAATGCAGCCCCGGCACGCCAGCGCTGACAAGCTCCGAAGACGCCTCTCTGGGCCTCATCCTCAGTCTCAAACCCACCCCCTGCCAGGTGCGCGGAGGGAGGTAAGTGCTTTGAGTCTTCTCTCAGCACCCAAGCCTCGGGACACTCTTCTGCCTCCCGACATTCTATTTCCTGCTCCTCCTGGAGAAAGACCGGCTTCCCTGACTTAAGATAGGCCCCAGCTGCTTCACGTCCTATGTGAGAGACATAATGAGAGAGAAGGCCGCGGCTGCGGGGCTTGCTCCCATGCTAGTCATGTAACACCTGTTTCCCCCCTCAGGGGTGCGGGAAACCTAAGGTCTGTATGCAAAATCTCTTTGGGGGCATTGGGGAGGGCTATGTGCAGCTGGTACAGGTGCCTCTAGCATGCAATAGCCTGCTTTGCACCTGTTTCGACAGTTCACGTAACACGGTCAGTGCGAGGCGCTTTTATATGGGACCCCTTATGTCACTTCATTCGACACAACGTCGAGTGAGTGACAGAAAGGGGACGTCATGGTTACTGTTGTAACCTCTGTTCCTTGACGGAGGGAACGAGACGTTGTGTCCTTTCTGCCACAGCACTAGACCTAGCACTGTAAATGGCCGTAACTTATTTTCGGCTCCTCAGTGCAAAATCCTGACTGGCATTCGCTGCCCCGCTTCCCTTTATACCCGTATGTCCTGGGCGGGGCATGCAAATTATTTCTGCCAACTTGACATTGGCCTTTTCTCAGGTTCAGAGGTACGTTCGGCATCCCAGGAAGACCTCTTGTGTCACTTCATTCGACACAACGTCTCATTCCCTCCCTCGGGGAACGGAGGTTACAATAGTAACCATGACGTTTTCTACAAAGGATAAAACATGGTCCCAAATTTTCTTATTTGATATGTTACTTTTTAACATTTCTTTGTTTAAAATTTTTAAAAGTCCTCAAACATTCACCTATTTTCATGTTTATATTAGATTTTGAATCCCAGATTTTCAATGTGGTCTCAGAATTTGGACCCCACTGATTTAAAAAAAAATATAATAATAATATTTTTTTAAAATAAGACTATAAACAATTATTCCTGTAAGATGTGTAGAGTCCACAGAAAAGTCTATGTTCAATGTAAGGTTGACTTAGGGGATGCTTACAGAGAAAGATTTTGAATCTCAGACATTCAATGTGGTCTCAGCTTTGTGTACCTTATACTACAATTTGGACATATACTTTGGTATAAGACTTTGAATCTTGCCTTTTTCCATTATAAGAGGTCTTGTAGATTGGCGTGTGCTGGATCATCTCATCCGTGTACACCGGTATGCCGGCCCGCACACACTCGTGCGAGCACTGTAAACTGTCGTTGTAGGCAGTGAAGATGTCCACCTTACTGGGCACGCGGGCAGGCGTGAAGTCAGTTAGGTTCTGACAGCTCTCCTCCTGCTGGTTGATCTTTCTCTGGTGGCTGCTGTGTCGGCCATTCCCGGACTGCGCACAACTACAAAAACACGCACCAAATTCACAAAGCCAACATAAAATCATACCTTGAACCGCTGTGTCTGTCTTAACATTTAACATGAACAGGGGAGACACAGACATATTGTGTACAAGTGTCTGAATTGGTTAATAAATGCTGGGAAGATTGTCCACATTGACAAACAGACTGATAGAGTGATTGACAAAAATCGATTGAAAAGATATGACAGACAGAGGGAGAGAGACAAGAGTAGATACAGTATATGGTCAAAAGTATGTAGTTACCCAATTATGACACCAGTATGTGCTAGTTGAGCATTTTGTTCAAACCCACAGCCATTAATAAGGAGCTATTTCTACTTTTGCTGTTATAACCGCTTCCACTTTTCTGGGAAGGCTTTCCTCTAGATGTTGGAACATTGCTTTGGGATTTGACACAAAAGCACTGATGTTAGGTGATGGGACCTAGCTCTCAGTTTGCATTGTAATTCATCCCAAATGTGATCAATGGGGTTCAGGTCTAGGTGTTGTCAGTAATTTAAACAGAAAGACCCTGCGGAGGCCTCACCCTGCCCAGTCTAGGGGGAGGTGATGTGTGGCAAATACATCACGAGGGTTGTGAAGCCAGATGTGGGACACGGCCGGTGGTAGGTCCAAGTCAGTAAACCATTCCTTTATGGACCTCACTTTATGCATAGGGGCCAAATGTTTGTACCACTAGAATGTAATTTAATGCCGTAGCATTTAGAGTTGTCTCTACTGGAATTAAAGGGCCTTGTGAAACATGTTGATTAAGAAGGCTTGTCCTCATACTTTTGGCCTTGTAGGGTAGACAGGAATTTATTGACACATTTCTGAAAGAAAAGAATGTTTCCTACCAGTTTTTAAGGACTAGAGTAGTGATCAAGGCTGCAACGATCATGATGAGGGACACAGTGATGGTGATGATCTGGTGAACAGCCAGACCTAAGAGCAGAAACAGCAAAAAGAGCATAGTTATTAGTGTCGCCATGGCAACATCTATGGCTTTGTTCACATTTCACCAAATTCCGATTGGTTTTAAATCCGATCTTTATAACAGACTGTCATTTTGCAAGTAATAACCTCGGGTCAGTTTATGGATATAGTAATTACCCAGAATATCTACATCGGTTGGCATAGTTATGACTTAAACATCAAAATGACACAAGAGAGAAGTTTATCATTCTGAAAGAGAGTATGCCACAATGCTGAACTCATGAGGTGCATCAGATAACATAACTGTCAGATACATCACTGTTTTTACCAGACATGTTCACAAGTCCAAGTCAAATCTCAAGTCTTTCAATGCCAAGTCTAAGTCAAGTCTCAAGTCTTAGTTCTTTTAGGCAATAGCTCTTTATCTCCAGCTGGTTAGTTTAATTAATCATGTATATGGCTATACAAGGGCATAGATATTGTTTGAGCATTTACCTATGTTTCATTGATCATGAAACAACATGTTACTTGCTTGTTTTGAAATATTTAAAGTGATTACTTCTAGGGACTGCCTTGTTCATTTATTCAAACTTGTCTAATAAAGTACAGAGTATTTCAAGGCTACCTTTGCTCTGTTGAATTCAGTGAAACTACAGACTGTCAACAATGACTGCATTAAAAGACTTTTAACATTTAACACATGACTTAAACCATCATTAGGATAACATCTATGAAAACTAGGAGTGTAACGGTTTTTGGTAAAAAACCGAACCATATGGTTCATCACCCACGGTTCGGGAAGCATTGGCACCGCAGATGGTTCACCTCAAGTTTAATGACGCATCTGGAGCACAAAGTTTGGTGAAGAAAACAAACGTTGCACACGTTGTGTGTATTTGAATATGGTAAGTGGAGAAAATGAGCCACTGATAGAGAAGCCCTCTGCTTTTCTCCTTTCTGGGAACATTTTCTTTTTGCAGTCAATTGCAACAGCAATGGTCGAAAGACGTTTACAAAACAGGCACTATTTGCAGACATCACTCGACAAGTGCCTTGTACTGGTTATACAGTATATATCAATAATGAGCGTGAGGGTTTATTTATAATGCGCACACAAGTTCTTCCTGTTTCCTCGCATGGCTGTAATCCGTCGCAAGCGTCAATAATAGGCATTGATTAATGGCATTAAAATGCCATTATAGTAATACATTGATACGTGATTAATCTTTTACACCGACATCACCCAGGGAAAGAGCCACATGTGAGACAAAACTGCACACAATCCATTCAATTTTTAAGCAGACACTCCCTGCTAATTCAAACAGGACACAATATCTAGAGCGCTTGGGTGTTCATGTGGGATTTCCACATATTACTAAAATACTCGAGAAGCATTATCACAACATCCCTTCTCGTATATTTTAATAGCAAGGTTATTCCTTTTATAGTGATGTGCAGCTTCCGAATATTGAATATATGTTGAGATGAATTTGAAGTGCACTTTATGAGGATGCAGTTAGCATAATAGTGCAGGTATTTTTTTATTTTTCTCCCAATATGGAATGCCCAATTACCAATGTGCTCTAAGTGTGACGAGGACTCCGGTTGATTGGGATCCATATGCAGTTTAATAGTAAGTTCAGAGTATATACAGGCAATGGTCAAGAAACAGGCAAACAGGAATATCATAGACAGGCAGGATCAGGGTCGAACGGGCAGAAGATCGGGGCAGGCGGCAAACAGTATAAATCCAGGGACAGGCGAGATAACAGTAAGGCAGGCAGCAGGCAGACGTGGTCAGAATAACAGGGCAAGGTCAGTACACAGATGGTCAAATAGATTTAACAATAAATGCTCAGAAATGCAGCCGGGGCAAACAAGACTTCGCAATGAATGAAACAACCGGCATGGCTTAAATAGAGAGAGACAGTGATAGGGAACAGCTGTGATGCAATAATGCCAGGTATGTGGACTTATGGGAAATGTAGTGACAGTCAATATTTGGGTGATTCTGATCTCCGATGGTTGATTGAGGAGACGCCTACCTCGGTGTTCGTGACAGAGACCCCCCCCCCCGTGAACGGCTCCTGACGCGAAGATGCGACTGACGTCGGGGTCTACCTCGAGGTCGCGGGGCCGGTCTTTCCGGGTTGGTCTGTCGGAATTCTGAGATGAGATTGGGGTCAAGGATGTCATTTGCTCCGACCCAGGATCTTTCCTCTGGACCGTACCCCTCCCAATCCACCAGATATTGGATATGACCTCGATGACGTCTGGAGTCTAGCAGGTCTCGTACCAGAAAAGGCTCTGCGCCGTCCACAATGATGGGAGGGGGGCCGGGGTTCACTTCCTCCTCAGCCCTCGGAGCATCAGCCGGTTTTAGTAGAGAGACATGAAAGGTGGGACAAATACGATAATTAGCAGGAAGTTGTAGGCGAAACGAGACTGGGTTAATTTTTTTAAGGATTTTGAAGGGACCCACATACCTGGGACTGAGCTTCTTGCACGGCAGGCGGAGACGAAGGTCTCAGGTAGAAAGCCACACCCATTGTCCAGGGGAGTAATCAGGACCGGAGCGACGATGACGGTCAGCTTGTTCCCTAGATCTGTTTACAGCCCGCTGGAGGTGAACGTGAGCCTGATCCCATACGGCTTCGCTGCGTTGGAGCCAGCTGTTCACTGCGGGGACCTCTGAAGGTTCGCCGGACCAGGGGAACAGGGGTGTTGGTACCCCAGGATGCATTGGAAGGGTGTCAGGTTGGTAGAGGGTTTGATGATGAAATTCTGGGCGTACTCAGCCCAAGGAAGGAAACGGCTCCAATAAGACTGGTTGTGCTGGCAGTACATGCGTAAAAATTTGGTGATATCCTGGTTAAGTCGCTCCGTCTGACCGTTCGACTGCGGGTGGTACCCAGAGGTGAGACTGATGTTGACATTGAGTAGGCGAAAGAAGGCTGTCCAAACCCTGGAGGTAAATTGAGGTCCCCGGTCCGAAACAATGTCTTCAGGTAGTCCATAATAGCGAAAGACGTAATTAAATAAGTGTTCAGTGGTCTCGAAGGCTGTGGGAAGTTTGGATACGAGTATTAACCAGCATGCTTTGGAGAACCGGTCAATGAAGGTTAAGATAGTGGTATGACCTTGAGAGATGGGTAGATCAGTGATGAAGTCCACGGCAATGTGTGACCATGGTCGTTGTGGTATGGGTAGTGGCTGTAGCAGACATGCTGGAGGTTGTTTGGGGTCTTAGCTATGTTGCAGGTAAGACATCCGTTCATGAAATTGGCAGTGTCTTCCTGCAGTGTCTCCCACAAGAAACGATTCCTTAGTAGGCATACGGTAGCCGTAAATACCGGGGTGTCCCGAGTTTGTGACATCGTGCACCCAGCGAATCACCTTCTCCCGTAGGCTAGATGGAACGAATGTCCGATTGGGCGGACACCCGGGTGGGGGTGGATCAGTTGCATGAGCCTGGGAGATTTCAGACATTATGTCCCACTGGACCGGAGCTAGAATCAGAGTGGGCGGGATGATGGGTTCGGAGATGGGACTCTGAAGTGTTGACTCGTGTTGACGAGAGAGTGAATCTGCCTTGACATTTTTTGACCCTGGGAGGTATGAAATGGAGAAATTAAACCGGGTAAAAAATGAAGCCCATCTGGCCTGTCTAGGGTTGAGTCTCTTGGCTGCACATAAATATTCCAGGTTGCGGTGGTCAGTGAAAACCAGAAATGGATGTCTGGCCCCCTCCAACCAATGTCGCCACTCCTCCAGAGCTGCCTTCATGGCCAAGAGTTCACGACTGCCTACATCGTAATTTTGTTCGGCGGGCGAGAGTTTGCGGGAATAAAACGCACAGGGAAAGTGTTTGGGGGGGTTACCCTGTCGTTGAGAGAGAATAGCACCAATGCCTGAATTTGATGCGTCGACCTCCACCACGAAAGGAATATCTGGGTTGGGATGATGCAGGATGGGAGCTGAGGTGAAGCGATATTTTAGCTGGTTGAAAGCCTGAAGTGCGTCAGTGGACCAGCGAAGCTTGGTCTGTCCCCCTTTTACCATAGAAGTAAGTGGTGCGGCGACGGTACTGAAGTTCCTAATAAACCTTCGGTAGAAGTTGGAAAAACCTAGGAAGCGCTGAAGTTCTTTAATCGTAGTAGGTTGGGGCCAGTTTAACACAGCGTGCACTTTGTTCTCATCCATGGCCACCCCTTCTTGGCTGATGATGTATCCAAGGAAGGTGACAGATGTCAGGTGAAATTCGCATTTCTCCACTTTGGCATATAATTGATGTTCAGCTAGACGTTTCAACACTGCTCTGACCTGGGTGACGTTTTCCTCTAGGGAGTTTGAGTAGATTAGGATGTCGTCAATATAAACAATTAGACACTGGTTCAACATATCTCTGAAAATGTCATTGATAAAAGACTGGAATACGGAGGGGCTATTGGATAAGCCGAACGGCATGACGAGGTATTCATAGTGCCCACTGGTGGTAGAGAAGGCCGTCTTCCATTCGTCCCCTTCCCGGATGCGGATTAAATTTTAAGCACAGCGTAGATCAAGTTTAGTGAAAAAATTAGCGGATCTCAACTGTTCCAAGGCAGCGGGAACTAGAGGCAGCGGATATCGAAATTTGACCGTAACATCATTCAGGCCGCGATAATCGATACAAGGGCGAAGAGACCCATCCTTCTTTCCCACAAAGAAAATCCCGGCTGCCGCCGGAGAGGTGGAGGGACGGATGAAACCCTTAGCCAACTCCTCTTCGATGTATAATTTCATGGCGCGAGACTCGGGTTCAGAAAGGGGAAAGATTCTGCCTCTGGGCGGTGAGGAACCAGGCATGAGTTCGATGGCGCAGTCACTCGAGCGATGAGGCAGTAATTGAGATGCCTTGATCTTGCTGAAAGCTTCGCTCAAATCAGCGTATTCTGAAGGTATCAACGGATATTCACCTGATGTCTTCGAGACGGTGGTTGCTCCCATGGTAGTAGGAAAAATGGATTTCAGACATCGCGCCGAGCAGCCAGGGCCCCATTGAGTGATCTGGTTGTCCTGCCAGGAAATTTGCGGGTTGTGTTCTTGTAACCAGGGATGACCAAGAATTACCGGGTTGAGGGGAGAATGGATTATATAAAAGCGAGTGGTTTCGATGTGTAACACCCCCACCTGAAGCATGATATTAGCGGTGGTGTAACACAATTGACTGGTTCCCAACGGGCGCCCATCTAACGCCTCCACTGTCAAAGGAGGAATACAAGGAGTCAGGGGAATATTATGTTGTTTGATTAAGTCTTCATCAATAAAATTGCCTGCCGCCCCCGAATCTATCATAGCGTGGAGGTCAATGTAATCTGATAGATATGAGAGACTGACTGGCAATTCAAGACAGGAAGAGGGTAACATGGAAGAAATTAAAAGACTCACCCCGCGCCGATATATTTGAGAGGGTCGCGTCGGGCAGTTGGCTCGCAGATGTCCCGCTTGGCCGCAGTACAGGCAGAGATGATTGGAGAGGCGGCGCTCCCTTTCCTCCTGAGAGAGATGTGTACGACCGACTTGCATGGGTTCTGAATCTTCACGATGCTGATGCACCAGACTGAGAGGCGTAGACCACTGAGCTGGCCATCTGGAGCGAATGAGGTTTTCAATGCAAATGGCTAGGGTGATAAATTGGTCGAGAGTCATGCCCTCATCACGACAGGCTAGCTCGGATTGGATCTCCATGTTTAACCCTTGTCGGAAGAGAAGTTTGAGTGTGTCTTCTACCCAGACGGTTTGTGTGGCGAGGGCCGCAGTCCGGTTTTCTTGGTGGAGTGTAAGCAGCTGTTCACCAGCACTCTTGCTGCTTTCTGGATGATCAAATACCTCAGTTAAACGTTGCATGAAGGCATTGTAATTGTTTTGAGTCAAGCCCTGGTGAGTCCAGACCGCGGTGGCCCATTCCAGAGCTCTTCCCGTGAGTTCGGAGCAAACGAAGAGGATTCTGCTCTCATCAGATGGGTAAAGTGCTGGTTGTTGAGACAAAAATATTGAGTACTGCATTACAAACCCTTTACACTTGGAGGGCGTACCATCAAATTTCTCAGGTAGCGCTAGACGCGGGCTGGCAACTCTGCCGTAATAGGGCAGAGCGGTGCTCATCTGACTGGCTTGAGGTGCTACGGGTACGGGCACAGGAACGTGCTGGTGCAGACCCTGGATGGATTTCATGGTATCCTCCACTAATGATGTCAGTCGGCTGAGCTGATATTGGTGGGATGCCAGCAGACTTCCTTGGGCGGAGAGTTCTTCAGTTACTCGAGAGACAACCGCTGGATCGGTGAGTGGCGAAGTCTTCTGTGACGAGGACTCAGGTTGATTGGGATCCATATGCAGTTTAATAGTAAGCTCAGAGTATATACAGGCAATGGTCAAGAAACAGGCAAACAGGAATATCATAGACAGGCAGAATCAGGGTCGAACAGGCAGAAGATCAGGGCAGGCGGCAAACAGTATAAATCCAGGGACAGGTGAGATAACAGTAAGGCAGGCAGCAGTCAGACGTGGTCAGAATAACAGGGCTAGGTCAGTACACAGATGGTCAAATAGATTTAACAATAAATGCTCAGAAATGCAGCCGGGGCAAACAAGACTTCGCAATGAATGAAACAACCGGCATGGCTTAAATAGAGAGACACAGTGATAGGGAACAGCTGTGATGCAATAATGCCAGGTATGTGGACTTATGGGAAATGTAGTGACAGTCAATATTTGGGTGATTCTGATCTCCGATGGTCGATTGAGGAGACGCCTACCTCGGCGTTCGTGACACTAAGTCCACGTGGTGGCATAGTGACTCACCTCTGATGAAAATTAACCATGGTTTTACTATAGTAATACTGTAGTAACCATGACTGCTTTCACCATGGTATTCTGATAATAAATAATTGTTTTGATACAATTAACTATGGTTTTATAACAGAAATACTGCAGTTTCTATATAGTAACCATGATTTTACTATATATCGTAACCATGACAGTAACCATGTTTATATTGTGGTTACTATGATTTTACTACAAATAACATGATTAAACTATAGTAACTGTTGTAAAACCATGATTATTATTTAAGGGTAAACCTGCTGAAGTGTTTATCAAATAGATTATTCTTTGAATTTGGCAGTAATATTTTTTTCTGAACAAAGCAAAAGTCTAAACTGTACTGAAACCATGACAACCATGATTGTAACCATTACACCCATAATGAAAACCCCATATGCATGACAACTGCATACACTCTATAAGTAGGGATGGGACGTTATGGTTTTCACAATACAGACTGATATGCGATATGAGGTTTGTGATTCAATATAATCTTGATTTGATACAATAACACTTAGTTTGACAAAGTATGACAGAAAATGTTATTTATTTTTTGAAAAATGTTTGTGCGAAATGCACATTGTAATTTTCCATAAAAATGAATCTCTTTAATACACATTATAAATGCAACAATTTATGTACATTTGCATATTTATCAATTCTATCTATCTATCTATCTATCTATCTATCTATCTATCTATCTATCTATCTATCTAATCACATTTTATATATAATAATGATATGAGCTGTCAGTGTATGAAATAATGTAAATGTAACATTGAGTTTCCATCTCTGATTCATACATAGTCCTGTATGCTGTTTCCGAAATACATTTCTTGTTCACTCATTCACCATTCACTGCATAGCGAATGCCATGTGAGTGTAAATGAGCTAAATTAAACAGCTGTAGAGACTACAGCACTTTGTGTATGATGTCACAGTCACATTGTGTCCCGAATTATGAAAAAATACGTAAAATCTGATTTTAATAGGATTTTATAAAATATACATATGGATGTGGTTTTGATCAGATTTTTTAAAAATTGACTTAGCTGTTTAGACTGCAAACAACTGAACCGATTTGAGTTGGACATGCCAAAAACATTGGGGGTTTTTTCTGTCTGTCTGAACAAAGCCTATGATTGCCCTTTGATTGCTATAACATTGACACACTGAGGCAAATGATTCACTAATTAGATGTTTGCTGAAATTGCACTGCATCTAAAGTATTTCAATAAAGATATTGTCATTCCTTTCCATGCAAAAACTCCTCCTTTCTATGTAAATTAGGCTTATTATAGATTGTGCTTCATTCACAAAAATTGTCTGGCGCAATTAAAATCGAGCTATTACCGCCAGATGAAATAAGGCAGAAAAATTTATTTTATTTAAAAGAGATGTTTATGTACATTTTCTTTCTATCATATAAGCTATATTTAATCAAATAATGTTCAAATGATGGATTGCTATAAGCTGGCGTATATCCACTATCCATATGCGTCAAGTTCACATTCTGCATGTTAAAGAGATGATTCAGGTGTCTGGATCACAGCAGTCAGTAGCCCCGTTCACACATGCAACCAGGTAAATTACAGGAAAGTCATTGAGTTACCTTTACTGGTAAATGTACCAAATTTGCTGTTCACACATACCATCAATAAGGACATTTATAGGTAATGATACAACTTCGCAATAAGAAAAATTGCCAGAGCGAAATTTACCAGTATTTTCAAAAGGGTCATTCGTTCATACATGACCTCTAAACTGGAAATGGTAGGCAATTTTCTGGAAAAGGCTTTCTGTGTGAACGTGACTAGTGATGCTGTTCAGTCCTGCCAATGTGTGTCAGATAACAGTGGTCTGCTGCTGCATCTGATATTTAGTGCTCAGAATCGGCCAGCAAGTTCGGATTTTTGCACGCAAATTGCATTCATCAGTGATTTTGTGGGCACGTTTGTGCTGTTTCCTGATTCCTTTGGCGAATCGTGTGCCAAACCAAATGCAAATTCCTGCCGCTTTTACCAGGACCAATAGGCCTACATTCTAAATGAACTACCCCTACTATATCTTAAAAGTAGCTATCAGTGGCTTTTTGTAACCTCTGTCTGCCACCTGAAAGCAACAGGATAGAGATGGCAATTATCCAAGCTGACTAAAATTCAATGGCCAACAATTAATGCAAAAAAGGACTCTCCATTCAATACAAAAGAATCACAAGAACTATTAGCAATGCTGTCTTTCTCACTATTGTGCTCTCGATTGGACAAAAATTAGACCCTGCGGGAAACCACAGTTATAGACTTTTAGATATAAAGAGTGCCACAATTTTGTTTCTCAATTGAGCTGATAAGCATGAAGGAAGCAATTTAATGGATTCCCCATCAATATTTTAGAAGTGTGTTTGTGAGTCTGTGAAGAGAAGCATCCATATTAAAGATCTGAAATCCTGAGCAGAAGATAGAATCTAAGACCACAGTAGGGGGGCTGATGCATTTATTTGAGTTGAACATTTGCAGTATCTAAGACAGATCTATAGTTTCAGCATTCATTTATACTGGGCTCAATTTCAAAGTAATTGGTTAACCATACCTCACCTGGCACAGAAGCTTTACATGGGGCTAACTGTCAATCTGAATATGGGAGAGAGCTTATTAGCGTGCACTATCTAGATTATATTTGTCTGCATTTTTTGTTGTATGATTTTAATATTTTATTTATAGCACTACAAGTCAAAAGTGTGGACACAGCTTAACAGTAAAGTTATTAAAACCATGAAAGTGCATGCACTGTAGTGATCCTTTTAAATGGTATTAAAGGAGTTCCCCTTCTGTCACTCACTTGACGTTGTGTCAATGTAGTGACACTAAGGGTCTCTCTTGAGCGCCTCGGCCAATGAGAAATGGCAAACATAATTTGCATGCCCCTCCCCCGGACATATGGGTATAAAAGGAGGGAAGTGTGCGTCTGTTCAGACAGATTTGTTCTGAGATGAGCGGTTGTGTTTCAGCGAGCTGAGTAAAACCCACTGCTGTTCCACTCACCTCTAAAGAGCATACGCTTTTGGAAATACGCCGCATTTCAGCAGCTTTCCTCTTCTTCTGCATGCCAGTGCAGACTATGCCCCTGAGCACTTGGATAGCTAGTTCAAAGAGTATATTTTTCTAAAAGGGTAAACACATTGATGTTGAACGTCTTTTTAAGATGCCCTTCCATCTTTGTGTCATTCCTGGATGCGGTCGTTACCTCTCCACTTCTGACGGCCACAGGCGATGCCTCTTCTGTCTGGGCAGAGATCACACAGAGGCTCATGTGGATGGCTCTCTCACTGCGAGAACATGACCATGGCAATGTTGTGGTCATGGCTCTACTTCTTCTGGGGGAAAGCCACTCTATAGGGTATAGGACTGGCGCGACAGGCGCTGGGGGCAACTTTGGGAATTTAACGGGCGTGGTTTCGCCGGGTAAATCCCCGCAGACCACCCGCTCCCCAGCACGCTCATTTGCCCTCATCCGATTCCGAGATGAGAGCGGCTGGCCTTACGGCCAGTCTGATGTCTCTTTTGGAGCCCCCGAGCTGGATGAGAGTTTCACCGCTGCATCGGAGAGCGTCTTGGCGGACTCCGACGTTGAGGACTCGACTGAGCTAGCGCCTACGGGTGTGCCAAGCTGTCTGCTATGCTTACCTAGGCCGCCGTGAGTGTTGGGCTGGACTGGAATCCTCCGTCCCCCCCTCAGCCCTCACAGATAGACAATTTGTTCCTGGGTTTGGGGCACCGCTCATAGCCAAGTCGTGGAGGGCACCTTTCACTGCCCGAAACCGACTCTCTCACTCGTCCGCTCTCACTACCCTTGACGGTGGGGCGATCCACGTGTACACAGAACTCCCCCAGCTGGAGAAGGCCGTTACGGTGCCACAAACGGCCCACAAAACACCGCCACCTGGTGGGATTGACTGTCACTCAGCCTGTAGTTTTTGACGTCGTCTCTGGCGACCAAGGCCTACAGCGCTGCTGGGCAGGCCAACTCCGTCTTGCATGCCATGGCCATCCTGCAAATCCACCAGGCCAAGGCACTAAGAGATCTGCACTTGGGTAGTCCTAATCCTGATGTGCTGCAGGAACTGCGCTCGGCGACCGACCTCGCCCTCCAGGCATTGAAGGTCATAGCGCATGCACTCGGACAGGCGATTGCTACTCTCATGGTCCAGGAACGACATCTGTGGCTGAATCTGGTCAAGATGCGAGACCTCGTAAAGGCTCGCTTTCTCAATGGCCCCATCTCCCAGATTGGCCTATTTGGCAACACCGTAGAGGGCTTTGCCAAGCAGTTCTTGACGGTGAAGAAAAAGATGGAGGTCATTCAAAACATCTTTCCCCGCCGCGACTCAAGATCCCACATTCCATCTGCTCGCCGAGGGCATCCCCCTGCGGTGGTGAAACCCCAGGCAGCTCCGCCCCAGCCCGGGCCCAGCTCTCAATCCCAGCATAGAGCTCCCCGCAGGCCGGGTACGCAGAGCAAGGTAAGTGCTTCGAGCCTCTCCTTAGCACAACCACCTCAGAATGAAGCAACACTCCCTGACATGACATCTCATACTCCCCCCACCACAAGGCCCCATCTCCAGGTACATCACACGTGATTGTCCCCTTAGTGCTCCTCGCCGGGAGCTTTCCAACCCGTCGCGGTGGCTGGCCATGACCATCCGACTCAGCTATACGATTCAGTTCGCCAGGAGCCCGCCCTGTTTCAGCGGAGTCCATGTTACCTTGATGGAGGGCAAAAACGCCTCCACACTGCGTGCGGAGATCGCAACACTTCTGCGCATGGACACGATAGAGCCTGTCATTCCAGCCGAAATGGAGAAGGGTTTCTATGGCCCTTACTCCATTGTACCCAAGAAAAGTGGTGGGTTGCGGCCAATATTGGACCTGCGAGTTCTGAACCGGGCCAAGGAGGCACACCCAGCCTTAGCGTTGCTGTGTCCGGTGCGTGCTTTGCACACCTATTTGGACCGCACGCAGAGCTTTAGACACTCTGAGCAGCTCTTTGTCTGTTTTGGAGGACAGCGGAAAGGAAATGCTGTCTCCAAAAAGAGGCTTTCCCACTTGATCGTGGACACCATTGCATTGGCCTACCAGACCTAGGCCATGCCCACCCCCTTGCACTTTTGAGCACACTCTCCAAGGATTGTGGCATCCTCGTGGGCACTGGCCAATGGCACCTCTCTAGCAGACATCTGCAGAGCAGCAGGCTGGGCAACACTCAATTCCTTCGTGAGATTTTTCAATCTCCGGGTTGAGCCGGTCTTGTCCCATGTTTTGACAAGTCTGAACACGTAGAATTCAGTAATACGTTGACAACAGCTGGCAGGGTGTATCGCTTGCGCATAGCACTTTCCCCTCCCCTGAGGTGAAGACGTGCACTCTACTCCCCCATTCGAGTCCACAAGTCACGGACCCTGGGTGTCCTTCCTCCCTAGTTGTCTGGCTCCGAACTCAGAGGAGGAAGATTGCAGCCAGACCTACCGCAGGCTACGACTTGCCTGCATTGGAATAGGTGCTCAAAAAGCTTCTGATTATTCCAATATCCCCTGTGATGTATTTTCCCGTGGTAGGGTTACACTGTCTCCCTTGGGCAGAGCTCCCTCTGCCCCCCTGTCGCTGTGTTTGTAGAGCTCCTCCCCGTCGAGGCAGGACATACGACCGTGCCACTTCCATGTGTAGCTGGTAAGCCCATGTGACGTATTTACCACATGTTAACCTCCACTCTCCGAGGGGTCTTTTCAAAAAATAGGATTGGAAAAGAACGCCTTCCCTGATGCGTGTTATAGTGTTAGATGCCCCCAGCCGCATCTACACTCTATGGAGAGAAAACAAAGAGAGAGAAAAGGCCGTGGCTGGCGCGTCCTGCTCCCAGGCTAATTACGTCGCCCCCTCCCTCAGGGATGTGGGGAACTATATGACATCTCTTGGGTCATTAGGGAAGGTTACGTGCAGTCTGATGCACCTGCTATTTTCGCACGCAACAGCTTGTTTGCATCTACATCAACAGTCCAAACAACACGTTCAGTGTTGTGGCGTTTTTAGCTAGAGTCCCCTAGTGTCACTACATCGACACATGGTTGAGTGAGTGACAGAAGGGGAAAATCTTGGTTACTGTCGTAACCTCCATTCCCTGATGGAGGGAACGAGATGTTGTGTCCCTCTTGCTACAACACTGTACTAAGCACTTAATGTACTGAGACCTTACTCTCAGCTCCGTAGCTCAAAACCTGTCTGAACAGAACGCTTCCCTCCTTTTATATCCATATGTCTGGGAGAGGGGCATGCAAATTCTGTTCGCCAATTCTCATTGGCCTTTTCTCAAAGATAAGAGGTTACCGAGGCTCTCAAGAGAGACCCCTCGTGCAGTGTTTCCCAAACACTGTGCTGCGACACACTAGTGAAAAAAAGGGGATCCAAATTTGTCGTTTTGAAGCCATAATCGGTCACTTTTGTGATTGTGAAGAGCAATGATTAATGTGCAAAAGTGACTGATATTTATACGCATTAAGGGTGTTCCACATGACTCGCGTCAGCGTTGCAGAATACATTGAAGTCATACAGAATACAATGAAGTGACGCCACTTTACACCAAAGTGTTTTACACACACGCGTTTTTGCTTCACATATAATATCTTTGTGAGTACTAAGCAGCGATAAATATTTAAAAACTGTCCAAATTTGTGAAGAGACTTTGAATGTCTCATAATTTATTAATACAATTTTACCTCATTGTTTACAAATAACAGAGACCCCAGTTATTGAACTAATTTAAATTCATCAAGAAAACGCTTATACCTAAACATTTTATGACTTTTATTACTTTCTGCTATCAAAGCAACTGCAAGCTTTTTCTCACTCTTCCAAATACATGTTTTAATGTTTATTTATTTACGGCAAAATCGTAAAATCGGCCTGTGGCGCTTTCTGCAACTTTTGTCATGTGGAGGGCAATGCGCTTGATGCTGGGTTCAGCCTCCAGAACCAAATTAAAACTGCCACGAGAAGTCTTCTGTCCGAGGCAAAGACACAAAATCGAATGACAATTGCCTCAGCATCAACCTCCCTTGATGCATTTGATTACGCACAGTTAAAGTCGATGCGGACATGTTTTCTTTATATTTTAATTGTAGGCCTATTTGTTTTTTTGTAATATTGCGTTGTTCATATTTTAGTTGCCTCCGGTGTCACTACGGGGAAAAAAAAACATTTATATGCTTTGTGTGGTGTCTCTGATATAAATGCATAATGTGCTATATGTCCTGTAAGTTCATGATTAAAAATGAAAATGTGAACAAAAATAAAAGCTATTGAATGTTTTATTATCATTAAAATAAGAAAATTAAAATGATGGGTAATAATAGATTGTGACAGAATTTTTACGACCCTGTCCATCAAAATGACGAACTATGAGAAAGTCTAACGCAAGCACTGTATGTGACTTGTTTTTTTTGCATTACAAGTAAACAGAGTACTAAGACGGACATAAAACATGGACAAGTTCTTGAAAAGGAAACATATTGATGATGGTTAGCCTATATGGGAAAGTGATATGCAGAATCATTTTTTAGTTGTAAAAAAAGTCAGAAAAAAGGTTGGGGAAACTCTGCCCTAGTGTCACTACATTGACACAACATCTCGTTCCCTCCAGCAGGGAACGGAGGTTATGACAGTAACCGAGATGTTTACATGCATGCTGGACACTTGTTGGCTGCTTCTTTTTTACTGTTCAGTGCAATTCATCCATTTAAAAAATAAGAATAATTAAAATTGTTAATTTACTAGTTTTGTAAAGAAATTTACTTGTAAGCCTTCCTAAGCCATCCCAAAGAGGGCATCAGATGGAGAAACTTTCAAAGGGATGCCAACATTTGCATAGTGCCACACGTTTAAGATGAAGATTAAAGTCAAGTGTATTCAAACTTTTATTTTAGTATTTCGTTTTAGCATTTTTTACTAATAATAATATTTTATCTCAGTATTATAGTAATTAATTATAAATACAAATACATGTATTTTTGTTCTTTATATAACAGATTGTAATAGATTTGCACTACGTGTGTGTATGTGGGTATGTATGATCTTGAGTGTATGTACGTATATGTATAATTATTTATTTTTAGTCTTTTTTTGTTTTTAATTACCTATGTCTTGCTGCTGTTTTTGGTATTGTTTGTACTGTTGTACACTGGAAGCTCCTGTCACCAAGACAAATTCCTTGTATGTGTAAGCATACTTGGCAATAAAGCTGATTCTGATTCTGATTCTGATTCTGAAATGACACAGTGAAACAAATGTAATGTATTTATTCCCTGGTATACTATTGGTGTGCAGAGTTTGGACATTTTATCTGTATTCTATGGTCATTCTAAACCAGCATGCTCATAAATGTGGAGCAGCACATTCTATGTTGAACCCTGTGTTTACTATATGATGAAAGCCACTACCATGGACATTTGAAAATGAAACAAGATTTGCATTGATAGCTGTTGACTGTAACATTCTGCCTATAATGTCTGCTTTCATGGAGACATCAGTTGCGTCATATCTAGGAATCTGTACAAAGCTGTATTCCATTAATTGATTTAGGGTTTATTTGTGGCAGGGGGAAAAAAGAGTGCTTGGCTGTAAGCAGACACAAACTCAAGACATTCATATATTTAGTTTTCCTTGCAGATAAACAAAATAATCCATTGCACCAAAGCCAAATGCTGCATTGCAACAATTGTCGAACTGTTTGCATTATTCAGTATACAGTAATAAAAGTGATATATCATCTTGCATATAGCATTCCCAAACTTCCTTTCTAAAGCATTCACCCTTTTTTATCTAACAGGGCAGCATATGCAATAGGATAAGTGATTGTTTTGCTGTGTGAGGGGTTGTCAGTTTGCGTATAATTTTTCCTTCTTGTGTCCTTGTATAGGCGTGTCTTATTTTAGAACCAAATACAGGTATGTCTCAGAGCTGATAGGAAGGGCCAAGTTGAGCTATACTGTGTTGCTGTACAAAAAAAAAAAAAAAAAAATGGGCTGCTTTACTTAACCCTACTGACCTCTGGAGTGCTGAGCCCTCAATTTCTGGCAGAATAATATACATTGGCAGAGAGAAAGAAAAAAGATAGAAAGGGATATAAACAATGGTGAGAGCATATAATACATTTGTTATGTGTGTCTGAGTATGTGTCCTTAAAATAATAACAATAAATAATAAAAATAATAAAATGTCACAACAAATCTTTAGTTTTTTGCATATCTTCATGTCCTTATCTTTCCAAACCCATATGCTTCTTTTTCTTTCTTTTTTTCTGGGAACACAAAATGGGAATTTCTGAAGAATGACAGTTCACATTTGCCATGTCTGTCAAGCTCCAGAAAGCATCTTAAAATATACATAAAAGTTGTACATATGACTTGTTCTCTGTATTCAAAGTCATCTGAGTTAATTTGACAGAATTGTGTGATCAACAGACTGAAATTTGTCATAATGCACTAAAAAACTTCCTGTCCGCCATAGCTTTCAAGTCAAATATGGCACCAATGCCTCTGGATGTCCATAGCGTTCAAATGTCATTGCTTCTCCCCCAAAAATCTAACACTTAATGTGCTTTTATGGTATTTTTGTCCATTTTGGAGCTTGACTAGCATGGTCACTATGAAGTGTTGTAGTATGGAAGAGAATGTCCAGGATACTATTTTAACCTCCGTTCCCTGATGGAGGGAACGAGACGTTGTGTTGAATGAAGCGACACTAGGGGTCTTTTTTTAAAGGCCTTGGTTACCTCTTAATAAAAGGTTACCTCCCTATAAAAGGAGGGAACCGTGCATCTGTCCATTCAGGTTTTGCACTGAGGAGCCAAGAATGAGGTTCGGCCGTTACAGCGGCTCAGAACAGCATCATGGCCGGGGGTACTCAACGTCTCGCTCCCTCAATCAAGGAATGGAGATTACAATAGTAACAAAGACGTTCCCCGTCTGTCGCTCACTCGACATTGTGTCGAATGAAGCAACACTAGGGGTCCCTATTCAGTCACACCATGCTCTAAACTGTGTACGTGAACTGCTGATGCAGGTGCGGGCAGGCAGTTGCGTGCCAAAGCAGCAAGCTGAATCAGACCGCACGTACCCTTCCCCAACGCCACATAAAAAACGTCATAAACTTTTGATGTTCTTGGCATCCCTGAAGGGGGGGCAACCGACATGCCATTTTCTCTCTCTATGTTTATCTCATAGAGTTAAAGCAGCTGGGGCCTTTTAATGCTATAACATGCATTGGGTAAGGCGTTCTTTTCCAACTTCCAGCGAAGGAGGAGTTGCTACAAACACAGCGACCGGAGGGATAGGGGACTGCCCAAGGGAGACGCGGGTCATCCGGCAGGGGGACCGTACTGCGGAAAATTCACACAGGGGGATTAATCCGTGAAGGCCAACCCTGCGGAGCACTTATTCCAGTACAGAATAGTTAGTACCCGTAGTGGGTCTGGTCGGGGATTCCTCCGCTGAATTCGTGGACCAGAGGGATAGGGAGGAAAGACATCCAGGGAGCGCGAGTTTAGCGGATTCTCCTGGGAGAAAGAGCGCACATGATCACCTCAGTGGAGGGGAAGGGTGCTATGTGCAAGCCGAACACCCGGTCAGTCGTTCCGTATTCCTGAGTTCTACGTGCTCTGACCTGAGAGAATACAGGACAAAACCAACTCAACCCTGAGATTGTAGAATCTCGTAAAGGTATTATGTGTTGGCCAGCCCGCCGCTCTGGAGATGTCTGCTAGGGAGGTGCCATTGTCCAGTGCCTACGAGGATGACACACTTCTCGTTGAGTGTGCTCGTACCTGCAAGGGGGCGGGCATGGCCTGGGTCTGATAGGCCTAGGCTATGGCTTCGACGATCCAGTGGGCTAGCCTCTGTTTGGAGACAGTGAGCCCTTTCCAATGTCCACCAAAGCAGACAAAGAGCTGCTCAGAATATCTAAAGCTCTGCGTACAGTCCACATAGGTACGCAAAGCATGCACCAGACACAGCAAAGAAAAGGCTGGGTCTGCCTCCTCCCGGGGCAGCACTTTCAGGTTCACTACCTAGTCCCTGAAATGGGTCATAGGGGATGGGGAAATGGGCACGTAGCCTGGTCGAGGTCTTAGGATGACATGGGCATCTTCCAGACAGAAATCAAGGCAAGTGTCACTGACAGAAAACGCTTAAAGGTCCCCAACCCTCTTGATGGAAGTGAGTGCGATCAGGTGGGCCTTCTTAAAGGAGAGGGATCTAAGCTTGACTGATTCTAGCTGCTCGAAGGAGGGTCTCTGGAGGCCCGAGAGGACCACGGAGAGATCCCATGAGGGGAACAGCCATGGCCTGGGAGGTTTCAGCCTCCGGGCACCTCTAAGGTACCTGATGATCAGGTTGTGCTTCCCTAAGGACTTACTGTCCACTGCGTTGTGGTGAGCCGATATAGCGGCTACATAAACCTTCAAGGTGGGGGGGGGGGGGGGGGGCAGCCTCCCCTCCAGCCTTTCCTGCAGAAATGAGAGCACTGACCCAACTGCACATCCCTGCGGGTCTTCAGAACAGGAAGATCACCAATTAGTGAACAAACGCCACTTCAGGGCGTAAAGCTGCCATGTAGAGGGAGCTCTTGCTTGGTTGATTGTGTCTACGACAGTAGGTGGTAGGCCACTTAGATCTACCGCATCCCGTGCAGGGGCCAGACGTGGAGGTTCCAGAGGTCTGGGTGCGGATGCCAGACGGTGCCCCGTCCCTGAGAAAGAAGGTCCTTCCTCAGGGGAATTCACCGGGGAGGTTCTGTCGAGAGGAGTGTGAGATCCAAGAAGCAAGTCTGTGTGGGCCAATAGGGGGCCACTAAAGTGACTTGTTCCTCATCCTCCCTGACCTTGCACAGCACCAGTGCAAGTAGGCTCACTGGGGGAAAGCGTGATTCCGCAGCCCCCGGAGGGGAGCCTCCACTAGGGAGTACCAGAGCAGGCAGTGGGAGGTCTCTTGGAAAGCAAACAGGTCTTCCTGTGCTTTGCTGATCCACTGAGTTGCTGCTGACTTCAAAGAGGAGATGGTGGGCAAGTTGCGACATGTGACGAGAGCGCACGCCGCCTTGGCGATTTATGCACGCTATCTTGGTGGTGCTGTCTAGATTGATCAAGACATGCTTGCCCCTAAATAGCGGGAGGAACCTCTGCAGAAACCGAATTCATCATCCAGCTCGGCGGGTCTGAGGGAGTATTCAGACTGGCCATGAGGCTAGCTGCTCTCACTTCGAGCCCAGATGGTAGTCAACAAGCATGCCATCTCCAAATTGCCTCCATCGCCAGCTGGGTCATCCTCAATCCAGTGGGAAGAAGGAGCGATGCTGGGGGCGGATGGAGTGGCATTCCTTTTTAGGGAGGAAAGCCACGACTGCAACATTGCCATGGTTAAATTCTCACAGTGAGAACAAGAACCATCCACAAACGCTGCTTCTTTAAAAAGATGCATCCTGAAAAGAATGTTCAACGCCTGCTGTTGGGCTCTTTTAAAGAAATTATACTCTTTTTGTGAGGAAAATAAACTCTTTCAGAACTGCTGTCGAAGCACCCAGGGGCAAGACTGCACTGGTGTGCAGAGAAGGATAAAGCCGCCTATACGCGCTATAGATCCAACAGCAAACGCTCTGCAGAGGTGAGTGGAACAGAAGTGATCCCAGCTCGCTGATCGCACAACCGCTCCGCTCTGGAAAAAAATCTGAATGGACAGATGCACGATTCCCTCTTTTTATACCCGTATATCCGGGGGAGGGACATGCAAATTCTGTCTGCCAATTTCTCATTGGCCTGTTTTCAAGTTCAGAGGTAACCGAGGCCTTCAAGAAATACTCCTGGAGTTGCTTCATTCAACACAACTTTGAGTGAACGACAGACAGGGAACTGTATGAAGGTGTTTGGCAGACAAAATAACAGCATATACTGTAGGTTTGAAAAGACATGAGGGTGAGTCAAATTCTGGCAGAATTTATATTTTTGGCTATTCTGAATGTCTTATAGCAAAGATTAAACTGTTTTTGATGAACTAACACAAAATTGCTTAAATAAGTCTGAAAAAGCTATCATCAAAAAAGAGCAGTTACTAAGAATGCAAGCCAAGTGGGATGGCTAGATCCAAGACATAGACTAGGATAGTTCACCCAAAAAGGCAAACATTGTCCTCATTATTGGATATAATGTTCCTCAAAACCCGTATGACTTTAATTCCTACATGAAACACAAAAGTAGATGGTAGGCAGATTGAAAAAATTGGTCACCATTCACTTTCATTGTATGAAAAAGTGATGGAATGAAAGTGAATGGTGACTGAGACCAATATCCTGCCCAACATCTCCCTTTGTGTTTCACAGAATAGGGTTTGAAACAACATGAGGGAGAGCAAATTATGTCCGAAGTTGAAGGCAGAAGTTTACAAACACCTTAGCTGAATACATTTAAACTTAGTTTTTTAAAATCCATGGCATTTATTAGAAAACATTCCCTGTCTTAGGACAGTTAGGATCACTATTTTATTTTAATAAATGTCAGAATAATAGCAAACAGATTTATTTTAGCTTTTCTTTCATCACATTCCCAATGGGTAGTAAATGAGTTAGTATTTGGTTGCATACCTTCAAATTGTTTACCTTGGGTCAAACTTTTTGGCAGCCTTCCAAAAGCTTCTCACAATAAGTTGCTGGAATTTTGGCCCATTCCTCCAGACAGAACTGGTGTTACTGAGTCAGGTTTGTAGGCCTCCTTGCTTGCACATGCTTTTTCAGTTCTTCCCACAAATTTTCAATCGGATTGAGGTCAGGGCTTTGTGATGGCCACTACAATACCTTGACTTTGTTGTCACCACAACATGATGCTGCCACCCCATGTTTCACGGTTGGGATGTTGTCCTTCGGCTTAAAAGTCTCACCCTTTTTTCGTCCAAACATTACGGTGGTCATTATGGCCAAACAGTTGAATTTTTGTTTCATCAGACAAGAGAACATATCTTCAAAAAGTAAGAACTTTTTCCCCATGTGCACTTGCAAACTGTAGTCTGGCATTTTATGGTGGTTTTGGAGCAGTGGCTTCCTTGCTGAGCAACTTTTCAGGTTATGTCGATATAGGACTCATTTTACTGTGGATATAGATACTTGTCTACCTGTTTCCTCTAGTCTCTCCACAAGGTCCTTTGATGTTGTTCTGGGATTCATTTGCACTTTTTGCACCAAATTAGGTTAACCTTTAGGAGACAGAATGCGTCTCCTTCCTGAGTGGTATGATGGCTGCATGGTCCCATGGTGTACTATACTAGCATACTATTGTTTGTACAGATGAACGTGGTACCTTCAGGCATTTGTAAATTGCTCCCAAGGATGAACCAGACTTGTGGAGGTTCACAGTTTTTTTTTCTGAGGTATTGGCTGATTTCTGTTGATTGAATGAATTTGAAGGTAGGCCTTAAAATGCATCCACAGGTACACCTCCAATTGACTCCAATTAGCCTGTCAGAAGCTAATTGTCTAATTAAGGCTTGACATAATTTTCTGGAATTTTCCAAGCTGCTTAAAGAGTCAGTTAACTTGTATGTAAACTTCTGACCCACTGGAATTGTGATATAGTCAATTAAAAGTGTAACAATCTGTCTGTAAACAATTGTTGGAAAAAATATTCATGTCATGCACAAAGTAGACTTGCCAAAACTGTAGTTTGCTAATATAAAATATGTGTAATGTTAAAAAAGTTGAGTTGTAAGCTTCTGACTTCAACTGTATCTGTTTAAGGTCAGTTGAGACAAAATTATATCAAAGTAAAACGTCTTGGTTACGTATGTAACTTCTGTTCCCTGATGGAGGGAACGAGACGTCGTGTCGAAGAAGCGACACTAGGGGTCTCTCTTGAGCGCCGAAAGATGCCTCTGATCTATGAAAAAAGGCCAATGAGAGTTGGCGAACAGTATTTGCATACCCCACCCCCGGACATACTGGTATAAAGGCGAGGGAAATACGCTCGTTCATTCAGGATTTTTCTGAGGAGCCGGGAGTGTTCTGGGCACCTCAGCGGCTCGGCTCAGCGATGTGGCCGGGAAGACACGATGTCTCATTCCCTCGATCAGGGAACGGAGGTTACATACGTAACCGAGACGTTCCCCGTCTGTCGCTCACTTCGACGTCGTGTCAAAGAAGCGACACTAGGGGTCCACTTCAAAACTCGCCATGCACTGAGCCGTGTACGTGTACTGCTGACACAGAAGCGGGCAGGTATCCTGCATGCACAAGCGACCAACTGTGTTCAGGCTGCACGTACTCTTCCCCAATGCCCCCCAAAAAAGTCGTCAGAATCCTTTTGGTTACCCTAGGGGGGGAACAATGTGACGCTCCCAACTAGGGAACGGGCCAAGCCTGGCTGGGCCTCTTTTCTCTCTATGTTTTCTCGGCATAGAGCAAGAGCAGCCGGGGCCCTTACCGCATCGAGGTAAGGGGGTCTTACCCGAATTCCTATTCTTTCAGGGGGAAAAGACCCTGCGGAGGCCACACCCACCCGAAAGGAGAGGTAGGGGTGGCAAGATACATCACTTGGCCTCTTGGGTCACATGTGGGAAGAATGACACGGTGGTAGATCCAACCTCAAAGAGGGGGGAGTTGCTACAACACGGCGACCGGAGGGCAGTGAAGGACTGCCTAAGGGAGATGTGGGTCAGCTCGTAAGGAGACCGTACCGCGGAAGTACACACAGGAGGAGTCCGTGTTGGAGGCCTAACCTGTGGAGCACCTATTCTAGTAGGGGTAGCCTGGGGCACCCGTACTGGACTGGGCCGGCAAGTTCCTCCGCTGAACTGTTGCGGACCCAAAAGGGCTAGGGAGGAATTGACCAGGAGCCTAGAAAGGGTCTCCTGGGAAGAAGGCACGCTGTTCTACCTCAACAGAGGGAAAGGGCACTGGACACAAGCGATTCACCTGGTCAAACCGTGGACGTGTACCGAGTTCTACGGGCTCGGACCTGAGAAAACACGGGACGAGACTGACTCAACCCTGAGATTGTAAAATCTCGCAAAGGTATTAGGTGTTGCCCAGCCCGCAGCTCTGCAGATGTCTGCTAGGGAGGTGCCCCTAGCCAGTGCCCATGAGGATGCCATGCTCCTAGTGGAGTGGGCTCGGACCTGTAGAGGGGAGGGCATGGCCTGGGTGTGATAGGCCAACTGAATGGCGTCCACGACCCAGTGGGACAGCCTCTGTTTGGAGACAGCGTTCCCTTTCTGCTGTCCCCCGAAGCAGACAAAGAGCTGCTCAGAGCGCCTGAAGCTCTGGGTGTGTTGCAGGTAGGTGCGCAAAGCACGTACCGGACACAGTAATGAGAGGGCTGGGTCTGCCTCCTCCCGGGGCAGCGCTTGTAGGTTCACTACCTGATCTATGAAGGGCGTGGTAGGAACCTTGGGCACATAGCCTGGTTGAGGTCTTAGGATCACATGAGTGTCTGCCGGACCGAACTCCAGGCAAGTGTCGTTAGTAGAGAACGCTTGCAGGTCCGCGACCCTCTTGATGGAGGCGAGCGCAATCAGCAGGGCCGTCTTAAGAGAGATGGCCCAGAGTCCAGCTGATTCTAGCGGCTCGAAAGGGGATCTCTGAAGACCTGTGAGGACCACCGAGAGATCCCAGGAGGGGAACAGGTGTAGCCGGGGAGGGTTCAACCTCCGGGGCACCTCTTAGGAACCTGACGATTAAGTCGTGTTTGCCCAGAGACTTGCCGTCTACTGGGTCGTTGTGAGCTGCAATAGCGGCAACATACACCTTCAAGGTAGAAGGGGACAGCCTCCCCTCCAACCTCTCCTGTAGGAACAGGAGGACCGACCTAACTGCGCACCTCTGTGGGTCTTCTGCCCTGGAAGAACACCAATTCACGAACAGAAGCCATTTCAGGGTGTAGAGTTGCCTGGTAGAAGGGGTTCTGGCTTGATTGATCGTGGCTACGACCGTGGGTGGTAGACCAGCTAGATCTTCTGCGTCCCGTCCAGGGGCCAGACGTGGAGTTTCCAAAGGTCTGGGTGCGGATGCCAGAGCGTGCCCCATCCCTGAGAGAGAAGGAACTTCCTCAGGGGAATTCGCCAGGGAGGGGCTGTCGTGAGGAGTATGAGGTCCGAGAACCAGGCCCAGGTGGGCCAGTAAGGAGCCACGAGAGTGACTTGCTCCTCGTCCTCCCTGACCTTGCACAGCACCTGTGCAAGAAGGCTCACTGGGGGAAAGCGTACTTGCGCAGCCCCACCGGCCAGCTGTGTGCCATTGCATCCGCCCCGAGGGGAGCCTCTGAGCAGGCGTACCAGAGCAGGCAGTGGGAGGTCTATCGGGAGGCAAACAGGTCTACCTGAGCCTTGCCGAACCGTTCCCAAATCAGCTGAACCGAGTGGGGGTGGAGCCTCCACTCTCCGCCAGGCAAGCGTTGTCATGACAGCGCGTCCGCTATCACATTGAGGTTGCCGGGGATGTGAGTATCGCGCAGCGACTTGAGTCGCTGCTGGCTCCAAAGGAGGAGACGACGGGGGAGTCGTGACATGTGGCGGGAGCGTATGCCGCCTTGGCGATTTATGTACGCGACCGCAGTGGTGCTGTCTGACCTGACTAGGATATGTTCCTCCCGAATTAATGGGAGAAACTTCCACAGGGCCAAAAGGACAGTCAACAACTCGAGGCAGTTGATGTGCCAACGCAGCTGGGCCCCTTTCCAATGGCCTGAGGCTGCGTGCCCATTGCAAATGGCGCCCCAACCCGATCTGGAGGCGTTGGCCATGACCAGGACGCGTCGGGACACCTGCTGTAGGGGTACTCCTGCCCGTAAGAAACAGAGGTCTGTCCAGGGTTTGAATGTTTGACAGCAGGCGGGGGTGATTGTCACCCGATGCGTGCCATGGCGCCATGCTCGTCTTGGGACTCAAGTCTGAAGCCAGTGCTGAAGCGGTCTCATATGCATCAACCCCAGCGGCGCGACCGCCGCGGAGGATGCCATATGCCCCAGGAGCCTCTGGAAAAGTTTTAAGGGGACCGCTGTGCCTGGCCTGAAGGCGGCGAGGCACTTCAACACTAACTGGGCACGCTCGTTGGTGAGCCGTGCCGACATTGAGACCGAGTCTAAATCCATACCGAGAAAAGAGATGCTCTGGACTGGAGTAAGCTTGCTCTTTTCCCAGTTGACCTGAAGCCCCAAACGGCTGAGGTGCCGAAGCACCTGGTCTCTGTGGGCACATAATAACTCTCGCGAGTGGGCCAGAATAAGCCAGTCGTCGAGGTAATTGAGTATGCGAATGCCGGCTTCTCAGAGCGGGGCAAGACCTGCCTCTGCGACATTCGTGAAGACGCGAGGGGACAGAGACAGGCTGAAGGGGAGGACTTTGTACTGATACGCCTGGCCCTCGAATGCAAACCGCAGGAAGGGGCGGTGTCGGGGCAGGATGGAGACGTGGAAGTACTCGCCCTTCAAGTCTACCGCTGCGAACCAATCTAGATGCCGGACGCAGGTTAAGATGTGCTTCTGCATGAGCATTTTGAACGGGAGTTCGTACAACACTTGGTTGAGTGAGAACTCGCAGGTCCAAGATTGGTCGTAAGCCGCCGCCACCTTTCTTGGGTACGATGAAGTAAGGGCTGTAGAAACCCTTCTTCATCTCGGTTGGAGGGACAGGATCTATCGCGTCTTTGGCCAGAAGAGTAGCGATTTCCGTGCGCAGAGACTGGGCGTGTTCACCGTGTACTGCGGAACAGCCTGGCAAACTGAATTGCGTAACCAAGTCGGATGGTCCGGGCCAGCCAGTGAGACGGGTTGAGAAGTGAAAGCCACGCGTCCAACCTCTGCGCTAGGGGCCTCAAGGGGACAGTTAATTTTGACATACCCGGCGGAGCTTTGCAGCAGGATGGAGCAGGTAGGGCAGCGTTGGGTGGCGACAGGGCGACCTGCGGCTGGGGTGCTGAGAAAAAACTCAAAGCACTTACCTTGCTCCGCACACCTGTCAGAGGGCGGGATAGCGACTGAGAAGGAGGTCCAGGGTAGGCGTCCTCTGGACTCGTCGGAAATGGCCGGCCGGGGAACAGTCGTGGGGCTGGATACGGGTGGTCTGTGTCCAGGGAGCCGGGACTGTTGAGATCTAGAGGCAAAGTGCCGTGAGAACGGCATTTGCGGGCCAGGTGACCCAGAGACATAGGAAATAGCTCTTTTATTGAGAATGTGGGTACCGCAATCCCATCTAAGGGGGGGTGGCAAATGAAATTGTTTAAGAACAAAAGATTCTCCTCCCGGCCCTCCACCGGGGGACGGAGCGGTCTTACCACCTCCAGAGCTAATGTCTGTGTCACTGGGTCATCTGTCTCAGGAGCGCCCGGGAGCCTTACGGGTCCTCGAGGGGGTCCGAGTGATGGGGGGCGCCTGCTTCCTGCGGTGAGCTCGACAGCTGAGAGCTGGGGCTGGGTTGAGGCGGAGCAGATTTCTTGGCCGCAGGGGGACGCCCTCGGCGAGCAGACAGGGCAGTGGCCTTGGCGGCAGGTTTGCGGCGAGGCAGGATGTGAGAGATGGCCTCCGTCTGCTTTTTCACCATGGAGAACTGCTGGGCGAAGTCCTCGACGGTGTCGCCAAAGAGGCCAAGCTGGGAGACAGGGGTGTCGAGGAAGCGAACTTTGTCGGCCTCACGCATCTTGACCAGGTTGAGCCAAAGATGACGTTCCTGGACCACAAGGGTGGCCATCGCCTGTCCGAGTGCCTGCGCGGTGACCTTCGTGGCCCTGAGGGTGAGGTCGGTCGCTGAGCGCAGTTCCTGCAGCACATCGGGGTCAGGGCTACCCTCGTGCAGATCCCTGAGCGCCTTGGCCTGGTGGACTTGCAGGATGGCCATGGCGTCATGGTGGTGGCGAACTTTGCGCTGTCGAAGCGCCCAGGGGCAAACTGCACGCCTGCAGAGAACAGAAAAGCCGCTGGAGTGTGTCGTAAATCCAACAGGAAAGCAAAGCGTTCAGAAGCAGGATCAGTTGTGATATTCGCAGCTGGCTGCATACACACGACCATCGGCTCCGAAGAAAATTACTGAATGAACGAGCGTATTTCCCTCGCTTTTATACCCGTATGTCCGGGGGCGGGGTATGCAAATACTGTTCGCCAACTCTCATTGGCCTTTTTTCATAGATCAGAGGCATCTTTCGGCGCTCAAGAGAGACCCCTAGTGTCGCTTCTTCGACACGACGTCGAAGTGAGCGACAGACGGGGAACATACATTCACCAATGCAACAAAATTATTGATGGCAAGTCCAATGATAATTGTTCATCATTGGTAGGTTTTTTTTTGGTCAATAAATAATAAAAATTACAGACACTTGCAATACAATATTTAAAACTTGCGAAGATGCATTGTCAAACATAATATACACACTGAGCATTTTATTATGAATGCTATAGTCCTAATAAAGTGCCTAACATGATCTTCTGCTGTTATAGCCCATCTACCTCAAGTTTCGAAGTGTTATGCTTTCTGAGATGCTATTCTACTCTCTACAATTGTACAGAGTATTTATCCGAGAATATGTAGCATTTCTGTCAGCTCGAACCAGTCAGGCCATTGTCTGTTGACCTTTCTCATCAACATGGCATTTACGTCCGCAGAACACTCGCTAACTGGATGTTTTTTTTTTTTGTTTTTGGCACCATTCAGAGTAAATTCTAGAGACTGATGTGCGTGAAAGTCCCAGGAAATTAGCAGTTACAGAAATACTCAAATCAGCCTGTCTGGCAACAACAATCATGCCACAGTCAGAAATCACTGAGATCACATTTTTCCCCATTCTGATGGTTGATGTTTACACTGGAAAGATGTGTTTGTTCCATGCAGTTTTGATTCAATCAGTGTTACCGGTTGTTTGTTTGTCCTAGAGAAGTAATCGGTTAAAGCTGTTCTTCGTCTTATGCATTGCAGAGGCATTCCGGCACTCGTTTACTACATATTGAAGTTCTGACCCTTCCTGATTGCTTAATTGGCAATATGATTGATGAAAGCTTGCAGATGCATCTGGGAACAGCTTGCCTCACTTTCTCTCCCTGTGTCCTGCGTTTGAGTCAGAACTGGATTAATTTTATCACAGTCCCTGGTCGGAACACTGCTCCTTGGCATGGAGTCCCCCAGCTTCACCAACACATAAACATATCGGACAGCTATTTAAATTTCTCTCTCTCGCGCTCTATCCCTCTTTCTCTGAGATGGAAACTAGCAGACTGAATTGAGAGAGAGTAGGGTGATGTATTCAGGCGTTTATGCATCTGTGAAATTTTATGACAGGAGCTCTCCGCCCTCGACCTTGCTCAGAGTTGTTGGCTTCTTGCCCTGTTGTTTTATGTATTGATTTCAGGTTGAAAGATTCATTCTCCCCATTCTGTCAGACCTAACTCATCATATTTGTTTAATATAGAGCTTTATAATACCAGAGTAGATGAATGTAAATGTATGCCCATTATTTTCTTATTACTGCGGCCCAGGCTGTGAGAACAGGAAGTACATCACATTGTCTCACCTGAAGCTGGGATGAGAGAGATAGGCACACCAATTTTAATCAGGGAAAGTGTCAGAAGGGCAAAGCAGCCTGGCACTGTGGTGCCAGTGATAGATTCACCTTGCTTTAGGTGCTTGGGGTGAGCCGTTGTTTCCCTGGGCACCTTGCCAATAATGAGGACAAAAGAGCCCAACTCCCAGAGGTACTGTAGCTCAAAAAATCACAAAACCACAAAGACATGCAGTCCTCTAGCCCGGAAAATATCTCTACCAGAGAAAGTTAAATTACTAAATTAAACTGGGGTGCTGTTATTGTTTAAAAGGGTATGATAGAGTAGTATTGATAACAACTGCCAGTTTCAGCCATTTTGGTTGTACCTTTTAAAAGACAACATGAAATACAAAATTGCCCTAAACCGTATAGTTTCTTAAAAAATGTCCCTGGTCTAACGAAGCATTATTCTGCTGACCAAGGTCAAGCAGCCAGGGAAAATAATATAAGCCAATAAGATCATGGTCCACTTTTTACGATCCAGTCAAATCCTGATGAATAAAAACAAATCTTTCCCACTGAATATTCTAATATTCTGTGAATGCTGTTTCACATTCTCTTTACCGCAGTGTAGACAAAACTAGAAATACATATCTAACTATTACATGACATAACAAAGATCCATTTTTAAGAACCCATGATGTCAAAATTTTAGTTTTTTGGCTTTTAGCGCCCATGTCTTTCAGCTTTGAAGCAATCTACATGCTAGTGTGCTCCTAAAAGTTGACAAAATTAATAACAAGATGATAAAAATGAAGGCGGCACGGTGGTGCAGTGGTTAGCACTGTCGCCTCACAGCAAGAAGGTCATGGGTTCAAACCCCGGTTGCCCCGGCCTTTCTGTGTGGAGTTTGCATGTTCTCCCCGTGTCTGCGTGGGTTCTCTCCGGGTGCTCCGGCTTCCTCCCACCATCCAAAGACATGCAGGCTAGGTTAATTGGTGTCTCCAAAAAAAAAAAATTGCCCTAGGTGTGGATGTGAGTATGAGTGTGTGTCTGTATATGTGTGGCCCTGCGATGGACTGGCGACCTGTCCAGGGTGTACCCCGCCTTTCGCCCAATGTTAGCTGGGATAGGCTCCAGCCCCCCGTGACCCTGTACAGGATAAGCGGTTGAAGATGAATGATAAAAATGTCCTGCTCCAGTTTTCATCTAATAAAATGTTCTGGACTGAGAACGTCCCCTCCTCCTAATTCAAACTTTATAGCAAATCATGGTTCAAGGTTCATTGCTATGTCGTAAACTGAATGTTATGTGCTCTGATATGTCCTGCCTCAACTTCCTGTTTAAATAGTAAGTATGCCAATGCAGGAAATAAAACTGCACTTGTCAAGTGATTTAATGGGGTCTTTAAAATTAAACACTGTCCAGCACTACACAGAATAAACTGGTCAAAATAAAAATTAGGCCCAACAAAGTAAAATGTCAAGAGACTGCCATTAAAATAGGGCAGTAGTGGAAAGAAAGAAAGTTTAAAAAAATCTAGGACAAATATAGAACCAAAATACCACAGTTTTAACACGACAGACCTTGAGAAACACATGCAAAGGAGACGCACTCAGGGGCCAGTATTTTATCTGAAGGTTATGAGTCTGCACTGGGAAGCGCTGCGCTGCTGGGGCCCCATTGAGCAGGGACCTCAGAGACAGACAATCCTCTATCCACCTAAAGGACGTTTCAATTTGGAATGGGACTTTGGCTGGATCTGTCAACTAAATGCTCTATTAGTGCAGCCCAGGCCTGGCATCTGCAGCTACAGATGGCTGTAAAGGACTAGTGAGATGGAGTGGAAAGGAGATGCCTTCTCTGAGTGCTTTCAATCATGCTGTGGTTTGGCTGGAGGAATACTGCTGGGGGAGTATGGTAAAGCCACAGCTTTCATTGCACATTCAAAATGCAAGAACACACACACACAGACACACACACACAGACACACACACACTTCTGTCTGGGGTGGGATGACCAAAATCTTATATCATGATATAAGTAATTAAATGTAATAATAATCAAAATAAAAAAAGGTTTACTGTGTATGTGTGTATGTATGTATGTATGTATATATATATATATATATATATATATATATATATATATATATATATATATATATATATATAGTGTTAATGCCAATTTTTCATAATCAGGTGAATTTGGTGCTTTACCAATTAAAGATGCTACATTTCATTTAATTTTATTATTTTCTCTTTTTATTTGGAACTTGATAGGCAAAAAACAAAAGATAATATAATTCATAACATGAATTTAATGTCTAAGTAAACAAAAAATTACATATAGCTTTAATTTATGATTGGATGAGCTGTTATAAAATAGCTGATAAATGCATAACTGTGACAACACATCAGTATATATAATATAAATAGTATAGCAAAATCTCTGGCAGTTGACACATTTCTACCATTGCACAGTATGTATCATCATAATTCCCAGTTCTACCAGAAAGACTCGGGAGAATAATACTGAACAATTAACCATTTATTTACAGCTCGGCAAACAATATAAAGATAAAAGTTCTTTGGCATAGGCCCCATCCGTAGCTCGCAATCCGGGGATCCGGACTCTGCATTTCCTGCCTGGCAATGAAGGCAGGAGCGCAGCCGACCCCCAGTGAGGTATGGGAAGGGACCATCCTGGTGGTGGTGCGTAGGAAGGAAGGGATCATCTTGGTGGTGGGGAGGGTGGAGGAGAACGAAAGCATCAGCATCTGTGAACTCAGACATGTGTAAGTACCCATCTTTTATACTGCAAGTGTTAGAATGCGATTGGATAGATGAGAAGGTAATGAGTGACGTAACAATTGAGTCTTCCTGGCAGAACTTATGCTAAAGCTTCCATTAGTGCTCGAAATGAGGATGGGGGGTGGGGGGGGTGGGTCATAACATCAAATTGTATGCAAGAGTATCCAAGATCCATACTTGTAATAAACTGCTATGCAGCTGCCAACTTTAAATTGGTTTTAAAGAAGCAGCACTCTCACCAGAAATCACACCTTGGAAATTCATTGTAGCTTTGCTGCAAATCCCAGCACTAACAACTGATTTTCACAGTAATCTAAGAACTCGATTGGGTTTTTAATGGGAGTGATATAATTTTATTATCGGTGAAATCTCAAAGAGAGATAGACAGAATACGAGGAGATAGAAAAGCATTGTTGATGATGACTGTGTCCTATTAAAATTAAAATCTGTTCTATATTTAAAACTATTTTTTGAGATTATGCATATATTCTTTGTGCATGCTGAATCTGCGGGGGTAAGGAATCTATTTTTAAATAATTTTCCAAAAGCAATTATAATTTTTTTTGTAATATGGGGATTTTCCCTGAAAAGACAGTTTCAGAACCAAAGACCCTTATGCCCCCATCATTCTAATGAGAATTATGAGAATATAGTCTCCATTGAGGGCACCTTATCTGCTCCTTTGTCACATGACTATCAAGTTATTTCAAAGTGACAGACAGTAATTGAAAAATGACAAGCAATGTCAATGGATTGGATTTGTTCAACTTCAGTATTTAAACAGAACTATGATGGAATGTAACATACAAAGCCCACAGTTAAAATTATGCTTTAGAATTCAGCGTAGGCACTGAATGTGTTATTTTACGCTTTGCGATTCACTTTTATGGCTTTAAAAGTAGGGGTGTACACCAAAAATAATGTCTTTTGGATGTAGTTGATGCGTGAATGAATGCAATGGTTTTGCTTATGAATGCAACCATTAATCATGCATGGGTGATTTGCTCAGTCCATTATGTAGAAAACTGTTTCTTAGTTCTGCAACAGTTGTACACTCACAGACCATTGAGAATGACTGAATATTTATTATTACCATTCTGACTGATAAGTGTACCTTTGCAATTTTATCCACTGTTTAAGTCTAGTGAAGTTACAATGGATTCAGTGGCATACGTTACATTTGGAAATTGAAGATGGGGAAAAATCCACAATGCAGATTTTTCTTTGTAATCATATTTAAATTGTAATAACTAACTCCTCTGAAATTACTTTCTATTTCTGCAGAATTTCATCACTTTGTTTGTATGATAGATTATATCATTAACTAACAGGTAAATAGATATTTAGGCATTGTTTTATTGTAAAATATTATTGGGTAACACCCACTTTCCCTATAAAATCCATTCCCCATGGAGAAAATGATGTCCCGTTGTGCATTTTTTCTTGTTGAATATCCTGTTTCATTCAGAAATATGTCACATTACGAAAATAAAATGGGTTGCAAACAGCAACTAATGCTGACTTAACTATTAACCCTTTAATTTGCATTTACAATAATGACAACTATTAACCCTTTGATGAGCAATAAATAAAATACCTCATATTTCATACTAAATCCTTATAAATGCTGATAAAAAAAAATGCAGACCACACCCCCACCATTGCTTTTGCTTTCTGTTCAAAGAGATGTTTTCAAACCTTTTGAATGCCTCTCTCTCATTCATTAATGAAAACAGCCCTAATGAAAATCTTGCCAACAAACAGACAGCCACAAGCTGCAAATATTCAGGAACCATCTCTAATTTGTAATGCTTCAGAGATGCATGGGAGGAGGGGGTGAAGTCTTTCCTCCTCCAAGTGTTAACCTCCTCCCCTCTGCTGCCTTTGTTGTCCTCCCACACGTTCCACCTGGTTGAGGGAAAACTCTCATTGCACCTGCTGATGGTTTGCGATTTCCAATTAACGTAGATGTCAAGATGTCAATCTCACTTGACTTCCACTGAGCTACAGCAATCCAAAACACTTTCTGCAAGAAGACTGAAAGAAAAAGAGAGGAAACAAGGAGGTTCAAAGCCAATTATCCTAAATTCCTTTTTTTCCAGGTTCAAAGGCTTTCCACCATAATTCAATCACTCTTTACAGTGAGGGAGGGAAAAGTGGCCAAACTATTGCTCTAAACACTTTGAATGTGGTACTTAACACATAATGAAGTTGCCCTTGATGGAACTAATTCATTGCTGTCTGTCAGAGCAACCATGTGAGTTTATCAAGTGCAAAAAGGTTTTCCACTGTAAGCCTGAACGGTCCATATTGGACATTCAATTTTGGGAAGAACAGCACCTCTAACATAATGGCTGTGTCTGAAACCTACTGTCTCAATGCCCAGTCAGGTAATGACTTAATATAAATCAATTTTGTATGAAGTTACTGTACCTTCTAAAAAAAAGCTGGTTTCTGACTGCCTTCCAAGGCATCATAACATAATTTATAATGATATAGGCCAAATTGAAGTGAGCTTTAGAGTTAACCAAACAAATATTTAATGACTACAATGCTTATTTCAATCGGACACTTGAAAAAAATCTGTGTAGATGGAGACGTGGCCAAGTGACATCTGTGGAGAGCAAGGCCGGGTGAGGAAGAGCGATAAGGATTGACACCTGTGGTAAATTATCTCTAACAGCTGTTTTGTGTCACAGTGAGAGCTGAAGAGAGATATAATGGCAGTACAGACCACCAGAGGGGAGAGAGAGTGACACATGAAGCCGTAATTTGTGAGTTTGTTTTGTTATGCTGAAAAGAAAACTTTTAGTGTGTTAGACTGAAAAGTGCTATCAATAAAAGTCTAAAGTCAACTGTTTACCTGGCCCCCGCTTCCTCCTTCACAACCCAGGAAGAAATTTATCATAGTGGTTCTGAAGCCCGTGATTAGGAGGATGAAACGCAGTCATGGAGTTCTCGCCACTAGCCAAAGTAATCAAGACCCTCGCAGGCATCCATCAAGCCCAACAACTGCATGTAGAACAGGAGCAGTGGTTCCAGACACTCTTCCAGACACAAGCCGAGGACTGGTGGCGATGGAATGGAAGATGGGACCTCAGGACGACATGGAGTCTTTCCTCAAGCTCTTCGAGTGCACAGCTGTTTTCCGGGGAAGCCCAACATGCGGCCCAAAAAAACGTCCTGCATCCTACCTCCTGGTGTACGAAGTCCTGAGGAAAGTCAACCTGCAATGGGTCAGTCGAAGCCCAGAGCAACATCGCCAACACTTCTGCTCCCTAATGCTTGGTGAGCTCGGCCACCCGTTCGCATTCACTTGACAGCTCCATAACACCTTCTGAAGGTGGCTGCTGGCTGAGGATTGTGATGCCGTGGAGAAACTCGATCTGGCGGTACTGGAACAATTCATCATTTGGTAACCGAAAGGAATGGCAGAGTGGGTCCAGTGCCACCAACCAGTGTCACTGGATGAGGCGGTGCAGCTTGCTGAGGACAATCTGGCATATCTGGGGGTCAACAAGCACTCTTTTCTCTCTCTCTCTCTCTCTCTCTCTCTCTCTTGCACTCTTTCTCCCCTTCACTGACCAAGTGAAATTGATTGATGGTCAACGCCGGCTGTATAACACTCGACAACGGGAATTTACTCTGGAGAATGTCCCGTGAATTGCACCTCACATCGAGCTCTAAATTTCTATCCAAGTGGCAAGGGCTCTTTGAGGTCACACGGCGAGTTGGGGGAAATTAATTACAAGGTGAAAAAAACTGATAGAAGCAGAGCACATCAGATTTACCTCCTCAACCTCCTAAAACCACGGAGGAAGGCAGTTCCGGTGACTTTGGAGACAGTGGATCCGGAGAGGGTGGAGCTCGGACTGGAGGTGAACTTAAAAGCCACTGATTGAGTCACCTTGGTTACTTGTGGAGACCACCTCTCACTATCCCAAGTCATGGATGTTGCCAGGTTGCAAGGAGAGTTCTCCAACATGTTCTCGCCTCTCCCCATTACATATGAATCTCATAGAGCACCATATTGAATTGACCCCAGGGGTAGTGATATGCACTCGCCCCTACCGATTACCCGAACACATAAAAGAAGTGGTGCGGGAAATAGGATGTCTATCTAGATGACATCCTTATTTACAGTAATGACTGGCAGCAGCAGCTGTGACATCTGAGGGCTGTCCTGAGGTCATTGAGATGGGCGAGGTAGAGGTATGGTCCACTTGAGTCATGGGCAAGTGTGGCCCCAAAATGATAAGACCACAGCGACTGCAGCCTGCACGAGACCTAAGACCAAAAAAGAGGTGAGACAGTTCCATGGGCTGGCTAGCTATTATTGTAGGCAGAGGTGGGAAGTACCACTCTACATTTACTCCGTTACATTTACTTGAGTAATTTTTTGGGGTAAAAATTACTTTTAGAGCCGGTAAGGTGGGTAATTTTTACTCTAACTCAAGTAAATTTCTTATGAAAAACAATTTACTTTTACTTTGTTACAATGGCCGGTTTTCCTGTTGTTACATTACTGGGTTTAATTTTAGTTAATGTGTAATTTATTGTGAGATTATTGAATGGGTCTTTTACGACAGCGGAGGTTCACACAGCTGTGTGTGCTGTCACAGACTGTCACTCAAGCCAGGGCTATAACTGCTGCTGCATCATGCTTATCAAACAAAGTGAAACACTTTCTTTGCTACGCACATTGAAAAAAGAATTGTTTCGTGATGCAATGCCTTCATTTAACACCAAGACAAGCAGATTTTTCAAGATTAAAATTGAAGCTCCAACTTAAGGCAGAATGTCAAGGTAAGTTGTGGCTCTAATAACTGGGCTCTTATGACATCAGTTTTTAAGTGTACATTTTTAATCAGTACAACAATATATCAGTGTGCCTTGTCCCGCATGTCATGAGTAGATTTAAGCATTTACCCCGCACACTCGCACTGGCAACTATCTCAGCTACTTCGGGTTGATTAACTGAATAAATCCATGTAAACATCCAAATTAAGTGTAAATGTCTTTTGCTCTGTCGTTCACATGATTTACAACTAGAGCATGAAAAGAAAATTTCTGCACAATGAGGGGCGTGAGGCGTGCGCATGAGAGAAATGTGAGCACGAGGCGATCGTATAGCAAATAATATATATGTTAATAAAAAGAGTAAACATATTTTATCTAATGTACATTATTGTATTTATTTTTTATACTTTAGTATCTTTAAACTCCAACACAAGCTTGGCAGTCTTTTTGGTTGCATAACTCCCTCATCCAACTAAATTATCATAACCTACATGTTATAACAAAATATTTAAAGGAGACCAATTATACCCCTTTTACAATATGTAATATAAGTCTCAGGTGTCCCCAGAACGTGTCTGTGAAGTTTCAGCTCAAAATACCACACAGATCATTTATTATACCATGTTGTAAATGCCTCTTTTTTGGGTGGATTCAAAAACACAATGTTTTCATGTGTGTCTCATTAAATGCAAATGACCTGCTGCTCCCCACCCCCGACATAGCTCTGGGCTCCATGAATACAATCAGTAACAATGGTAACTTTAGCTGCATTAGCCATGGAATCAGCTAACAAGCCCATTCGGAAAGGCGATTTACAAACATTCACAAAATATAAAGTGCATTAGTTACATATTCAGGACAAAAAGCTGAAACATGAACAGTTGGTACTGATCCATGCTTGAGAATCACATTTTTTAAAAATCCTGCTTTATATTGACACTCATTCCCAAAGCAGTCCGGTCTAAAATTACACCTCTGATCGTAGGTTTTTGCCTAACTATTCAACCATCACCAGCCCGCTGAATGATCTGACTAAAAAGGGGGCACCATATATGGTCCAGTGGTGGAGTCATGTCAGCAGGCATTCACGTGGGTGAAAGCTGCACTTTGCGGTGGGCCATTATTGCACTCTCCTGACTTATCTCCCCCTTTAATTTTGCAGATGGACACGTCAGACAAGGGGGGTTGGGAGCAGTACTGTCCCAAATGGTGGAGAGGGAGGAGCACCTTGTGTTGTACATTAGTCAAAAGCTCTCGCTGAGGGAGACTAGGTACAGCACGATTGAGAAGGAGCCATCAAGTGGGTGGTCCTCACTCTCCGGTACAATTTGTTGGGACATGCTTTCACCCTCTGTTCGGACCATGCCCCGCTCCAATAGCTCCATCACATGAAGGGTGCCAACACGTGGATCATCCATTGGTATCTGGCTCTCCAGCCTTTTAAATTCGAGTTTGTCCACAGGCCGGGGGTGCAGGTAACTGCCGCAGATTTCCTCTAAGGCCGGATGGACGGCTCTCCGGCCTGAGTTAGGCAATGGGGGTTTCTGGAGATGGGGCATGGCTGAGCGACATCTGTGGAGAGCAAGGCCGGGAGAGGAAGAGCAGTAAGGATTGGCACCTGTGGCAAATTATTTCTAACAGCTGTTTTGTGTTGCTGTGAGAGCTGGAGAGAGATATGTGTGCAGTCCAGACTGCTGGAGGGGAGAGAGTGTGACGCACAAAGACATATCGTGGGTGTTCGTTTTGTTGTGTTGAAAAACAAACCTTTGTGTTCCAAAACTGTTTCCCTCCTTCACAATACAGCAAGAGATTTATCACCAAGATATATGCTGAAAATAATGGACATTTATATACAAATATAATCCTTTCAACCACTCTTTCAAATGTAATTTTTACTCTTTTACATAAAGAGTGAAGGACAAATCTATGCTGCCTTCAAAAACCGACTAGATGAAGGCAACTTTGTAGACAGGATGTTACGTAAACATTGGAATTGAATGTGCCTTGTTGCCTACGACCACATTCTGGCTGCAAAGACAATATTTTCCAGCTTTTGGACACAGCCTATATTGTTCATATTACATAGTGGGTAAGACGCATCCCTAAGGGCATGTGAGTGAATTTATCACACCTTTGGCAAGACATTTAATGAAAAATGTCAAGCCTTTTAATGAAACTGGAACACATTTAAAATATAACTAAAAGCAATCACTTTTTAATAACAACTTAGAAGTTGTTGCACCTTAAACATCTCATAATATTGTTCTAGAATATAATGTATTCTTGTAGACTCTTTGAAGACCTGAAATTAAATCTTTCCTGAGTAGCTTAAAAAAAACAACATCTCATTGTAAGGAATATTGACAGAAATAACAGCTGTGGTTTAACGGTAGAAGTCTCAAAACCTGTGTTGGAGACTATGTCGGATATTCTCCTTCGGGATCAATGAAATAGATCTGATTGTATTTTTGGAACAGGAAAAGGATTAGTGGATTAGATGAGAATTTGCATTTGAGTGAAATGTGAAATTCCCAGCTCCACTGTAGTTATTATAATTCTCATATTACTATTGAACACCCTTCATTGAGCAGAGCATCTCACTAGTGTTATTAGGATGTCACAACATAATTTCACTAAATTAACAAAAAATTTGCTTTTCGAACCATTAACTTTTAAGCACAGTCCAGTTTGAATACATGCGTAATTTTGTCATTCCTTATTAAATGTTCAATTAACCTTTGAGCCAGGGGAGATGATAACAAGCTCGGAGCACAGAGCAGCAGTACTGTAAGGCATTTTAAACAACTCACGCACGCCGTTAACCTGAAGGCTCCATCTGTGATCTTCATGGTAATGCTAGCATCTTAAATAGAGACAAATGACACACACAAACACTTACAAGCAGGATCCAAAATTAACTTTCGCCAAGCACCAAGTACGAGTAAAAACTGTCTTTAGCAAGTAAGCCAATAAGAGTTATTCGCCAGTTGGTTAGTAACTTTATTAGGAGCTCCAACATAATACATGGTTAAACCGTAAGAATGATATTCTGAGCACAAAACATACAATGCTTCAGGTCTAGTCTGGTATAGTATTAATTAACCCCCAGGGGGGTTGTAATGATGTCATTTAGATATATGGGCAATAGATATGGTGCAACATTTTAGAATTTGACTTCAGAAAAGGGTGCATGATTTCCTGCTATATTATAGATAAATACAGCTTAATTTTCTGTTAATGCAGGATTTTATGATAATGTGACTTGTTAATTTCAAACAAATTTGGCATTTTATAACATCTCAATTATTCTATAAACAAATGAATCTCAATTGTGATTAGATCAATTAGTTGAGACCACTTTGAAAATGTTTCTGTACAAATCTATTCCACCTTACTTGGGGTCTTTAGCCCCTGCAACATTTACATTTATGCATTTGGCAGACACTTTTATCCAAAGCGACTTACAGTGCACTTATTACAGGGACAATCCCCCTGGAGCAACCTAGAGAGAAGTGCCTTGCTCAAGCACACAATGGTGGTGGCTGTGGGGACCGAACCAGCAACCTTTTGATTAACAGTTATGTGCCTTAGCCCACTATGCCACCAACACTCCATACAGGGGGGCTTTGTACCCCAAATACCATCACTCAGTCACTTTCACTTATAGGACAGCTATTAAAAAACTTTTGAATTAATGACCTTTAACAAAACTAAAAATTATAAATAAGCATTTTGTCTCAAAATAAGTTAGTAAATTCACCTAGCTACATTGATTTGCAACATCTAAAAAAATTTTAAAAAATGTAATCAAATTGCCCACAAAATAATCCTTTAGACACCACACGCAAATATCTCATGAATCAGGAATATTTTGTAGCGCATCGTGACAAACAGGTGTTTAGGAATGTACTGTGGTAGTCTATGTTGCTATAAATAGCAATTTAGGTAAAAAGCTCCTTTGATTTTATTTTGCAAGAAAATAAAATCAAAGGAGCTTTTTACCCAGTGGGTCCTTTAGCCCCGTTGTATGCTAAAAATCTTCTACTTTATAAAAAAAATGGCATGTCACACGTCACACCATCATATGTTTATCTGAAGAAAGTAATTTATTTGTATTTTTTTCAGAACTCCATGTGGACATATATGTAGAATATTCCTCGTATTTAGTAACATGATCTCAGAAAAATTTGCGTTTGGGTTCCGAAATTTCATGTACCTGGATACAGTATGAACCCCATACCCCAAGCGCCATCCCCCTTCAGACATTTTTGCACCAAGTCAAGTGCAAGTACATTTCCCTCAACCACTATTGATTGCATTGCACGAGCAACCCGCCCAAGACACGGGTTCTGGTCCGTTTGGAACAATGATGAGTGTAATTTGGAGTTTGCATTTTCACTCAAAAATTACATTTTTACTCAACGGACAGTTA